>NW_023590678.1:0-616430 GCF_014843425.1 Jatropha curcas
TTATAGCTTTAGATGGAAGAAAACTATGCAAAGGTATGCGAGAATTATTCAACAAAGCTACGGTTACCTGCCAATCCCTAAATCTAGTTTTAACCAGTCCTTAAATCAAAAAATGCGCCAATCACACTAAACAATATCCAATCAAAGTGAAGAATAAACCAACAAAATTACAAACTCATCCCTTCTCAACTGTAATTGTTCCAAACCGAGGAAGGTATGTCAGCTAGCCAAGTATCAACGTAGCAACAATGACAAAATTGTGATCCTAATCAATTTAGAAGACTTTAACAGTCAATAAAGATTTACTTCCTCTTTTTTTCCTTTTTCTTTTTTCTTTTTTTTGTTTTTTTTTTTTTTTGTACAGAACCAATTCTTTCTCATTTTTTCAATTCCTTAATTATCATAAAATACCTCAGTGTTAATATTGGAAGTGTTTCTAGCTATGAAAAATTCTTCTGCCTAACAGAGTACTATAGATGAGTTAAGTTAATAATCTACATTTTCCCATTAATCAAACACAGGAAACACGCTATAGAAAACTCTGGCGTTCCAGTGATTGCCATACACACAAACCGTGTATCTTCAATGAGATACACAAACCAAAAATTAATCCTCTTTGAAGAGAAAGTACCTGAATTTCGCTGTCTCGATTAAGGATTTGGAGAAGAAATTGGACTGGTCCGCTGCGATCATGTGGTGTCGCAGCAGAGGAGATAGTAGTGGGACGGACGATCCATACGGGCAAATCAGAAGCTGATTTGAAAGCGAGCGTTCCATTGCAAAACGAATCGTCCATCTCGCGCGTTCGGAGGCCAACGCCATACCACAGAAAGAGAGATCTATAGTTTTGAATCCAAAAATTGTGCAGCTCGAAGGAAAACGCAAGGGAAATTGGGATCAATAGATGTGCGAGAGGTGTTGAGAGTTGCGAACCTTTTCCAAAACGGACAAAAGGTGAAGATACTCAGTTTCAAAGTCGCAGTTTAAGTCAATTTCACGAAACAGCAAAAGTCCTAATTGGCGGACGTTTGAACTTCTGACAACGCGGCTCCTGTAGGGAAGTGGAATATTTCCAAGAGGCCCTACCGTCACCGGTAAGAATGCCATGGAGATCAAACCGCCGGCGTAAGACACGTGCTCCACTGAAGCACGCGGAACCAGAGAGTTTTACTTCGCGACGCGCAGGACAACTTGAATCATTCATTTAATGTGCATAATAATCAGAGTGGGGGACAATCGAAAGTGGATCCCACTATAAGATCAAGGCCCACTATCCCTAACAAGCCCTACTTCTTTGTTTTGCTACAGTCGGGCCCATAAACATAAACTTGCAAAATAATGGTCTCTAAATTAGGAATTGCTAGACTTTCAGGCCCAAATCAAATTGTCACCTTTTAATTTTTCACGTTTTGTGGTGATTATATACAGCATAGACTGCCTTTTCGACTCGGAAAAGCGCTTTTTCCTTTGACTTGTTTGTGAAAACGAACCAACAATTTTGGACTTGAATTAGGATGATCCCACATGAACGTCGGTCTGGGTGTTAAAAAATTTAATTTTTATAAAACAGTTATTGAACTAAATAATTAAAAATATATTAAAGCAATTTTTACTGTAATAAGTTAAAAAATTATCTTAAAATTCAAATAAAGTAGTTTATAAGTTTAACGAATAAATTAAAGGTATGACCTGTATAATAGGGAGCAAACTATTCTTTTGAATGAACATCCATCAAATTGATGAAACTTTTGTAGCGTAAGGATTAAAACTCGAGACCGTAGAAAGACCAACCAAACCACACACTTTAATTAAAAATGTTTACTAGTCAGTTTTATTAGTTTTCAATAAAATTACGAATTATAAGTAATTTAGTTAGTATATTGAATTATGTAAAACATATTAAATTATTTTGATGCAATGAAGACAAAATAGAGTACATTTTTTTTTTTTTTTTTTTTTAAAGGAATTAATAACTTTTTTTTTCTAAAAAAAAGAAAAAATAATCGTTAATTCGAAAAATCAAATCCCAATTCATGGTAGTTAGGAATCCAAATACTAGAACCAAATTTTTGATGGCTCAACACTGCAAATATGCTTCGATGTTAAAGTAGCATTGGTGCTAATAATTCCTCTTCTCTTTCATATCAAATCATTCTTTTAATAAAAAAAAAAAAAAAACAAAAGGAAAGAAAGATAAAAGTAAGCTTAAGCTCCACATTTAGTGCAGGATTCCCAGGTAATAACAAAAAACTCTCCACCAAGAAAGAATCGGTGCGACCAAACTAATGGTGAGAAAGGAATCATTGAGAGAAACGCACCTTTAATGCACCAATTTCCAATTCCAATACTCTAAGCCACCAACTTTTCAAACCTCTAATTTTGCCCCTTTTCAAAAGCAAGGGAACAACGGTCAGGCCCACAGGGAGATTTCAATTGTAAAATGCTTCTTTTTTTTGGAAATGTGGGTTTGAGATTTAAGCATTCAGTCAGTTGGTAAATATGGCCTAATCATTTTAATCACCAAACTCTACCTTTTCACGGATGAGACTCACATGACACTTGCTCCCATTATCGACCATCCATGAATTAACTTTCCTAATCACATCCACATCATCCATCTCTCTTCCTTTTTTCCATTATTTATTGACAAAAGTTGTTAATTTCAGGTAAGGTTTATAAGGTAAATGGAAATTTCACAGTGAAAATAAAGCTTAGTTTTATCATTCAATCAATTTTTAAAAAGATCCTTGACTTACCTTGCATGCAAGTAAGCACCATAACATGTATTACTCTCACACCCAACTTAACACGTGATTTACCTTATAATAATTCGCGATTATTTTTATGGTCTCCTAAATTTTGCAAGAATCTATTAATAATTTTACATTTTTCATTTCAATAATAACTATAATTCTTGTAAAAATTATTTCATTTCAACAAAACATGATTATTGTTGAAATGAAAAAAAAAGTTAGAATTATTAATTGGATTCCCTGTTCAATGCGGCTTATAAAAAAAGTTGATTAAAGTTCATCTTAAAATTAATTGTACTCACAGCAAAGGTTTCCTAGGCCCATGCCAATTGATAATAGTGTAAATAATAATCTCAAATAATTCCACAATAACCTAGACCGTGCAAATCACTAGATTCAACAAAATAGATTGAATAAAAAAAGGGTTGCGTACCTACATTCGTTGTTTTGTCGATCTTGAGGTGTAGAATAGGGTTTGCAGCCTTCCAAGAGAATTGAAGGAATCGAATTTAGCCGGAAGCAATACGAAAGAACGTAAAACTGAATCGTATTTCAAACTCCTTCTGCGGAACCACGACCTTTAATACCTGGAGGTTTTAGTACAATTTCCTATTCGGTCCTTTAACGAATAAGGAATTATCATAATGGTCTCTACACTTAATATCTATAATAAGTGAACCTCAGATAGTCAAATTATTTCAACAATCAAGACCACATTTAAAATTGACTTTACAATTGGACTGCTGTACATATTTAATTTTACATATTAAGCCCACAATAGAAAATTAAATCCAACAAATATAACCATAAATAGGGAGACATCTTACGGCAGAAGCCCTCATCAGTTGACGCCAAAAATGGAATTAGGAAGCATGAAATATTTTGATCCATGGCTACTATGGCAGACATATAACAAGATGTTTCAAAAACACGCAGGCAAATCAAGGAGATGAAAGTTCATAAACGTGGGGGCAGCAAAAACTGTCCTTTGGGCCACCAAAGAAAGTGAAGAACAGTAGAACCTGACCAATCACTGACTTGCTTCTGTTATTCACACACTAATTTCTTGAGTCGTAATATTATTTACCTTTAACCGTTTCCCCCCACCCTTTCGTAAGAGCTTTTGTCTATTGTTGACGGTAGCTAGACATTGCCCATGCACGCGTACCTGTCCTTTCTCGCAATGTCAAAATTAACCTTTGTTTCAGCATTTTTCTTGCTGTGATGTCGCCTGGCTTTTGTAAGGGTCATTTGGACATTATATATCTTTTCGCTCACTGCTCAATCCAACGCGGGATTTTAGTCGTAGCAGACACATTCCATTAATGGACTGTTCATAATTGCACTCCACTGTCAGTCACAGGCATTGAATGCAACAATCATCTGACCATTTTCTACAACCAGTCGAACGCGAATTTAGAATATAAAATTATTAAATTGATCTAATTCTTTTAATTTTACTATAGAAATAAAAAAAAATTAAATCCAAGAAGTATCGATGTTGTTCATCCATCCTTCAATCATTATTAGAGGTCAATATACACTTAACTAAATTTAATTATCTCGATATATTTTTATGATAACTCAATGTTTTAAAAATGGTAAACAAGAATTAAATCAGTTGAATTCAATTTGAATTTAATTAATTATTTCAAATAAAATTAATTATTTTAAATTTAAAAATAAATTCGATTTATTATATATAATAATAGAATCAAAATAAAAAATCAAATCGTTTTTTTATCTAAATTAATCTGTAATTAAATTTTTAAAATAACTATTTAATCGGATCATCAATTTTTGATTAGAAACCTAGTATCCCTCGTACCTAGACAGTACAGTCCACAATACAACAATACGAAGTCACTGCTTCCAGAATTTCTTAAACATTTCTAAATCTTACTCAATGCCTAAATTGCTGAATTCTCAAGAACACTATACAATATAAGACCTACGGTGATGAGTCAAAATGGTAAAGCAATGAGAATTCGAGGCCCACTTTAGCTAATATTGGTGGGTCATGGAACTCAAAAAAGAAAGAGAAAGAGGGAGAGAGAGGCGTGGGCCCTGCCTTATTATCTTAATTTCTGTATTATGCTTATTTGTTTCACCATGAGAATCACTTCATTTTTGTACATCTTTCAATTGTCTTAATTTCGGTGAAAGGGAAAAAAAAAAAAAAAATGATCGGATCACATTGTTCCATCATTCATGATATCCAAATAGTTTATAAAGGCTAACACCAATATAACAGTCAAATGTTGTATTTTTCCAATTTTAAATGTAATAAATGTTCAAGTCAAGAATACGCAGTAAAAATTAAATTAATAGTGTATCTTTCAAGTGTAAAAGATATTTTTATTTTAAATATTCTAATCCCTTTTAAAAAATAATTTTTCCTTATACATAATTTTTTTCCAATTTAATTAAAGTTTCATATTAAAAATGCGTAGAAGTTCAGATTCATCATAAATTTATAGCGGTATATAAAAACAGAAGCCTGTAAAAAAATTAAACTATTAAAAATTGCATTCAAATAATTTTTTCTAAAATTCTTCCAGGTTATTAAGTATAAATAAAATTAAGAAAACAACATATTGTAATAAAAAAATTCAATAACAAATATGTGTATATATAAAAATATGTATATTATTTTTCCACATAATATACAAAAAAAAAAAAGAAAAGAAAAATTATTTATATGCCTACAAAAATTAAAATGTGATGGTGCCCTAACGAAATAATAATCATCAATATTCAACTGTAATTACTAAAGGACATCAGCACGCGCTGATAGTGCGAGTGACAGTGATACGGCTACATTACCATAATCCAAACCCGACCCTGAAAAATGGTCATAAGACAGACAAGAGAGGCAAAGGGGCGTCCCCACTCCTTGAAAAGAAGTGTAGCTTAAAGAAGACACAGAGTGGATCCCACATACGGGCTCTCCCTAAGACCACGGGACCCACCAATCTCACTCCATTCGCAGTGCCCTTCTCTCACTCTCTCTCTGCGCTAAAGTGCACGCTGCCCATACAAAGCAAAGAGAAAAATAAATAAATAAATAAAGCAAAAGCTACTAAACCCATCAGCGGAAGCTTTAGTTGCAGAGCCACCCTATATACCAGAAAGGAAACCCAAAAAAAAAAAAAAAAAAAAAAAAATCCATTCGCACCAGTCGCCCTTCTCTCCTCACTCTCTCTCTTCCTGCCGCTAACAAAGTGCACCGCTGCCCCATAACCAAAGCAAACGAGAAAAATATAAAATAACATAAATAAGCAAAAAGCTTACTAAACCCATCAGCCGCGAGCTTAGGTTGCAGAGCCACCCTACCTACTTACCACGGAAAGAAAACCCCCACAAAACAAAAAAACAAACCAAAAAAAAAAAAAGTAAATTTGCTAGTCCGCTCTGTGTTAGAGAGAAAAAAAAAAAAAAAAAAAAAAAAAGGAAATTTGTAGTGTTACTGTGTTAGAGAGAGAAGGAAGAGCTCGAGCTCTGATCGCTCGGGCTCTACAAATCACGAATTTGTTATCATTTCAGAGCTTCTAGAGAGAGAAGCGGTGCTCTCTAATTCGCAGAGGAACAGTAAACCTCGAGCTCTCAAACTCTAAGCCACAAGCCCTAATATTCTCGTAAAGATACTCCGTACATATTCATATTCTTCGTTTCTCTGGTTCCTTTTCTTTTTGGAGCGTTTCTTTGTTCTCTGTTTGAATGTTCCTTTCCTAGTCCTTCCTCTTTATGTTGTGATTTTTTTGGGTTCCGAGATCTCTTCCTGTTTCACTGCCTCAGAATTTTGGATTCTCTGTTTTGTTCTCTTTTTTGCCTTTTGTTTTGCGTAGAATTGAAGAGTTTTGTTGTAAGGATGGGATGCTAGTGGGAATACAACAAGTTCGGGGAATTTCGCATTTCTTGCTTTCTTGAACTTGCGGGTTTACTTTTTTATATCTTCTTTTGCTGATTGAGCAAGTTTCTCTGTTAGTTTTCCTTTGATTGTGAGAGAAGTTAAGGATTTGGTTGAGTTGCTTGTGGAAGTTGCTTGATCCACTGAGCTAGGAGCCCTGCCAATTAGGGTTTCCTACCCAATTATTTTTGCTCTTCAAGGCACACACAGTAGACGGTTAGTGAGGAATTGGTTTTTTTTTTTTTTTTTTTTTTTTTTTTTTTTTTTTTTTTTGAATAAATCATGCATCTATATTAATTAGTACTTCCCTAAACTGACTGCTGCTATTTTTTTTTTGGTGTGTTTGGTAGTGTTGTGTTAGTGTCCGCAGGCCAAGCAACTGGTGGTGTTTGGTATATATTATAACAATTTTTATTTTTCCATTTCAGTTACTGAGATCAAAAAATTTCAAGCAGGGAAAGAAAATCTGGGCTCGGATATTTGTCTTTTATTTTTTCCTTCTTAATCGTGGACAGTATTTTCTATGATGTCCAGATCACCAACCAAATTTAGGAAAATTAGATCAACTAAACACATTTTACACGTTATCTGTACTGTAGACTTACATTTATTGGCATCTCCAATTTTTTTTTTTTTTTGTGTGTGTGTGTGTGTGTGTGTGTGTGTTTGGTATATATTTACAATTTTTATTTTCCATTTAGTTACTTTGGCCAGAAAAATTTCAGCAGGGAAAGAAATCTGGGCTCGGATATTTGTCTTTTATTTTTTCTTTCTTAAGCGTGACTAGTATTTCTATGATGTAGTACCAACCAATTTAGGAAAATAGATCAACTAAACACATTTTAACGCTATTCTGTACTGTAGACTACATTTATTGGCATCCAAATTGAAGCTGAGGCCGTAGATTGGCTCATGGATGCCTTAGAATCCTTATCCTTCATCCTTTATGTTTTAATCTAATATATGATATCTTTACTTTATATGTACTACACTAGATGACTCTGTAATTCTCCTTTCTTTTGGGTGTCACCGTGTCATGTCAGTGAGTGAATTACAGATGTAACAGATGGTTGTATGCTCCTTGATTAAACTAGAACTAGGAAAGACTGTACAATGAATGATAAGCTGTTTAACAGTGATTAAGTTCTACAGTAAAATGAGCATCCACTGAATTTTCCTTTCTCCATTTGCAGGGTCATCAATGAAGCATAATTACATGTAATGTTACGTGGTTACTGGATATGGAGAGGGTTGCAGAATCAAAAGCTCTTCCTGTGAAATTGCCCGTTGTAGGCCAGGTGTCAAATGCATCCATGGCCTATGGAAGAGAAGGGGGTCAGGTAACAAAGCACCAGACAGGATTGGTAAGAGAAGTAGTGGGACGATTTAATGCACAAGGCTCTGTAGTTATGGACTTACCTGTCCCTGTAAGACCGTGGAAGGGAAAAGACTCTTTGCCTGTACGGGAAGAGCTAATGCTTGATGTAGTCACTTCTAAGGGAAGTGGTGATTCATTTGATGAAGGTGGCCCTAGTTCTTTTTCTGGGGCTAGTCATCCACCAGAACCGATTGACACAGATCTAATGAAAACGGTTTATGTACCAATTGGGCAAAAGAAATCCGAGGCTGGATGTCTCATGAAGAGTATGTCTGTCAAGGGGCCTTTCCTGGAAGATCTTTCAATCAGGGTTCCGCCTAAGAAACCAAGCCCAGTTGTTCTTTCACCAGCAGAAAGTTTGGTTGAAGAACCTAATGACTTAGTTGCTCTGTCTTCTCCATTTTCAGTTCCTCGTGCATCACAAAATACCGACAGCTCTTTCCTTCCACCTGATTCAGAGGAAAAGGAATGTGTGTGGGATGCTTCTTTGCCTCCAAGTGGTAATGTAAGTCCACATAGTAGCATTGACAGTACTGGTGTTGTCACAGCTATGAGCATTGTCAATAGTTGTGCCAGTACATATAGAAGAAGTGATGCTATTACAAGTGATGGCATGCTAAGTATTGAAAGAAACTGTGAGAGTACAAAGGGAAGTGTTAGTGTTAGAGGAGATTCACTTGAGAGTGCAAAGACTAGCGTTAGCCGCGCAAGTGATAGCAGTGGCCTTAGTGATGACAGCAATTGGAGCAACATCACTGGGAGTGCAAATAAGCCGCACAAAGGAAATGATCCTAGGTGGAAGGCCATTCTTGCGATCCGAGCACGAGATGGGAATTTGGGCATGAGTCACTTTAGACTACTAAAGCGGCTTGGTTGTGGTGACATTGGGAGTGTGTATCTTTCAGAACTGAGTGGGACTCGTTGTTATTTTGCAATGAAGGTAATGGACAAGGCATCTCTTGCAAGCAGGAAGAAGTTGACTAGGGCTCAGACAGAAAGGGAGATCTTGCAGCTATTGGATCATCCATTTCTGCCAACTTTGTACACACATTTTGAAACTGACAGATTCTCATGTTTGGTCATGGAGTACTGTCCAGGGGGTGATCTTCATACCTTGAGGCAACGGCAACCTGGGAAACATTTTTCTGAGTATGCTGCGAGGTATTTTGTTATTCAGTTATTCTAACAGCATTATTTCCTCAATATGCAACACATATATTATATTTATTCTATCGTCATCCCACCATTTGCTCTTCAACTCCCTTCTTTTAAGCTGCATCCTGCTATGTGCCCAAAAGTTGAATTTCATAATTTTGTCTTGCCTTTTTAATAGTTAGTGTCTAACAAGTCTTCTATTGTTGACTTGTTCCTTTGTGCATGCTATGTTGCAAGTTTTAAAAATGATATTGGTGAGAATTAGAACATATGGAACATGGTAGTATTATCTCCCATACAGCTCTAGGCTTCATATGTGACTAAAGATCTGAAATAAACACATGGCATCGTGATTCGTGATACATAACACAACTACCTCAACTCTCATCAGTCGTCACTGACAGGAGACAAAGTTCTTCTGTTACATAAATACATTTTCTGAGGGCTCATGGTTTATTCTTCCAACTCCTGTGTGAGATTTGAAGCCTTTCCATACTATTGTGATTCCGTAGACGTCTAATAGAATAATTTGCGTATTCTTGTTGTAAGTTTGGGGGAGCATTTGGAGACTCATGATTCTGAACATTGAGAATTGACACCTGAAGTTGTTCCCTATCACCTTCCTCATTGTTTTAACTCATTGAGTCATCTCTGATCCTTCATCCCTTAACCACAAATATCTTTATGAGCTTGTAACAAAAATCTCTTTTCCAGACAACATCTGGAAACCCTATAGGAGAGTTGGAAAAGATGGTTTTTCATGTCATGATTTTGTGGACAAAAGTAATTATTAAAATCACATAAACTTAAGGATTTTGAAAAAAGAAAAGGTTCCCTTGGGCCATTTATAGTCTGATCAGTGACCACTACTAAATATTGTATTTATAGTGAAGTAAAATTATTGGATACTTCATTGAGAAGCAGCATTTTGTATCACAATTAGTATATGGTGAAAAATCATTTAAGGTGATCAGGTGATTTTCTAATGTGTTTGAAGGGTCAGTTTTATATTCTCTGTAGTAGATAAGAAACATAAATTGCTTTTGCTGTGACCCTATGTCTATTTGAATGTCTTTCTCTATTATTTTTCCAGCAGATTCATGATCATTGTTTTTCTACTAGCAGGTTTTATGCTGCTGAGGTTTTGTTGGCACTTGAATATCTCCACATGCTTGGTGTTGTATACAGGGATTTGAAACCTGAAAATGTTCTTGTCCGTGACGATGGGCACATAATGCTCTCAGATTTTGACCTTTCCCTTAGATGTGCAGTTTCACCTACCTTGATAAAAACCTCATTTGATTCTGATCCTTCAAAACGAGCTGCTGGTGGTGCATTTTGTGTTCAGCCTGCCTGTATTGAGCCCTCATCTGTATGCATCCAGCCTGCATGCTTTATTCCTCGAATCTTTCCTCAGAAAAGTAAGAAAAAGACCCGAAAACCTCGAGCAGAACTTGGACTGCCTGCTAGTGCACTGCCAGAGCTCGTAGCAGAACCAACTGCAGCCCGGTCCATGTCGTTTGTTGGAACCCATGAATACTTAGCCCCTGAAATTATCAAGGGAGAGGGCCACGGTAGTGCTGTTGATTGGTGGACATTTGGCATTTTCTTGCATGAGTTGCTGTACGGTAAAACTCCATTCAAAGGCACAGGAAATCGAGCTACACTGTTTAATGTGGTGGGACAACAGCTTAGATTCCCAGATTCTCCAGCAACCAGCTATGCAAGCCGGGACTTGATCCGAGGCTTGCTGGTGAAGGAACCACAGCACAGGTTGGGAGTGAAGAGGGGTGCAACTGAGATCAAGCAACATCCATTCTTTGAAGGTGTAAATTGGGCACTAATAAGATGCAGCACACCTCCAGAAGTACCGAGACCAATGGAGACTGAGCTGCCTGGGAAATTTGGGGCAGTTGATCCAATTGGGGTGGGCAGCAGCAGTAAAAGGATGGTGGGGACAGACATGAAGTCTGGTGGTAAATATCTGGACTTCGAGTTCTTTTAGTACAGGCTTGTTGTGCTGTGTTGTGCTAGTATTAGTTGATCTTAGAAGAGTATGCCTCCATTACTCTCCTCTGATAATGAACTTCAGTTCAGCTGCCTCCTACGAGGAAAAATAGTATTAATTGAAAATTATTAATTTTACTTTTACATAGTGTTTGGAATAAATCTGTGCAATCTATTTCATTCGCAAACTTGAAAATTTCAAATGGATAAATTCCAGAGAAGTAAAATATGATCTGAGCATAATTAAAAATGTAAAATTTCAATTGAGTTTTCATTTATATCAAACACCAAAATTAGGATTTGTGAATGAATTCGGAAGAATTTTATGGAATCATGAATGCCAAAAAAATTCTTGCAAGCATTCTTAGTCTTCAGTCCAAGTGGTTTTGAAATATTTAGCAGCTTAATCAATTCAAATCCATTCAGGAAGGTGTCGTTTTGTTGTGTCAACGTAAAAATAAAGCGGTCTCTTTTGATCTATTATAAAAAAGCTGGTCGGTTGGTCCCCTACGATTTGAAGACTTACTTCTTCTTGTGTGCTTTTCACTCTCCAACAATTCTGCGGTTAAGGGCAGTAGCTGTGGCTGTGGCTGTGGCTGTGGCTGTGTTTTCTTGTAATAATATAACGTCGTTTTCATAACAAATTTACTCGTTAATTAATATCAATATCAACTTTCTCATCTCATCCTCAAACAAACATTGTGGCTCTTGAAAACGACCACCCGTCGATGACCTGACAGTCTACCTATATCCTACTTATCATGCTTTGTAATACCAAATTGATATTTAATGAATCTTTTTTAAAATGAAAATTTTTTTATCTCCAACAACAACTTATTTGCATACTTGCAATGGAGAAACAATAAAGAACTGAACCTTTCTAACGGCTCGTCTCATAATTTGAAATGATTACTTCCATAATTTTATCATTTTAAAAATACGCAATCTCAGTGCAGAACTTCAGATCCAGACAGACAAAACCACATGAATATGTAGGGATTCTTTCTGCAATTTTGCAATTTCTTTTTCTTAGTATAACAGCGAATCTTCGACATGTAACTGTTCAGAAGGAGATCCCGAACCCTCAGAATTAACTTTTCCTGTCAAACTAACAAAACATAAGCTATCGTTGATGCCATGAAAATAAGTAATAGAATCCATACTTTGAACACAACTTTTTTTTCAATTTATCATTTATTTAAAGCACGAAATAAGCACACATAAATATTTACCACTCTTTCAAATCACAGATGTGACAAGTATTTTGAAATAAATTATTTTTCAAATGTGACAAATATAATTAACTTTTCCTGTCAAACTAACAAAACATAAGCTATCGTTGATGCATGAAAAATAAGTACTAGAAGTCCCATACTTAGAACACAACTTTTTTTTTCATTTATTCATTTATTTAAAGCACGAAATAGCAACACATAAATATTTACACTTCTTCTCAATCACAGATGTTGACAAGTTTTTGAAATAAATTATTTTTCAAATGTGACAATATATATCATATATATATATATATATATATATATATATATATATATATATGGTGTGTGTATTTATATATAACTAAATAACTAAAAAAAAGACCAAAAACATTCACAAGGGAGATCGGTGCTACTATCATGAAAAAAAAATTTAAAAAAAAAAAAGGAGAGAGAGAGGTAAGCAATCTCACAATTCCAAAAAGGATTGACTGCTTTTGGCAGGGCAACCAGATCCCACAATATATCAATAATGAATTATCTTCTGGGCCCCAAAAGGAACTGCACTTAAACCCTTCACGACTTCAAGTTATTGAATTTTTAATATAAGGGTACAAGAGAAGAGAAACAAGAAAGTAGAATTCGTATAATTTATTAATCATGCTGAAATTTTTTAAACATCTGATACTGATACAACAATTCAACCAAATTCCTGTACAGAGACAATCCCTTCTCCTTGACCTGAAAAAGGATGACAAAACCGCAAAAAGGCTCCACATATATACATGTCAAAAATCCCCCTCTCCCCCTCCCCCCCCCTCCCCCCCCCCCCCCGCCCCCCCCGACCCCCCCCAAAAAAAAAAATAAATGACAATCTATCATAAGAGCCAACAACAAAAAAAATCTAGCCCTCGTTGAGTTCCAACTCTACCTCAAAAATCAAGAAAAAATCAAGGTATAATTATTGATCTGTCATAGGACACGGTTGCATACCAATTTCAAGGCCTCCATAAATTAAGAAGAAAAAGCTGCTGTCAAAATGCCTGGATAGAGTCTCGCGTGGCACCAAAAAAAAAATAAATGACAATTATCATAAGAGCCACAACCAAAAAAATTCTAGCCCTCGTGAGTTCCAACTTACCTCAAAAATCCAAGAAAAATCAAGTATAATTATTTGATGTCATAGGAACGGTTGCATACCAATTCAAGTGCCTCCATAAATAAGGAAGAAAAGCTGGTCAATGCCTGGAAAACTCCTGGCAATCCTGTCTGAAGATGGTTCAGTGTCATAGCCCTTGTCACTTCCACTGCCTTGGCGTGCCTTAGCATCTCATCTTCCACCTTCCTCTGGCAGGAAGCAAGCTCAGATTTCTTCTCAGCTAGTGGATCCCGAGCATCCAATGCGTGCCCGTTATCAGGTCCCGTATCAGGGAGACCAATGCCAACCATGGAGTATGAGTGATAAAACTTCCTTTCAATGTTTCGAAGAGAAGAAGCCTTCTTCTCCAATTCCTTTGATGCAGATTCAGTTCGTTTTTTGATTTTAAGCTCCTCAGTTTGTTTTCCAGATATCGCATGAACAATGTTAATAAAGCTCTTGATGGCTTCAGAAGCAACTGTATCAGGAACTCGGTCAAGAGCAAGCTTCCACTCATCACAGAAGGCATACACATCAGAGTGTTCCACACTGACATTCACATTGTCATTATTGCTCACAGGAAGAAGGGTGAGTTTGAACCAGCCATGGACAGATCGGATGAAGTCCCGCTGAAACTTTATTAGGTGGCAGAAACTGGAATGCCAGGCAGATACAGCTGACTCAAGATCACGAGTTGCCTGCCTATGCAGTTCAGAAGTTGAGTCACCCTTGGCTGAAAGGTTCACAAGACCTTTAACTTGTTGCACAATGTTGTTCTGAACTTCATGGTACTGGTGCATTGATCTCCACATGTACATGAATCTGCATTAAGTATACTGGATCAGTGAAATGATAACCTAAATGGTTTAATGTACTGTTAAGCAGTTCAAATTATATCACCATTCAAAATGATAAAGACAAGAAAGCTGCTGACACAGAGAGCTGAGTGAGAATGAAGTTCATCTCCAGATTAAAAGTTAAATAAAGATGGAAAACAGTTTGCGCTGGTTCACATCTCCAGTACTCTAAATAAATGCCTACCCAAAAACTAAAGCAATCATTCTTACTTCTTTCTTGATACCTTTTTCTGTACAATTATTATATGCCCCACTTTTTTTTTTTCAAAATAGCCCGACTTCAGTTTATCATTCTACAGGTTGTTTAACACAGCCAAAACTAACAGAGAGAATTGCAGCAGCCTGTTAGCAAACTGATGTTTTCTGTTTGCTAGGCAACTGTAAATTGGTTAAAGTCTCTCATTGACTACCTGATTACAAACATGTTAAAAATAAACCGATAGAAGTTACAAATATGGATCTCACCATTCATTGTGTTGATGTCCAGGACTATTTTTGTGGTGACAAACACATAACACGATCCACCCATACTGAACATCCAAACTTCCTAGAACAGTTATTATGCAATCATCACTATAATACCTAGGCAATTGCCACTATATTGTCACTGCTAACTGGTTTATTATACTGATAATATAAGAATTATCTAGTGTCTACTAAATTTACCACGTCAGAAAACCAGTCTAACAATGAAAAGACAATGGTGGGTCATATAGCAGTTAAGGTCACTACACCTAACTCTCTGCCCATGAATTAAATTTGGCCTCAACAGCAGATCAGATGAAACACAGCCATGGAAAGTCGACGACAATAAGACAGAAGTTGTTTCATACGAGACAAAGCAAGTGGCAAAATAGAGCAGTGCCTATAATGCTTCACCTACCAAAACAAAACGCTGAATGATATAGATAATGGAATTATTTCCATGAAGTTTCTATTACATTCACTATGAAGAAACATAATATCTCATCAGAATTCCATAAAAGAGAAAATGGCATACCCATGACACAGTTCAATCAGCTGAGGGACAAGATCAGTGTCTCTAAGACCAATGATGGCTGTTGAAGTGGTGGAGACAGCTTGGGATGTGACAATTATTAGAGACTGCAACCTCTGTATTGAAGCTTTGGTCTTATCTAGCTTTACTTCATCCTCTCCCTTGTACTCTTGACTCTGTAGTGTAGCCAGTTTCTTCTCATGCGCAATCTTCACACCTTCTCTGGCCTATTAAACATATCAAGCAATTCTTTATAGATGCAAAGCCAGTGGATGTTCAAAATGAAAATACAAATTTGAAACTCAAAGTCCAAATATTATTATTGAAGTCCAATTAGAAACCAGTAGATTAGTATTATTATTATTATTATTTTGAAAGGAGTCCAAATATTATTATTAAAATCCAATTAGAAACCGGTTTTCAGTTATGAATAAAATTTTTGGTTTTATTTGCAGTGCCATAATCTTTCTTTAATTAGACATAGAGAAAAGTGGCATCTATAATTTGAGACTGAAAAGGTGCACGAGTTGGTTGGACCGACCACAAAGGCGGTTCTTGTCATTCTGACAGTTTGTCAAGGGCATTTTAGTCTATCCAGGTGAATAGAAATATAATAGGAACGAAATCAATGGGACACGACACACAACACAAGAACAAGCCAATACAGTGAAACAACAACTCACCAAATCACAATGATACCCATCACAGGATAAAAAGGTAATTCCATATAAAAACTAAAAAGTACTAACATTAACTGGGGGCATTTTCGTCTGAATATTAAGAACAAAAACCACCAACCGTAAATTGGGCACCGCGGTGGACTTACGCTACCATCTCCGACACTATCTAGTGCATATCCTAGTCATTTAACAACACTTTTTTTGTTTATTAGATAAAAAGGTCAAAAAAAAAAAAAAAAAATATTAACGTCCTATTCCAGTGTGAATAGAAACTATAATAGCGAACGAAATCAAATGGCGACACGACCACACAACAACATGAAGAATAATCAAAGCCAATACCAGTGAATACAACAAGACTCACCCCTAAATCACAATGATACCTCATCACCATGATAAAAATAGGTCCCAAACGTCCATCATAAAAAACATCTAAAGAAGTACTAAAACATTTAACTGGGCGGCATCTTGTTCGTCCTGAATATTAATGAACAAAAAACCACCCAACCGTATCAATTGAGCCACCGCGGGTGGACTTACGCGGTGACATCTCCGACACCACTATCTCTAGCTGCCATCTATCCTAGTCATTTAACAACAGGCTTTTTTGTTAATTAGATAAAAAGGTCAAAAAAAACACAAAAAAAATTAGGTTCCACCACAGTAAAGATAATAAGTGCCACAAAAAATTTGAAAATTTCTGCCTCCCTGGTACAGGGGGTTAAAAAAAAAAAAAAAAAAGGAGAAAAAGAAATACCTTCACTTCCTCCATAGAGTAAAAAAAAAAAAAAAAAAAGGTTCACCCACAGTAAAGATAGTGCCAAAATTTGAAAATTTTGCTCCCTGTAAGGGGAAAAAAAAAAAAAAAGGAAAAAAGAAATACCTTCACTTCCTCATAGAGTTTCTTCTCCCAAGCCAACAACCGTTCCATGGTGGAGCACAGGCTTTTAGGGCCACCCGGCTCGCTGAGCGAACCGGTGTCCAGACGATACTTTACGGCCAATGGCGGTTTCGAAGTCCAACTGGAGCTCAAGTTGCTCAACATACTAGTAGAATGGTACACTGTCTCTGCAAGCAATAAACATGAATTACGTCAATAAAATAAAATTTGATCAAGCTTAATGGAAATAGAATCTGTATCAAAAATCGCTAATTGGCAAACTCGATTAAAAAGCCTAAGAAACGTACTCTTCAATTGCCGGAAACTCCGATCAAGCTGAGCCCGGCCAATCTCGAGCATCTCCGAGACCTGGTCTCCAGCTGCCGCAGCCTTGTCAAAATTCTGCTTAATAGCCTCCACGATTTCTTTTAAATCTTTGTGCCTCACGACCATCTTCATATTGGAGATCTCTCCAGTCCTGAAACTTGCCGATGAACCGGCCTCATCCGACTTCACTTTATTCCCATAAACTGGCTGCTGCTTCAGTGATTCTGCCCGCACAGATGACCCGAAATTCGACCGGGTCCCAATCTCGGATCTGGATTCTCTATCCTCATCTTCCTCCCCTTCTTCCGACGAGCTTGTGGTACTATAATGATCATGATCTTCCCATTCGCTGCACTGTACCTCCTCTCTCTCTGTTTCTTCCTCGACGGTACTATGCTGCTTGTTATTTGTACTAGTGTTAATATGGTGGAGATTGTGCTTCTTATTCTGTAATTGGAAAAAATCATACTCCGATCTCTCCGTTTCAGTCTCGGTCTCATTTTCGGCGTCTTCATCTTCTTCATCTTCTACATCGTCAGTGTCTAAGTGATGTTGCTGCCGTTGTTGGCGATGTTGGTTTTGATTCTGGGCTTTTCGATCAAAGAATTCGGAGTCAGGAGGCGATGGAGGGTAGAAATTCTCCCAATTCCAAACAGAGGAAGCTTGTGAAGGTGTGCTCGAGTACGTTGAATTTGCTTGATAAGCTGTAGGATAATCAAAATTTCCGGCAAAATTGGATTTCTGACTCCGAGGAGACGACGTAAGGCTAGATTCAGAGAGTATATGGGGAAGTTTCCTAGATTTACGGCGGCGATTAGACGCAGAGTTGAGAGTTGGGGCGGACTGAATATGAGGGAGCTTAGAACTCACAATTGTAGGAGAAGGAGAAGGAGAAGGGGAAAACGCAGGTGGCGGTGGATGGAGAGAAGGGGATGTAGAAGGAACAACACGTGGAGGTATAGAATTGGTAGACGAAGGAGGAGGAGGGTTTGGCGGGTGGAGAAAAACGGCAGGGGTTTGCTCAGAAACGGCAAGTGATTCCCCAGCAGCGAAAGAGCAAAGAGCTGAACCCGTAATACGTAGCGAACGACAGTAATCAGCGTGAGCCGCTGCAAGATGGTGGCGCGCGTAGACAGCTTCCTTGATGAGGCGGCGGCGCTCCTTGCACCGCCTCACGGTATCCTCGTTATCCAGCTTCGACGCTGTACAGCCCATCCAGAAAACGACGTAGAGAAAGAGAGGAATGGCGCGTTTTTAGGCGGTGGCGCCCGATTTGAGCTCCCTAGAGAGAGTGTGTGAGTGAGAGAGTGTGTGAGTGAGTGGAGGACTGACTATAGTAGGCTATGTTTGGACTCTTGCATCCCCCCCCCCCCCCCACCTGTGCTTGCTTTTCCTTCTTCCTTTTTCCCCTTTTTCTCTCCTATTAACCATAGAATAGAGTCTCACTCTCACTGTTGATATAGAAAGGTCCTTTCTCTCTTTTTAATTTTTTAAATTTTATTTCATAAAGTCATATTGAAATAATTTGTGCCATAATTACATTTTTTATTATTTATTAAAAAAAACTAATTAGTGTTTGTTAGTTCTGTAGGTTAATTAAATAAAGGGTGTAGCAGAAGGTTGCTTTTTGTTGTTGCTGGGGTTTGTACACTTGATAAGGGAGGATCTTTGGATTATTTATGTGGGCCTATGAATTAATTATTCAGTCATCGATGCCTCCAAACTACTTCAAGTGGTTGGATTTATTGTATGTTTGGATTGATAGAAAATATGGGAGAAATGAGAAAGAAAATAAATAAATTCTCTTTTCTAATAAGCCAAAATAACACTGTAGATATAAACTCCTTTCATGATTCAGTAAATACCATAAACAAGTCATGTACACACTTATAAACAAGCAGCTATTACCACTCTTTTCTTTATTTTTAGACTTAATATCTTTTCCTTGTCAGATTAAGTGCCTATTTTCTTGCCTGAATTCACCAAATTGCAATGCTTGTTAGGTGGGTTAGTGTTTCTATAATGAAAAGAAAAGACAGGAGAGAAAACTAAATTAAGATTAACTGATTAAATCTTTAAATGACTATGCAATCACATGAAATCGAATTGGTTAACTATTTAATTCACCAAATCTAATCTATTATGTATTTAAATCTTATATTCTTCGATTTTACAAGGAACTGCTATTATCCCAAAATTTCATAACCCATCTAGTTAAAGAAATTACAAAACAAAAATTATTACTTTGATAGCTCATTCAATCTTTACAAATCATTTTTTCCTGAAAAAAAAAAAAAAATCAATCTTCACAAATCATCAATGAAGTTAATAGCGCGTGTATATATATATATATATATATTTCTTTTTGGTAAATAAGAAGATAAAAGAGAAAATTAAGAATTATATCAGATATATCTAGAATAAGCTGTATCTAGAACATCGAACACAAGCCATGAAGAATTAGCAGGTATATTATTAAAATATTATGGAAATAGATTTATTAAAATACAAAAATTAAACATAGAATAAAGAATAACCATTTATATGATCTTAAAAAATGAAATAAACAAGAAAAATTTAAAAAGCAACAAGAAGCAATTGAAGGGAAATAAGGGCTTGGATATTCCGCAATAAGTGGATCCTTTCAGGAAAAAAAAAAAAAAAAATCAATGTGGGGTGAAAGGCAGAGATCGAAAAGGGTGAAAGTTTTTTTTTTTTTTTTTTTTTTTTAAGGGGCTTGGATATTCCGCAATAAGTGGATTCCTTCGGAAAAAAAAAAAAAAAAATCAATTGTGGGGTGAAATTGCAGAGATCGAAAGGGGTGAAAGTTTTTTTTTTTTTTTTTTTTTTTTTTTTCTCTTTTTCTTTTCTTTTAATTTTTTCCCCACTTCTGGTAGTCTTCATAAAGATAGTTTTTTCCCCTTCTTTTTGGCTTTGATTTTTCACCGTTAAACTTGACGGTGTAATACATAATTACTTCAATCTCGACTTATGGTAATTTGTAGAGCGCATCAGATTCTTCACGAATTGAAATGTTGCTTTCAAGATATTCTTTAGCTTTATTTTCTTTAGGCATTTTCTCAAAAAGAATTTCTTTTCCTTTTCTTGAATTGGGTGGTCACTGGAAGCAGATGATAATCAAATCCAAGGATAGAAAAAGCCATAGGGACCATGGAGCCTAATCCCTAATTTTCTAAATTGGCTGTAATTTGAATCAAACTTCTTAATATGCGGAATGAAAAAGCCCAAGCCTTTACAAATCAGGCATCAAAGGAGAACAAAAATTTATTAGCACGTCAATGAATTCCAGTTTATTTTCCCTGCTTTTGGTAATTAGAGTGGGAAAATTAAAACTTTTAACTGATAATTGTGGAAACCGGAGACCTTCCCCAAAGAAAAAGAACAATAATAAGACAAAAAAAAAAAAAAAAAAAACATAAAAAAAAAAAAAAAAAAAAAGCTCGTAACCAACAGGCCAGGTTTCAACTGTTAAACGAAGGTCACTTTGAAAGCTGCAACCACAAAGCTGATTTCAAAAAAAAAAAAAAAAAAAAAAAAGCCTCGTACCACAGCCAGGTTTCCAAACTGTAAACGAAGGTCACTTGAAAGCTGCAACCACAAACTGATTTCCCTGAATTTACGTATTACTAATATCCAAGCAGACTACCAAAAAATAAGCATCCGCAGTCCAAGGAAAATGACGGGACTATTTTCTTCGACAAAGCTAAACAAAGTGGACCATTGAGTCCACACCCTAGCCTATCAAATCATACAGTTAATTAGCATTAGACTACCGGATGCATTAGACTTGTCTTAATTCTTATCGATTCTGAGTTTTTACTTGTGGAATCTAAACATAATATAAATTAGGAACACAGTTAAGAGCCTTAAATAAGTAATTAAGAAAACAAAACACTATTAATTAGCCACCTATCTTTATCAGCTTTCGCACTGTTTGGGTGGGTAGGAAGTTAGAATATCATCAATATACATGGTAAAGACATCGTCCTCTTTGCCATGTCTACTTTCCCAAATATGTCAGCATCGACTTGTACTGGAAAAAAAAAAATAATAAATTTTGAATCAAATGTGAAAAGAACACCATTTTGCCTTACAAATTCAGAGATTTGCACTTCACAGTCCAAGCAAACCACATAAAGAGTCAGGATGACACATCGATAGTCGCAGTTTCACGTTGAATTTTGCAACTCTTACCGCTCTCAATGGCATTTTGGTCATCTGGGAAAAATAAATAAAGACCTAAAAAGGGCTTTCAAAGCTCAGAAGATGAGCCAAGGAAGAATAAATTCTAAGGGGGAATACATAGAAAAGCAACCAACTATGCATGTATATTTTCCACACGACATGGACCCCCCCTCCAAAAACAAGCCATTATATTATATATGACACAGTCCGGTGGGTGTAGGGACCCACCACGATTTGTTTTGCCAAACAGCTAGCACAGAAAAGAAAGGATCTGTCTTCTAGAGTCGGACAAACGACGCACACAGATCCAACCACATAAGTCATCAATCCTCATGGAGACTTTTAGTAAAGCCTAACTACTACTAGCTTGAGAGACTCTTCTTACCTGACAACCTCTTAACCTGGTTAACTGGCACGCGTCAGTCATAGGCACTGCCCTGATACTATTTGTTTAACCAAACATGGCAATGAGCAGCCACACTCTGGTGCAGTCTTGGGCTTTCATGGAGATGCTGCTGAAGGGTTGCTGATCACGTGCTGCTGGTGGGTAGGAAAACCGAAATTCCCAAAGAGCCCCTGTTAAAAAGCCACGATGCTGAACGTCAAATGCTTATCTTCTGGGTATCAATCAAACGATAGCATACGCATCTATCCTCATAACAAAGTGACGTGTACATCTCATTGTGTCGTCATCAAGAAAACGGAAAAGCAGAAAGATAGTGGCACCATTCAATTAATAATATATGGCCAGCAACATGGATGGTAGATACTACTAGATGGAGGGTTTCAGTGCGAGGAATAACACTGTATCGTGAATTTTTACTATGATGCAAGTAAATTTGCATGTACAAGGAGGAGAGGATATTTTAGAGTAAATCTGAACTGGAATTGGGCTAAAATATGTACATACCATGGCATCATTTATGGCGCAAGCCACACAGTAGTGCTCCTGAAAAACCGAATTGGGGACAAAAATTAGAACACAACAGCATCAACCATAACAGGCCCATATATCAAAATCAACTATTGTCCTTAACTAATAACCTATAGCACTTTTTACTTTTTTTTGAAGCATGAATGACGAATTAGCTTGCCTGCATCATGTGCCACTCTTCAAACTCATCAAATAATTCCAGCCGTTCAATCCTAATCATGAGAAAAACTTCCGTGAGTAGTTTAGGGATAGAGAGAAAAAGAGAGAGAGAGTGAAGAGAAAAGAAAGGAAAAGCAATGTATTAAAAAACAGAATTCAAAATATTTATTAAAGAAGTGAAAAGGGGAGAACAGCCAAACAAGGAAAGGGCTTTTTCTTCTATCATTCAGCAATCAACATGTCAGAATCTCCAAAAGAAAGCCATTAAGGATTCCTCCTTTCACAAAGGCAGAATCTTAAAAGGCAGTTATTGCACATTTACACTTTGTTGTGATTCCGATCAAGCCTCATCATATGTCTCTTTTATATCTGGACTAACACATGATATGCTTAAAGTTTCTAGTTCCACAAATGCTCTCAAACAGCCAGCAACGCATCTTTTCATATAGGCATAAAGCATAATCAATGGGATGGAACTATAAAAGAGAGACATCTAGGGTTCACATTGTTGAAAATGCATGAGCAACCACTAGCTGCTTCCAAGAACATGAGAATTAAAAAAAAGGCATAAATGCCAAGCTGCTCTTCACCAGATCATCTCTTATATGTGCAGATTATGGTAAAAAAAACCAGAAATGGGTGAATTACAGAAGCAGCGCACAGCACTCTGACAGAATGATGTAATTAACTTATAACTTAATAAATTAATTAGGAAGTAGAATAAACCAAAGTATATTAGATGACAGCCTCTGGCCACCACTGGGTTCAAAAAACGGTATATCAACAGGGAAAAAACAATGAATACTGTATTGATGACTGTCCAATATTTATAAAGTAAATACCTGCGCCTTTCTTGAGCTTCAATAAAATCACTATAAACTCTCAGCATGTCCCATGCAACAACCCTCTAACACCTCATAATGTGCAAGAAAGAAGTCTTTAGAATTTTCATACAAAAAAAAAATCAGTGAACTAAAAACAGTGAAGGAAATTAAAGAAAGGGAAAAGTTATCCATAAACAAATAAATGAACAAACATTTCAGGTGGAATTCATATTGAGTTCTATATGCTTCCCTAACAAACATTTCTCTTTTTGTTTTTCCTTTTTCTATCAAGGGAAAAACAAGGAAGCCAATTTCATTCCAAGGAAAATTTCCTTGTTTGAGGTATACCTGCCATCCCTGATCAAGAAAAAGTCTTTCCTTTGCAAGCAGAGTTGGTGTATCATAAATTCCCAGTAATGCACAGCCACGACTCTTGAGGACCAAAAGAAGAAGATAAACGCCATAAATTAATTGAGTACATATATATTGATACTAATGACAAAGACAGTGAGCGAGTGACAATTTATACAATTATATGCAGTCAAGATATATAGGGGATGCTTATAGATCCGGGCCCTCATGCAAAGCCTGCCCAGTGAGTAAGCAATAATTTTATGACTATTTGAACAAGGCCCCAGCAAAATTTTGAGATTCTAGTATCTCTCAACCCTATTTTGGCTTGAAGGAAGAGGTTATAATTTTTCAGGTTACTTTTTTCCCTTTACTTTTAGGCTATGATTGATGACTACACTTAAGAAGTATGAGTTTGAGGTTGGAAGAAAAGAAATTAATTCCAAGATTTGGGGCAGAATCAGATCATATAAGACAATTCATTTCATTTTTTCCCCTTCATTTTGAATTTTTTGCATTCCCTACAATTAAAACTGTTGTGGGTTCATGGCCAAAAAGCAATACTGCTGAAATTACTTGAAAGAATTAACTGCTGTAAATCAGAGGGAGAAAGATCCAAACCTCCAAATTTCTAATCATCTGCTGTCCAAAAGCGTCATCAGGGTGGATCTGTAATCGTGAAATGTAAATTATAGAGGCTTTTTTTTTTTTTTTTTTTTTTTATTCTACAATCATCTGCTGTCCAAAAAAGCGTCATCAGGGTGGATCTGGTATCGTGGAAAATGTAAATTATAGAGGCTTTTTTTTTTTTTTTTTTTTTTGGTGGTTGGGGGGTGAAGGTTTGTTAATATGAAATCATACAAACATTAAAATATAATGAAGCAAAGAGAAAATCTAATGGGAATTTTTTTTTTTTTTTTTTTTTTTGGTGGTGGGGGGTGAAGGTTTGTTAAATGAATCATATACAAACATTAATATATAATGAAGCAGAGAAAATCTATGGAAAAAAATGGTTATTAACATGTATATAAACATTAAGTCCAACAGCCTTGACAAAGCATATAACCTGCTCATATAAGAAAAACACAGCAGTTGAAAATGTCCTTGATGCCCAACCAACTATAGCTCGCGTTGAATCTGGATCCAAGTATATTAAAACGCATTCTGCAATTATAAATGTCGGCAATCTGATAACAGTATCAGAACAAAGCAACTTATTGTCCCTTCAGCATGAAGACAAATAACCAGACTCCATAAAGAAAATGATAAGGGAAAAGTCAAAACAAGGAGATGCTTAATCTAGAAAAAAGTCATCTAATGTTGTCAAATTGCAGTACTTCTAGCCCATCGATTAGAACAAATCATTATGAATATATAAACCAGAATTATGAAAACCTAAAAAAATACATATCCAGTTGTAATAAATAATAATCAAAACCCCAGAGAATGATACTTTTCAGCTAAAGAACATAGGACTTCAAAATTTATACATATGAACATATTCTGGCAGACAAATTGAAGTGCATGGTAAGGAACAAATAGTGGATAAAAGACCATCGACTACTACTTAAAGAACATATATTGTATGTGATCTAAAAGTAAAAAAGAAGGGAATTAATGAAATTTAATCAACAAAAAGAAAAGAAAATAGGCTCTGCATACATACCTGGGATCCATATTAGCCAAAGCTATGATATCATCTAGTTTTTGTATATCTCGCAAGTCAACTGGTAGCAGCTTGTAATTATCACCAAGCACTTCTCCTTTCTCTGTAAAGAAAAAAAACTACCAATTAATACAAACTAGAATTGAAACAGAGCTAATTGAACTTTGAAATCATGTTATCAACACACCAAGAAGAGAAACATCTATCAAAACAGAAACAGGTGCCTATGCAACCCAAGTCCATGTGCAATTCAAGCAACTTACCTCGTGAGATTGATGATGTAGCACCAACTTTATCCCTCAACTGACTGTAGGATTCAATAATTGCTGCCTTTTTACTAGTTACCTAAAAAATGCTTCATGTAAGTTGAGAGCAAAGAGCTGAGCCTTAGGCCAGCAAGCATAGATTGGTTAATTATAAGTTTGTTCCACATAGGTTTAAATAGCTGAGAAGGTCAGAACCTCATGCACAAAAACAAGCTAGTACACTGCCGCATAAACTCGAAAGATAGCAATGAAAGTATAAATTCCAACCTCCTTGAAATCCAGCTCCACGTATAAAGATGGTGCTTTTCCCTCATCCTGTCATAGAAAATGTACCATTGCAATTAGCAAACCAAATGTCTGGCAGAAAACTTAAAGATGAAGAAATATCGGATATGATATCAACTCCTTCCCCACTTTCTAACAAGTGTTCCTGATCTCAGTATCATTTTAGGTTCTTGAACTCGTCGAAAATCATTAATAATTTGCATGAATTTCATTACCGTAACTTACTTTTCTATCATACAAATATATTCCTCTGGTTAATTGCAGACTCACAGGTCCTTGGTCTTTTTTTTGTTTATTATTTCCAATACAACATTATTAGCCAGGAATTTATCATCGAGTATCTGAAAGCCCATACTCCTTAGGTTAACTTAGAACATTGGACGTAGATCATTAAGTTCTTTGGTAAAAACCTATGTTCTGCTCCCCTACTCCCCCCCTTCTCCCTCTCTTTGTACCTCATGGAAGTTAAATATCAAGCTTCAAATTTTAAGGTGCCAATAATTTCATGACATGGCTAAGACATTGGAAGCTTTAGAACTTCTGAATGCATAAGACACAATGCACATCAACAAAAACCAAATTCCAATTTGTAGTTCTGAATATGCAACCGCATTATTCGCTTTATTTATACATTCATTTTCATTTACTTTTGAAAATGGCTTACGTATTTTCAAATATAGGTAAAATGATAATTGTTTATGGGGTTTATTAAGAATTTTCACAAAATCCAAAGAAATCAATGTTGTCAACAGGATAACTAATCATTTTGACGGTGCAATATTTAGTCACATAGATGGTACAAATAAAAGCTGAAGCAAACAGGTGGATTTTATGGTAAAAGAACAATGCAGATTCTAGTCTAAATCATAAGCTGAATTTTATCACAAATAAAAGGCAAAGTAATGCACCTGTAACTGAAAGTAAGTTGTATCAAAACCTGCCCCAATCGACAGTATCTGCTTCTTCGTATGACCTTTTTCATCAGCATTCATTTCACAATCAAGAAACTGATATAGAAACTTCCGAAGAGCAGCCCAACGCGCAAAGTAGCCTCAATTACAAAGAAGTAAAGGCATAGAATCAAGTGAAAAATAAGTACTAAGATAACAGAGATTATAATATCAGAAAACATGAAATAATCAGTAATAGAAATATACCGCGGTTGATTATTGGGGATCTCCTCACAGGTCGTCTAACAAATAAATGGATGTAGTCATCCTTCATGTATCCTTTTTTCACACAGGACCTTTTCAAAGTCCATAGTAACATTCAGTATACAATATCGCTGTCACTTATTCCGTATTATCACATAAATAACGATTTTTCCGTCAATTGTATATAATTTTCTTTTTCGTTTTCTAGTTAAACAAACAGCAATAACTATAAAATTAACAAATGAAAGAAGAAAAACTTGAAACTACAATGTTAAGGAAAAGAGAAGATTCGAAGTGAAAGTTATACTCACAATTTACTGGCTGAAGCGTCGTCGTTCGTCGCTTGTATCGCCGGTGTGTTGCTGTGCGAATCTGACACTGGCTTTGCCATCGATAATTGTGGGTTTTGTGACAGAAAGGAACCTCAAACACACGGCGTAATGATTTCCAAATAGCGAACCTGACTGGTGGCTCTAATTAAACTAATTAGATCAAATGGGTATGTCCCGGCATTGATGAATAACAATAATATAAATACCTAAACTATTGTACTACCTCCTAAAATTTTTGGCGCTCTGAAATAAATAAATAATTTATAATTTTAGTTTTTTTTTTCACTTTCCCATAATATTTTTTATAATGATTTATGTGAATAATAATAATGATTGAATTTATTAGACAGCGGATAAAGAAATCTATAATTAATTCCTGAAAATTTTTAATACATTAACCGTTTATTTTATTTTAAAATTTAGTATATAATTTTTAAAATTTTTATGCTTGAAAAAATAAAAAAATTATAGTTAAAATAATCATTTTTAACCCGTGTGAAAAAAAAAATTGAGATTATAATTTTCATATGAATGGAATAAATATTTTTTCCATTATAAACAAATAGAATTAAATACATAAATAAGAAGTTTGTATAATAAAGTTCAATAAAAATTAAATAATTATATTTATTGTAATATAAAAATTTATATTTTAATATTATATAAATAAAAAAATTAAAAAAATATCAATAAAAATTAAATAATTATTTTATTGTAATATAAATTTATAATTTTAATAATTAATATAAATACAAAAATTAAAAAAATATAGTTAATATTTACAAATATAGTCTATATGCAAAACACATTAATAAATTAAAAAAAATAATAAATTAATTATATGAAATATTATTTTTATGAATTTTAGATAATTATTATATATTATATAAATAAAAAAATTAAAAAAATATAGTTATATAACAAATATAGTCTATATGCAAAACACATTATAAATTAAAAAAAATAATAATTAATTATAAATATTTTTTATGAATTTAGATAATTATTATATAATGTGCAGTTAGTATTATTAATTTCGCGCATCAAACCTCACAAATAATAAAAAAAAAAAACAAAAATAACTGTAACCCTCTAAAAATAAATTCACAGTAAAAAAACGAAAATCAATTTCCTGAAAAGGACATCCACGTCTTAACTCATCTCATATATAGCTACAAAAAAGAGCAAACCAGGCGTCGATCGGACTGCCCCCTCCTGCCGCCTAAGTTGCTAAATCAAAATAACCCTAACACCTCTCAAATTTCAGAATACCTCTTCCAAGTTTTCTTCACTTTGTCTTCCTCCAATGTACTGAGTCCTTAATTTCCGTAAACCAGTTCAATTTTGTTTAGCCCCGTGCAAGTTGTATCTATCATTGAAGATGGACATCGAACAAAAACAAGCTGAGCTAATCGATCATTTTGTCAAGCAAGCATCGGTTCTTAAAGGCTCTGCTCTCGGTCCTGTTGTTACTGAGGCCACTTCTCACCCCTCCCTCTTCGCCTTCTCTGAGATTCTCTCTGTACCCAGTGTCGCTGAGGTCAGAATCCTAGCAATTTCCGGTTATCTAGTAATTTCATTTGATATTTTTGAGTTCGAATGGAATGACAAGTGATTTATCACTTTCTGTTATTATCGTTGGGGTTGAAAATTTTCCATTGTAGTCAGTTGATTTATTTGATGAAGTTTTGATTGGTTGAGGGTTTAGGTTATTTATAGTTGGTGAAAATTTTTTCGTGTATTGATAAAGGGATTCTTGCAGCTTGAAGGAACTGAAAATTCCCGGTATGTTGACCTGCTTCGGTTGTTTGCGCATGGCACCTGGACTGAGTACAAGAGTAAGCTCAAAGGCTCCTGTTTCTCCGTAGGTTTACGTTACTCTATAGTTTGGGGTCTGGGTAGTTGGTTATCCATTGGGTTCTTTTTTGGTTGATGTAAATGCTCTTGATTATAGGATATTGACATCTGAAAAGCTCTAAGTCTGACTTAATTTTATTAGGCAGCTCATGGTTAGATGCTTCTTTTATACTTTCACGTGACAATACTGTTAGCTGTCGTCTTTTCAAAGGTTTCCAAGATTATCGAGCTGGAACTGTGTTGAATTATTGCTTCCCGATACCCCAGATTTCCTTCCATTTACTGTGATGGGTGGGGTGAAGGCCAATGGCTTTGTGGAAAGCTGGATTTTGAATTTTAATTATTGGTCTCTATGGTGCTTGGGGTATGTTTACAAATTATGATGTTTCTGCATACTGGTTCTTGATATTTAAAATGGCACATGTTGACATTGGCAACAAATTTGCATCCCTTGTCCAGTGGATCATGGTCACTTCTAAGAAACTAATGACCTTTATAGTAACCTTTCTCTGTCTCAGGTGACATCATGCTCTTTACCCTATTCTATCATCCTGAATTAATTTAGAAATATTTTAGACTAAAGATGCTGCTCATGCTAAGTTATATTAGTTTTTTTTGCATTTGAGAGAATGGGAGATGGAATTTTAGATACTCATAGCTATTATTCAGGTGGGTTTTCTATTTCCTTGTTTGAACAATCTTAAAAACTTAAGCGGAAAAAAATAATTGGGGCATAGTTAAAGGCAGGAAATTGCTTCATTATATGGAAAATGGAACAAGAAATCAAATTCTGAAGGATCATGAAGGAAACTCACTATGCATAGTCAGCGGCATTGATATGCACAAGTACCCATTTGTTTTTAATTGCCAGGGATGGTTTGTTTCATTTGGATTACTTTAAGGGCAAAGTCCTAATTTTTCTCTTTCCTTTGAGGCATTATGATGAAATTTGAGAATTAGACACATCTCTTCACAGATAATGCTGGTCATCTTCCGGAACTGGTTCCTGATCAAGTTCTCAAGCTTAAACAACTCACTGTGCTTACACTTGCTGAGATGAACAAGGTATGTTTGCTTGGACTTCTAGGCACTTTCCGTAGTACTAGTTTCATGAATTTATATGATGAGCTTAGTTGATATTTTCAGGTATTATGCACACCAATTTAAATATTAGATGCCAGATGATTTATCTGTCTAATTCACTTAGAATTTTGATAATTCAACTGACCTGTCCCTTGAGCTTGTCATGATGTTATACTGCTCTAGGTTCTACCCTATGATCAACTAATGCAAGAGCTAGATGTTACAAATGTTCGTGAACTCGAGGACTTTCTGATTAACGAATGCATGTATGCGGTATGTTTCTTGCAACTAGATTATTCTTGCCTCTTTTTTGGTAGGATATTTTTTTAAATATAAGAGAAAAAAGTGTAAATTTACAAGTCAAAGAGATGTTGAGTTGAACTTGTTATCTGACTCCTTTTCCAGAAATTTATTGTGAAACTTCACTTAATTTGATAGAATTTGTACTGCTATACTGTTGGGAAAAATATCAACAAGAATATGCTAATTGTTGCAATTTCTTTTCCCACTAATGTTATTCTAGGGAATAGTTAGAGGCAAGTTGGATCAGTTGCGAAGGTGCTTTGAGGTCTGTGGATCCTGTGATTTCTTTGACTTCAAGATGTTGCTGTTTTCATATCCCCTCCTCCTTTGAGCGTGTTGAAACTTTTCTAGTATTTTGTGAGATACAGGTCCAATTTGCAGCTGGGAGGGATCTCAGACCTGGGCAACTGGGAAATATGTTACAAACGCTATCAAGCTGGTAAATCTTTGGTTCAAGTATTATCTTTATATTTTCTCTTAACTTGGTTTGTTCTATACCTACTTGCACATAACTGCCTATTGTAGGTCGAACTTGTTGCATCTATATATGTTCTTCACTATTGTCTTTAGACCATTATGGTTATCCACCCTTGATTGCATGATAAAAAGACCCCTTAAAATCTTTAGGCTAATTATTTGTCTCTCCTTTGTAATTGTAAGGTTTTCTTAAATCAGGCTGATTAGTTCAAGTTAATTGGTAGTCTTGTGATCTAGTATATTGTAGCTTTTTTACTGTAGATCTTTATGCACTATTAATAGATTGTACACACTGATAATGTGACTTGCATTTTGGTCTACTGCCTGTTTTGGTTATCTTGCCTTGTTGTTAATTTATTTAATTCTGAACTTTCTTATTTATATTCAACTTCTGGTGTCAGTGTTATCTTTTTAACTTTGGAACTATGGATATCTAGGTTGGCTACATCAGATAATCTACTTGTCTCGATTCAAGAGAAGATAAAATGGGCTGATACTATGAGTGAGTTGGACAAGAAGCACAGGAAGGATGTGGAAGATAGGGTAGAAGAAGTAAAGAAGTCCCTTTCCCTCAAGGTCAGTTGATTCCATCTTAAATTTAATTTATTTGACAACCAACATTCATGCACTATATTGTTTGTATTTTTCATTCTTTTTTTTTTTTTTTTCCATCTTAATTTAATTTATTTGACAACCAACATTCATGCACTATATTTGTGTAATTTTTATTCTTTTTTTTTTTTTTTGGTTTGGGGGGGGGGGGGAGGTTGGGGGCTTGGGAGGTTGAAGGAAATGAAGTGTTGATTTGGTCAAGTTTCAGGCCAAGAGAGAGAGAGAGAGAGAGAGAGTAATTTAAATACTTCTGCCGGACATATTTCATCACTAATGAATTAAGATTTAGCTACTGGAAAAGATAAAAAAATAGTTACATATTCTTTTTCCTCCCTCCTCCTCCTCCTCCTGCCTCCTCCTCCTCCTCTCTCTCTCTTCTCTCTCTCTCTCTCCCACTACCCCAAAAACTCTCTCTCTCTCTCTCTCTCTCTCCCACTCCCCAAAAATTCCCCTGCCTTGTGGGCGGGCCAATGGGGCCCCTTCTCCCAAAAGCTATAAGCCCACTTTCAAATCTTTGCGCCTGCTAGTTTTGGTCATATATGAAAAAGTTTTTGTTCAGTTTCTGGGATATTTCGGGTCGATGTGTCTTACTTACGTTGTGGCAGAAGTTACACACTGTAAGCAGGCCGACGTTGACTTCAGAGGGCATGAGGAGATCTATTCTGAACCTGGTGGAGTGATGGATTATGAGGAAGACCGAAGCCGGCCTAAAAGGTATTTGGATACCACTTTCTTTCTCTTGTTCTTTCCATAATATTAAGATTCTGCACTGGGAAATGCGATGTTGAATCTTTGATCTTGCATAGCATGTATGTTTGTTTTTCTTTGAATTTCCATTGCAACGGAGGAATCACGTGTTTTGTTTTATTTATTTGGATTATTATTGGAACTTTTTTACTGTTTGATTGGTTGGTTTTGAAAAATTGCAGGAGGCGGCATCCAATATCTTGAAGGTATAGATAGATCAAGAAACTTATGTGATAGGGTGTTTTGAAGCTACATGCCAGATTTTCATTGATGGCATTCCAGCAGCAAATGATTTGTGCATTGGGGACCTCTGTCAGCGAAGTTTTCATTGTCAACTTAATTTATATTGGAAAACCCTTACCTTGTTTTAATCCTACTGTTGTTCACATTGAGTTGGAAAGAACGGATCCGAGGTTTGGTGGTGCGGCTGAAATTTTAGAGTAGAAGCTCAATGTTATGATTCTTATCTTTTTGCTTTTTGATGATTGCCTTCAATTTGCCACAAAAAAACAGTGCATATTATGTATTTTAGCGGCTTCATACACATGAAAGGTCAATAGATCTGTGGTTGAAAGTTTTTTGACTGCCTGATGTGGTGGTAACGTTGTTTCCTTGCATGTATCTGAAATCTGCTGATCACCAAAATTTAGCATTAGAATCCGGTGGTGTTGAATCAAATCTTGATCTGAAACTCAAAAATCTAAAGATGATGCTTTGATCTGCCTTTTACAATTGTGGGACTAGACCTTAGATGCTACAGAAGTCCCCTAGTCTAATTGAGGGAGCTTTAGGAATAACATGTTTTGAAGTTTGAACTTAGTACCTAAACTCCATTGGAATAAAGAAATTCATGCAATGTGAAAGCAACTAAATTGCATTACGGTTTTAGCAAACATAGCATCAGAACAAATTTATTTTGGATTATTGAAAAACTAGAAAGGTGTTAATTGATTAGTGAAATTGTTATTGAATACACAATTAAAATGGACATCTTGGATGCTTTTTTTTTTTTTTTTTTTTTTTTTTTTTTTTTTTTTTTTTCTGAAAAGAACGTAAAAAATGGTAGAATTGTATATTTTTTTTTTTTTTTTTTTTTTTTTTCTGAAAAGAACGTAAAATGGTAGATTGTATATATTTGAAAGGCTCTGTCATTTTCAGAGCGACGGGGAACCATTGGACATTTGAAATTAAAAGTGCGTGTAAAATTACCTAGGGCCCAAATGACTTACTGTTGTTGACAAGTGGGCTTTTTGTGTGGACGGTCCAAATACATGTGCCCGATAATTCTTCAGTTATGTTTTTATAAATGTCAAATATGGGAAAGGAAGAAAATAATAAGGAAATATTACTATTTTTTGTTTAAAAAGGAAATGATAATTTAAAAAAAAAAAAAAGTAAAATGAATGTTATTTTTCTTTTAAAATATTCATTTTATTTTTCTCAAAAGATAATTTTATGTTGCCGCGAGTAAACGAAGGATTTTATATGCATGCTGTTATGAGAACAAGACTTTTCGTGTAGATGACTGAAAGTAGATTGTCGTTTTGAAGTGGCGAAGGGCATGTAGTTGGAAAACAAAGGGAGTTTTTTTGAAACATTATAAATTGTTAATAAAAATAATAGTAAAATCATGGGAATAAGAATATAATACTAACAAAAATTTACATAATTATTAATCATATTTTTTTTTTGAAATTATTAAATTCACAAATTAATTTATATTAAAAAATCTTTTTATAATTGATAAATTTAGTCAAATAATAAATAACTCAATTCAAATTAAACTGTTTAGTTTTGAAACTCATCAAAATAAATATAAAATGAAATCTAAATTAAGATTATTCGAGTTCAATACACAATATATATTTCTAAATGATATATAATATAGATAGCTAAAAACTTTCATTTCTTTCCAATACAAAATTATTATCTAATTATTAATTAATAAGAGAGACCAAAACAGCTAAATCTACCGAACTCTGTCGGCAACTTTCAAACCGATTTTCCCAAGCCACAGTTGGGTGTATTTACTTTCTCTAAAAACTAAAATCAGAAAAAGAAAAAACAAAACATTTCATTTTCTCCGCTTAGGTGATCCATCTTCAGACGATGTAGATTCCATTTCCGAGGATCGCCGCTTAGGGCTCACTCTAACCGGAGGCTGGTAATCAGCAGAGCCGATCAGGTGAGGAAAATTAAGCTTAGCTTTAGAACCACGCATCTTAAATGCAGCTTGGTCATAAGCAAGAGCCGCATCCTCAGGTGTCTCGTAAGTTCCTAGCCATATCCTAGCTCCATTTTTCTTAGGGTCTCTAATCTCCGCAGCATATTTTCCCCATGGTCTTCTCCTTACTCCTCTATATTGCCATCCTTTACAATCTGAGTTGTTCTTACGCGCCGCCGCAACTTTTGGAATACTGACCTCAGGCTCAGAAACAACCTCTGGTTCTGGACTAGCGATCACATCATAAAGTTCCGCCTCTTTAGCAGCAAGCGCCGTGGAATCAAATTGATTTACCGGATTCCACGAAAAGCTCCATTCATTATCAGCTAAAGCATTGCAAATGCTCATCTCATAAGGATCGTTAACTAATTTGGAAGGTAAATGATTGCAGGTATCAGTTGAATGAGGACTACTAGAGAAGCTCGATTCCTCACTGGAATTAAACTCTGGAATACTCGCTAAGGTCTGGAAATCATCGTTAAGAAGAAACTGTTGAATTGACTCCAGAAAAGCCATGTCGTCAAACTCTGAGGTACTTTCCCTCCACATTTTCTTTTAGAAAAAGAACTTTCTATTTCTCTCTGTGGATTTGGATTTTGGACTCTGGACTGTGATGGTTGATTATGACTCTCTCTCTCTCTCTCTCTATATATATATATAGATATAAGCCTTCTGGAAAAGAAAAGGTTCCACTGTTCTTTCCAGGAAGATGCATAATTGGGAACTTATTTTCACGTGTGATCGGTTTATTTTTTATTAATTTTCTTTTATCAGTTGCGGTTGTTGGATTAAGAGGGCTCCATGTGTTTTAGCAGACAAATCTGTAAATTAATCAGATATAATTCTAACTGTCACCTGAAATAGGTCAAATAAATTAATTCAAATAATTGTGTAATAATAATTAATCTATAGTGCACGATTAACATGAGTATGAATATATATATAAGAGAGCGAGAGTTGTTTTTTATTTATTGAAATAATTAATTAGCGAATGGAACAAAAGAGAGTTCTTTTTCCAATAATTTATATTAAAGTGTTGATGCACGTCATGATATTATTCTTCGTAACCATATATGCGTTGTCAAGAGAGCATGAAGAAGGGAGTGTTTTTTTTTTTTTTTTTTTTTTTTTTTTTTTAAAATTCATATTATTCCTTTTGCAAATCTTTGGTAGGTGATAAGAAAAAGTTTTTTTTTTTTTTTTTTTTTTTTTTTAAATCATATATTCCTTTTGCAAATCTTTGGTAGGGTGATAAGAAAATTATGAGAAGGAATATAATTGTTGCTTTAGATCATAGGCCTATATAAACTATAGAGAGTTTATTTTAATTAAGTATTAATTTATATTTTAGTTCATTTAAGAGTTTATGGGAAGGAGCTTTCTTTTATACTTTAGTTCATTTACTAGCTCATGCATAAGTGTAAATAAATATTTTTCAAGTAATAATAAAGTACAAATCTCAAAACTCAATAATCTCTTTTATACTTTATATTTCCATGTGTAAGACATGTAAGGATTTGTTCATAGTTTAAGTTAAAAATTTATGTGAACTATAATTTAATCAAAACTTTTTATTGATATTTATAAATTAAATATTACTAAAGTTAAAAAAATTTTATTTTAAATTTGGAAAAATGTTAACAAATATCACTAATATCTGAATTTCTAGAAATTTCTAGAGAGAAAATTTTTAAAAATATCATAATATAATAATTTCTCCTTAAATTTGAATCAACGTAAGTGTTCATATTTCAAATATAATATAAATACGATGTGCTTAATTTTGATATTTATTTATTTATTTTGAAACAAAAGATTGGGAGATTACAATCTAGTTTGATCCTCATTAGTCATTTGGTCAAAATGGGAGGAATGTGTTTTTTCTTATTTTATTTGATATAGTTTACTGTGAATTGAATTTGAATTTCCCTATGCTTACCTAAGAGCACGTGTAATGCGTGTAGCTTTGCTTCCTCATTTCTAGGAAATTTGCTTCTGCTGCAGCAAAAGACACCACTCCACACCAGGAAAAAAAAAAAAAAAAATAGTATTGTTACTGCTGTCTTATTGCATGTGAGCCCGTGACACTTTTATATTTTTATTTTCGAAAAATAAGCAAATAAAATAATTTTTATAATATGTATATATATATATTTTTTTTTTCTCCATTTAAAAAAACAAAATCATTTCTTTCATAATATAATACTTGAACATCTGGATTTGGCTTAAAGGAACTTTTAAGTGGTTCAGGGAACTTGAACATTTTCGTGTTTTAACATTTTTTTCCGTGCAATTTTCCCTTCGATCTGTTTTAGGTTTTAACGCTCTTCCGTAGTTCTCATAATTATTTATTGCTTTCCAAAAACCATTGCTCCTCGTTTTAAAATATAAATAATTTTGTTGGAATTGTTTTACTTTAAAAATATAAAACGGTTTGAGTGTTTATATTACATGCAATAAATATTTTTATAAATTTTTTTTATCAATAAAAATTTCTTTTATTATTAAAATTTAAAAAAATTTAACATAATCAAACATTTAAACTCGAGCCATCATAATCCGCTCATCTTAGCTCGAAATGCTAAATAAAAAAATCGGTTAGAACTATACATCAACTCGAAAGAGCAGCACGTAGACAGCAAGGGATTGGGCGAAAAGGGCGGTGTTTGGATGTCAGTAGGGACCGCCTTTTTTGAAATTTATTTCAAATGCTTAAAACATGAACGCGAAACTGTTTGCTTTCTTCCTTTTCTTTATATGGTTTTTCAGTTTCACCCTCTCCTTATGTCGCTTTGGTCCGATCTAGTTGTCGTTTCTTTTGGTTAAGACATCAGTTTTGAGTTTTCTTGCTCCCACGTACATGGATAATAACTAATATTTATTTTTTTTTCATTTTTAAATTTATTTTTTTTAACTGGAAAGTCAAAAATACTTATCTGAAATATTAAATATTTTAATAGTTGTTAGCAGATAGATGTTAGTGGTTAACTGTTAGCTGTTCTATAAAAACAGTTATTTGATTGGCAATAAATTTAAAATGATAAAAAAGGATATTAAAATATTCACCTAGAATTTTCAATTAAAAATTGATTATAAAAAAATAATTACACTATATCTAAATTTTCAAAATTTCAGGGAGCAAAAATTGAAAAGTTCACTATTTTATAAATAAAATGAAAATTTTTTTAATATTCTAGGGAATCAACATTTTTAACTTTTAATATTTATTTGAGTTTAAATATAAATATATATATTTTTTTCTTTTACTATCAAATATAAATAAGCCAAATATAAAGATAATAAAATACGTAATGTGATAATAAAAAGATTTTATATTAATTAAGGATAAAGGTAATGTTGCAAAAAAAAAAGTAAAAAAAAAAAAGAATCGCTAAATGTTAGGTAAGATAATATTTTAGAAAGCATTCCATAAATCTCTAAGAGTTGCTATGTATATCAAATTACCGAACATATTAATTTAAATAAATAATATTTTGACTAATTCAAAACACTAAATGCTACTCTAAATATTACTCTCCAACACGCCCTCAATTCCAAAACTAGCTTTACAACAACTCCCATTTTAACGCTTAAATCCTTTTTTCACTTTTGGCCGCGTCTCTCAAATCTAGCTGTCGGAGTTCTTGTCATTGACGAGCTCAATTCCATTGTGTTATTATTTTGGATTCTTCTGCAACTAAATATTTTGTTTTATTTTCTTTTCTTTTCCTTTTTCTGAAGCCACATAAAAATTATACAGCCATGATGCAGGAGAATACATATCTGTTTCTTAAATAAAAAACAATTTATGATAATATGTAGAATATATATATTTTTTAAAATTCCAAGGAAGAAGATTGAATTTGATTCTCCTTTTATTGTGTATTCAAAGTAGATCTTGTCTGCTTTGCTTCACACGTTATTATATAGCACAGGTATGTAATGATATTATATTCTTCTATACATTAAATTTGAATGCTCCATTCGAATAGCATAAAATTCGGGAGCATATTGTATTTAAGCTCCAAGAATCTTAAAATACTTAAAGGAACATGGGCTGGAAATTTATAAATAAATAAATATATATATATATATATATATAACCTGCAATGGTAAATTGATAATCTAAATTTTGTTTTCCAACACACGTTCCTTCGATTCTTTCAAGATTCTCTGAGTTCACCGTCCAGCTTCCTTACTTATATACTAGTAATTTTAGATTCTTTAAGTAGTGGGGCTATTTGCGTCATTCAATTATTTGAATGATAATGTTTAATTGTTTCCTTTATATTATTGGAAATATCATTAAATTCAGACATTTATTCGTGCATTTTTCATTTGTATCATTGAATATTAAGTATATTAAATGTAATTAATCTTTTATAAAAATAAGTTTATTAGCTACCAATAATGCATGTATGGGTTAGAATGACAAATGATCCCAAGTACCATAGTTGGATTTTAGAATTGTAATTTTATCTTTTTTTTTTTTTTTTTTTGTTTCTTCGATTCTTTCAAGATTCTCTGAGTTCCCGTCAAGCTTCCCTTACTTATATACTGTTAGCTAACTAGTATTAGATTCGATCGTCTAAGGTAGAGCGCTTGACGGGCCTATTTGCGTCATTCAATCTTATTTGAATGATGATCGTATTAGATTGTTTCCTTTATATTATTGGAAATCCCTTAATCAAGGACATTTAATTCGTGCATTTAAGATAACAACGTAGACCTATTCAAGCCTATTCTGTTGTATTTAGATGTATACAAGTTCCTTGTTTCAAGGATTAGATGAGTCTGAATACATGTATTTAACACACACTTGTATGTGAATACAATTACCACTTCTTCCAAACTTATAGTTAGTACCGTCGAATAAATCCTACAATAATTAATTTTACTGAATAAACTCTAAATTGGATGCATTAAGAGAGTATAAAAAAATTGTGTATTAATTTTACTGTTAGAATGCCTTCTAATAAACTTAAAAGAAACTAACGAAAACTGAGTAGCTAGATAAGAAACATTGTGTATTAAGCGTTGAATACAAACCAAAGGAGAACACGTCTAGAATAAAACCATCATGTTTTTCTTATTTAAAAAGTGAATCATGTTAATGCCAGTTGATTCAATTGCATCCATTTTGAAAAATATAATATTTTACTCTAATTTAAAAATCAAGAAGTAATTATATCCAATAATAAAAATTAGAGAATAATAATAATAATATTTTATTATTTCTCTACTATAGCTCTCCCTTTCCTCAGTGAAAAACTATTGCCAACGAGGACACAACCACGACCTTTACCGTTTCTGTTTATTATAGTTGTTTGTTTTTAGTTCATTAAAAAACATGAAGCAATTGAGCCTTATTTCTTTTTTTTTTTTAAATTTGTAAATTAAGTAAAAATATTATATTATTTGTAACTAGAGTATAATTATAAAATATTATCTCCGTTCCATGACGAAGGTTATTTAATGTAAACTTCTTTTATCTCATTTCATTGTTATTTTAAAAAATTAAGAAAGCAGTAATTATTTGATCGTTCAACTAAAATTGATGCATTTTCAATTTGTACAATAATAAAATAAAAATGATCGAATTATTCTTTAATTAATTTTTAAATAATTAATATTTATTTAGTGGAGACACCAAAAATTAAGGGTAAATATTGAAAAAGATAATTACCACTTGGCTTTTAAAGTGTTAGAGACAATGGGAAAACGATTTCATTTTAACCGAACAGGGAGTATTTTTTTGTATCTCCATTAAGTACTTTTAATTTTATCTTTTTTTTTTTTTTTTTTTTGGTTGGTTGTAAGAAGTTGAGCTTTTATCCCATTATTTTTAAAACTTTTTTATTTTAAATATAATGTAGGGTAATAAATCATTACTTGCACTGCATATGTAAAAATTTTCTTTATTTATTAGAATTTTTTTTTTTTTTTGAAATTTGGTACATCCATTTCAAAACCTAGTTTCAGTATTGGAGTTGATGTTGAAAATTCTTAAGAAGCATTTTTTTTTTCTTTTTCCTTAAAAGTGAGTAGCAATCAACTATTAGTGGTGTGAACTTCATAGTCCGTTTGAGGCTTAGAGCAAAAATTTCTTTCTCATACTTATTATAGAAATTGTCATATGTATTTAGAGGAGATTTCAACTTTAACTTAATAGGCAATACTGAGAACACTGAAAGAATTAAGTGCGATTTGATACTCTTATGAACCTACCCAACATGAATCCGAATTAGTCCGTCACTGAGCTGCAGTTGAATAAAGTAAGAGAGCTACTTATAATTTCAACATCTTGAACAATCAAGCAAGAATTACTTTAATTTCAATTATAATTCTCTTTTATATTCAAAAGCCTTGTTATTTACATTTCACAACAATCTATTTTTCAAAACTCTCTTTATTTTTTTTGCACATTTAATTTACAACGCCTCTCAAAATCTTTTTGAGAGACTGTCTAGTTAGTTCTCAGTCTCACAATCTTTTTGATCACAAATCAGATTAGGGCACTCAATTCTGAGTAGTCGATATACTCTGTACTTGACACACCCGCAATCCCATTTTCAAGGTTGCTTTCTGAGCAAACACTAGCAGCCACTGATTCAAATCCTTTATTTCTCCGCTTTGGCTGATGAGAACTACAATCCAAGTCTGATAAAAACGATGTTGAACTTTAAGACGAAGACGATCGCTCTGGCGAGCCGCGTTTGTTAGTCACTCTAATTGGCTCATAATCGTCGGAGCCTATCAAATGAGGAAAATTTAGCTTGGCTTTCGAGCCACGCATCTTAAAAGCTGCTCGGTCATAAGCTAGAGCCGCATCCTCTGGCGTCTCGTAAGTACCAAGCCAAATTCTCGAGCCATTTTTCTTAGGATCCCTAATCTCCGCTGCATACTTCCCCCACGGCCTTCTCCTTACACCCGTATATTGCCACCCTTTAGACGGCGTGTTGCTGTTATGCGTCACTACAGCTTCTTCAAAACTAGCGGCCGCCTCCTGAGATTTCTGTTCAACGGTTGGCATCGTTGTTTCTGCAACCGGAAAATCAAACTGACTGATGAATTCAGAATCACCAAAAATGCTACTGTCAATAGTAAAATCATCGAGATCGTCAATGTTGAAAGGTGAATAATTTGAGGTGTTATCGGTGAAGATGAGAGTAGAACTAGTAGAGCTCGAATTGTTAAAGGAATTTATTAGGATTTCAACCTCTTCAGAACTAGTGGCAGCATCCTGAGATTTTGATTCAACAGGCGCGGCCATCGTTGTTTCTGGAACTGTAAAATCAAATTGGCTGTTGGATTCATAATCACCTAAAATACTACAATCAAGAGTAAAATCGTCGAGATCGTCAAATTTGAAAGGTTTATGGATCGAATCATCAAAGGAATTCATTAGATTTCCAAAATTATCTTCAAGGAGATAATGCTGAATCGGCTCCAAGAAAAAGAAATCATCAGCAGGCGGTGAGGTATTTTCCCCCCACATTCCTTCTTTTTTCACTGCTGAAATTTTGAGGATGATGATTGTCTGTATTGTTATTGCTTTTTGCTTGTCGATCATGCAATGCTAGCTTATTAGCAATACAGGCTGTATACATGCGTATATATACACACACACAGGTTTGAAGATTCATTCATCGGACGAATCCATAATTTAAAAATGTTAATATTATTTATTGATTGTAAAAAGACATAAATATGATTATTATAATTAGGGAGAACATAAATATGATTATTATAAATTAGAGATGCGGATATCGCATAGGTTTAAAAATTTATTTATCCGTCGAACCAATAATTTAAAAATGTTATTATTATTTATTGATTGTAAAAAGACATAAATATGATTATTATAATTAGGGAGAACATAAATATGATTATTATAAATTAGAGATGCGGATATCGCATAGGTTTAAAAATTTATTTATCCGTCGAACCAATAATTTAAAAATGTTATTATTATTTATTGATTGTAAAAAGACATAAAGATTTGATTCATGTGATGTAGAAAAGACCATATAAATATTGAATTATGTCATACATAGGAGAGAATCATAAAATATTGAGCTGTATGCTATAGAATTCGAGTAGATAGGTGAAGTCCGGAGAGTTCGCATGAGGTTTAAAAATTTATTTAATACGCGCGATCGAAGCACATATGTGAAGTAATGTTATTCGATATATTTATTGATTGGGTAAAAAGTAGAAAGAACAGTAAAAGGTTGAAGATTTATTACTAGAATCTGTAATGGGAGGACACGAACATAATGGAAGTTGATATGGATATTCGTCAGACAGGTGGAAGCTGTCGTAGTATCCTAAAAAGACATAAATATGATTATTATAATTAGGGAGAACATAAATATGATTATTATAAATTAGAGATGCGGATATCGCATAGGTTTAAAAATTTATTTATCCGTCGAACCAATAATTTAAAAATGTTATTATTATTTATTGATTGTAAAAAGACATAAATATGATTATTATAATTTAGGGAGGACACAAATATGATTATTATAGTTAAGGGATGCGGATATATATAATATATAATCATAGTTTGGGATTTGTTGGATTTTGATAGGCTCCCATGTGCTCACAGAGTACAAAAAATTGTCTCATTAGTATCCAATTATATATTATAAAGTGCGCGGCTAGCAGGAGTTTGTTAATTAATTTATTAATTATCAGATGAAATCATAATTTATATATATAAATCTAAGAGTATTACAGGCATATATATTATCCTTTAATTAATTTAAATAAATGCGATGACATGTGCCGATGGATTATTATCAGTGCAAATCGTATCCGTTAGATTAGTTTAATAGATTACCATTAAAATTAATTTGTCTTTATATAAAATTATGCTTTTTTATATATATAAATAAATTGGTTGGTGTCAGTGACTCAATGGAATGGAAAATAATTGTAAGGTGGACAATAGGGTGGTTTCATAATCGATTCAACTAATCATTTTGTGAATTGTAATTGTGATTGATTAAGTGTTAGTAATATTATAATTAATTTATTGATTGATTAGTGCTATGAATATCTTTTTGTTGATACATTGTTGATTCTTCGTGAAGCTTGAAATTGATGCAGATGAAATTATGAGTGCTGATTATTAGAGTTTATTATTTATTTTTATATTTCATTAGTCTTAAAATTATAATTTCACTTTTTATATATATATAAAATTGCAGTATAGTTAATTAAATTAATTTATCTATATATATATTTTTTATTTTTCCAAGTATAAATCTTGCTTCTTCACAACTAGGCTTGGCCACGGTTTTGGAACCGAACCGAAAAGGTCCGTTCCGGTTCCTGTTTGGAACTGTCCGGTTCCGGTTCCGATTCGGTTACAAAACCGACGGTTTTCCGGCGAATCGCATAATTTTAAACTTTAAATTTTGAAGACCGGTTTAAAAAAAAATTATTTGAACATAAAAAATTAAAAAATACACCTAAAAAATTAAAAAATACTTCAATTAAAGAACATGAAAAAATTAAAAAATCACACCTAAAAATTAAAAAATACTTCAATTAAATTTTATTTTTTAAAGACTTGAACTGTTGAACCATGAAATTCTAAAAAATTTTTAAATTTGCAGACCGGTTTAAAAAAAAAGATTATTTGAACATAAAAAATTAAAAATACACCTAAAAAATAAAAATACTTTCATTAAATTTATTTTTTCTAAAGACTTGAACTGTTGAACATAAATTATTTTTTTTTTAAAACAAAATTTCAACTGAAATTTTTTTTTTTTAAGTTGAACATAATTTTAAAAAACAAAATGGCTTGAACTTTTTTTTTTTTAAAAAAAAAAAAAAATTAAGTTGCCTACGTATCCCTCTTGGGGGTTTAGAGGAATCAAGCCCACGTAAGTTCTTACTTACGCTTTAATACGAATTTCACTGCCTTTTACCGTTAATCGGCTATTTCGCACCAACCGTTTGATGTTCCCGTGTTCCCGTTGAGGACATCATCGTATAAATCCATCAATAAATCTTCATTCTTCTTGGATTTTCTTGGGCTCTCTAGTTTCGGCGCTTGGTCAATCATTCCACGCATGGTGTATACGAGATCGTGTTCTCAAATATGTTTCCCTTTTCTTGACTAAAAGCTTGTTCAACCGCACACAGTGGAAGACCGGAGCTGCTAAAAATTTGTTTTGCAAATAAAGGACAAGAATTGGAAAAAGTATTGCGTGAGACTCTACCAATGCTAAAATTGGAAAATCAGCTATTTGCATACTCATTACCAAATCTCAAAAGAAGATTTGTTAGCATTATATTGTTTAATACAAATGGGAGTTTAACATTTTTTTCCTTTTAAATATTTTACTTAGTTCAAAATGACATTGTTTGAAGCATTTTTAAAATTTTCTAATAATTTATTTAATTAATAACATTAGATAAAATAAAATGATAATTTATGTTTGATTATTTTATAAAATTAATTTTATTGCTTGAGTATCAGAATTCTAAAAGTTATTTAAAATCAATTTACTAAATTTTTTTTTAAAATTCACATTAATTTTTTTAAAATAAGGACGCCTTAGAATTGAATTTTTATTTTTTTTAGAAAAAATTAATACACATCGTCGAAAACCGTGCTCAGAACCGGTGATTCAAGGGTGTCACGACCCATTTCCAAGGACCGGACCGGCACTAGGCCCTAGGTAAGCTTAAGGCTCCCGAGGCCCGTAGTAAGCTTGAAACACTACAAATTTGCTATCTCAATATAATTTTAAACATTTACAAATTTCCCTGCTTACAATACACTATATTTAATAATACAGGCTCACAGAATTATTCCATCTATAATAATACACAACTTAAAAGTATACAAATTCTATAACTGCGGAGTTCATTGACGGATGTATACATATAAGTCTTCGAAGGGCTCTTCGAACATTTATGCTATTTAATTGATCCAAATACGAAAATTAGCGAATTAGGTTTCTTTTTTTTTTTTATGAGTGAAGAGCAGAGTTATGCTGGATTTAGAAAATGCTACTTCCTGAAAAGATTTAAACAAAACAGATGCTGAGTATTATTATGAACTAATAATTATTGCATCAAACAACGCTGTCACGACCATTGTATAAATATATCAATTCCTAAGTCATGCCGACTAGTAATATAGTGTAGTGCTCACACAGCCAGCTCACTACAAATGGCATATTCCACCAGCACTCACAAATTATTAACAATCTTCATGTAATCACATGACGTGGAAATTAGTCAGGTGGAGTTCACCGAAACCCCCGATCGAGCCGTCCTCAGCCAATTGGCTCATCCTCTCACATGTGGCGAGCCCAGGGAGCCGATCCGCCTATGATCTGGCGAGCCGGTTCTAAGCTCGGGATGCGCGCTCACTATGAGACAACGATGTGTATCGGATCGTGCATTGCTCGCGATAGGCTTGTTAGCACTTTGCATGCGCCTCGGGATTTATCGTGCACCAGACTTCATTTTCCTGGCTCTTTTCTTTTCCATAGATGCAACAGGAGCAACCCGGTCGTCTCCATCAAATCTATGATGATTAAGGCGCTCACAACAGGAGGGCCACCAACTGCGGCTGGGCGCGATAGCGATCGGGTACGAAATACTTATGATGTTGAATATCGGGTGGCGCCCCAATAGAAGAAGGGGTCCAACTGTTGGTTAACAGTAACGGTAAACAGTGAGGTGCACACGGGGCGCCGATTCACCATTTACCCGGGCTAACAAAACAGATCAGGATACATATAACAGAAATCAGAATCCAGGATCCGTATAACAGAAGCTGGATGATTCATTACGAGTCTTACATAACCCATGGTGACCCACTTCATCCCCCAACTCCAGCACAAACCAAACGTAGCAAAACACAACACAATTAATCAAGAGAGAGACGCATTTTGTGCAATTGAAGGTGCTCGGAACAAATAGTTGATCAGTAGATTAGGCTAGAGATCCACGAGACTAGCGTAGATGCAATGCAGACTGCAGCGAACAGACAATCCGATCTCAAGTGCTCAAGTGCAATTAAATAAATAAATAAATAATATTAAGAATAAACAAACAATTAAATAAATTATAATAATGGAAATAAATAAATAATTGAATAATTTGATGAATAATAATGAAAATAATTAAATAAATAATGATGATAGTAAAATAATTAGAGCACGCTATTTATTATGTGTTAAGTTATAGAATTATTTTAAATAAACTTATTATGTTATTAATTAAAACTAGACTAAGTTTTAGCGAAATTTCGGCAGAACCTCCCCTAAAAATATGATTATCTACCTGTTAAGATAATATCAATACTCTCCCTATATTCATTCAATCCACAAGCCCATCCATCGGGCAATCAATCAAATCAAATGCCCATCCTCCTTTACATAGCAATACCAATAAAATGATATCCGCCTCGCTTTACCTATAGCAAATACCCAGCAATCAAGATTAATGATGGATCATCGTTTGTTACTTGGTCAGTGACTCATCTATGATGAGCGCTCAAAGCACAAACTCTACTTTCAAAAAACTGAAACCTCATTATCTGCGAGTCTTAATATCCTTCAGAAAACGCTCTGTTAGATAGCTCATACATTTTAAGACAATAATATTATTTAAAGAAAAATACTTTAGCTAGCATACATACATAGTCTTTTGTTCCGCAGTAGCAAATTAAACATCAAACTTGAGGCAATCTTTAAACAGTCTCTAATCATATTACAATTTACAGGAGGCTTGCAATGAATTCACGGTACGATAAACGACTCATTTAGCGTAGCGATTCTATAGGAATTCTATCTATTTAAGGTTAAAAATCGAGAGAGAAACGAAGTGTAGCTAACTATTTAACGTCTGAGACATACTCTCTAGATCTTGGCCTACCTTTAGACGACATCAAACAGGTTAGCATTTGTGTCGGCCACAGGAGTCACCCTGCTGCTGACTATTGCGCCTACCGGAGACGATGAGAACTATTCTTCCAAGTTTTCCACTTTACACTATATGAATACTAATAATATACCCTAGGTTAACTCCAATTCCTTATTATACGAATGTAATATAGAAAAATCAGTACTTTATTTCATCAAATAGTTACAAAAATTATAGGAACACTCATATGTATTGGGTTCTACTCCTAAACAAAATCAAGGTTCTTACTCAAACGCCTTCAAGATGTCTATTAAACGGAAATCTGACATTCCTGATCATTTATAGTAACTTGCGTCAAGAAAACTTGCGTATTAATAGCCAATATCGCAGAACTTTATTTGCTGCACAATAGAAATTAGACATCTCAATGTTAAATTATTGTCATCCAAATTATAGTTCACATTCCTTGTCCAATCACATCCTTAATCCCTTAGCACACCCTTAATCCTTAGCAACAACAATGTCAAATACGAATCATAAATAGATATAGCATTAATATAAACTCATTTAGCAAAAGTCATAAAATTTTACCAAGTAGCCACTGCCAAGCTAAAGAAATCAGATTTCTGAATATAGCCTGTACATTACAGCCAATGAACTCCTTTCTCAACAAGAGCTTAATTGATAATATCCTATATCTGATATCAAGGCAATAACTTAAACAAATGGTTAGATTAGCTACTGCCATATCAAATTTGTTCTAACACCTCAATGAAAAATTGTAATAACCAAACGTACTTACCAATTTCATATCAATTTCAGCTTGTGCTTAAGATTAACAATTAAATCTGAGGTTTCCTCAAATTTCATAACCAAACATACTGTACGAGCTGATGTCGTAAGCCGCTAAATTTTCATATCAATATTTTTCAGCTTGTACTTAATGAACTTTACAATGTACATAGGATAGATGAGGTTTTCCCTCAAGGATTTCATATGATATTGGAGGGAGTGTGTTCGCGTATATAATAGCGTGCATAGGTGTACAAGTACCTTGGATTGAAGCTTACTGCTTGTCATCTGAGTCTCCCCATATAGACACACATCACATCGCTGCGATCCAAGTGTGAGATTATGCAGAATTGTTAAGTATCACACTGCTGGATACTACCCGCCGCCTCTACCAGGAGAGACCGACGGTGGAAGTCACATTCGGTGCCGACAGTATCAGAGGAGGAGGGCACCGTCTTAACTAAACATAATATAAGTCGATCGTCGGAGAATTTTAAGGAGGAGAATGTTAGTATTACGATGATCGCACAAGTGTAGTTAGGCAGTTGAGCGTATCGGGCGAATGTAGTACAAGTAGTTGATATATATATATATCCGGTTAGCGTGACAGAGGCTGGATGTAGTAGAGGAAGCATGCATAACAGGGTGAGCTAGAGCTGTCGGTACTTCGGTGATCTACTTGGCGAGGTCGAGGTAGAGGAGCGTCACGACGTAAAGGGAGATGAGCACGAGTGATGTACTGATTATCAGCGCTAATCATACGAGCCCGGCTAATGAGATATGGTCCAAGATACGATGCGGTGGCGGCTATCTGGCTGTTGTGGACACGTAGCCGACTCACGAGACGCCAAGTAGAGCAGTACGGGTAGTTGGGCCTATATGGTCCTAAGGGTGTTAGCCATAAGGGTGACTGCGTGCGATTAGCGAGTAAGAGCAGTATAGATAATTAAGGAGCGGCAGTAGAATGGCGTGCGATTGAGATTCTGAAAACTATCATGTGATGGGAGAACCCCATAACTGCTACATGAAAAAACTGCAAGGAGAAAGTTCCCCTTAAAAACCTCAAGCAAGTCGCCAAAGCAGGTGAATACAAAGATTGACATAAGCCATTCAAGACGTCCAAAAGAAAACAACACAATCTAGGAAGGATCACTTCTCTAGTATTTCATAACTACACATTTCAATTATGCAAGCACTTTAGAATAACATTTAGTTAAACTTGAGTTGCTTTGAATGTTCTACATAATAAGATTCAAAGGGCTTCCTAAGTTTAATCTGCCAATGACTACATGAGTACCCAATTTAAATTAAATATACATACATAGAGATCTACAAAGAATGGAGCATGCTTATAGTCAATGTCATCCGCAAATACCTATAGGTTTTAAGAATAAAGACTACTAATGGCGAGCAATGTTAGCTGACCTCGAAAATAATTGCTTTCAGGTCTGATTGCTGACTCTTCTGGTCTTCAAAGCAGACGCGCAGAATACGGACTTACGAACTCACGGCGTGATAAAATCAAACGCGCTTTGTGAGTGTAGTATATACTGACGTATCGACACGAACGTAACTCAAGTGTGCTCATAAAACACAACAAACCAAATTGGTATTAAGGCAGTGCGAATGGCAAACAACAACTATAAAATTAACCGATGAAATTTAGCAGAGCTGTCGAAGTTTGCGTCGAGGACCAGGCGGTGATTACGGGGAAAGGTAGACCCGGAACGAGTTCTGGGTGCAGAGAATTCATATAGATCTAATTAGTAGATTTGTTACAAAGGGTCACATACCACTTAGGAGAAAAAAGCCAGATACGTTGAGTGGATTTTTCATAACATATTTTCATAATGGCCTTAGGTCCGCCAACCTTTCATAACATATAGATCGGCGTCCGCTGCCTATAGAACCAATAGAAAGACAGACAACACGGTCGGTAGGATGCGAGCGGACAGGTAGAGGTTGAGCACAGTAGATCCCGACGAAACGATGTGCTTAGACGACTATACGTGAACAGCTGAATAGCACGAGTAGAGCTATGTAGCCGATCGTATTATGAGTTCCAAATCGATGCGAAGTAGATCAAGCGGTAATCAGGAGATCTAATGCGAGCGACGATGCAAGAGTGGTACCTTCACGATCAGAGTGACTGTCGTCACTACTTGACTACTGATTAGGTGCAGTTCTAGCTGTAGCAGGTGCGGACGCCACTATAGCATAGTCGGATCGTGCGACGGTACGGCAAGCCACTGAGATTATATCGACGGAGTCAGGCCTGATAAGTAAGAGATTGTCTCGATATCCTAATAAGCGCGGTCGGCGAGACGTAGCACTGGTGTGGAACGCTCAGGTGTCCTGCTATCCATGCTGGACGCGTTGATCATGCTGAGTGACAGATCAGTAGCTCTCGCGACGTAATCCAGTGATGATGAGTGTACATGACGAAGTGTCCGGGAAGGAATTGTATTGGATATGACCTAGATATTGTTTGTATTGCTAGTTTTTTGATATCGCTGAATATCTTCGCTTGGATGCAGTTTATGTTATACTTGCTATGACGCGTGATGATACGTAGTTATCGCGTGTGTGACCGAATCATGAGCTCGTCATAGCATCATGATAGGTGCGCAGACAGCGTGTGTAACGTACACGGCTCGTTTGGGAACATAGAGGACTGTTTCGACGCTAGAGATCCGGCATCGACGACGAGTAGTTGGATGAGCGATCAGTAAGTAACGCTGACTTATCATAAATATATCAAATTGACTATGACGCCGCGTAGATTGAGGATTTCGGCGCTGATGCGCGTAACATGAGAGTCACGAGAGTTGTGGCTCAGAGGAGATTATATCACTGTCAGGATCTCTGAGAGATGGACATGCGTATCAGTTCGGTCCTGTCGATGATGTCAGCACTGTTGCGCTCTGAAGTAGTAGCAATAACAGTGTATAGCTAAGCATTGTACGATACATTGCTCGTAGCGTCGCAAGATAGCAGTGCGAGTTTAGTTGTGCGTGACCGATTGCAGCACATGTGAACATATCGATATAGGTCAGCCAACGGATAGCCACTTATCGAGGAGATCAGCTATGATGCGCACGCGACAGTCTCAGCCTATTGATTATTTGATACATAACACTTGAGTTATTATATCTCGTACAAATATGGAAGTTGAAGAGATTTGAAGATATTGAGTAGGGACAGGAAATGATATATAAGAACAATTATAATTAATCATGTTCTATGAAGAGGGAACCAAGTTAACTGATCGTACTGCGCACACGAATACGCACAGAAGGCGACGGGATTTCACTAGTACTTAAGTGCGTCTGTTGTTGTAGACGCGGTACGATAGTAGGCTTCTGGAACACAAGACTATAGTCTAGCTGCTGAGTTGACTGATCGGTATGACAGGTCTTACTCGCGTGTATAGCGATCGAGCAGAGGAGCGCTGAGCTCCTAGAGATGATATGTGCATGTGACGTTACAGACCGAGCAGCCGCATAGGGAGAATAGTGTCGTATGAGCATTATTTATAGGCTGTGGGCGCCATATAGAGAGACAACTCCGTGAGATGTGCGTTCGCAGCGCGAGATGGCGCGACTGTATGTGTATACGGACATAGAGCTTCAGAGATGTTGCAGGCTATGTACAAGACATAGGGAGTGATTATAAGTCCAAAGTGAGCAGAGTGGAGCAGGAGCGATGATGTGGAGTAAGTTATCTCACCGACAACAAGGGCATCAGAACATTCGATGTGTGATAAGGCACGACGAGCGCTGAAGCGACGTATAAGGGCCTTACGCCATCTTTATGTAGGATGTGAGTGAGATCAGTGAGAGACAGCAGACCAGCAGTACAGCAGAAGAATGCAACAAAAAAAAAGAGAGAATCGTGTCGAGACGAACGTTGTCAGGACTTGCTAGTCTTGCTGGCACGGAGCTGGGTTCACGGAGTGTAGTCTTACGCAGGGGCTATCTGAGCAGCGGTGTCGATCGGCTACAGTCACGAGTGTGTGTGAGTTTGCAGGTCAGATATGTAGCGCAGAAGCCTTGGTACGCACTCCTGCTGTACAAGATACGGCGTAATGTTAGCGATCACTATGATAGTTGTTCTCTACATATGGGCGTGATAGACTATATGATAGTGCAGATCGCAACATAGCGACGAGTAGACATAGCATTTAGGGAGGTTGGACAGGCTAAGAGCAGAGGAAAAGTCGTGGGAGTCACGGTGGAGAATGCCCTGACAAGACTTCATGATAGGGATCTACTGAGATCTCAAATAAGCCGCGCCGGAAATATAAAACGGCATAGTAAACAGAACAGTCTGAGAGAGCCACACCATTAAACCATTTTCCCGTCGGTAAATTCTGCCAACTTTTTGGAAGAAGATAGCATATCTTGACGAGAAAATAAGATGGTGTCTTCTTCATAAATTTCAACATAAAAAGCAATAGACTGCAAGAGCGCTTCAGAAACACTCAAGAACAGACATTTATAGCGTACAGGACCAGAATCCAGCAATGCAAATCATGTTCATACCAATCCCAAATTTTCACAAAGAGGCATCAACTTCACACGAACTAGTTCAGCAAAAAAGTCTTGAAGTAGAATGCGAGTACGTAACGCTACTACAGGAGCGGAGTCACGATGTGACTCAGACATGCGTGACATCAGCGTATAGCACTTAAGATATGGAGCATCAGGAATATCTATTATAGGGGAGAAAGATGATCCAGTACTAGCCAGGAGAGATGAGTTCTCTCGATGAGTCTCGTAATCTGTATAGGAGCGTGCTGAGTTATATTTAAGACTGTGTGCTGGGTCATAGCGCTCGGAGGTTGGACATACGGAGACTGTGTCAGACTATATACGCGTAGGATAGCAGTCCAGATGGACGAGTACGTTGCGTTGCGTATGAGCTCAGAAGACTAATGAGAGATCAGCGATGAGAGATAGTGTGTCAGGTGAGTTCACCTACGGACTGACGGGAGGCGGGTCGATTCGGTCTATCAGAGAGATATAGCACTATATGTGATGGAGCCACTGGTGATGTGAATGTGCCGGAGGGTCGTGAAGATTTACCACTGGCAGCACGCCATACGTTCAGGTCAAGTGGATCTAGATAGAACAGAGATGAGATTAGGAGGTTGCGCGTGTAGATGGAGAGACGACCATCGTAGAGCTACGAGAGGAGCAGATAGCGTGAGATCATGATGTGCTATATAAGTAGTAGAGATAGTATGAGACTATAGAGAAGATGTCTGGCTGTCGTGAGCGACTCGGAGTTCGCCTTTGAGAGAGCAGACTACGCAGCACAGTCACAAATAATCTGAGAAGTGTGTTTCATAGCACGATTATTAGAGGAGAAGTCATATACAGCGTTGGACTGCTTCACCGGCTATGTAGCGTCTGACGACTTACTGCACGGCACAAATGTCACTTTGAAGACGTGTAATACACCAAACAATAATCGCGCTTCTGATAAGGCTTGGAGATGCCTCTGTATAGTAGAGCAGCTGTTTCGTTGCACTCGAATAAAGATATTGCGCGACACCACTGCATACGTAATGTAGTGATTTGGATGAATTAATTAAACGGTAGAAGAGGAGAGTAGCGCAGATCATAGACTTAGTGCAAGAGACATAAATGCGATAGGTGATAGTCGCGATGGAATGGGCTGATAAGGTGAGAGCATATATGCATGGGAGAGGAATTGATGATATGACATTGCCAGCAGGCACAGGTATCAAGATCTTCCGAGCGTTAGCTTCAGAGGCTTAGTAGAGGCAGCGTGTCGGGATGCACATTTACTCGGGTTGTGAGCGCTGACTAATACGAGAAAAAGCGGAAGGTAAAATGTGGAGAACGGCTGCGGTGAGACTGACTGTGGCTTGCATCTTTGAAGAAAGCAGAGGCGCTGAGGACCGTCATTAGGTCTTCTTCCGAAATTGGCACATGGCTGAGATTGGAATATGCTGGTACTATGAGCAGCTTTTAGAACTCAGTGAATGGGCTTAGCAGCAGTGTGTATTGGTCTGAAAATAGTACATCCACAACCACATAAATTGATTGTACCACACTTGCGAGCAATTCGCGTACACGAATTGCAGATGATAGGATAAATATTATAAATGAAAACAAGGATCGACTGTATTGTAATCTAGAGCTACATCCTATAGGCTCAGATTGGTTATGAATGTTAAGTTAGTGAGAAATTAAGCCATACGCTAATAATTTTCGTTATAATTAATACCGACGATGAATGACTCATGGTTTAGCAGACGCATCGCGTCAATCCATGTCTCAGCGATATAGACGTATGCTTGTCGTAACAGCATATTAGATCGCCGATGCGAGACATAGTATGGGGCCGTACGAGGTCGAGAGGATCACCTCTAAGAGACTATTTGCTCGACGTACTTAGTCTGATCATACTCATAACTATCCATCGATCATATGACGAGTTACTGCCGAGATACGTATGAGTGAGGACACTATAGATGTGTGCAGTCGACTATAGGTCACTCGATTGCAGGTGCATATCGTAGCTACGCTGCGATATCACGCGGGCTGCACGCGACATCGATGAGTAGTGCATAACTCGCTTATTATCTAGTCGATCAATGCATCAGTGTCTTTGACAGCTGATGGCATAGGCATGGAGCTATATAACTGCAGTCAGTGCACTTATATAGCATACTATAGTTTGAACTCGGCTTGTTCAGACGCGGCTGATATGGATGGACAGTGCTATACGATGTCAGCAGGGAAAGCAGTGTCTCGAGCAGAGATCGTGCACTCACAGCTGTAGGATGATGGACAGCAGACATCATATGGAGCTGAGACTTGTTCTATTGCCTGAGGGCATGTACTTCTGATAGGATGTGCTGTTATATATAAGATCGATGACTGTAGGCACAGTGCGTTAGGAGCGAGATTTAGCACGATACGTGAGACGCGACGCGGTACTTCAGGCAGTGAACCGTCGCACGGTGGCATTACCAGTGTAAGAGAACTGTGTATCGTAGCAGAGTGTCGTCTGGAACGCCGACGCATAGAATGTATAAAGGAGGTAGTAGCTGAGTAGTCTAGTGAAGTGTCTGTAACAATGCAGCTGGATACACAGTTTGCGGCTATAGGGTCTGACCTCACTGATCAGTTGGTGGTGCAGTAGACCAGGCAGTGCTGACGAGCAATATAGAATCAGGGTCTCGACGGATCGGCGCAGCGAGACGGGCACGGGAGATGTAACTGGACGTCGGGATGATGATTACATGGAGCGCTGCGCAGGATTCACTATAGCTGATGGAGATCGTCACTCATCGAGAATATGTGCAGAGTATTGCACTGGGATAGTGTCATGATCTGGATGTACGGTAATCAGCAGTGTATCAGGAGATGTATGCACACTAGAGTCGAATGCGGTTACTCATGATGCGCCACTCAGAGAGGAGAGATGACGAGCGATGAGAGGAGCAGCGGAACTTCTCGCGGAGATGCATCGAGAGAGCAGCGATGATATGGAGTGGATAGAAGTAGACTAGAGGAGGAAGATACCTGGATAGATACTCGTGCATTCGAGGCTTTAGTTGTGCATCGACTTGTGGAGTATAGTGGGGCATCGCAGTGTGCGAAGGTAGCTACGTTTATTCTTAGTAACTACGGAGTGTCACGACTCTTGAAGTCGTGTAGTCGACTGGCTACGCTGGGTCTATCGAGTGTCGTAGGCCATGACTGCCGCGTTGTCTATATATGATCTCATCTGATACAGAGTTTCACTAGGGACGTGTCAAGGTGTGCTTGCTACTAACTAGGGTAGCACCTGTGTGCGTAATATTGCAGTAAGCTTAGCGAGGGCTGCGAGCATCAGAGTCAGGATTGATGTACCCATATCGAGATAGTATTAAGACAGACTTCGTTCTGAAGTGTCTGAGACAATATGACGACTGTCTGTGATTCTACGACGTGATCCGAGTATGTGAGACTATAATACGACAACGCTCTATCGACTCAGATTACTCAGTCAGATCGATCGAGCGTATAATATGTTCAGAGAGGAATGTATCGGTCTTGCGAGAGAGTCATATGAAGGATAGTGCAGTCCAGTACGCTGACGGACGTTGCGGCGTGGGATGTTTATATGTGATCCAGAGTCCGATAGTCGAGTAATTAATCTTCGAGCTAGATCCAAAAGCGATCCAGTATATATCGCATCCACGATCTGCGATGGCCGATACCTGAGGACAGTAGTCGGCAAAAAAGCATGAGCAAGTGCCCTAGTCAGATAATTCACTGAGCGAAGGTCCAAAAATTGGCTTACCTCGCAGCTGGAGATCGATCAGTCATCCTGCGCGACGTCTGCGATGGGTCGTAGAGGCTATTAATGGCAGACGTGTCGCTCGGGAGGTACGAAGACGATACGAGAGTCGTCAGATGCAGATATATCGTCGTGATATAGGAGATCGGTATACTATAGAGGTAACTAGTGGGAAAGGGCATAGCGTCATAAGAGCGAGCGCACGATCAGCTCAGCGTCGTCTTATGTACCTGCGCGACGCCATGATATGTATGAGCGTGAGCGTGCGATCGGTAGATGAGAGGGAGCGCGATGTGCTGACAGTGTCGAGCTGCTACGACTGAGCATCTCTATGCGTGCTGCATCGTCGAGAGGCAGATCGAATTGAGACGATCGAGTAGATGACGCCGCGTGTGAGTAGCGTGATCCGCAGGAGCGAGAGGTCGGTAGTACGACGAGTCTGGTGAGAGCACCGGGAGAGTCAGCGCGAGGGACTGCGTGCGGGTACTCTTATCTTTGCTAATTGGATACAGGCGGTCGGAAAAACGAGAGAGGAGATGGAGAAGGGGTGAGGTCAACCCGTGGAATGATAAGAAGAAAGAAGAGTCAAGAAAAAGAAAAAAAATAAGAGATAAAGGAATACGCAGAGAGTACGTAAAATTATAAGACAAGCTTCTGAGACTGCATTCTTGGTCTTCGGATTCAGAACCGTTTGGTCTAATTCTACGTGATTTGGCTATATTTGCAGATTTCTAAGTCCGCATCTGATTATATTTTGACTCTTTTAGTTAAGGGTTCTAAAATAATTCCTACGAGGACCGTGACAGAAAGCGCACGGAAATATAGTACTCGATCGGAGCATCAACCACGCTCGATCGGCGTGGTGGTCTGGCGTTAGAGTAATAATGGATGGTGAGTATAAATTATATAATTGCAGGCAATGGAGAGAGCAGTTAGAAGGTTCGTAAAAGGAGTCTTGTCTAGCAGGGGCTATATAGGCGTGCTATAGTCTAGGGATAGAACAGCTGAAGTAATAAATCGAGTTGAAGGTACAGGTCAATATTTTGTATGAAGATGAGCAGTGCTGATCGGGGCAGGGCGGATCCGTTTATTATTATTTAGTAGATATTATCGAGAGCGAGCGGCTGGCCTGCGATGGCGACTACAGAAAGCGGATCAAGCGACGTCTGTACTGCTGAGGCTAGTCTGTGAGAGTGATGATACGACGTAGTGACATTAGCGGTTGCTACTGGTGCATCAGCATGGAGTATGCTCACGTAGTCGACTACTGATAGGATGAAGCACTAGAAAGGACGTATATCGAAGGTGATGTTAGAGTGACTGCAGTCGCAACGCTACGCTTCACTATGCAGGTATAGCAAGGATCAGCGTAGAGTAGTAGGATGTCCGTCGGCCGGTGCGAGTTATAGATCAAGATGTGAAAGGGAGCTCGTGGGTGCGGTCGGGTAGAGATGCTAGAGGATGTATCGGGAGATGGCTGATGTGGACGAACTTATGATGAACTAATGATGGCATAATGCTTCGCATTCTACGTTGAATTAGCTCGTATGGCAGTACAATGCAGGAAATTATATTATAGTGTGAGATCCATAAGATAGGCAGACATGATCCTCATGCTTATGATTATGATACTGACTTATGAACTATTCTAGATTAGGCAATCGCTGTGTTCTGCGTTACTGATCACGATGACGCATCATGATACATCTGAGAGGGTGATCTTCAGGTGGCGCGACTTTCGAGGTATGATGAAGCGACGCAGATCGGCTATGGATTTTATATGAGGAGAGGCCGTATGAGAGACGTCGCCAAGGCTAGTATAGAACGCCAGAGCATTGCTTTGGAGGCCGCCAGACGCTCGTCGCAGCAGATATAATGTAAAGTGTGCCGTAGATAGATTCGAAGTAACATATGAATAGTATCGATGTCTGATGACAAGGCGATAGATAGCGCACCGGAGTAGTACGGTCGGCAGACAGTATGATGACGGAGGTGTCCTACGCTAAGCGATGATTGCTATCACGCAGCGAGAATATGTTGTGAGATGGCATGTTAGGTGAATTTATACTATAATGTATAAGATGCAAGACGATCTATACTGCTAGGAGGTGGCAGACTGCAGGATGATGTCAAAATGAGTAAGAGTACTTTTGCCGAAGAATGAGAAGACTATCTTAAGGTTTTTCAAATGAGCAATTAACGAACGCTGAGGTTGGTATACGCACGGGGGGCTGTTTTAAAATAAGGATATACGCCATGTTTGTTAATTATGGATACATGTGATTCGGACTGAATACTGAATCATAGACATTAATAAGGAATTCGTGTCTTAATTAGAAAGGTTCAGTAGCAAGTTTTGTGAAATTCTTGGGGAGTATCGCAGATAATCGGCAGCGAAAGCTATAATTTTAGATGTAGAGCACAAGGTAAAGTCAATGAAGTCGCTTACAGATGAGCATGGTGGAGAGAGTAAGTCAAGACCAGAGCAGACTTAAATTTAGTATAAGGATAAGATGCTACGTGAAATGGCCATAAAATTGTGATTGCGAGGTAGTGCCCTTGCTTCTGATATAGGAGTGTGTATAAATATATCTCGATGTGAATTCAAAGGGATGCTTTATTGCACGTAAAGCATCTCGTCACGCGAATTATCTAGTAGGAGTAAGGTACACGGTGCCTACAACTTAATATCCTCACTAAGCTTAGTGTGAGGCTAGGTAGTGGAATATAAAGAAGAAGAAGAGCATAATACGATTCTTATAAGCACAGAACAGGACATCGTTTAGTAATGTCATAATGTTGAAAGTTCAACGAGTTGGGAGCACAATCCCTATGGGAAACGTTTTTGGTCTTTTATTCATTTTCCTTTTTGGATAGCTTACAGAATATGGTATAGAGCCCACTGTTTCATCACTCTGGGCGGGATTGTGTCCATAAAATGAAAATTAGCTTTTGTTACGATTGTGAGACAGATGTAGAAGTCATAAGGATAGATTGAGTGGTCTGCAGAAGGTGATATGATTGTGATTTTTAAACCACTTATAGCAGCAATAGGATTATAAAACGAGGTGGCACGCACGATCAGCATCCGCTTTATATGAAGAAAAGTTGTGCACAAATATTGCTCATTAGGCGTTACTACAAAGTTTTTTACAGTTCAATACTGGCTGATCTAGTCATTTGCCAGACGCAATTATCAAAATGAAATCTGACAAAATTTTTTTGTTTGTGTCAACTTATATTACATCTTAAAGAAGTACTGGAACACAATCTGACTGTCAACTATATAGTTATGTTGCAGTATAGTTTATCACTCAAAACACGAAAACCATAAACTTCTTTTTTGGAATTTTCCAATGGCATACAATCATGTCCACATGACATGTAATGTACTATCACGGGTCGATTGTATAGATGGATGAGTAGTGCGTTCTGAGGCATAGAATGCATTTGCAATCGATCACTCCAAACATCACACACAAATGCATGAAAAAAGCGAATGTCATTTGAGAAAATAAAAGTTCTAACTCTTTTTTCCTTAATTATATAAAGAAATAATAAGTAAGGTTATCGATCGTTTAAACAGTAATTTTCTTGTGTAGCTATTTTAGGCAAGCAAGTGAGGGATTTAAAAGCTTTTTGACATAGTTATTATAAACGCGATAGCTAGTTTTCACCCAAACTCAAAGATAAATGATTTCTCATGTCAGGAAAATCTAATTTTTCTGCTAATTCTTAAGTTGTTTATTTTGCACACGATTTGTTTCAGAATAGGATTTAACCTAAACGACTTAGATATGCGTAGTCTCGGGAAATTTGTGTTTGAACACCGAGTCAACGACGTCCTATTTTTTGTTTGGATGTTTTGTCTCCAAGATGTCAGCTTCAAAATGATCCATAGCCGCCCGCATTGTTTTAGTATATTTCTGAAGGTAGATTTTCACTCAATGTGCAAATTACACGATCTGTACTATGCTCTATCGTATCACCCTCTCGGGGATTGAATTTGTTTTCGTGAAATGACGAGCGGTTGGGAGCGAGGGAACTGTTTGTCACTTGACTCTGTGTAGGGCAGACGACATATTCTGTGAGCTCCGAATGGAGCGGGTGCTGTCTGCTCTTGCTCTCAATCTGCGGTGTCTTTGCTTTGTAATCATGCTCATTAAATTCGGCATTATCTTGAGTTGGATGCGATCATAGTCCTAAAGTTTTCTATTTTGGATAACCCTCAATAATTAAATTGGTCGGGAATCCAAGTAGGAGAATCATAGCAGAGGTGTCGTTGGTAGGATAGATTGATTCTCCATTTTCCTTGCCCTTACCCGATCATTTTGAGTTTCCTTCCTCAGACATGATCCATATATACTGGATAATCAAGATAATAGATGTTGGAAAATTGAATAAACAATAATTGAAAGACAATAATACTTTAATAAAAGAGATTGTAAGAGTAAGGAGAAGAATAAATAAATAATATAGAGATAGAGTGTAAGTATATTGGTAGAGAGAGTAAAATAGAGAGTCGTAGTATATTGTAGAGAGAGTAAGTAGAGAGAGTTGAAGATTTTTTTGTAAATGAAGTTTGTAAATAATAAGCATAGTGTATTTATACAGTGAGAATTTCAAAAATTCCATCTTTTTCCAAAAATACGCCTTGATAACTAGCCGTTTATGGCTTTATTGGGAGCGGGTAATTAAAGAGAATATTAACAAGCAAATTAAAAAAAAAAAAACCAGGTCCTGACAGTTACAGAACGTAGAACTTCGCGTGGGTTTGGAACCGGCGGTTCCAGTTCCCGGTTCGACCGGTTCCTTGGAACCACCTGTTCTAGTTACTAATTTTCTGACAACACAGAACCGAACCGAAATTTTTCGGTTTCGGTTCTGATTCGTCCGCAGTTCCGATTACGGTTCCGGACCGAAATTCAAAACCGCCGATCGAGTTTCCTGAAATCGGACGACGGTTCCTCGAGACCGACGGTTTCCGGGAACCGGATTTCACAACAAAATTAAAAAAAAAAAACCAGGTCTGACAGTTACAACGGCTAGAACTGCCGGTTTGAACCGGCGGTTCCAGTCCGGTTCCGACCGGTTCTCTGGAACCACCGGTTCTAGTTACTAATTTTCTGAAACCAGAACCGAACCGAAATTTTTCGGTTTCGGTTCTGATTCGTCCCAGTTCCGATTACGGTTCCGGACCGATTCAAACCGACGATTCCTCAAATCGACGGTTCCTCGAACCGACGGTTCCGGGAACCGGAAGCGTAATTTGGCCATGCTTATTCACAACAATTTGATAAAAGAATGTCCTTTCCATTCGAAGGAAATGGATTAAAACCTCCCTCCGATATGACATATTTTAATGGAGTAATGATCGATTTTTTTTTTTTTATTTGTAAAAAAAACAAAAGAAAAGTTAGTTGATGAGGTCAGGTGGCATCCAACTTGATGATTGATAAATGACTACTGATTTTTTAATTATAAAAACTATATTATAGGATGGCAAAATGTGTCTCCATCCCTATCAATTGACAAGTAGGCAAGATATCACTTTCACTTAATTCTTTTCTTTTTGTTTTTTTTTTTTTGAGAAAATAAATAATTTTACTCCTCCATCTTCAAATTTATAAAAATAATAATATAATAATTTTTACTGCCATCATCTTCAAATTTATCATTGTTATATGTATTGATATTTTAAAATTTTAATTGTAATATTTCTCTTGAAGGAATTTTAATTTGTAATATGTAATGCGATGAACATCATCAATTCATCCATTTATGCAAATAATACTATTATCAATTCATAAAAAAGTATTATTATCCAAGAAATATGATGTGATGAAATATGATATCAAAAAAAAATTATTTTGAGCAAATATCCAACCATATAATAGATTTGTTTTTCTCTAAATTCTCATTTATCACTTTACTTATTTTCTCAATTTTAATTTTCTTTTTCTTTTTTTTTTTAATTCATTGGATGATTTTTATAGGCTGCAATAACATTGCAGGCAACACAACAGGGGTAGTTCTCCCCTTGACTCACCAAATTGGTGATAACAACTATGGTCGAGAGGACTCAAATTCGAGATCTCACACTCCTCACATGAGTGAAAATATCAACCGGACTACTACCTGACTGGTTAATTTTCGTTCTTCTTACATGATTTTTTCTTTAACCAAACATATATTTATTTATCTAAAGTATGTTGGGAGAATTAGAGGAGAAAATTTTAGCTTCACGTATCATCTTTATCATCTTTCCATCATCTTTAACCAAACATATATTTATCATCTAAAGAATTTGATTTTTTAGCAGGTCGAGCTATACATGCATGGTAGCTGCCATATGATATGAGTCTAAATTAATATATACACGTTTTGTTGTTGTTGTCATTATTTGTAATCACCGATAGTATCCGTCCGTCTCAATATATAAGTCGTCACTGAATTAAGGTTTCAAACGACGTAATATTTTCAAGTCATGTGTTGTCATTTGGAAAGAATTGCATCCATAAAATGAGTTTTTCACGTCTTTAATCAAATGAGAAAAAGGAAAATTTTGTGCTTTATTTGCTACTCTTTATATTTGAATATTTCCTTAGAGGCTTTTATGGACCGAGAAATAAGGGTTAAAATTTAATAAGTGAGAAGACCAACCAACCCACCTGATTAATAAAATTTAGACTTTATACTTTATTTTCTTGTCAAATTTAATGAATTTATCTCAATACATGAAACAGTCTAATTAAAAATTTTATAAAAAAAATAGCATAATTTAAATTTTGTAACACTAAAATTTGGTGTTTCTATGACTTTCAATATTGAGCAGATGAGAGAGAATATTTAGTCACACGTTTTATGCGTTTAGTTTGTGGATTTTATTACTAATTTCTAGACATTTCTGGGCTAAGGTCATCTATGAATTGTTTCCTCTGGACAGTATGTTACATAGTTTTTTGTGTTTTGTCAATTTTATAAAAGTTCACTCGTTTCTGTATTAATTTAATAGTATTCATCCATCTACGCCTCATTTTTAAAAAATAATGCATAGCCAGTGGAAGAAAACATCGCACACCGTCAACAATAATCATCTTCTCCAAAATTCAACTCACACCTCACTCTGTTACAGACGATGATGAGAGGTGGCTGTGAATAACTCAATAATGTATAAAAAAATTATTGTGAAGTTCTATATTTTCAGCCTTTTACGTATAATCTGGGCCGGGAGTTCAGTAATCATAATTTAGATGAAATATATCGAAATCCATAATCAAGTTAGATTAATTTGGTTTGAGTAGCAGAAAACATAAATTTCTTTGCTACTGATCAAATTAATTAATCAATTAAGTAAGAAATTAAAAGAGGAATGAACATTGTTTAGTTTTGATTTAATCCTCTTAATTATTTCAAAATCACTATTTTGGCTATATTAATATGATTGCCCTAATCCAGACATTTATGAAAAACAGAAACAAATAAATTTCTCATTCAATTAGCTTCCGTTTTTTTGTCACAGAATCATTATCTGACATGGAAGGTGATGATTCCCGTTCGTCGGAGCCGACCAAATGAGGAAAATTAAGCTTGGCTTTGGAGCCACGAATCTTAAATGCGGCTCGGTCATAAGCCAAGGCGGCTTCCTCAGGAGTCTCGTAAGTCCCAAGCCACAACCTGGCTCCATTCTTCGTACGAGGCTCTCTAATCTCCGCTGCAAATTTCCCCCACGGCCTTCTTCTCACTCCCCTGTAATGCATTGCGTTCCTCTTTTGCGGAAGCGTGTTCTTCTTGCTCTCGCGGTCTGCTTCCAATGGAACAGTTCTTTTGGGGGCACGCACTACTTCTTCAACGACCTCGATCGCTTTATTATCAGATTCATACGACGGAGACCATCCGACATTAACGGCGTCTCGTAGAGCATCGTAGACGATCATGTCCTCTGAATCGTCTAGTTTAAGTGGCAAATCTCCCCAGTTTTCCGTCAAAAAGCTGGAATATAGATGATCGAAACTGGCAGGGGCTTCGAATTGGTGTTTAATTGGTTGGAGAAAAACCAAGTCTGAGATGCTTTGTGCATGCATTTTCAAGTTCAAAACAGAGATCGATCAGGTCGGAAACGGGTTTCAAAATTTTATATCGAAAAGGCCCATCATACGCTGTCAAAAGTTTCCTTGCTTTTTATGAATTATTAATATGAATGTGAGTGCCATGCAAGTGGGTCCATAACGTGCTATAAACAAATGATTTTTTTCTATTTTAATCCTTTTTCTAATTCTTGGGAATATTTTTAAATTGTTTTTTGAAATTTGAGGAGATCTTGGAGATGTGAAGCGCTCGCTGGCCGCCTAATACTGCCAAAAGCTCCACATCCACGTGACGTATATTTTAATCTTAGTTTTGATATTAAATTTATTGTTATTAACATGCCAAAAAAAAAATTATATAGTATTATTTTTTTTTTAAAAAAAAAAAAGTGAAATGCTCTCATTCAACCACATGATATATAAAATGCCAAAAATGAACAACTTGACAAATCTTACCCAAATGAAACAGTTATATTTAATTTTATTTGTATTTTGATTTTATCTTTTTTTATAATTGTATAATTAAAAATAATTTAATTTTAATAAAAGTATTTTTCTTTGGTCTACTCTATAAATAGAATTATGGACTTAATCTATATAAGTTTTTTCCAAAATAATCTTTCAAACGCGCTGCTTATTCTATTTCAATGAAACCGTATTTTTTCTTAGTATATTTCTTATAATTTAAAGAAGATTATTTCTTGTATATTTATTGAACATTTACTTTTTTTTTTTTACTCTTAATTATTGACATTGAAAAAAAACTAATAAAGTAATTTCCATCAAGTGTATTATTTCTCTTTTATAAAAGTATATAGAGCTAGAAAATTAGTAAAAGGATATTGAGGTAATTTAAAATTAAAATTTTATAGAATTAAAGTAAATTGATCATTTTTTGATCCGTATGACAAGTTAAAAGTTAACGGTTTAAATGAAAAAAAAAGTAATACATTCTTCATTTAGGGTTAAGGGATTTGAATTGAAAGAGCAAGAGATAAAAAAACTTGACTAAAATTTCCGTAGGATGTGAAAATTATTGAATAAACTTTAATATAGCCCAGATCTATTGTTCATAGAATTTGTTTGACAAGAATATACAATAATCGGAAGCGTACCTTGATCCATAACGGCTCGGAAGCACGTACCGATCCCATAAAACGAGATCTATGTATCGGTTACCTCGTTGGACGAATTTCGATTATTCACGCGTAACAGCAGATCTAGTTTCTTTCTCTGGCGTTTTGTCCGCTTCAATTGCTCTCTATGGTCAGGAAAATCAACAGCTCCGGTGAGTTGTCTTTTTATGAGCCCTCTCAAACAAACCTCATTTCCATATAGTTTTGAGGGAGCCGTCCACACTCTTCTTGTTTCTCTCGGTTAACCCTAATCTGTTGATTCTTTATCTTTTATCAAGGCAAGGAAGGGTATTAAAACCCCTTAACTCGCTCTTACATTCATTAGCTCAATAACAGGCAGAGGAAGGGTATTAAAACCCTAACTGGCTCTTATTCATTAAGCTCAATAACCATCATCTTGGACCACCTTAATTAGAACCAGCCCTTTAATCACATGGGCCACATACAGATTATTAAAATAATCTAACAAAAATTTCTTGCTACGTTCAATGTATGTGTGGCCTGAATTCATACACTAAGTCAATAAAAAAAATATTTTTTAAAATGTTACTATTTATTCTTTTTTATAATATATAATAAAAAAATACTCTTAATTAAATTAAAATATAATTGATAATTGATTTAATATATAAATCAATAATTAATTAAGTGCAAGTAAGTCGTTTCCGGCAATAATAATAATTTTGAACTCTATGAAGAGTTGTCTCGAAGATCCATGTCGAGCCGAGAAAGCTATAAGTGTCAAATTGAAAAAGCTTTAACCGCAAGAAGCACACGGCATTGTCTCAGCTCATGTTTTGTGAATTAAACATATGTGTCTAGTTCGAGGAAAGATTTGTCCAAAACCAGTTCATTTTTCGGCATTTTATAATTTATGCATCTGAATCTGATCATGTTTGGGGACCAAAATGAGTGTTTTTCATTTAAAAAAAATATTCAATTTAGTAAATTTAGAATTTACTTGTTTAATATAAATATTTTATTATTTTTAACTCAAAATATAGTAAATTTTCCATAAAATTCAAAAATCAAAATCCTAAATACTTCATAGTTGATTGATATTTATTTCACACATCATTTCTAAATTTTTCATTAATACACATAATTACATTTTTATTTTTATTCTAATTTATCACACATTAAAATAATTTTATATAATAATGAAATACATGATATCAAACTTTGCAGATTTTAATGATTAAAAGATAATATAAATAACAAATGATATATTATTATAAAACTCATTTTAAATAAGATAAAAAGATTTACCTGCATCCATTTCAAAAAAAGATTTATCTGTACCTACTGTACGAGTGAGTTTCATGTACCAAATCAATCTACGAAGAATTCTTTAAAATATTACATTTATTTTTCGTAGTTTTCCTTTTCAATGGATGGTAAAAAATATCATTATTATAATTTTTTTAAATAAAACTTATTTTTAATTGATTTTTCCATAGAACAAGTATACGAGTAATAGGATTTTTTTTTTTCTCTCACTCAACTCCCTTTCTTTCTTTTAATTTTTCTTTCTCTTTAGCTCTCCCTTAAGGAAGTATCGAGTGAATTAGAAGCAGTAATTTTCTCTTATATTATTTTTACCATCTTTGCATCATCAAAATTTTTAAAATCTGATACCAAGATTTTCTAAAGATTGGTCGTATTATGTTCGATAGCAAGACGTCTGCACCTCGATACTATATATATATATATATATATATTTCCAATTTCATACAATTTTTAGTAGTCAAAGTTGATTTATCACCTGTAACATATATTTCTTGAGTATAAATTGAGTTAATATTAAACTAATATTAATTGTTTTCCAAATTAGCCTAAATGAATTTGTTTGAATTAAAAAAGAAAAGGTGGTAAACAACTAAACACTTGCGTTGCCATTTTCCAAAAGAAACATATTATCCCACTGATCAACTTTGACTGAATCTTTATTTAACAATAACTTAGTTTTAAAAAAAGATTACTTTCAATTACTAACTCATAATTACATATAAATTATTAATATATTTCTTTTCTCAGGAAGGTTGATTGCATTTGCAAATTTACTCCAAAGCTGTACGTTGGTCATGTTATTGACCCTAATAAAAAAATGTGGGAAAAAAATAAAATAAAAAATGTTAAGACAGTCTAGCTTTCAGTCATCCCTGAGCTTCATAGCCAAGGATCGATTTGCTGAATTTAGCAGGATCAGATCTTTTTCGAATATCGACTGGATCCTTTTTGAGATCTGTTAATTTTTTTTTCAAGCCCTATAAGACAATTTTTTTTTTTTTAGCAGATCTCAAAGTGATGTTGCTACTTGTAAATTTTGTTTTGCACTTAAATATATTACTCAGTCGGTCCAATCAATCTCCGGATGCAATAAAAGATTTTAGAGTAGTTGAGATTGCTCTTAAAACTACCAACTGCTGAGTTGAAACGATGCAGTTGAGATTCTTTTTTTCCTTGATCAAAGATTTTAGAGTTCAAGGTTATTATAGAAATTGCCACATTGAAAGCTTTATTCCCTATACAAATCCTTCAGTATTTGCAGTTAACCTAGTTGAATTTCAATAGGCTTTCTGATGATAAATAATAGAGATACTATTTTAATTTATCAGAACATTAAAGTTATTTTAAATGTTGTAGCCGAATTTATAAATATTTTTTAATATATTTCTGGACTGATTTATAAAATATGTAAATCATGAGATTATAATGTTTTTATAATAATTTTCATTCATATAATTCAAATATAAAAATAGGTAAGAAACCGAAAAATTTCCAGATTTTTCAGTCCACGTTTTTCAAAAAAATTATGAAGTCTATGAAGAAATTATTACAGAGGCTTCGATGGTTGAGCTTGATAACTATGGAGTACTTGAAAGAGCTCAGAGACTGAATGACGTTTTGGAAAATAACAAAGTAAGTGCGTTTATATATATATATATATATAACAGAGATAGATTCCCCTTTATTTTGTTTGCATTACAAGAAAAATAAATAAAAAAAGGTTACTCAATTCATTATCAGTTATATGACGGTCGGATGACACATGGTGTAATATAATTTAATTTATATCAATAATTTCCTTAACATGTGAAGATCATGATCCATGCCCAATTAGTTTTTTTTTATACAGAGTGTGTGTTTGGTTATCCAAATTCAATTTGAATATCATTTTCTTACATTACTAGATTTTAACGAAAGTGATTTTAATTACTATAATTTTCGTATCACAATATAAATCTATGAGAAAAATAAATTTATTTAATTCAACTATAAAAATATAATATATAAATATCATAGGTATGTACATATTATATACATATTAAAATTTTTATAATACCAATTAGCATGAAATGTAAATTTTTTTTCAAAAATTATTTAGAGAATATAATTTAATAATAGATCAACAAATATAATTTTGATTATGGTAATAATAATATATATAATAGATTATTTTTCAATAGTTTTAGTTTTATGCATGTCTAGTTATATAAGTTGTTTTGGGAATATTAAGAAAGTGATTAATGAATTTCTTTTAATTTTATTACTGTATACATTTATCTACTGTTTTTTTTTATTATTTTTTGAATAATTTTTTCATAAGATTTCAATAATTAAAACACGAACGTGTTCGCTCTTGGCTCACTCACTTGTTCATTGATATAATCAATCATGACGCGATCGAAGTTAATAATACTCCAATTGATGATATGAAGGGATGGAGAGCAACGTGAGCAAAAGCCAACGTGTTTCGAGAACGTAAGTTCTGAAACTAATTATAAATTATGTTTTTTTCTTTTAGAAAATTAATTAATGATTATGTTAGTTGGATTAATTAATTAAGGTTTTTGCGTTTTTAAATGATGAATGAGATGCAGCGGCAATTTTTTTTTTCCTTATTAAATTGTTAATTATGCATAAAGTTACACGAAAATTCAGTAATATGCAAAATAATAATAATAAGAAAAAGACCCGCGTGGACTACAACTGCCTTTATTAGACTGGATTTGTTTTTTTTTTTTTTTTAAGCATAAAATATTCAATAATACGAACGTGTTTTTACATTGTTAATATAATTACCAAAATGGCAAAAACTTACTTATACCCATCACTTACAAATAGTATCTTCATAAAAAATAAAATAAAACAGTAATATTTTTTTTAAAAAAAAAAAATTTAATTGGTTAAGGGTAGGCATATTTTCCAAAGAAGGCATTACAAAAATATAACACGTGACTTTCATGCAACCAATCACATTAAATTTCATTTTTTAATACTCCATAAGAAAAATAGTAAAATACCATTATGCCCTTCTCGCACTCTATCCCACTCTCTACTTCAGTTTCCGCCCGAGAAATAGCTATAAATATGCATGTCTTCCTTTTGGCTTGCATGCCATTGCAGCAAATTAATTAGTTAATACATAAAAAGGAAAAATGCAGGTACAGAGCAGCTCGGGTTCCATGCTCACTTCTCTTCTGGAGTCGATTCGAAATCATCTCCTCGCCGATGATTTTGAAGATCCTTGTACTGCTACCGCTTCACTTCTTTCTTATACAAGTGAATGGTTTTCTTCGCTTCAGCTTAACTCCGTTAATGAGTTATCCATGGTGGTTGAACAAGAATCTCCGAGTATAGATGTAGGTAGTAAAGCGGCAGTGCCAGTGCCAGTGGCTCGTCCGAATCACACGCCTCCACTCAGGAGGAGGAATTATATTGGTGTAAGGAGAAGGCCATGGGGAACTTACGCAGCGGAGATTAGAGATCCCAAGAAGAATGGTGCCAGAGTATGGCTAGGGACTTATGAGACTCCTGAGGATGCGGCTGTGGCTTATGACCGCGCCGCTTTTGAGATGCGCGGCTCAAAAGCTAAGCTGAATTTTCCTCACTTGATCGGGTCAGACAATGTGGAGCCGGCCAGATTGAGCCACAAGCGCCGTGTCCCTGAGTCATCATCTTTAGCGGTGAAGAGCAGTGGCTCTCCAAAGCGGAGAAAGGGTAATAAAAATCCAGTAGAGGAGCTCCAATACGGTGTCGAACCACTGTTTCTTGGCGATCAATCCATGGTCAATTCAATTGTATGTGATGCCAGCATCAGCAATACGTTTACCCTAGTTTGTAATTAATTACTGGTCAAACATGTGCTTTTTACTTGTAGTACCAAACAATTTTATTTTACTTCAAACATTTTTTACGTGGCAAACGACTATTATTATATATCTTAAACAAAAATAAAATTAACGCAAGATTTTACCAACGTCTCGTATATGGATTTACTCATATACCAAATTAATTATAAATAAAAATTTTGATTCGAACGAAATTGGAAAAAAAAAACAATAATTTTTTTCTAAAAATATTAATCTTATTAATAAGATTGAAATTTACTTTTGTTCACGGTAATAATGTTTGCTCTCTTCAATTTTTTTATTACTGTCAAAGCTAAATTTTATTTATCTATGAATTGTAGCTCAATTGCAATGCAAGCTGAAAATGTGGCAAAAGCTATTGGATTTAATCTCCATTAAATGCACCTGCAGAGAGGAGTGAAAAGTCTTAACTATGATTAAACTCGAGTCGGAGTAGACGATCCCTCGTAATGGAATCCGAATACCGGTGATTTAAAAAAAAAAAAAGCTAAATTTGCTTTATATATTTTGATTCATAATAAGTATGCACATCATATTAATTTTTTTCCCCTATTAAATTGTAATGACCATGCATAAAGTTGTATGAAATTTCAATTATACGTAAAAAAAAATAAGAAAAAGACCCGCGTGGACTATAACTGCCTCTGTTAGACTCTTTAGCTTGTTTTTGTTTCTAAGCGTTAAAAATTCAGCAATAGATACGTTTCATAGATTATAAATAAATATTATAGCCATGTGTATCTCATACTCCATTGAATACGAGATTATTTTCGTTTTAAGTTTTATGATTTATAAATGTGTTTTCACGGATATTTTATAGAGATTGTCCATTAAACTCAAATATGACTTATCATTTGACTAACTCTTCATGTTTATATTATAAATTATAAATATAATTAAAAAAATATTACTCTCTTCGTCCTATTTAAATTTACTTGTTATTCCTTTTTTGAATGTTCTAAAATATTTCTAAGGTTTCTAAATTTTGAAATGTAAATAATTATTTTTTCATAATAAACTTTATGATTATTCATTAAATAAATGACTTTTATTAATATTTTAATGAGTTAAAATTAAAAATGCAAAATAACTTTTATTAACTAAATTCTTAATATGTATATTTTATCAAACTATTCAAACAAAATTGGACGAATAGAGTACTATTTTATAACAAGCGTGTTTCATTCAACCAATCAAATTGAATTCCATTCAACACTGCCAAGTTAAGTTTGGACGTATGAGGAGACATGTTGTTCTAGGTGTAGATGCTTAATTTTATTAGTTTTTACTGGTTAATAACAATAAAGAAAAATAAAATTGAATTTCATTATTTGATACTCCATGAGAAAATATCATAATTGGTTTGGGTCTGGAACTTGCTCCAACCACCATAGATAAGTGAAGTGCAAGCGGCAACTTCTTGAGAAATGTTGTTGTCCCTCCAACACGTGGGACACACAAATTTGAAAAAGAAAAAAAAAAAGGGAAAATTGAAGGCACTCATTCATTTGATGGACGCGTTAATGATGCATCTCCTTCTCCTATAGGAGAAAGTTTTTCACTAAATAAATACACAAAAATAAAAAGAATAGCAATACACAATTAAGTGTAGAGAATTTTAGGAAAAAGTTCTTAAAATTGGGAAAGAGAGAAAATAGTGAGGATTATACTCTTTGGGGTATTTTTTGGAAAATACTTAGAGTACCACTATTTTTGTAATATCTCTTGTACATACTATTTTTAGTGGAAGAATTATTCGGAATTTTTGTCCCGTGGACGTAGCCCATAACAGTTGAAGGGTGAACCACGTAAATCTCGGTGTCCTTTTTGTCCCGTGGACGTAGCCCATAACAGTTGAAGGGTGAACCACGTAAATCTCGGTGTCCTTATTTTTCATCTGGCATTTACGATAATTATTGGAAGTATATGTGGTAATAGTAATTTAAATCTTTATTGGCGCTATTAACTTTTATCGTCGATAATTTGATTATACTTTTACCACTGGCATTTTTCCGCGGGCCCCATTTGCGATTAATTATAATACCAACAACTGGTATCAGAGCCTTTGGTTGGTAACTCTGTCAGTTTTCTACAAAGCTACTATTCATGTGAATAGTGATTTTCGTGAATAGTACAATTTTGTCAGATTTAGAATTCGACATGGCTAACGACGGGGCAATGATCAAATTGACGGATTCGAATTATTCAATGTGGAAATCTAGAATGGAGGACTACTTGCAAAGATCTGTTTACATCCAATTAAAGGTGACAGTGCAAAGCCAGACTGAAATGAAAGAAAGCAATGGGACAAAAATTAAAAAGCAGCATTGCGGTACAATACGCATGATAGATGCTAGCTTGTACAAACCACTGAGAAATTGAAAAAAAATTCCCCAAGTCTCTAGGAAGAATTAGAGAATATGTAACGAGCCTACAAATCTTAAGGTAAAGTGTTTCATATTCGTAAAGTCATGAAGCTTAAAGTTGTCAGAGGGCAAAATCTAGTACACAACACCTGATACGATTTTAAGGACTCGTAGCTGATTAGCAGTTACGCGTATGCCAGATGACGAGGATGCAAAGCATTGCCTAGCTTTCGATTTCGTGTCACCGGATAGTTGGGATTACTCTTTCGTTCTTGGGTTAACTCAGCTCCAAATTGTGTGGAACATGGTAACAATGTCTATGGTAAAGAATAGACTACTCAATGAAGAGCTACGAAGAAGAGACGTCGCCAGTACCAGTTCACAAGCCCTTGTCACAGAGAATAGGGGCCGGAGCAAGAGTAGAGGTCACAGGCATGAAAAGTCAGGTGGTAGATCCAAGTCCAGAGAAATAAGAAAGTGTTATCATTGCGGTAAGGAGGGTCATCTCAAAAGGAATTGTCATTTACTTAAACAGGATAATGTAAACCGAAGACAGGAGAATGACAGAAATACATCTGCTACAGTCTCAGTAGAAGATGGTGAGGTGACTTTCACTCATGATGCAGATTGTTGTCATGTTGGAGATGCAGATACCGAGTGGATATTAGACTCCGGTGCTTCATACCATTGTGTTCCAAAAATGAAATACTTTTTCACTTATAAAGCAGGAGATTTTGGCACTATTAGAACGGGAAATAAGAGTTTATCGCAAATGGTGGGAATCGGTAATGTCTGCATAAAGACAAGTGTCGGGTGCACATTAATACTTAAAAATGTGAGACTTATTCCCGATCTTCGGTTAAACCTGTTGTCTGTCAGTGTACTGGACAAGGAAGGCTATCACCACCATATAGGTGACGGTAACTGGAAACTCATAAAAGGGTTTTTGGTGGTGGTAAGAAGAAAATTATATTGCTCGCTGTATAGGACGCATGCAACAATATGTGTGGGTCTACTGAATACAGTTGCAAATGATGCTTCACCAAATTTGGGGCGTAGGTGGCTGGCGCACGTTAGTGAGAAAGGTAAGAAGTCCCTCATCCCATTAGCCAAAGGCAAAAAAAACCCTTGTGATCATTGTATATTTGGGAAGCAACATCGTGTCTCATTTCAGAAAAGCTCTAGACGAAGAGACAATAAGTAGGAGTTGCTACACTCTGACGTATGTGGTCCCATAGAGATAGAATCACTTGGAGGAAGTAGATATTTTCTAACCTCATTGATGATTTCTCACGAAAAACATGGATATATTTGTTGCACATAAAGGACCAAGTATTTAAGCACTTTCAGCAATTCCATGCGTTGGTGGAAAGCGAGACTGGAGCGGCTTTGAAGTGTTTGCGCACGGATAATGGTGGTGAATACATCTCTAAGGAGTTTAGAGATTGTTGTAGTTAGCATGGTAGCAGGCATGAAAAGACAGCTCCTAGTACGCCTCAACACAACGGCGTTGCTGAATAGATGAATTGCACCATTGTCGGAAGAGTCAAATCCAGGCTTAAAATGGCCAACTTATCTAAGCCATTTTGGGAAGAATCTGTCAATACTGTTGTCTACCTAATCAACCGACTACCTTCAACACCTTTGGATTTTGATATCCCAGAGAAGGTCTGGACAGGTAAAAATATTTCATACTCTCACCTGAAGGTATTTGGCTGCAAGGCATTTATGCATATTCCGAAGGAGCAGAGATCAAAGCTTGATAAGTCAGTTCCTTGCACTTTGTCGATATATGGAGACGAAGAAGTCACTAAAAACTCATAGTGACCATATCGAGTCCTGAAAGCAGTCTTAGGTACATCTGACTCTCTAACTCTCAACTGATGATATCCTGATCTCAAATCAATTTTCGAAAACACCGTGGCCCCTCTCAACTGATCAAACAAATTGTCTATTCGAGGTAATGGATAACGATTCTTCAGCGTCACCTTATTAAGCTGCCTATAATCAATGCACAATCTCAAAGTACCATCCTTCTTCTTCATAAATAATACTGGAGGGCTCCAAGGAGATACACTAGGTCGAATGAAACCCTTACCAAGCAACTCCTGAATCTGAATCTTCAACTCTCTCAACTTAATAGGAGCCATCCGGTATGGAGTAATGGATATCGGTGCAGTACCCGGCACAACCTCGATACTAAACTCAACCTCTCTCGCAGGAGGCAAACTAGACAAATCCTCAGGAAATACATCTGGAAAGTCACACACCATCGAAATCCCATGGACACTGGGAGATCTCCGCTCAGGCTCAAGTACACAGGCCAAGAATGCCTCACAGCCATGTTGTATCATTCTCCTAGCGATACTGGCTAAAATAACATTAGAGAGGTAATCCATCCTCTCCCCCACAACTATAATCTCCTCTTCAGACAGAGTCTATTACGTCTACAATCAATAATGACCCCATGTCTAGACAGCCAATCCATACCCAATATCACATCGTACTCCCGAAAAGGCAACTCTATCAAATCACCTAGAAATACATACTCATGAATGCAAATCTCTATACACCGATTAACTACTACACTTTGACCCAAAGGGCTCGTTACCTCAACGCTGTGCTCTAATGTATCAGCATGCATACTACCCAATCTACCCACAGGGATGCAAATGTATGAATGCGTGGAGCCCGGATCAATCAAAGCAAGTACAAAAGTGTCAAACATAGAGAAGGTACCTGCGATGACATCCGGTGCATCCCGCTGCTCCCTGGTCCTCCTGATGGCATAAGCCCTCGCCTGTGCTCTAGCCTCGGGTCTCTCCACAGTCTCAGAAACTGGTCTCTCACTCCTCGTACCAGAGCCCTCACGACGGCCTCTACCTCTGCCTCTCTGACCATAGGGAGCTGGCCTCCCAACCTGGTGAGTTGGACTAGTGATGGTGTTGTTGATATTACACCAGGAAGCATTCCTACAGATGATGTTACGAGAGGAGGAATGCCAGAATCAGAATGGGAAGAAGAAGAAGAAGAGCCAGTCATGGGGGATCAAGAGAATATTGTAGATGATAACAATGATGCAGAGGGTATTGAGCAGGGGGAGCCAGAGAACCCCGTTCCACCAGAAGGAGTTGAACCTCAGTTAAGAAGATCAACCAAAGAACGCCAACCATCTACCATCTATAAGATACCCTAGTTCTGATTACATTTTGATTTCTGATGAGGGGGAGCCAGAGAGCTTCCAAGATGTGCAATCTTGCAAAGATAAAAATTGCTGGACAAAGGCCATGGAAGAGGAGATGAATTGAAGAATGATACATATGAGCTGGTGAAACTTCCAAAAGGGAAGAGAACACTAAAGAACAAATGGGTAACAAACTAAAGAAAGATGATGGCAACCTAGTGAGATACAAAGCTCGATTGGTCGTCAAAGGCTTTACTCAAAAGAAAGGTATTGACTTTGATGTTTGTTCACCAGTTGCTGAAGATTCTGTTGGAGTGTTGCTAGGTCTAGTAGCCAGTTGAATCTTGAGTAGAGCAGCTTGATTGAAGACGCGCATTCTTGCAGGAGATTCTAGAGAAGAAAATCTTATATGAACAACCAGAAGGTATTCAAGGTCAAGGAAAAAAGAGGACATGGTCTTGTCGCTTGAAAAAGAGCTTGTACGGGTTGAAACACAGCACCCGCGAACCATGGTATAAAAAGTCTTGATTCTTTTCATGGTTGAATCAAGGATACCAAAGACAGATGCAGATCATTCTGGTGATATGTCGACAAAATTCCATGATGGTAAATCATCCTTCTCTTATATGTTGATGATATGCTAATCATCTGACCAACTGCACACATGATTAAGCAGGTTAAAAAGTGATTGGTCAAAGCTTGGACAATGAAGGATTGGAATCGACAAGGCGAATTCTTGGAATGGAATTATCCGAAGACCAGAAATACTGCAGGTTTATGGTTATCGCAGGAAAAATGATATTGAACGAGTTCTAGAGAGGTTCAAAAATGAAGAATGCTAAACCAGTTAGCACTTCCGCTTGCCGCTCATTCAAGTTGAGTAAGAAATCCTACCCATCAACAAGAAAGAAAAAAGAGATAGTCAAATTTCATATTCCTCAGCTGTTCGGAAGTTGATGTACGCAATTGTGTGGACGAGACCAGATATCGCTCATGCAGTTGGCTTGAGCGATTTCTGTGTCAAATCCCCAGAAGACCAACATTGGGAAGCAAGTAAAGTGGCATCTTCAGATACCTGAGAGGAAACTTCAAAGTTATGTTTAACTTTTGGAGGTGAAAAGCCGCAACTTGTTGGGTACAACAGATAGCAGATATGGCCGTGATCTTGATGAAAGAACATCGTAAACAAGTCATACCTATTTAATTCTTTGGGGAGCTATTTCATGGCAGCGAGATTAACAAAAACTGTGTTTCATTATCAATCGACCGAAGCAGATACGTGTGCAACAACGGAAATAGGAAAGGAAATGCTTTGGTTAAAGCATCTTTCAAGAATTGGGTGTGCCAGCAGGAAAATATATAGTTGAATTATAATAGTGTCAAAAGTGCGTTAGACTTGAGCAAAATACCTATGTATCATCACGGACGAAAGCACATTGATTGTAAGATGTAAGATATCATTGGCTTAGATCTGCCATTGAAGAGAAGCAGTTTTCGTTGCGAAAGATCCACACAGACAGAAATGCTGCTGATATATTGACAAAGGTCGTTCCGAAGGAAAGGTTTGAACTGTGTGTCAAAGCGGCAAGAATGAAGAGTCCAACCATGTAGTTGGGAGGGAGAGAATTATTGTGGGTCCCTCCGACATGTGGGACACACACATGTTTGAAAAAGAAAAAAAAAAGGAAAAGTAGATGCGTGATTAACGCATCCATTATTAACGCGTCCCTTTCTCCTATTTTTTTCTCTAAATAAACACACAAAAACAAAAAGAATAGCAATACACAATTAAGTGTAGAGAATTTTAGAAAATGGTTCCTAAAATTGGGAAAATGAGAAAATAATGAGGATTATACTTTTTTGGAAAATACTTAGAGTACCACTACTTTTGTAATATCTTTTATACCTACTATTTTTAGTAGAAGAATTATTCGGAGTTTTTGTTGGAGTTTTTGTTCCGTGGACGTAGCCCATAACAGTTGAAGGATGAACCACGTAAATCTCGGTGTCCTTATTTTTCATCTAGCATTTACTGTAATTATTGGAGGTATATGTGGTAATAGTAATTTAAATCTTTATCGGCGCTGTTAACTTTTATCGTTGGTAGTTTTATTTTATTTCTACCACTAGCATTATTCCCAGGCCCCACTCGGGATCAATTATAATCCCAACAAGAAATGTATGTTTTTAAATCATGACGTCGTGTTTAAATTATAACCAAGAATCTATGTCAAACAATATAAGTTTTAGTGAATGATGAAATTTAAATTTCTACTTCTTTCTTTATCAAACAAATTATGTTTTAATCAACGGTGGGTTTGAGCATTAATTGGTAATGAATTAATTAACTTAAACGCCAACTTCAAAATAATAAATCTAGTTAATACATATAGTTTTCATCTAAGCTATTTGAATAAATTTTTTAAGAAAAGGACATCTAATCTAGTTAAATAAAGACATCTTATTTAAGAGTACATGCAAGAGCACGCTCCATTAACCCCTTTCCCTTTGAAGACATTCAACAAAATTGGAAAGATATCTTGAAGAAGCGTGTGCATTGAAATAGTAAAAACCTGCTTAGAATTATAATTTTAATAAATTGAAAAACACATTTTTTTTTTTTTAACAAATTGAGTTTGAGGAATGCCTTCCTCAACAAGTGAATATTAATTAAATATTATATATATTATATTATATAATATAATATATAATATATTATAATTATATATATATAATATTAACAGTATATATAACAGTTCTCACACACTATATATGTTAACATATTTTACAGATTTCGTTTCATGAGTCAAAGATTTGGTTCTTAAATGTTTCTAAGGGAAAACAACATAGTAACAACAAAAGTTGAACGACATGTCATTTTGAACAACATGTCATTATTATTATTATTTTATGTTGAACTATTGGTATCAAAAAGTTTACAGGTTCAACTAATTTAGATTCACGTCGGACAGATCCATAATAGAGATAAAGGATAATATGGATATTTAAAGATACTTTATATTCATGATTTAAACTCGATCAAGACATCTGATTAATTATTTTTTATTATTAATATTACTTTCTCTAAATTTAATCAAGAAATTCCATTCAATTAATATAATCAATATAAAACATATTACTCACGTAAAAAGAATTTGTAAGACCTAATATTCATGCATTATTACAAATTTAAACTCAATCTTAAAATCACGTGTGAAAGTTAGATAAACTAATAGATTATATATATATAAAAAAAGTATCAAATAGTACTCTTTGCATAAATAATGCAGTAATAAAGAAAAGATTAGAAAAATATTTTGAAATAAATGACAAGTATCACTCATTGGAAGCATAATATATTTTAATTAGAGAAGAAAAACTTGACATTTTTTTTTTTTTATTAAACAAAGAAAAAAAGAAAAAGACACGTAAGATGGAAAGGTGTCAAACCAGGAGAATAAACGACCAGTAAAATATATACTATAAAAATGGATGTCCAATAACTCACGTTTAACATGTACTTATATGATTGATGTATATTATAATGTTTCTGTTTCAATTATTTTTGGAAATTAATTCAAAGAATAGAATAAAGGTGTTGGTAGTGTATAATTATTTTTCTTCGTTTTCACATTATGTTGAAACTACCTGCTGTCTTCTCAAAAAAAAAAAAAAAAAAAAAAAAAAAAAAGAATTGCTAAAAAAAAAAAAAAAAAAAAAGAATTGCTAAGCGGTTTCCAAATTTCAAAATGGGCTTCAAAATTCGAATTGGGCCTACTACCAGGAGAAAAGAAACCAAGTTAGAAAAAGAAAAGCCCATCCACTTTACAGTTAAAGGCAAACAGGTGGCCTTCCCAAGTTAAGAGAAATCATCGAAGATGCCTTTTTCCATTTTTTGCTTCAGTGCTTCTCTAATCTGATGTCTATCATCAACATTTTTTTTTTCTTTTAGCTGAATGTTTCAGAAAAATCGATGATTTGGGCTTTATTATTTTTCCATTAATGAGTTATAAAATTCAAAGAAAGTCTGGTTTTTGCTTTCGTTTGAGAAAACAAAATGTTATTATCTAAACGACTTCTCGTTCAAAACTCATCGCCTGGTGTCGGTTAAAGTTTTGGGCCATAACAACAGAATTTAATTGTAGGCCCAATTATTTAATTGTTTAGAGCCTACATTTTTAGAAGGAAAACCGTTGGACTAAATAACTAACCCAGGGTTAAAAGAGATAATCGGAGCGAACGAAAGCTTTTCTCCGTAATATACGAGGCACAAGGAAGCTTTTCCCTCCTGTGGGAAAACGAGGAAACTTTTTCCATTGATAATTCCAGGTGCTAATTTGTCATTGCCTTTGTATTCCTCCTTTTGTGTACGTGCTTATAAGTTCATTTATTTGGAAAACATAACCAACTGTCAATAGACCGACGTATCATTGCAAGCTACTCAATAGAGGAAAACTCTCTCATTTGTAGTAAAGAGAATTCGAATTTGAAATATCTTACTCTTTACAGTTTCTACAAAAAGTAGAAAGATCAATCAGACTATGGTAGAACACATATGTTTTCAGTGGTTGGGTCTAGAAAATTTTAATTTTTTATTTAAAATGAAATAATAAGTAATCACCCTAAAGTTTATTTGTAGAAGCAATTTTTTTTTTAAAAAAAAATTTATTTTCATTGATTTTTTCCAATTTAAGCAAGTATAACAATAATAAAAAATACTTTTTTTCATATAAATTTTCAGAAGATAACTTAAAAGGAAAAACAGATATAATTTGCTTTAATTTGTTCTTCTATTATAATGGCCTTTTTTTTTTTTTTCAAATTAGTAGCATAACTGATCGATATGTAAAAGCCTGAAAGGGATGGCTGCCGTTGCCTTTCTGTTTTGGCTTGCCATTAGAAAGATGCTCAGGAAGTCCTAGGAGATTGAAAAGCACATCCTCTTTGCTGTTAAAGTTGAACGAGTGACATTTCAAAGTGAAGAAGAAGCCAAAATCATGTAAACAATATTCTGTTGTTACGCATCAGGTTATGACTCTCACATTAGCTTTTTTTTATCTCTGAAGAGGCTATAAATGTTACATTTCAGCCTCTGCCTTCATCTCATCACACACAGACTTGCAGAAATACAAGCTCAGAATCTCACAAGGAGCAAAAATGAAGGGAGCAGTCACAGCAGTTCTGGTTGTTGTAGCTCTTGTTCAACTCATGGCAATGCCAGGAGAGGCTGTGGATTGTGGGCAAGTGAATTCGGCTTTGGCCCCTTGCATTCCCTTTTGCATTCCCTTCTGACTGGAGCAGACACCGCTCCATTCAGCTGCTTGGTTGGTGGAGTCAAGAATTTAAAGGTGGACTGGAGCAGACACCGCTCCATCAGCTGCTTGTTGTGGTGGAGTCAAGAATTTAAAGGTGCTTGCTCCAACCACAGCCGATAGGCGAGCTGCGTGCGACTGTGTTAAGGCTGCTGCCTCACACTATCCAAATATAAATGAAGATTCTGCCTCTTCACTACCTAAAAAATGTGGGGTTGAAGTGAATATTCCCATTTCCAAAAACATCAACTGTCAGAAGTAAGTTTTTCTCTATCATTACTTGATTTTTGGTTTTCAATATGATTAAGTTACTTTCTAACATGATCTTTAAGTAATAATAATAAAATTAACCTTCATTCTCCCAATTTTCTTTGCCAGCATCAACTAAAATGAATCCTGCAGTTGTGACAACGGAGAAATAAAGCTTTGAGGGAGCTATGGACGTTGACATCTTTTTGTTATTAATCTTATCTAAATAAATGTTCCTGTGTTAATCCGATTACTAAACCTTGTTCTACTGAGATTCTTGTAATAAAAAAATCATACGCTAGTGCGTTGTCTTTGTGCGTGGATGTGAAATAAAGTGAGAATTCATGGGTGATCTGTAACTGTGAAACAATTCGAGGCTGATCATTGGAATAATAAAATATAAGACACTGGCTATCTTTTCACGAACCATTTTCAAGAAAAATGAATATATTGAATTTTAGCCTTTAAATTATTGATTGTAAAGCTATCGTCTTTTGCGCCTACAGTAGCAGTGCCAAGGGTATGAGCAAGTAATGTGTTCTATAGCATGACTGTATGAAGGAAAGGCACTCCTTTGAGGAATTTTGTCGAACGGTTTACGAAGGAAATGCATGGATGGAGGAACTTGAACGTGTTTGGGAGAAATCTGGCCAGATTAACTTCCCGTTGGGCCTGAGCGAGCCTTTTATTTAACGGTCCAAACTTTTTTTTTTTTTTAAATCTTGTGGTTGTACGACTGCGTATGCTTATAAAACGACGCCACAATTATTGATTTTCAAACTGGTTTGTTTTTCCTCTCCTCAGTGGAGGCTGGGAGTGTAACCATCGTCATCGACCCACCAAAGTCTGGAGAATAGTGAGGCAATCTCTTTTACTTTACCTTGCCAGAAACTGAATAAAAGAAAAAAAGCTTGTTATGCTAGCAACTGCCAAGTCTCCTGCATAAGTTGCAGCAGTTCAAAGACAGGAAAGAAAACAAGCTTAGAAAAGCTTTTTATGATTGCTGTTATGTTGCACCATCAATGCTACACAGATTGTATCTCTATATTGGCAGGTTCACCATTTATAGAAGATTGAGCGGTGGATGCAGCAGATTCTTGGCTTTCACCGGAGTTCATCTGCTGTGCTGGTGGAGGGTTGACAACAGTCATTTGCATTGCAGCATTATCAGATAGGTGGTTCCTCATCTCTCTGTGCTCCTGACACAAGGCACACCAATGCATGCAACAATGCACCAGGCAGGGGTCACACGGTGAGTTCTGAAAGAGTTGTATAACTGAGTTAGCAAATAGCAAGAAGTTTGTCCAAGAAAAAAGCCTTTGAACAAGTGAGGAGGGACACAATTCAGAGAGAAACATTTAGGTAAATAAACCAATAAGGAAATAATCATTGAGATGATATTTGTGTGAAATGCACCAAAAGATCCCAACAAGTATGGAATACATTATTACCTTGAGATGATATTTTTTCTGCAACGATTGTCGAAACAGGCCAGTATATATGCCGCACATCCACCATGCAAATAGTAGGCCCTCACAAATAAGAAAAGAAGTCTTAGGATCAATACCATGGAAGAATGCCGTAGCTGCTGCAAGTGCCAGTCCACCTTCAACACACATGGCATGACAAACACATGCATTGCTCCAAGGAATATCGTCTCTCAGTGTTTCGACATTGTGTCCAAACAACACACATGGGCAAAAGAATCCAGTGCGGCCTGCAACACTCATAAAATGATACTATGCTAAAAATGCATGAAATAGAATATTTAATGTACCTTGAAGTAAGAGTAGTGACATGCCACCAAAAATATTGGAAATGCATTTGCGAATGAATAAAAATCCTGCATTAGTGGTCTACAACCTCAGCAGTCATTGCATGTCCTTTTAAGCACTACATTATGCTCCTACCAAATTGAACTTGAACTGAACTGCTACTTACTAATGCAATGTGTGATTTTTGCTGCGCATCAATAAATATAAATTTGTCTTGAAGGGAAAAACGTCTTATCTTTCTTTCAGCTGCAGAGCATGATTTTTATTAAAATAATAAGATCTTATCTTTCAAAAGAAATTTTAAGCTTCACCAGCCCTTTTCATAAAGTTCTCCACCTTGCTTCTTTTCCAGCACAAGGAAAACGAAAGAAGCATTTGGGGAGAAGTAGTGAGAAAGAAATTACGATTGACTGAATATCATTCCTTATCACATACTGCTGCCTGTGCCAACTCAACGAACCTCATCAAATTGTTCTCCGAAGGGATGAAAGTGAAACTTATCAAATCGTTAAGACTGATAATAAGTGTGTATCCACCAATATAAGACTATGCCTAATTCAAGAATTATTTTCCTATTATATAATTATCTATTAATTGCACTAGTATTGCATGATTTCCTAGTTACAGTACTTAATTACTTGGTGATTAAAATGCTATAGTCGGGTAAGGTGAATAATTGACGAAACTAGTACAGTTATGAGTGGGTAAGGCAAATAATTGATGAAACTAGCACTGCAGAAGTTTTTCCATTTACAAGTTTGTGCAAGCAAATATAATTGTAGCATTCCAGTATGTTTAAGTGAGTGCTAACTCTATTTCACGTAAAATTTAGAGAGAAAGGGAGAAGGAGAGAGAGAGGGGAGTCATACAACTCTCTGCATCTTCAACACAGCCACAAATACCGGTAGTCCAGTCTTCATCAGCAGGAGGCTCGTAGCTTTCAGGTAAAGGTTGTCCACATTCAATACATCTGTGAATGATTAACTGTATAACCCCAAAGATGACATCAGATATAGTAAATCGGATCAAAGGACACAAATCATCACCAGAAGAAAAAGTAAATCCCTAATTGGAACCGCATTATCATATCCATCCCTTGCATTCACTTAGAAAGATCAAACACGGTCACCAATTTATTTTTGGCGCAAAATTGTATATAAGGAGAGGGAAAGAAAGAGAGAAAAGGGACCTGAGGAACTTGAATTGGCTGATTGAGTTCACCGGGAGTGATATCCTCGGCAGGAGTTTGATCCCTCGTCAACTTCACGTACCTTGATTGCGTACTTCCGTCCGCCATCTGATCCAAAACATGACTCAATTAATTGTTCAAAACCAAATTATAAAGAGAGATTATTACAGAGGATAAGAGAAAGCGAACCTTTGAACGAGAGATTTCAGAGAGAAATGGTACCTCTACTACTACAAATGTGATAGAAAGCAGTTGAAATTACAGAGATCTCATTCTTTTATATTTGGATTTTGGAGAAGTTATTTTCTCAACGGCGTTTTCAAGTGAATCAATATACAACCATCTATTTTTGTTGTATTTGTACTTAATAATTTTATTACGCATCTTAAACCGCCAATTTTGGGTTTTTATTTGTGACGATTCACGATTTGGGTTTGGGCCCGACCCATAGTAAGCGGTCCATCTTCACGTCGTCGTTTTGCACTATTTTTCTTTTTGCCTTTTCTTTTCTTTTTTTTTTTTTTTTCCTCTTTATTTCTGTTCAAATGATTTGGATGGCAATAACATTTGGAATAAGACAAAATGAAAAGCTACAACCAAAGAAAAAATCTTTAGAACTATAGAAGTGGGATGAAGATAAACATCAGCTTTCCTTTCCAGAGAACACGATACGAGGAACAAAGATGGGAGGAGGAGCCGCGCATGTAGACCTTGCCGTGATCAATTGCAAGACTTGCTCCAATCCCATAACCTCTCTACCTTCTCCTCCTTCAGCTTCCACTCTCAATTTTCCTGTTTCAGCCAATAACACTACACTTGCACAGTCTTGTATTGCTTCTGAAACTGGTACAGGAACCGGAAAACTGCTTGGAAAACAAGATAAAAGGGTATTATATAAGGATATATTTGGCCTTGTTCCCTGTCAATTCGAAGTTGAAAGTGCCATAGTTGCTCTTCAAGAGTGAGTGATATCATATTCCTTTTCTTTTATGATGATAATTCGCTGTGGTTAATTCAAATCACTTTTTAGCTATATGTTTGGCTGAAACATAATATTCTTTTGTATAATTTGTCAACAGATTTCTGCAGAGGATTTCTTCATCTAGTTCACAGTGTAATAGGCTGCTGCAAATGTTGGATAAAAGGGTTGAAGATGTTTTTCGTTTGCTGCAAACAGACCCAGTTATTAAGGTGCTTCTTTTTTAATATTCTCCAATTGATTGAAACATATAGTGAATGCGAATTTCTATTACGAAGTGTATCTAAATGAATCTAAATTATAAATGCGCGTAGAGGCTGGTGGTTTCGCTGGCATCTGATAAACATGTTTGGGATGCTGTAATGAACAATCAGATGATGCTGCAACTGCGAAAGTCCTTCGTCTTCGCAGGTTTAAAAGAGAATTTAAGAGAATTCCAATTCATTTAAACTAGATATGTGAAACTCTTGAGAAAAACCTCCTCTTTTTTTTTTGTTCATATTATTGATTTTTGCAGCTGAAAGTTGTAGAATACAAAGCTGTAATGGAGAAAAGGATGTGGTTAGTTGCATGTTGAGTTTGATTATGGACATTGCTAAAGCAAAGGTTACTCAACTTATTCAGAAATTCCAAGCATTGATGAATGAGATTCTCCAATCTTCGGAGAGAGAGGAGCTCACAGAAGAAAACAGAGATGAGGCCGACGACAGAGTTCGGTCATCCTTGCTTCTCTCTATTGTAATCCTCCTGATTGTGGTTCTGTCAAGGTTTCACGGGGCTTGACAATCACAAACTGATGTACCAACATTTCCCCTGCGCATACATTGATTTTGTATACATAAATAGGGAATGTGACTTTCCATTCACATTTATATACAACTTAGTTGATTAAGTCAATTGCAATTTAAACTTGTGTATGAATTGTATCAGCCCAAAAACCATGAAATCCAAGTGGAAAATTAAAAAGTTTGGGGACCTCCAATCTTGTTACAACTGCATCAGCTTCCCCAATCTTTTTTGGATTCAAAATGACAAGATAGCACCTTTGTATCGCAACTGCATACTGAAAAAAAACCAAAATTGTTACTTTTGAGATTTGATTTATTTCAGAAAATTCAAATATTGTGTATTTTATGGTTCTAATTTGCTTAGCATATTTTTGCTTACCTCAACAATAAGAAGGTATCCGTCATCTTCTTCACCTTTTTTGGGGACAAATACAGGCTCGCCGATAAATCTCCGAGCACCAACAGACCATGTGTTCGTAGATTTATCTAATGCATTTAACTTCACCACCGTATCAAATGGGAAATGTGGCAATGCTCGACGGGATCCAGAAGAAGTTGCTGCATAAATATATTTGTTCTTGTAGCCGGAAAATGTTGGATTAATAATAGGAAAATCTGCTGGCTTGCTCCATTGATTGAAGGACTCCACAGTACATCTTTGACAGCTCCCATTAGAATTCAAATCGATAGATACCTAAAAACTCAAAAAACATCTAACTATTTAGTTGATAAATACCTAAAAATTATACAAGAAATTTAATTATTGTTATTATTGTAGAATGTACCTTAACAAGATGAGGCAGTAACTCATTTTCTCGTTCATTAACATTCATAACAGAAGGGTCTAACCGATCACTTTGCCAATTATATCCTGCACGAGTTTTTCAAAATTTCAAACTTTTTAAGTGTTTTTAATTTATCTTGCAACTACTATATATCCATTGAATTTTGAGAATATTTACCGAACATTCTCTGGAAATTGAACCATTGATAGGAGCAAGTGCAAGCATGTACTTGGACCTCCAAATTTCCATTTTCATCCACGGCCTCAAAAGCATTGCCAACATGCAGCAGCCACATCTGTGAAGTTGCTTCCACAGGCACTTTCCAATCTCTGTGACCCTTATGATCAGGAAACCGTGGAAGCAAATATATGGGAGAGGTGGACTTGCTTGGGTTCACCGATAAGGCCGATATCATCGGAGACAAACCACAAACGGCCGTCATCGATCCTGCAATTTACAGACATGTAACGATGTAATTAAGCAATGCTTATTGTTACATTATTTCATTGTAAATAGTAAGTAGCTAGCTAGTTACCTATAACATCAAGTTTAATGCGATTTGCAAACAATATGTAATAAGAATCTGTAAATGCCCAATCGTGTATCATCAAATGATCAGGAATACTGAATTCTCGTCTCTGTAGCAAATTGAAATCTTGATCGAATTCTGGAAAGAAAAATGAGAAGGGAATCAATTAAATTTGTAAAAATCTTCAGATACTTAACTCGCTATAAACCTACCATAAAATGTAAAATTACTGCGAGGCAGCAACATGTCCTCCGCATTGCATGACATAGTGAGAAGCCTACTCCTTTTAGCGTCCAGCTTATAATGAGACAGAAATCTCTTGGGTGACATTTTAAAAACTCCTGCGCAGAGTTAGCGCAAAAACAAAGTGTTAATCAACGTTAATAATAAATTTTCAAGCTATCTTATTTACATGTGAATTCCATGATTGTCACGTGACATTCAATAGTGAATATTCCTAATGAAAAAAAAAATTGAAATGTAAATCTAACCCGTACGGAATAAATGAAATTCATGGTTAAATTTATTAAAAATCTCAAAAATTTTAATTTCTAAGACTGTAAAATGTATTTTGAATTATAAAAAATTTTATATTTTAAAAATTTATTATTAGATATGATAAAATGGATAAATTGTGATGTGATACTGTTCCACAGGACTTGGTGACTTTTATTTATCAATGGTGGTCGGTAATTCTTAAATACCTCGAACATAAAAAAAAAAAAAAAAAAAAAAAATACCTCGAACAAAAAAAAAAAAAAAAAAAAAAAAGAAATTCAGAAGTGTATTTTTTTTGAGAACAAAGCCCTAGTATTAAATAATTAAATCATCATTTCCAAATGTTAAAAAAAAAAAAAAAAAAAAAAAGAAATTCCAGAAGTGTATTTTTTTTGAGAACAAAGCCCTAGTATTAAATAATTAAATCATCATTTCCAAATGTTTATTTTTCTAAGGAAAAAAAAATAATATTTTACATACCATATAGTATCGGTTTCAGTAAACCTGCGGCTATGTCCCATACATCAGCGGTATTATTTGCATCATCCATCAGCGAATCACAGCCATCCACCAAATCAAACCTCCCAATCGTATCCAACGTCCCTGATTCAATCTCATATGGATTCCCGCCTTCCCACAGGCACAATAATCTTCCACCCCATTTCAATACGCTAGTATTTGCCACATTTTTCATTACTTTTGTATTTCCAAATTTTTTACCTCCCTTTAACACCGAAAATGGGCCTCGATGTGTAAACCGCCACGTGCCAGTCTCTGGATCGTGCTCCTCTACCTGAGCCTCGGTCTTCACGTACCTAGCCATGAACTTCACCTCTCCATTCGCTCCATCAATACTGAACGCCCTAAGATATCCATGACCATCCAAAGGATGCACTGTCGATCCATGGTCATCCGTGAAGAGACCCGGCCCGGTTAAATAATACGTACCAGAAGGAAAGTCCGGTGGAACTGCACCGTCGATTACTCGAAGATTGACAGGTTTTACCGTTTCAGACCTTTGCGAGACAAATAAAAATTGATAGTCCCAAAAGGCAGCTACTGAATCATCTATGTTTTCCAAGGTTGAAACATGGGTATTATGACTATCAGGAGCTGAAATGGATATAACTCTTGGTGTTCTTACTCTGGCCGGCGATGAAATCCGATGCAACGGAGGTAGTTTTATCGGAGAAGGGAACTTTGTTGGAATATTATGAAATGGCTTGGCTTGCATATTCGATAAGAAATAGAACAAAGTAGCTTTGGAAGCAATCGCGAGTGAGACTTTGTTTTGAAGGTGACAAGGAAGTTGACATGAAATGTAAATATACATGCTTATATAGTACTTGCGTAGTAATTGTATAATTTAGTAATTGGGCTTGATTATTTGGTTTAATTACGGATTTGCTTAATTTTATGTGCATGGTAGTGGGGTAATGTGATGGATCGGACCCACCATCAAGAACATCTAAAAACATTTGGATTGGACACTAACATAAATGGCAGACATGTATCGTCTCCTTTTATTATTATTAATTAATACTATTTTATATTTTTAGTCCCATGCAAAGTATATTAAAATTAAAAACCCTAATGGCAATAGATTTTTGCTGTTACTTTGTTTATATTTTGTCCTTTCTTCTCTCTATTTCTGGCTGGAAGAATTTTCTAGATTTGCTTATGAGCAGCAACTTGCTTATATTCATTTGTGTAAATTCGATCGATCATTGAAAATGATTTTCTATTGAAATGAAAATATTTTCAATTTATATAAAAAATATAAAATAAGAATAATTTTAAATTTTTTTTTATTTTCATTAATTTGATTTATAATAAATAACGCTATAGGATAGCTATTTAGTTAAATCTAATACATAATTCACAAATGCAACCGTTGAATTTGGGGCTAATGTAATTTTACTTTTTGAAATTTACTCTAAAATATTTGAAAATTCCAATTTTATCTTCCCTATATTTTGAAATTCTTACTCCCCTTTGAAATTAAAATAATTACCAAAAGCACATCGAATTATTTAATCAAATTCTTCGCTAATGGCACCATATGCAATTTACACATGATTGAAGCCTATTTCATCGAGCGGTATATAAAATATTAAAAGAGGGCACTAACAAAGACAATGATGGTGAGCTTGATACCTTAGAGTAGTGTTTGTATGATTCTGACGAGGTAAAGACAAAATAACAGGGCCACGATCCTTACTTTGTCCGTCTATTGTGGAATCTGATGACCGCATCTCCAACTCAAAGCCCCCTGGCTGGATTTAAAAAATTAAGTCGTACACTTCCAAATCAGGAATATTTTGCATATACGAATAAATGCACGAGGTATTCCAATCAAACTTTGATTTAACCATTGTAAGTTCAACATATTTTTCTCAACTTGGAGTAAACATATTACTTATTGTCATGTTGATTTGATTTTAGTGGCTTGCAAATTTGAATGTTTCTTGATTTGGGAGCAAATGAGTGGGAGACTAGGAAATTATTGCATGGGTAAAAATAGCTAGTAGTTGAAAGATCTCCCGTTTGACTCTTTCTAAATAATTGCATTGTGGACAATTTTTTTTTAATTCATTAAAAGGTCTAATGGTAAAAAAATCAAATTAATATGGTGGACTACATTGTAAAGTAACTCTTTTTATTTTTCATATTAGTGAGAACCAACCGGATCACACCTGGTTGGCTGGATAAATATTTTTATTTTAATTCTAAATTAATTATCTGTTTGATATAAATGGATCTGAAATATGTAATTCATTTGTAAAATAATAAATAATCATAAAATTTAATTTTTATAAGTGAAAAAAATATTTTTATTTGTAATATAATACATATAAATGATGAATTTCAAAAAATTTTCTGTAATTCATTTATATATCAAACTGGGCCTAAGATAGGTTAATTGGGCCCTAGCCCAAACAGTAGATCTTGAATATTGAGGTGATACGAGTATATGACACTCTTTTAGTTGGGCCTATGTTCTCTGTGGATGCAAATTGCAATTCATCAAATAGATCTATGGTTTTAATTTTTATGAACACATACACATCCTGTTCCTCCGATCTCTCGTTCAACCTTTTAGGTGGTCGTTGGATGATAAAATGATCGTTTAATGGAAACATGCTATTAGCGACACCTCATTTATATTAGCAAAAATACGTGGCGCTTTCTAATGCGACTGTCGTTAAACATATTAGGCAGTCGTCGAATGGCCAGAAAACGGCAGACTTTGCTGATATATCTTTAATACATAATGCGTGTTCTACTTCTAATGCAATAAGGAGGGAAAAGTTGCTTCTCCCTTTCCCGCGGATAGACAAAACACACGCCGCAGTCGTAGATTGCTAAATTCCCGTAATATCCCTGCACTTAACCGATACTCCCTTGGATAAATTCTGTAAGGTTACAATCGTCAATTAAAATCCAAATTCCAAACTTCTCCCCGCGTTCTCCCAAGCTCTTGTATCCTAACCGCTATTTTTACCAATCCTATTACAACTCGACAAAGCAGAAAAAGAATGAATTACGAGCAGAGACTCAAGGCAGCAGCTACTATTATACTCGACGCCGACGCACGCGCCGAAGACGTCCCTCTAGACACTGCAGAAATCGGTATTACGGCGACGCTTAAACCACACCAAGTGGAAGGTGTCTCGTGGCTTATACGGAGATATCTTCTCGGCGTCAACGTTATACTTGGTAGCTTTTTCTGTTTTAATACTTTACGGTTACAAGGAAACATAAAGGAAATTAACGGTGAGATTTTATTTGCAGGAGATGAGGTACGTTACCATTTTCATTTCCATGAAATTGGGGGAGGACCTGAATACTTTCACAAGCTCTTTATAGAGGAGATTATCTTACATTTGTCATAAGAATAGATATGTAATGTCAATAACTACAGTAGTTAAGTGCTATATAGAGTTCTATTAGCTCATCCTTTGCTACTATATTATCGTTATGTTTGATTTGATGAGTTAGTGATTGGCAGATGGGATTGGGGAAAACGCTACAAGCTATTTCTTTCTTAAGTTATTTGAAAGTTCACCGAAAATCACCTGGACCTTTTTGTAAGTTAAGGAAGCCTGTTCTTTGATTAATTGGTTTTGAATGCTTTGGCATCTATTTCTGCAACTGACCTGCATTCAAAAATATTTTTGACTTCTTGCTCTTATTCAAACATTTGCAGTGGTATTGTGTCCTCTAAGTGTCACAGATGGCTGGGTCTCAGAAATGGCTAAATTCACTCCAAAATTAAAGGTGCTCAGGTATGTTGGTGACAAAGAACACAGGCGCAGTGTACGGAAGGCAATATATGATCATGTAAACGGACATTCCTCCTTAGCTGATGTGAGTTTAAATCTTGCAATGCACTTTACAAACTGGATCACTATGTAAACTTCTCATGGTTCCACTTTTCTAGAATTTTTTTTCCCTTCTTGTGTTTTAATTTTGAACTTTAGGTTTTTCTCTACGATCTAAACTGCATGTCTTGACTGTTTAATAACTGCTTTACAGGGATCATTGTTACCTTTTGATGTGCTGTTGACAACCTATGACATAGCATTGATAGATCAAGATTTTCTTTCTCAAATTCCTTGGCATTATGCAATCATTGATGAAGCTCAAAGACTTAAAAATCCTTCCAGTGTATGCCTAATTATGAATTCATTTTATTTAGCATTCTGGTTGTCAATTAGATTTGAATATGTTAATCAGGCTTTTCAATTTGATAGTTCAGTGAATTCATCATGTTCACTGTGAAATTGGAAAATATAATTGGAAGATTCACGTTCATTTGGAAATTGACAAATATAATTGTGAAGAAAAAAAAAAAAAATACTCATTATGTCTTTTGTCATTACTGTATAATTGGAAATGCCCCGAAGTTGGTGAGAACTTTCTAGATTTTCAAGAAAAATTTTTGTTTGCAAGCATGATTGGGTAATACTAGATTTGAATGTCTACTGTGGATAACATTTATTTTCTCGCTTATTAGAGCTAAACCTCAACAGGTTCTATATAATGTACTCAAAGATCGTTTTCTCATTCCAAGACGGCTATTGATGACTGGCACTCCTATTCAAAATAATCTCACTGAACTGTGGGCCTTGATGCATTTCTGTATGACTTTAGTGTTTGGGACTCTGGAGCAGTTCCTTTACACATTCAAAGAAGCTGGAGATCTCACATCAGGTTATCCCGTAACTTATGCCTTCTCCCAAAATCATCATTACAATCTTAAGAGTTTGAATAATACATTTTTCTTTGATCTCTGATTGTTTTCTAGAGGTTAAATGGGTTCAGAGATCTCAGTGGGCTGTAATTTGCAGTCTAGTGATTTTTTTTTTTTGAAGATTTCCCAAAATAAGAATAACCGCAGGTCATAGATTTGAAAGGTTTTTCTTGCTAGCTATGCAGTCTATGATGCATGATTGAATTCAATGATGAAAATACTACTGATGAGATTAACTAAAAGTTATTTATAAATGTCAAAACATGGAATTACGTAAATTAGTGTTCATCTTGTTCCAATATTATGCTGTAAAATTGTTATGGTTTTAATTGAATGGCCACTTGTGCTATTTGACTTTTGAAGTGATGATATAAATCTGGTTTCTTAGTTTGTGCTGGATTTCTTAGTTTCTCGATTTCCTGGACAAATAATGGGTCAGAGAAGTTTCATTACTAATATTTTTATATTCTGACCTCAAATATGAGAAAGTTACATTAGTACGAAAGGAAGTTTTTTGTTGAAAGTTGATACTGAAATATCAAAAATTTGCGTCCCTCAGCTGGTATCACTACTAATTTGGTGTGCTAACATAACATATTCCTTATGATAAATATGGCTATTGATGCCTGCATTTCTCGGTCACTGTCGTTCTGTTCAGATTTCAAGAGTAATGACTTTTACATTCAACTTAATTATGCCTGCCTTTTGAGATATAAATACTGCAAAAATATTATTCCTGATAACAGGTCTTCACACGGAAAAGGTGAAAGGGCAATTTAAGACTTTAAAGTGCATATTGAAAGCTTTCATGCTCAGAAGAACAAAATCCAAGCTTATGGAGTGTGGTATCCTACTGCTGCCACCACTTACTGAGGTTACTGTGTAAGTTTGTTGTGTTTCAAATTTTGCGATATGTTTTCTAGTGTCTCTTTGCTCAAAACTTTGATTTTATGCTTTGCTTGATCTTGATAGGATGGTTCCACTGGTCAGCCTCCAAAAGAGGGTTTATATGTCAATATTGAGGAAAGAGCTTCCGGAACTTCTTGCATTTTCTTCTGCATCGTCTAATCATCAATCTCTACAGAATATTGTAATTTAATTCTTCAATCTTGGTTTCAAACATCATATTATAGCAAACAAAATTTTCTTTAGTTACTTGAATACAATGATATTTTCCTGACATGATGCTTTTGTTATTTTTGCCTCGTGTCTAGGTAATACAGCTTCGAAAAGCCTGTAGTCACCCTTACCTCTTTCCTGGTATTGAGCCTGAGCCATTTGAAGAGGGTGAACACCTAGGGCAGGTAGCCTTCTTTTCCATTGTGTATGTGTTGTTGGAAATGAGAGCGGGTGGAGTTTGTACCAAGTTCTGTGTTCCCGTAACTTTACAACAAAGGAAGAAAGAGCAATATAAAAACCTAGATATATAAATTTTTAAGTTGGGAACAGGCAATATGAGCTGCATCTCTGATTCTCTGAATCCACTAGTGCATTTGCAAGTAAATTCTTCTCTTTTTTCTTTTTTTCTTTTTCTTTTTGGGTGGTTAACTTCACATTTAGGCGAGTGGAAAGCTTATAATTTTGGACCAACTACTTCAGAAACTACATGATTCTGGGCATCGTGTCCTTCTCTTTGCACAGATGACCCATACACTTGACATTTTACAGGTATATTATCCTTAAAAGTTTTATTAATTCCTTCAATATAGGATTTTTATGAAAAGTGTTAATTATGGATATTTTATTCAATATAGGATTTTTTGGAGTTACGCAACTATTCCTATGAGCGTCTTGATGGTTCAATCCGGGCTGAGGAACGGTTTGCTGCCATAAGAAGTTTTAGTGGACAATTAGGGAAGTTGAATTCTGAAATTGACGAAAATAGTGCTTTTGTTTTCTTGATATCTACGAGGGCTGGAGGAGTTGGCTTAACTCTTGTGGCTGCAGACACGGTGGGTTTTTTTATCTAAAATTTCATGAAGAATTAGCCTTTGGTGTATGAACTCATTAATATGTTACTAAGCTGACAAAAAGATTACGTTCTCTGTCTGAAATTTATATTAAATTGTTGTAATTATAGTGCAAAAATCATGCTTTAAGTTTGATCTTTATATTGTGATGTCTGGGGTTAGAACATTGAGATATTAAGTAATCAGGATGGTAAGATAATACATATCTGAGGTTCATTTGTGCTATCTGGAAATTCTTTTGAATTTGTGTTCCTGGTGAGAATTTTAGCGGTGGCTGTGATGAACTTTTATCATAACGATGCTAGTTGTCAGCAATCACTAAGCCACAGTGCAGGCTTTTTCCTTAGTGTTTAAACTGTAAAGAAAGAATTCCTCATTAATTCATTTGGCATTGGGCCCTTCTTTCTCTCATTTACTCTTGAATTTTGTGACTCATGTAGTATTTGCTTCCACTCAAAATGGAAGAGTGTGAATCTTGGCTAAACTCGTTTACACTGACTTATAATGATGGGATAGCTAAGTTTGGAAAGTATACCATGTTAGTGGTAGTGTAGTCGGCTGCCTGAGTCTATGGTTAATGCCTCGAGAAGTGGCATTGAATTTTATAAGACATGCTGTAAAGTTTTGACATTTTACAAAATACTATGCACAGGTTATATTCTATGAGCAAGATTGGAATCCCCAAGTTGACAAGCAAGCTTTACAGAGAGCACACCGGATTGGTCAAATCAATCATGTGTTATCAATAAACTTGGTCACAAGGCATACTGTAGAAGAGGTGAGATTTTGTATATCAATGGGTAATGATTGATTGATGTCTTTTTTCTCAATGTGGTGTTCTTCAAACATGTGGATGTAGGCCATTATGCAAAGGGCAGAGAAGAAATTGCAGCTTAGTCGTAATGTCGTAGGGGATGACATTATGGAACAGGAAGGAAAAGAAACAGGATTTGAAACCGTTGATTTGCGATCTATCATATTTGGATTACATATGTTTGATCCTTCAGATATCAATACTGAAAAATCAGATGAACCAAATATGTCACAATTGACTTCTATGATAGAGAAGGTAATTGCTATGCACAACAATCAGAAATTGGGAAAGGACAATAAGTATGAGCTAAATCAAATTGATCAAAACAGTTTTGATGTTATTAGGGGAAAACCTGCTTTTGTTGATTATGATCCTGGTCTTGATGAGGCATCATATCTCTCATGGGTTGAAAAGTTTAAGGAAGCATCAAAATCAAGTGACAACAGTTTCTTGGATTTGGGACACAGAAAGAGCATACCTGAGGATAAGCATCTCAAACTTGAGGCTGCAAGGAAGAAAGCGGAAGAGAAAAAGTTATCTAAGTGGGAATCCCTTGGATACCATTCATTGTCTGTTCAAGATCCTGACCAAGATGTGTTTCGTGATGTCTTGTCAGATTCTGGCTCTCTTCAATTTATTGCTGGAGATTGTACAGATCCAGCAAAAGTATGCCCATCTGAGCCCACCATCATATTCAGGTATTTCCTTGTGTTGAAGATGCATCTGATTTGCTTCCTCACTGGTAGGCCTATTTTTCAGTAGGATAGGAGTTTGCTCCGAATGCATATTAATGAAGACAAGAAGTTCAGTTCTGTTTGAGCTATGTTTTTAAGATGACTTTGAACATTCTATTCTATGGAAAATAAGTTGTTTGAATTTTGTCAAGTAATAATCTATATTACTCTTAGGTTTGACTCTGATATTAATTTGGCAGTTGTGTAGATGGCTCTGGAAATTGGGGCCACGGAGGAATGTTTAATGCACTGGCCAAGCTGTCTTCAAGTATCCCTAATGCCTATCGACAGGCATATGAATTTAGGGATCTTCATCTTGGTGATCTCCATCTAATAAGAATCAATGGTCAGCTTTTGGGTGTTCTTTTATCTCTTTCGTTTGTTATCCAAAATGCTTTTTGATATGCCATTATTCTGTTATATTACTGACAAACAAATGTTCATCAGTAATATAACAAATGATCATGATTCTGCATTGCACACATTGAATCAATTGTGCAGTGTAGTATAATGCAAATATAAGGTGTCTGGATCAATTAGACAAGTCCTTCCAGATGTGTGGATATTGTTTTCTTCCTCATTCCTGCTGCTGAAAAATTTAATATTCCAAGTGGATTGTACATACATTGCTAGGTTGTTGTTGAATGCTTTAATGATGGTTGGTAGCAGAATAATAAGCATTCAATTCCCAGTAACTCATCCCTCTTCAGCAGTTTCCGCCGATTTGTAATGCTATAATTATGCAGTAATATGTACCATTCTATAATCCATTTGTTTTAGCATGGACAAATGTTAGTTTCGCTTCATATCTGAATTTTTGTTGCCCCTTGGCCCATCTATTGCCGTACAGATGATACAGGATGTGATTCTCCTCAGTGGGTGGCTTTGGCTGTTGTGCAATCATATAATCCTAGGCGTAAAGTGCGCAGCAATATCTCTATTCCTGACCTGGAGTGTTGCCTATCTAAGGCTTCATATGTGGCAGCTCAGAATACTGGTATAATTTTCCACTCTTTTGGTTTAGTTGGTTTTTGATTTATCGTTTATTTTCATCCCATAGGAAGACATGCTTATTTTTCTGTCTTTATCCAACTCTTCAAGGCATATGTGAATTTGTGGTATGGTTGTTGGTGTTTAGTCGATCCAACAAGAAAAAACATGGAACTTTATTTAGAAATCAGCTGAGTAATAAGGACTAACGTTTAGGATTGATAATAGGATGGACCTGAGCAGTGCCAAGCAATTAGATAATTTATCTTTCTGGTTTTTTCTTGAGGTGAGAAAATATCAAAATCTGGCTAAACCTTGAACGTCGAAGAACTTTGCATGCTATTTGATAAAAACTTACTCTACCATACAATAGAATTCTTGGATTACTGAAGTTCAGTGGCAGCCTCTGGCAGCTGCTTACTTGGAATAGTTTGTATTTGCATTTTCCTCTTCCATACATAAATTTAACTGTATCTACATTTGTTTTTTCCATAAAGCCTCGATCCACATGCCTCGTATTGGGTATCAAGATGAATCAAATAGGTCGCAGTGGTACACCGTGGAACGTCTTCTACGAAAATATGCATCCATTTATGGAATAAAGATCTATGTGTATGTCCTCTCTTCTTCAAAGAGAATCACAAATCCATCTCTCTCTCTCTCTCTCTCCCTCTCTCTCTCTCTCTCTCTCTCTCTCTCTACCCGTGGAACGTCTTCTTCTACGAAAATATTGCATTCCATTTATGGAATAAAGATCTATGTGTATGTCCTCTCTTCTTACAAAAGAATCACAAATCCATCTTCTCTCTCTCTCTCTCTCTCCCTCTCTCTCTCTCTCTCTCTCTCTCTCTCTAAACATATCCATCCATACAAGCAAACTCATTTCATGTTTATATTTTGCAGGTATTATCATAAGCGATCATCTTGAAGCTTGGTGTAGCTGATTGCGCAAAGCAAATTGATATTTGTAGTTGTGACTCACAATGGATTTGGACGAATGAAACAGCTGAAGCAGCATGTATATGATAGTATACTGAGAACGTTTGATCAGATATTATAGGTTTCACTTATTTATTATGTAAGACCTAAATTTTGCTCATTTGGATTTTGGTAGGTGATCTGGTGTAGGAAGCTTGAGTTTAGAGTTAACCATTTTCAGTATTAAACTCTGCCTCTCTAATACTGAAAATGGATGAGAATATAGTCTTCCGTTTTGAAATCCTGCTTGGAAGTTTCCATTTATAATGGGCCACGGTGATCATGGTTAAATGCGTAGTCCGCGTGAACCGTTTGCAAAAAATCCCTGCTGAATCTCTTTAATTGGGATGACACCCGCATTCTTAGGTCTTTCATTTTATTTTATTTGTTTTGTTTTTTGGCACTCATAATTTATTATTTGCTTGAAAATGGTTCATGAAAGATACACCACAATATGTTATGTTTTACATGTAATTATTCTCATACGTTAATATCCAATTCTTTCGAAGGTACTTTCTCACTTGGAAAAGCATTTATGCGAAGAATCTAGCAGGATTCATACCAACCAGCATTTATTTATTTAGGTATATTATAACATAAACAAGAGAAGTCAACAACACCCAGGGCTTCCAAAAACTTTGTTCTTCTTGTCACTGCTATACGTCTTCATTTTAGTTGATGCTGGAACAAGAAAATTAAGATCATATTTAGTTGACTGCTGGGAACAAGAAATTTAAGAAAACTAAGATTACTTGCCAGATCAAATGTTAGGAAATAACGTAATTATAATACTTAACAAACTAATATAATAGAAGTAAGTAATGACTATAAACTTACTTCTGCAATTTTAATGTTTTTGGAGATGGAATATTCACTTCAGACCCACATTTTTTTAGCGGAACGAAAGAAGCAGAATCTTCCATTATATTTGGATAGTGAGAAGCAGCAGCGCTTAAACACAGTCGCCGCGCCAGCTCGCCTATCGGCTGTGGTGGAGCAAGCGCCTATCAAATTGCTTGATTCCACCGTCAGGCATGCCCTGCTGATGGAGCAGTAATCTGCTGGTTGGAGCAAGCGCCTTCAAATTCTTGATTCCACCGCAGCATGCTGCTGATGGAGCAGTATCTGCTCCAGTCAGGAAGGGAATGCAAGGGGCCAAAGCCGAATTCACTTGCCCACAATCCACAGCCTCTCCTGGCATTGCCATGAATTGAACAAGAGCTAGAACAACCAAAACTGCAACTACTGCTCCCTTTATTTTTGCTACTTGTTATAGTGTGCGAACTGCTTATAAATTAACCGAGATATTGAGCTTGTACGCTATATATTTCTGTGGGTTTGAGTGGGATGAACTACGAATGTGGTATTTGTAGCCTCTTCAAAGATAACTAAGCTAAATATGTGAGTCATGAACTGATGCGTAAGCATAACAACATAGAATATCGGTTGCATCATTTTGGTTCTCTTCCTCGAAGTGTCGTTTTACTCGCCTTCAACTGTAAGAAGGATCAGCTTTTGGATATCGGGTCGAACTCCATTTGAACCTATCCTGACCCGGTTTCGAATAGCTCTACTTGATCCAAATGTTAGTGACTGTCCCGGCCCGGCCCTAGAACTCTTCCCAACAGTATCGTTTTTACCTTTGCCTGTCTCCCTCGCTCATTCGCCACCCGCATTCGCCACCACGTTTCACCGACGACAAATCTTCGATCCGCAAAAAAAATCCTTTGAACCTTGTCATTGCCTACAGCCAGCCCCAACCGTAGAAATCTCTACTCATGATTGCCATTCGTACTTCTCAGAGTTGGGCGCTGCCGTTCGTTGCTAGGCAATTTTCCAAAATCAACTCTCAAGAGCTTTTCGTCCCTCTCAGGTACTATTCTCAAAAGATCGAGAGCCGTGACGATGAAGAACTGGAAGCTAATGTTGAGCGAAGACTCTCCACTAAAACCAAGAAGGCTAAATCCATTGCGCGACTCATAAACACCAAATCATGGTCAAGTGAGCTAGAGTCTTCTCTCTCATCTCTTTCTCCCTCATTTTCTAAAACCACTGGCTTCCAAGTTCTTCGCCTTATCAAAGTTCCATCAAAAGCCCTTAAATTCTTCAATTGGCTTCCTCAAATGGGTTTCACCCACAATGACCAATCCTATTTCTTGATGTTAGAAATCTTGGGTCGCGCTCGGAACCTTAATGTAGCGCGTAATTTCTTGTTTTCCATCAAGAGAAAGTCTAATGGGACGGTTAAGCTTGAGGACAGGTTCTTTAATAGCTTAATCAGAAGTTATGGTCGAGCTGGGTTGTTTCAAGAGTCTGTAAAGCTTTTTACTTCGATGAAATCTGTTGGAGTTTCCCCATCTGTGGTTACATTTAATAGTCTTTTGTTGATTTTGCTTAAACGTGGACGCACCAATATGGCCAAGAGTGTATTCGACGAAATGCTGAGCACGTATGGTGTTGCGCCTGATACATATACCTTTAACATTCTGATTAGAGGGTTCTGCAAGAATTCAATGGTTGATGACGGGTTTAGGTTTTTCCAGAAAATGTCGAGTTTTAACTGTGATCCTGATATTGTGACTTATAATACGCTTGTTGATGGGTTGTGTAGAGCAGGAAAGGTTAAGACAGCACACAATGTGGTTAAGGGGATGGTTAAGAAAAGTGAAGATTTGAATCCTGATGTTGTTTCTTACACCACTTTGCTTAGAGGATATTGTATGAAGCAAAATATTGATGAGGCTTTGGTTGTTTTTGAAGAGATGGTCGACAAAGGATTGAAACCAAATGCAGTTACTTATAACACGCTTATTAAAGGCCTTTGTGAAGTCCAGAAGATTGATAAGATCAAAGAGGTTTTGGAGGGAGCCTTGGAGGTTGGAGGATTTTCTCCTGATACCTGTACTTTGAATACATTGATGAATGGACATTGCAATGCAGGGAATTTGAACGAGGCCTTGAAGGTTTTTGAGAAGATGATGGAGTGGAAGGTCCAGCCAGATTCTGCTACGTACAGTGTTCTGGTTAGGAACTTGTGTCACATAGGGGACTTTGAGAGAGCAGAGAAATTGTATGACGAGCTGCTAAAGAAGGGCATTTTATTAAGAGATGATGGTAGTACGCCTCTTGTTGCAGCCTACAAATCCATGTTTCAGTTTTTGTGTAAAAATGGGAAGACTAGCAAGGCAGAAAGGGGGTTCAGGCAACTAATGAAAAGGGGAACACAAGATCCTACTTCTTACAAGATTTTGATAATAGGGCATTGTAAGGAAGGCACATTTGAAGCTGGCTACGAGCTCTTGGTCTTAATGTTAAGAAGAAATTTTGATCCTGATTCTGAGATCTACCAGTCGCTGATTGATGGTCTCTTGCAGAAGGGTGAGCCTCTTCTTGCTTACCAGACTCTACAGAAGATGCTAAAGAGCTCCATTGTTCCTACAACTTCTACTTTCCATTCTATACTTGCAGGACTTCTGAAAAAGGGTTATGCCCATGAATCAGCTAGCCTTGTAGTATTATTGTTGGAGGGTAAAATTAGACAAAATGTTACCCTATCAACACATACTGTAAGATTACTCTTTAGCAATGGACTGCGAGATAAAGGATTTCGGATTGTTGGGCTACTTTATGATAACGGGTACATGGTTGACATGAAAGAATTGATTATTTTCCTTTCTCAGAGTAGAAAGTTACTTGAGGCAAACAAATTGTTGCTATTTTGTCTGGAGAAACATCACAATATTGATATTGATATGTGCAACACAGTAATTGAAGGTCTTTGTAAAATGAAGAAGCTTTCAGAAGCATTTGGGTTGTACTATGAATTGGTGGAGAAAGGCAATCATCAACCGCTGAGTTGCCTAGAAAATTTGAGAGTTGCCTTAGAAGCTGGGGGAAGATCAAAAGAAGTAGAGTTTCTATCTAAGAGGATGCCAAATGAGAAACAGTAAAGTTTCTATCTAAGAGGGGGCTAAATGAGCTCCAAGGTGCAGAGACCTTGGCCCCCTGAAGTCTGATTGCATCATTCAAGTGCAAAAGTTCAAGCATCTCCTCATATGGAAACTCATGAACATGCCCTTGATGAGTCACTGAACTCTGGCATAAGTGCAATGCTAGTCAGATGGTGGATATGGAAGCCTTTCAAATATACCTTTTTGCATATTTTGGTTAAGTAAGTATCGTGCGCCTTTCTGTTATATTGTGTTCAAGGATGAATGCATCTAGATCCCTGCTAATATAATATTTGATTCATGTCTTTGCAAAGCTTTATTCAATTATGCAACATTGTAGAAAAATATGTAATCATAATAATTAAGTATTTCCTTGTACTCTCCGTCACACATGTCACTTTATGCTTGTTTCTCATTCTCTACAGATAGTAGAACGGAATGTTCAACAGTACTAATGTTGCATGGTGATTTCAAAAAAAAAAAAAAAAAAAAAAGGTGTTGTTGCATGATTTTGTCATCTTGGTGTTGTGAAGGGGTCGCAGACTATTTATTCGGACCTGCAAAATATTTGCATTCATTAACATTATTGAGATATTTTTTTATGTTTTCAATTTGTCCTTTTTTTTTTTTTTGCATTCATTAACATTATTGAGATATTTTTTTATGTTTCAATTTGGTTCCTTTTTTTTTTTTTTGGGGGGGGGGGGGGGGGGGGGGGGGGGGTTTGGTTTGGGTTGGGGGGTTTGTGGGTGTTGGGGTAGAGTGTGCTATATGCATTTTCGTTTCCTTCTACATGCTATTGTTTCCACTAACCTAGTAGCTTGGAGGTTAGAATCAGAGAATTCAGCGCCAAATGTGATTATTTTTGTTTGTTATTGAATTTAGCTAAGGTTATATTTATTACAGTAAATGTAACTTATCAGATCCTTAGGATGTCACAGTCTTTGATTATGTGACCATTTCTTCAAAGTTTTTGCAGAAAAAGAAGGTAAGTGAGAATCAGGTCAACCACATGTTATAAAAATGGTTTTATAAAGGACGGATATACAAAAGAAAAATAAAACGCAGGAAAAGATCGTCGCCCCTATTGAAGGACTCATGCTTCCAACCACAAAAGACCAAAAAGTTATCAAACCCAAATGGAATATACATTTTCTTATTTCTCATGCCAGTCTTGCTTTACACCAACCTCTCTCCAAGTAAAGGTGAGCTCTTATTTATATTCTCTTATTTCCTCATTGTTTCTCCAATAAGTCATCTTCCTGGCAAACTATATTCTAGTTAAACTTGTTGAAGATGCTAAAAACAGACAGTAACGGTTCTTCAGGGCGCTGTACTTTCCTCACTAGACGTACTCCTACCTTAGGGAAGGCAACAATACTTGCAATAGGCAAGGCCTTCCCTAAACAACTCATTCCCCAGGACTGCCTTGTTGAGGGCTATATCCGAGACACCAAATGTGATGATGTATCCATCAAGGAGAAATTGGAGCGGCTTTGTAAGTGAACTTTCTTCTATTAAAGCTCAATAATTTCATTTCTTTGGTTTAAAGAAAAAAGAAAATTGATGTCTTTCTTTTGCTAGGTAAAACTACTACTGTGAAGAAAAGATACACAGTGATGTCAAAAGAGATTCTGGAGAAATACCCTGAACTTGCAACTGAGGGCACACCAACAATCAAACAAAGGCTTGAAATAGCAAATCCTGCAGTCGTTGAGATGGCAAAGGAAGCAAGCCTTGCTTGCATCAAGGAATGGGGAAGACCAGTGGAAGATATTACTCATATTGTCTATGTTTCTTCCAGTGAGATACGCCTACCTGGTGGTGACCTTCATCTAGCCACTCAGCTAGGCTTAAGAAGCGATGTTAGTCGAGTAATGCTATACTTTTTAGGCTGTTATGGTGGTGTCACCGGCCTTCGAGTTGCTAAGGACATAGCTGAAAACAATCCAGGAAGTCGTGTTTTATTAACGACTTCTGAAACTACTATACTAGGTTTTCGGCCCCCAAACAAAGCACGCCCTTATGATCTTGTAGGGGCTGCACTTTTTGGCGATGGAGCTGCAGCTGTTATAATTGGAGCCAACCCTGTAATAGATAAGGAGTCTCCTTTCCTGGAGCTGAACTATGCAGTTCAGCAATCATTACCAGGTACACAAAATGTCATTGATGGATGCCTTTCTGAAGAGGGCATAAATTTCAAGCTTGGAAGAGACCTTCCTCAAAGGATTGAAGATAACATAGAGGAATTCTGCAAAAAGCTCATGTCAAAGGCTGGATTAACCGAGTTCAATGATTTGTTCTGGGCTGTCCATCCAGGTGGACCAGCTATACTTAACCGGCTAGAGAGTACTCTGAAGCTAAACACTGAAAAACTAGAGTGCAGCAGGAGGGCTTTAATGGATTATGGAAATGTTAGCAGCAACACTGTATTCTATGTTATCGATTACATGAGAGAAGAAATGAAGAGAGATGGAGGTGAAGAATGGGGACTTGCCTTAGCTTTTGGGCCAGGCATTACTTTCGAAGGTATCCTTCTTCGTAGCTTGTGATCACATCCAGCATCCAGCAACCAGCAGCAGCAGCAGCAGCAGCAGCAGCAGAGGCATTACTTTCGAAGGTATCCTTCTTCGTAGCTTGTGATCACATCCAGCATCCAGCAACCAGCAGCAGCAGCAGCAGCAGCAGCAGCAGCAGCTACAGCTACTTCTATATTTCTTTATTTTTCCTTTTATTTTCATCAAGTGTTTTTCTTTTTCAGTCAGAAATACAATGCTGCGTTTTGAAATTTCTATAAGACCGAACCTATGAACTTTTTAGCAGATCAGTTGCTATTTCTGAGATCATTAATTGTCACCTTTATTTTTGTTTACAGTTTTTATGCATAAATATACTTTTTTAAAATTATTTGTTAAAAATATAATTTCTATTTTTAATAGTATAATAATTAAAGTTTATACACTTATCATTTATAAAAAAAAATTAATATTAGTCCTAAACTGAGCCTATAAGTATATTTTAGTTTTTGAATTAATTTATGAATTATTAAATTTAAAATATAAATTGATTAAAAAAAAAAAAATTCCCGATTAATCAACCCAAAGCTTGGCTGACGGTGGGCTGCATTCATCGTAATTCATAATTCTGTCATTTGGGCCAACATCTAGGCCCACATCCATTGAAAACGACGTAGTCTTTTGTTCAATTTCACCGCCCGCTACTTTGCCTTGCCGTTGAGATTGCCGATTCTATACGCTTCTGAGTTACAGAGAAATGTATAATTTTAAAAACTAATAATAAAAGATTCAATTCAATTGCGGATTCCTTTGATTCACAATTCTAAACTTGCCCAGTATTCTGGTAAGAAACTAATCCAGCTTTCTAATTCAGGCGTTTTCATTTCCTCTTTCTAGCTTTCTCAAATTTCCCAAATTTTGATTAATTTTATCTGATCATTCATCGATTTCCCAATACAGTTTACTGAAACCACATTAAGTTTTAGTTTCGGGTGGCAATTTTTATTCCTTTTATTCAATGTCCTGGAATTGCCTAGTTACACAAAAGATCAATTTACGAATCCATTGTATATCGCAATATGTAATGGTGGTGGATTACAAGAGCAATTTTTAGCAATCTTTCAGTTATAAAGAATAAAAGCAGCATTGAGCGATCTCAATTTTTTGGTTTTTTTCATATATTGGAGACAAAGTTTATGGTCTTCGGATATATTCGTTGGAGAGCTAATTTGTGTTGCTTCTGCATATGTTTTCTTGCTAAAGGTTGTCATGGGGGAAGCTGGAAGCCCTAGAACAAGCACAGAATCAAGAAGCCCATTGATGGTGAGTATTTACATTTTTATTCTGGCGGTTCATATTTCTTTTGCATCCCTAGATACGCGTTTATAATTACATATATGGACGGGGCTTTATGATTTTTGTTGAAGCATAACTTATGGCACATGTATGCTCATTTAGTAATTTGATGGTTTTTCAATTGATACAAAATTGGTTGACAGCGTAAATACTCATGTTAAGTATAGTTGATAACATGCTTCGATGCTTTGTTTTGGGTCAACAATTTGATCTTAGTCTAATAAGCTATAAAACGATGGTCTCATTAATTGAAGTTTTTTTCTTGAAAGGTTAAGTTTCCTATGACAGATGTGCTTTTTTCAGGCGCGGAATGACAGTGTAGGGGATGATAGGCTCATTCCTCCACTGTTGACGTCTGTACCAGCTCTCAATGAAGCTGCATCTTACCTTGTTCAAACAACTTCATTACTAACGCGCTGTTTCACTGATTATTCTGGTAAACTTATTATTATACTCAATATAAATTTTTCTTCTTTTACAATTTGACTCCCCAAGATTCATTCAATCTTTTTATTTGTCTCTTTATTTTTGAAATATAAACTTTGTTTGGTTGAAGGTGTAGGATCGATATCTTCATATTTTGCTACCGCTCCTAGGCAGCATTTATTTACTCAACCATTGCCTGCTCTATGTGTTTATAGTTTTTGTTTGGAATGTATTCTGCATCACTTGATTAGAATTATTTGGAAATGTTGCAGTGGAACATTCTCCTAGACATTCTGGGAATTCTACACACGCACAGGAATTGGTGACATTTTCTTCTGCACAAACTGAGGAATTTCCGGATGGTGATTGTGCATCTTCACGTCAAAACCATTCAACATTTCCTGAACCATCTACATCCATTAAACCATCTACGTCTGCCACTGCTGCACCTTCTATCCAAATAACAAGAACCTCTTCAGATGGCCCATCCCAAAATAATAGTGCGATTGTACCATCAAGTCATAGTGGGCAGAATGGAATTTCCATTTTTCAAGGGTATTAATTTTCTTCGTTGCTAAGGGGATCTTTCACATGATAAATAGATTCTACATATTGGGATATTATCATGTTAGATATTAAATTTTACCTATCGTTATATTTTGTTTACTAGTGACTGGAAACTTATTATCTTGAATAATTTTCATTCCATGCGCAATTTTAATTATAAAATTGAGAAGCAATGATTTTCTCCCCTTCTCCTGATGACATTTCAAAGTAGGGGAATAACCTCCATTAGTTGCTAATTTGTTGACAACACAGTGTGGTTTCCTTCACTGATAGCTTATTTGTCTTTCAAATCATGTGATGATTTTTCAGACTAATTGAGCGAGCAAGGAGGACTGTTCGTGGATCTGCTGATGATATAGGATGGATGCAACGTGCTTCAGGAATGCCTCCAGTTGAGGATGGAACGGGAAGGTTTATGGAAGTACTTGATAATATAAGGTACATCAGCTTCTTTACATCTTTAATGTCGTGCTCCTAGCTTTTTAAGGTATATGAGCATCTCTGCGTCTTTTATATGCTGCTAGCTTCTTTTCTCCATGTGCCTTGCAAGTGACCTAAAGAGTAACAATTAAGGATTATCGTGTGCATATCTGACATAACCAATGTTGAAATAAAAATTTTTAGAGAAATCTTTATAAATTCAATTGAAATGGGAATTGAATTCAGAAATATTAGGAAATAAATTAGTCCTTTTTTTTCATTAATTAATATTTAATTATCCTTTCTCCATTCAAAAAATATTTTACTCCCCAACATATATATATATATATATATTTTTGTGGTTTTCCAGTTAATGATTCAGCAGTTTCTTCTTTTCTTCAGGCATGGTCTGCACAAGTTGCCAAATTCAATGGTCTACTTGTTGGTTCCAGGTAGTGACTTTGATACAGAGTGCATCCAGAAAAGGTTTTTCTCCATTTTGTGCCCCTATTATGGGCATCAGGATTATCATTGATGTGTCCTGCATATGGGATGGGTTGCATTTATTCTTGATGCATGACTAGGTGAATGTAATTCGCATTAGCCTGTCTTTGGAAGAATTTTCTTCAAAATTTCTCTTGAATCAGACAAAATAATAATCGGTATTTTTTTAACAAGTTTCCATCATCTGTAGGGGACATATCTTAGAGATCTAGAACTCTTGAACAAAAACCATTGGGTTTGATTGACAAAGGGCAATGTGGATGTCTGAAACTAATTTTTGGCAGTATTTCTCAATTATATGTTAGAAAACCTTACAGCATGGCAAATTGTATAATCAATCAGGTAGAAGATTATTTTTCTTTAGGAGGTTTTATTGAAGACTGAGCTTTTTGGTTCTTATAAAGAAATTTAAATCAGAACCATTTATACTTGAATTTGCAATTCTGATGTACAATTACAAAATTTTTTTTTTCCTCCTGTCATCTGGGACTGAAATCATTTATTTATTTTTGTTTATTTGACAGGTCTTTTCAGTAATCATGGACCACTTTATTTTGTCAACACGAAAGTGCGTTTCTCTAAGATGGGTCTAACTTGTCACATTGCCAGGATTCACAGCGAAGTATGTTTATTTTTGGGCATGTTCCACCCTTTAATGATGATTGCTCAAATCCTTCACTGAGCTTTTTTGTAATACTTTACCAGGCTTCGGTTGAGAAAAATGCCAGAGAGATAAAAGAATACATTGAAGAAATCTATTGGGGTTCAAATAAACGTGTCATGCTTCTTGGGCATAGTAAAGGAGGAATAGATGCAGCTGCTGCTTTATCATTGTATTGGTCTGATTTGAAGGATAAGGTAGCTGGATTGGTATTAGCACAAAGTCCATATGGTGGTAGCCCAATAGCTTCTGATATTTTACGTGAAGGGCAGCTTGGTGATTATGTTAATGTGCGGAAGCTTATGGAGATTATAATCTGTAAAGTGCTTAAGGTAAGCCTAAGTTTTGTTGTCAGTTCTGAAAAAATCATCATGGGCTGCAATGTGGTTGTCAATTTGTCAAGGTCTTCCTTGTAAAATGACTTGCCTTTGTTGCCCGCTTGTTTTTTATCTTTGCGCAGTCATCAGGTTTTTATACCTTGGTTCTAAGTGTTCTGCAAATTTTTGTTTTATCTGTGACATTGAAGGGTGACATGCAAGCTTTAGAAGACTTGACATATGAGAGGAGGAAGGAATTCTTGATGAAGCACCATTTGCCGAGAGAACTTCCTGTTGTATCGTTCCACACAGAAGCTGGTATTAGCCCTGCTGTTCTAGCCACACTCTCCCATGTTTCTCATGCAGAGTTACCACTAGTTGGCGAACCAGCAAAACTCCCTGTGGTGATGCCCCTTGGTGCTGCAATGGCTGCATGCGCCCAGTTACTTCAAATCAGGTATGGTGAGAAGAGTGATGGGCTGGTCACATGTCGTGATGCAGAAGTCCCTGGATCTATTGTAGTGCGTCCCAAACGTAAATTGGACCATGCTTGGATGGTGTACTCGTCATTAAATGATGACCCATCCGAAGCAGATGCTTCTCAAGTGTGCGAAGCTTTATTGACGTTACTCGTTGAAGTCGGCCAAAAGAAGAGACATGAACTTGCAATGAAGGATGAGTGAGCTTCATAAGGTTTATGCCTTTCATCTGATTGCTGTGTTGTTTCTGTACATTTAATTAAAAAAATACTAATAAGTGGCTTTTGAGGCCATCTAAAATTGTAAATATACTATCCTGTTTCACAAAAAATATTGTAAAATTGTAGTTTTTTTTTCTCCCTTTTATTTTCTTTGCTGATCCATTTAAAATTTTGTTACTATTCATATATGTTTTAAGTTTATGTAATTATTAATTTAATCCATTCATTCTATTTGTGTTTACAACTACCAGGATCCACAAAATAAACGGTGGAAGTAGATCTATTAATCAAAAATTGTCCAATAAGGATTATTTATTTATTTATTTAAAACAAAGGGTGCGGATAAAATCCTTGGAAATTTGTTTTGGAGGGAGGTTTGTTCTTTAGAGCCGGCTACCCTCCAAACCAACAAAACAGAATTGTCGTGATTTGTCTTTTTGTATTTCTTGAATTTTTTTTTCGAGAAGGAGGATGTTTTTGTAATTTTAGTATCTTATTTCTTTTTAAACACCACAAAATAATTACTTATATATATATATATATATTTTTCGAGAAGGAGGCATGTTTTTGTAATTTTACGTATCTTATTTCTTTTTAAACACCCAAAAATATTACTTATATATATATATAATATATATATGTAATAGTTGAAACTTTTTTTTTCTTCCCATGAATTTCCTGAACAGTGTAAATAAAAAAAAAAAGTAATAAACTCTATATATATATATATATATATATGTATATAGTTGAAACTTTTTTTTTCTTCCCATGAATTTCTGACAGTGTAAATAAAAAAAAAAAGTAATAACTCGCGAATTGTTTTGGCCTGAGCAAAAAAATAATAAATAAAAGGGTATTATTAGCAAACGGTTTGACTCGCACGTGTGAGTAATTCATTTACGGCTAGTGGTATGTCTAAGGTGTAAAAGTAGTAAGCGCTTGCAACAGCCAATGGGAAAGTCCCAAGTCATTGGCGACTCCGTTGTCCTTGCTCTGAGGTGGCAGTATTCATGTATTTTCTCTCCCCTGCCGGTAGTTCTATCACAAACATCAAATCGCGTTTAATGCCGAAATTACCCTTCAATCGTTCGCGGAATTTCATGCGCCTAATGCCAAGTACGTTTCTTTCTCCTCTTGCAGCTCTAATGAGAGGGATCATCAGATAACTGAGTGCTGTTTTAGAGAGAGAAAGATAGAGAGAGATAGAGGATCGAGCTTTCCGAGACAGAGATAGAGAGAAAATTATATGGATATCTGAATAAAGTGATTTTGATTAGGGTTTCAAGAATTAGGGTTTTGGCGCAAGAACAAAAGTCTTTTTGGGTTTTAAATTAGGGTTTCGAGGAATTAATTGCCTACAATCTGCTAGATAGAATAGTCCTTATATTTGCTTCAGTTTTTTCCTTGGATTGTGTTGAAAGTTGTTTTGCCCTAATGTGACTGAAGCTGTTGCTGCCTTGCTGGGTGGGAATTTAGGGTTTCAATGGGAAGCACTGGCGAACCTGATAGAAAACGGCGCCACTTCAGCTCCATTTCACCCACGGCTGCTATGGCCAAGAAGCAGCCATTCTCACAACACTCGGAGGACAAAAAGGTGAAAAGCTCAGTGGGTTTATCCAATTTGCTGCCAATCTTACTTTGTTATTTTTCTTTGGCTTAATTCTTTGATGGTTAAACTGTTTAATTCTGCTTTTCATTATTGCATAATGGGAAAACTGACTCTTTGGAAAACTAGTTCTGATTCAAATGCTTGAAACTGGAAATGGCCAACATGAATTTCTCGTTTGTTTTGGTGATATCTAAATGTAATGTGATTGAAAGTATAAGCTTGCTTGTTTTGATCTCATGCTTTATCTTTCTCTGATGTAGCTTGATACTGCTGTTCTTCAATTTCAAAATCATAAGCTTGTACAGAAGCTAGAAGCTCAAAAGGTTGAGTATTCTGCATTAGAGAAGAAGTTTATACAATTGAAGGAGAAGCAACAGCCTTATGCTTCCACATTAAAAGCTGTCAATAAGTCTTGGGATGTGGTAAGTTTCTCTCTTATTTATTTTCTGTATTGTATTTTTTATTATTTTATAAACTACCTACATGTCCTGGCAAAAGAAAAAAAGCATGTGATATCTTTTGGATTTATGCTTACAGTACTGGATATTACTTTCTGAGTAATTGGCTTCTTGTTTTTAAATAGCTGGTTACTGACTTGGAAGCACATTCCAACCGCGCAAAAGAGTCTGGCATTGGGCAAGACATTGGACGCTTATCAATTGCTGAGGGTGAGCATCAATATCTGTTGTCTTTTCTTTTTTCCTTATATCAAGAACTACTTAATTCCTATGGAGTATGGACCTTGGAAATATTAAGTTAAGCTTGTCATTCATTTTGAGCCCGTGATTTTCTATAAGGTCATGGGATTGACTGAGCTAGAATTCTCCCTCCTTTTTGAGGCTGTGAACATAGTATACGCTAGGAGACAGCACCCCTATTTGGCACATTATACAATATAATTGTCAAACTTTTAACTGCACTGCCTTTGGTTAGTGGTTCTTGGCCTTGTGACAATACTTGTCTGCCTCCTCTGTTACTTGTTTATTATAGTAAGGACTGGGTGAAATTTTCTGTTTAACTTCATTGCTCTTGTTTAAAGTGAATAATCTTGAATGTGAATAGCTTTTTTGAATCCAGGAAACAGTACTTACTCTTAGCTTTATTCTCATATTTGATGTTTAATCTATTTAATATCCAGGAAAAACTCAATGAGTGGAATCTAGTTTAAATATACAATCTTTTGGTTTTGATGCATATGTGTCTCAAAAATATACATGGAGTTGTGGTTTTATATTGATTGGGAGATTTCAGTATTAAAGCATATTACATTTTCTGATAGGTGTGTTTCAAATTAATTGTCAGATGGGGTTTCATCCTCTTTTGAGGATGCTTTTCTAAGCCGACTTGTAGAAAATGGTGCAACCGAAACTTGTTCTGTGCATAATATCAATGATCAGATGGAAGAAGAAAAAGAAAAAGCTTTTGAAAAGATTAAGGACATTTCATGTAATATAGTGGCTGCAATCAATGGCCTTTGGCATATAAAGGATGGATTGCATGCAGTTGTTCTGAAAGAGATGTCAGATCATAGTAAGAGTTTACCGTCCCTAATATTTGCTATGGGCTTTCTGCTTTGATTTTTCTCTTGGTATTTTATACGTGCTGCTCCCTTTGTTAGGTCCATGCAGACAAAAAGAATCTTGTCAGTTAGAGGCAGAGGTTAAGAACTTGAGGATAGAACTAAGCAACCTTCATTTGAAGCACAAATCACTTGCAAGGGAGTTGCAGGGCCACAGAGACATTGATGCAAAAAGTAAAGCTGAGCTTAAGCGCCTGAAAGGTAACATTAGTCTAGTTTCAAGACTTCGCGGAAAGCTGTCACCCCTATTTAAATTATTGAAAGTACCCTATGCAAGATAAACATGCATTTTTTCAAATATGAAGATGCATATTTACACCCACAAGCATGACCATAAGTTTCAGCGCAAAGGTTAATTTTACATGTTTTGTAGTTATGTATAATCCTTTAGGCATTCTCCTTCTAGCCTGGCTAATCTGTTTTCCTTTGCGTATAAGTATGTGATCATGTCTAACTATTTTGGAAATTCTTTTTTTCTCAACAGTTGACCTGATATTTCAAAAGATACTGCAATATGTCTCACGCATTCTATTCTCTAATGGTGTATTTTGAACTGTTCATCTAATGCTGAGTGTTCTGAAATTTATGTATTAATTTTGTTTTGCTAACATCGAACTATTCAAACAATGAAGTACTGCTATATAATGTCTTGTGTCATGGAAGTTCGTTACATCTTTGAGGTTGACGATTTTTTTCTTTCTTGTTTTTCAAAGGGGAATTAGAGATTGCTGTTTCAGAATTAGAAGAGAGTAATTCTCAACTAGCAACTCTTAAAGCAGAAAGAGATGCGACAAGAGGGGCATTTTTCCCTGTCCTAAACCTTGGAAGCAAGCCTGTTGCTGCTGACAGGGCCAGAGATAAACAAAAAAATCTGCAAGAAATGGAGTCTGCTCTCAAAGGCCTTCAAGTAAGTTAATTTTCCTGTCCCCTTTTCTTCTGTGAGCTGCTTGGCCTCGAAGTCTCGCTGTTTTAATCAATTTGAGCCTCACAGGATCAAGCCTCTTCCCGATTGCTGGAATTGAAAGGTCTTCATGATGAAAGAATAAAAATATTGCAGCAGTTATCCACCTTGCAGGTTTTGTATTTTATTTTTTAGAAATTACCAATTTCATAGTGAAAGTGGACCTGATTTTTCTTAAATAAATAATCTGAAAACTGCACCCTTGCTTATTCATAATTTAAATGTAATGGGAAATTTTTTTTCTTGCTTTCAGAACTCATTGAAGAATGTAAAGTGCATTTCTTCCTCACAAGTCTTCCTTTTGGTGAGAGATCAACTAGAAAAGTCCAAATCTGAAGTTCTCCAGTATCAGACCTTGTACAAGAAACTACAGGTTGTAACTGGTCGGTAGTTTCATTTATGCCTTAGACTGTCATTTTCTTTGTATGGATATGGTTTTGGTACTAATGATACTCACCTCTCTTGGATCTCAGGTTGAGAGGGATAATCTTGTTTGGAGGGAGAAGGAACTTGGCATAAAAAATGATTTGGCTGAAGTTTTTCGAAGATCTTCTGCAGTTGTGGAGTCCAGAATTGCTGATTTAGGTTTAGAGATACAGAGGCAGATTAACGAGAGAAATATGATTGAGACTAAGCTGGAAGAGGCATCAAGAGAACCTGGTAACTAGTGGATGCTTTCATATGGTCATCTTGGACCAATACTGCCTTCTAACCTGCAGTTTAATTCTTAATGCCTGCTGGTGTTGCTCTGTTTCAGGAAGAAAAGAAATCATTGCCGAATTCAAAGCTCTGGTTTCCTCATTTCCTGAGGAAATGGGGAATATGCAACGCCAATTGAGTAATTACAAAAAGGCTGCTTCTGATATTCATTCTTTGCGAGCTGATGTTCAGTCTCTTTCAACTGTTCTTGATCGGAAGGTGGGCGTGACATGGCGCGTGTGCACTCATATACATTCTTCTCTTTAGTTAAAGGGCTCAAAGCTTTGTTTTCTGATGCAGGTAAAAGATTGTGAAAGTTTGTCTACCACATCTGAAAACCAAGTAGCTGAGATCCAGAAGTTGCAAACTGTGGTAGGTCATGTTTAAACTCCTGCATGTTACTTGAATTCAGTAATACCCAACTTGGGTCTGTAAAGTTTTCTTTTTGATCATAAGAATTGTAGACTGGATTAGCATGAGATGTCAAATTTGTATTGAACTGTCTTGGTATTTATTAATTGTGCATGTTTGAGCCCATTTTCTCATTGGTCAATCTATTCTCTCAAATTAATCGGGTTTTGTTGTCCTCTGCTCATTTCCTAGTGTGTGTTCTGCATATTTTAATATCTTTTTCACGTGTGCCACTAAATTCTGCATATTTTCAATGCAAAGAGATTATCATATTTCATATCTTGTTCTTCCTTTTTATTTTTATATCTTGTATCTTTTAGTTTACTGGTCTGACAGCTGCTGCAATCACTGTCTTGCCAGAAAAGGTTAAATATGTTTAGTTACAATGTAATTGGAAACTTTTCCTTTTAACTATTCTCATGTTTTGTTTGGGTATATAATTTAGAGTTTTGGTTTATGAACTTATATCCTTCTTTGGTTGCAGGTCCAAGATCTGAAGGAAAGTGATTTGGAGTTGAAGCTGATTCTTGAAATGTATAGACGTGAATCCACTGATTCAAGGTTAGAACTGCTTCCCCCTCTTTCCCTGTGAAATCCATAAGTTATATCTTGTGAACTGTCTTTTGACATGTTCAACCAGAATATAGATACTTATTTTTCAATCTGCATTCTTCTTATGATTTTTTTCTTTTTTGGGTTATTGAATAAATAGAACTATTGAGCTTCATATGAACTGGCAGTCCAACTCTTTGTACGAGTCAATTTTTTATTTTATACTATCCTGCTAAACAATTAATGCCGTGGATCTCTTATCATTACGCTAAAATAATCCATCGTCCAGTCATTAGGATACTCTCCATTGTCCCTCATTTTCTTGTCATGGTCGGCTTGAAATGTGAAAACCTACATTGATTTTAGAAGTTTATTATGCATCTGCAGGGATATCTTGGAGGCTAAGGATGTTGAATACAAGGCATGGTCTGAAGTTGAAGGTTTGAAATCCTCTCTTGATGAACAAAATTTAGAATTACGAGTTAAGACAGCAAATGAAGCTGAGGCCATATCACAGCAGAGGCTTGCTGTGGCAGAAGCTGAGATTGCTGACTTGAGACAGAAATTAGAAGCTTCCAAAAGGTCAAATGTAACTTCTATGGAAAAATGAATTCTAATTTGATTATGCTCTGATCTAGAGGTTCATTGAATATTTCAATGTCATTAACTCGAAATTTATTTTCTAGCTGTGAGCTCAAAACATGTCATGTGTATTTCTCTGATGAGCCTCCCTTTTTTTTTTTTTTTTTTTTTCCTCTGATGAAGCCTCTCCTTTTTTTTTTTTTTTTTTTTAACATGCTTGAGATAAGCAAAGCATGTGATTTTTTCTTTGCCTAGTTGCCATTTTTTTCATGCCAAATGGTTGTAAGTTTCTTCAAAGCTGAAGTTTGCATTATTGAAATGAAATCCTCTGTCCATTTTTTTTATTTTTTTTTTCTTTTTTTTTTTTTTTTGCTAATTGGGTAGAACTATCATGTGGACTTTGTCTCGTAAAAATCATTTATATGGAAGGTCCTGAATGTTGTCATATTGATATTTTCAGGGATATGTCGAGACTTTCTGGTGTTCTAAAGTCAAAAAATGAAGAGAATGAGGCCTACTTGTCTGAAATAGAGGTAACTTTGTTATTAACTAATATGGGCTTTTCTTCCTTGCAAGTTGCAAATGTACGACGTGTGAAAATTGTTAATCTGGTTTTCCTTCAGACAATTGGACAGGCATATGATGATATGCAAACTCAAAACCAGCATCTGTTGCAGCAAATAACAGAGAGGGATGATTATAATATTAAGGTGACTCACTTATTTCACAACCCATTTAAAAGTTTGTTAAGTGACTTTCAGTTTTGTTTAGTTCTCAATGCTTGTGGCTGACTTCTCTATTTGTGGATTGCATGTTTGCTTTTTGTCTAGCATTTTTTTTGCTTATGCATAACTTTGGACAGAGTTTGATGCATGCTCTTTCTCACAAACTATGATACATGTCTTTGGACAGAGTTTGATACATGCTCTTTCTCACAGACTATGATACATGTCTCTTACAATGATCTATGATTTCACCTTATGGTTTACGTTGTTTTTTTTTTTTTTTTTTGTTTTTTTTTTTTTTTTTTTTATGCCATATGTGTACTTCTGAGTTTTTTTTTTTTTTTTTTATGCATATGTGTACTTCTGTTTAAGCTTGTTGATCTTGCTGCCTGTTTCAGCTTGTTTTGGAGGGCGTGAGGGCAAGGCAGCTGCGGGACTCTTTACTCACCGAAAAAAAAACCATGGAAAGGGAGATTCAACAAGCTAACATTTCTCTTGATTTCTATAATGTGAAATCTGCAAGAATTGAAGATCAGGTACCCCTTATAATGGTTTTTGTGGTGGAATCAACATAGGTGGACAATGCATAGCATTGACTAATAACTTACCTGTCTTGCAGTTAAATATATGTTTTGACCAGGTCCACAAACTTACAGAAGAGAAGAGTCAAAACTCCGTTGCATTGGAAAATACTCAAAAACGGTTATCAGATGTCAGAAAATCATCCAGTCAAGTGAGGCAGTCAATGGAGGACTCACAATCTAAGGTCGAAAAAAGTCGATCAGATATTTTAGAACTGCAGATAGAACTGGAGAGAGAAAGGTAATGGAAGGAGTTCTCATTTCTTTATTTCCAATTTGTGTCAAATGCAGACATGGATCAATTATTTTTTATTTACCAGGTTTAACAAGAGAAGAGTTGAAGAGGAACTGGAAGCGGCAAGGAGAAAGGTTACTTGTCTTCGAGCTCAAACTGAGGGGTCATCTGTTGTAGAAAAGCTTCAGCAGGAACTTAAAGAATACAGGGAAATTGTCAAGTGCAGTATCTGCCGCGAAAGACCTAAAGAGGTAAATGTTTTCTGCTTCCCTAGTTGCAGGCTTGTTGTCTCATAGTTTTTTAAGATATTATTCGGTAACTTCCACAGAGATATATTGGAATGTATTTTTGAGCATTAATATGTACTAAGTTGTTTTTTACTGAAAGAGGTGGAAAAGTGAAAAGATATAAAACTATTATTAAGGAATCACATTGCAGATAAAATTTGGGAAGGTCTTTGGAAAAGAAAAAGTTCATACTTATCCCCCTTTTCTATTCTCCAGCACGCATTCATTCTGGATAACTTTGTTTCATTGCCTGGTGTGCAATAATGGAAGTGAACAAGTTCATTGTTACTGAAAGAGGGGGAAAAGGGAAGGTGAATGAATCTGTAATTAACTAATTATGGTCATTCAAAAGGGTTTCGATGTCTTACTTGTATACGAATTGAATGAAGTGATATTTTGCTATTTTGATTTATTTTTTCCCACATAATATGTAGTTAATATTTTAACTTTCTTTTCTTTCTCTTCAGGTTGTTATTACAAAATGCTACCACTTGTTCTGCAATCCCTGTGTACAAAGAATGGTTGAAAGTCGTCACCGCAAGTGTCCAGCATGTGCCACAAGTTTTGGTTCTAATGATGTCAAGCCTGTTTACATTTGATAGGGAATTTAGCTGGTGGGATGAATTTTCTTTTGTTGCTTATTGAGGAGGACTCGATTCCAAATTCAGGCGTATATATGCCTCTGTGTTGACTGGAGGCTTGAAGCCATGGATGCCCACAGGTTCATGTCTATTGTCATGTTAGAGAATTGTTGAGAGAAGAAAGATGACAGATAGAGTGCTGCTCCTGCCTTCTTGTCAACCTGTGCAAATTTAATCATCTTAGATTGAGTCTAGGTTGTCATTTTGCCAAGTTTCTTGTTTTTCACTGTATTTATGATTTGTTGTTTCTTGGTATAACTGCTTAGAGCCACTGGAATCTTTCAATTTATTATTTGCAGATAGATGCTCAGAATCGATGAAATGCTATTTGCCCAAGGCATAGGAGGTTGAGCAAACCCAACCCCATTTTGAGTGGCAAATGATGTTCTATGCCCTCTATAATAGCATCTTGACACACTGCATTGGGTTTTAGATGTCAGTTTTTCTCCATCCGCTTGAAAGAAGGAATGGAGTGTTCAACTGAATTTTTGGCTGCACAGGTTTTTTAGTATATACATTAGATATTTCAGAAACATCAGCTGCTTGTGTCTTCTTTTTTTGTTCCAACGATAATTATAATAATACAGTTTGTTCAGAATGTACACTCTACGTTAAATCATATATGTAAAGCTTTCTGATAGCAGTTTTTCACCGTTATTTCTAATTTCAACGTCTCGGGCAGATTAAGCCCCTAAACTGCTTGTGTTGCTGCATCTTAACAGAGCTGTAGTAATCGTTGCGTTCCTCAAGTTTTTGCAATCTGTCTGTCTATCATGTCTTTTTGAAATTTAAAAATATATTATTAGTAATAAGGAATTTCCTTTTACACGTTTGGGATCATATGATAAAGTAATCGTGGTACGTAGGATGTTCATTGTTGATCATATGCTTATATAAAATTTAGTACGTATTGTCGGCAATTGTTGCTTTTGCACTTTGCCCTTCCAAATTCTAAAATTAAATTCCACATCTTAAAGCAAAATTTTCTTTTTTTTTTCTTAAAGAAAGAAAGAAAGAGATTGATTTTATAGTTTAAGCTTTAGCAAATTGTGATATTACACATATAGAAAGGAATATTCTTCTTGTTGATGTTATGTTAATTATCCAAGAAAAATACTCCCTCCAAATCATGATATAAGTAAAATGATTTTTCTGTTTTCAAATATAAATATATAAATCGTTTTGAGTATTTTAAAGATTGATAAATGATCATTTTTTAATTTTATCAAAAATATAGTAACTATTTTTGCAAGTTATTTTTAGTTTTGAAATAAAAGGTTATTTGATGAAATTATCATTTTGTTATAGATGAATTAATTGTTTTCTTAGTTTTTGTGAAAAAATTTTGAACAATTTATATTTTGGATAGACCGAGTAAAAGAAACATGAATTCCATATTTATTTATTTTCCTTTTCAATTATTCTCTCTCCACTCTGAATTGGATTCCAATACATTTTTTTTTTTTTTTCCTCAAAAAAATGAAAATGATAATTAAGGAAGCCATTTCCTTGCGCCCAAAACAATCATACCCTCCATCTCTGCATGTGATTCGATGCCATGCATAAGTAGAAATGCCCATTTCCTCATTCTACCATCTATTCTTTAAGAAATTAAGAAAAGAAAAAAAAAAAGAAAAAGAAAAAGGAAACATTGGATTCCTCCGTCCTCTTCCGTTCTGTTGTCTTCACCCGTTTTTATACCAAAATGTTCGTTTTCTATTGAAAAATAATAAACCATTTCACTCATTAAATGTTTTATTTATGTTAAGCCACATCATTTTTTTTTTCTCAGATAAATGAATTTATTCTTTCTTTTCTAATTCTAAAAAATAATTATATATATCATTCCTTTATAATCTCAATAATGCAAATTCCTTAACGAGACAACTGGCTGGCTATTCCAGTATTATTGCTGTCCTTCGTACGTGAAAATAATTCCCCACTGGGAATTTTTTGTCCATTTTTCACTGCTCTTTCAAATCATCGTCTCTTTATATATTCAATTTGATTCCTAACTTTTTACTACTTATTCAAAATTAATTTTTGAAAGTTTTAACTATTCTGGAAGGTTTTTATATTGGATTTTTTTTTTTCTAAAATAGAGTAAATACAAAGATTTTATCCAAATTAACAAAATATTAATCTCCAAATTAAACATTTATCCTATGAAAAAATCTTGTAAGATTGACTGATAAGTGAAGACAACTTGTTCTAAAAAAATCCTAAACTAATTTATATATAATTCTTCTTCTTTAATTATAATCATGATGATTTCATTAGGTTTCATGTGATCTTTTTCAAATAATAATAATTTCCATAAATATCTCTAGTGGTTATTAATTAATTTTGTTCTTTAATTCCTTTTTATAGGAGAAAAAAAGAAAATAAAGAAACAAACACATGCATGAAAAGCATACAAGTATCTTATGATTTAGGAGAAAGCAATCTCTTTCCAACTTAAAAGAAAAAACATTCCACTCAAAAAAAATAATAATAATAATAAGAAAAAGAAAACCTAAGTTGTATTCTTTGTTCTTTAGTTCTTTCAAGTTCTCCACTGGTAATTCATATATCCTTAAGTTGTATCGTTTGTTCTTAGTTCTTTCAAGTTCTCCACTGTAATTCATATATATAATATATTATATATATAGATATATATATATATATATACTATATAATATATATATTATATATATATAATATATATATATAGACATTTTTAATTTACTAATAAGTAAATTGATCTTGATTAGCTAAATAATTATTTGGTTTAATTATCTTAGTCTCCCTCCGGTTCCATGTTTCCTTTAATCATTTTAATTACTAATTAAGTAAATGATCTTGATTAGCTAATAATTATTTGGTTAATTATCTTTAGTTCTCCCTCCGGTTCCATGTTTCCTTTTAATATGATTCGACGACATGTTCTTGCAGACAAGGCCAATCGCGTAAAGCGAAGCCACCAAGATTTGTTCACAATAATTTATGTTTTAATTAATATAATAATAATATTATTAGTGAGAGTAGTTAATTTAAGATTGTCAAAGTGTTCAAGATATCGTCAAAGATCATTAACCTATATCATTTTGTGATTAAACTTTTCCAACAAGAATCACGTGTAACTTAATTAATTATATCCAATTCCTAAAATAAGAAAGAATTACATTGAACCTAGCATCAGAATTAAGAAAAGTCTTTGACCAATTTTAATTCTTCAGAGTCTGTTAACAATATTAACGACTTTAGCAATGGCTAGCCGTTGTAATAATTATTAGCTTTTAGCCAGTAGTTTAAATTAGAACTGTTCAGTAAAAATAATTGTTTAACTTGAAACGATAAAAAATTATCGAGGTTCAGAGGAAAAAAAACAATGAGTATGATTGTTAAAAAAAATTTAATTAAAAGCTAAACATTAACTAAACTTTAGAGTATTTAATGTTTCACATCAACTTTTAAAAGATATGTTATCAAATATTACAATTAATAAAAATAAAATTTTGACTTAGTCAATACGCTAAAAGCTAAGTCAAAAGTTACCGAATAAGACCTTAGCGAAAAGAGGCATAGAAATTAATATGAGCTATTTGGAGGGTATTCTTAACAAAATAACTTTTCACTTGTTGGTTAGTTTTCAATTAAAATTTTAAAAAATGGATACTTAATTAGAAAAATGGATAAATCAAACTGTAAATTGATTATCAAAGATGAATTAAATTAAAATAAATGGATTTAAGGTGTATTAATTTGTCTTGTATTGATGCAGAGATCATATGATATCCTTATGGCCGTTGATATTAATTAGTATTAATGCTTTTCCCCAAGCAGGGGGATGGCTATAAAGTTGAAAGTAACAGCTCATATACGTATAGCTAAGTGACTATAGGATCTGGGAACAGGGCATTTATGTTTTTTCTTTGTCTGAAAATGACACATTCATGCTGCGGTTGCGACTGTAATTTAATTTAATTTCAGAAACTGTCTGTAAATTCCCTCCTTTTCTTTCTAAATTAAATTTTCTTTCCTTTCCAGTTTCCATTATCCCAAACAGAACCTTAGGTCCCTAGCTAGCCCCCATCCAGGGCTGCACCTAAAACGTAGTAATTAACTTCCGCTGATTTACTATTTTAAAACAGTTGCTGTATTGGATAATTTAATTGTTTCTATTTTTGGCCGTATGTTTCATTAGCTAACACTGTGTTAAGATTCTTGAGTTAGTTTTTCTTGCTTTTGTCTCTTCTTACATCATTTTCTTTCACAGCTTGCATCACTACTGCAAATTATTAGCTTTCAAATCCACCAAAATTAGGCCAACCATGAGGTGTATATAACTCTTGCTTGTGTAGTGGGTTGGTAGAAATGTTAGCTTATTGCTTTAGTTCTCCAAGTTCTTTGTTATCACAAAATGAACCCTACAATTTTTAATTGTTTCACTTAAACCCATAGATCAATAATGCTTCATGTCAACTCCTCCATATCTTTGATCTTTCTCACCTCATATATTCAATTGTATATATATATATATATATGATTTTCTCGTTCCAATTAGTTTTATTAAACCGATCACATGCAATATTTTGATTCAAATGAGAGTATTTCTATAATACACTGAGAAAAAAAAAATAAAATGATAATATTCTCTTTTATTATTAAAAAACTAAGTGGTCTTATCCTATATATTCATGTTCAAAATAATAGATCGTTAAAAAACAAAAGTGGGTCAATTAGAGTTCAATTTTTAATGAATTAAAAATTGTGGGGGAATAATTAATTTGCAATTAAAACCAAACCCTTACATTTGAATATGGGAAAAGAGATGATATTTTGTCCGATCCAAATGTTTGGCCAATAAGTAGAGGAAACGTAAACAAAATTGATTGGAAATGGGATAGGAAGGAGACATTGATGGTGAGGTCAACAGTCACTAATAAAAACATGTATAGATATATATCTATGTAGTGGAATGAATAAGTCTAATGGAAAATAGGGCACTTCGGTTTTCTTAAATTTTGGAAACTTTCATTAAAGATGGGTCCTTTGTACCATAAAATAACTTTAGTTAGATGGTGCTGTCACCTTATTTTGGTACCTATTTACATGTCCACACATCTTGGGAATCTACAACAACAAGTCATCTTGGCAAAATATATATTCCACTTAGATCTTCCTCCATGTAATACATTAATTTTTTTTTTTTTTATCAAGAAAGAAAAAAGAAAAAAAGAGCATAGATAAAGAAAAAGATTAAAAGAAAAAAAAAAAAAAAGAAAGAAAGCTTCCAATAATATCATTGCCATTTGATGCAAATTCAACCTTTGAGTCTCTTTCCACCAAAAATAATTTATAGAAGAGTATCTAAACTTAACATGGTGGGTTATTACTTTAAAGTCAATTCCATTAAAGTTTCAATCTTTTTTAATGAAATTTTGGGTATCTTAATCCAGCTAGCAAGAATGTTTTTTTTTCTTCAGGTCAATTTGCACTAATCAAACCCCGCAAGAAACCCTTCTCCATGGGATAAGTTAAATTGCTATGTATAGTAGTATATATAAAATCAAAAGCATACAGCTAAAGAGAACTGTCATTTTAATTTATGAGCTTTATTGTTTTCATATCTTACAGTGCAGTCAAATTTCCAGGCCCTTTTGTTGTTTCTAGAAGACAAAACAGGAATTTAATGTAATATTTTCTGCTAATCTATCGATCCCAATTAGGACAAACACGAGACTCCCAACATGGAATTCTTGAACTAAATTTAAAAGAACTTCAACTAAGCTATTTACTTTGGTGTTAAAAAATAAATTAAAATTCTCTAATAATACTCCCATATGTAAGGCTCCTCAACCCGGAAACCGGTATCCGCTGTACACAGATGCCATGAAGGAGAATATTGACAAAACCCATTGCTCTTGAGGTCAACACCGTCGATGAATAGATCAGGCAAGTCAAACAATGTATCATCAGATTCTTGTGTATTACTATTATCCATAGCCGAAGTAGTGTTTGTGTTTGATGATATGAGCTGATGAGCTTCAGCTTGAAGTTGAAACTGTGTTGTTTCGGAGAGAGCAGCCTTAGCAGCCGCAGCTTGAATGTCTTTAGGAGATTTGGTGACAGGTCGAGGAAGTTCATGAACCAGTTCGGGGAAATTGAGGTAAGCAGAATTACCTTTGATGGCTAAAGCAGCTACATCGTGAGCTCGAGCAGCCATTTCTGCAGTAGGGTAAGTACCAAGCCATATTCTTGATTTCTTTCTTGGCTCTCTAATTTCAGATACCCATTTCCCCCAACTTCGCATTCTTACGCCTCTATATTTTGGATGCTTATTGTTATTGCGATTAGTTTCATTATGATCAGCACTAGAAGTAGACATCTTTTGCTTTTTCTTACTCTCATTGCCATTTTCCAGTTCTTGAAAGTAAGCCTTTCTTGAGCCTTTATTAGAAGCTGAGGAGGAGGAAGAAGAAGAAGATGAAGAAGGAGAAGAAGAAGAGGAGGAGGAGGAGGTAAGGGAATTTTCTGGAGCATCAATTTCAAGGTTGATATGTTTATCCATGAGAGGAAGCCTAAAGAGAAATGGCTGAGTGATTGGCGCATGAAATAGAGAGAGGAGCTAGGGATAGTAGCTTTTATGATTTTTTTTTTTTAAAAGTTTATAAATTAATTAATTAATTAATTTGTTACTACCCTACTGTCATGTGGCAATTGAATAATTAATTATTTAACATCCATTTGGCCTGTTCCTATTTCCCGTGTCAATTTGTACGTCTTCTTTGTACAAATGACTAATCCTTCTGAACTTTTTTTATGTTTCCTTTCTTTACTTGACCAATGGTAGGCCATCTATGCTTCCTAGCAGCTGTTCCTCCATGGATTTCTCATGAGAATTTGAACTTTTTATAGAAAATTGCATGTTCAGTATAAATTAAGGAGTAATTTAAAATCAAAATGCAGATTTTATAACCTTTTTTTTATTGAATATAAGAGAGCAAATTGGACTTTATTCCTATTTATGATTATATTATATGCCAGAAAAATCATATAAATAAATGGTCGATCAAATCATTTTAAGGATTAGTTTGTTGATATGTCATTTTCAATTTTACCCAATATATTATTTTTGTTACAAAGTGTAATATTTGTATACATTTCTTAATTAAAATAGCGTTGATTGAGCATCACACGTACATTTTTAATTTTAAAAAAATTGATTAATAAAAAGTAAAAAGACCAATTGAAACGTGACTTGTGCCCTTTATTTTGAAGGCAATAATAGAAGAGAGCATAGAAAAAAAAAAAATGAAGTAATTTGAAGCTAGTGAGAACAAGTGGGTGGTTGTATTGGAAGAGAAGAAGAAGACAATCGTTGCAACGCACAAACACATGTATTAATAGTGACATATTATATTAATTGTCCTAAATTTATAATCACCAGATCATATTTGCTTAATTTTTTGTTGAAATATTACCACAACCCTATGCTTTTTAATAACACAGATCACTGTCTTACACATGGCTCACATGGCTAGTGGGTCCAATGCCAGATTTTTTCTACCCGATGCTCCATGCGTCAACCGTGCAAGCTATTCTTCTTCTTCTTCTTCTTTCGTTTTATTTTTCAGTTTCTTTATATGTTTTTATCTCTGCTGTTCGATTTTACAACCTGTGTCATGATTTATAATATTGACCTGTTGGGTTCTAATGCTTCACTCCAAAACTTGCACTTCTTGTTTTTAACTTACATATCAAACTTTTTCGACCCCAATAATTGTATTCATTGGCCGTCCTGTGTTCTTGGAACCATTTCATGGTTATGAGATAAAATGACATAATCAAGATTTTGCATGCATGATTTTCTGATTAAAATACCTCTTTCTGATTAATCATCTTTTTTTTTTTTTTTTTTTCTGATAAAATACCTCTTCTGAATTAATCATCTTTGTTTTTTTTTTTTTTACTTACTTATCTTTTTTTTTTTTTTTTTACTACTTCATCATTACCAAGATATAAGTCAATTAAAAAAAAAAAATTCGCCTTTTATCAAATAAAAAAAAAAAGAAAAAGAAAAGAAGTTGCATTCTTCCTCCATTAAATTAAAACTCATGATAACCAGGTAAAATACCAAGAGTGTTTGAAGCAATCAAAGAAAAGATAGACTATACAGGACTAATCATAATGTACCAACTATGACATGTCTTGAAATGGTGGTCCATTTCTTGCCATTTTTGTTGATCGGTCCCTCTGCGCAGTGACTTCATTTTGGGACCTGTAGTGGTTAACTTCAAAGATCCAAAAATCTGAGACAGGGAAGGTGATTTATTGTCTCCTTGTTACCAAATCAACAGAAGCTTTCTGTGTTGTATTTGCGTGTGCCCCTAAAACTTCTAGATATCCTCCTTCTTTCACTCATTGTAGCAAAAATGTACTGACAATAATTTATATTTCTAAACACTCCAAATAAGTTTATGTAATAAATCAAAACCTAACTCTGGGCCACTTATATCCTCTGGCTGTCTCGCACCTTTTCAGCATTTATTTAATTAATTTCCTTCATGCCCTCTCTCTCTCTCTCTCTAGGACTTGTGTTTCTAGCGCGTTGAGCTAAGTCTAATCAAGCTCGTGCCATGTTAGGTTTATAATAGATGTAGGACGAGTTTTTTCTACTCGGACGGACTCTTGTTGATATATATTTAATAGAGTTTGTACTCATAACAGAACGAGATTTGACTTGATTCCTTTGAGAGGTGGAGCAATAATTGATCTTTTCTCATTTTCTAAATTGTCTTATCTTACTTAAATACTTTAATTTATTAATTAGACCATTAATTAAGGATCTAAAATGAATTAAAAAAAATGAATTTCCTCAATCTAGGAAAAACATATAAGAATCTCCAAAGTATATATATCAACAACTCGTTAGCTTATGTGCATTAGTTAAGGAAATTATGTGTATTTTAATTTGGTTTTTTGGCTCTTTCATGACGCCCTTAAATTTTAATATGCGCACGCATAATGCTGCCAAACGAGCTGCCAAGCTTTAGTAGTTATGCTCTTCTAATTAAAAAAAAAAAACAAAGACTTCTTCTTCTTCTTCTTCTTCTTGTATAAAGCCATTTCTCATCCAATCAAGTGGAAAGATTTATGCATCTACCGTAACTTCGGCAGCTTATGGACTTTATTAAGTAAATTATCGAATTCCAAATTCATAAATGAAAATTTCAATTTATTGAAAACAGTAGGTATCAACGACCTTTTTACTGTTATAAAAAAATTGCTAATAGCTAAAAAGAAAAAATGAAAAACCCAAGTATAATATATTCCATAAAACAAAGAATAATTATTCATCTGTCTCTGTATAAAGGTTTTCAAACTCTTTCATGGCAATTTCTCAGCTCTGATTATTCCCCTGTGGAAAGCAGATGTCATTGTCCAAAAACGTTATTGGAGAAGGAAGCTTTTTAAAGACAATGACAAAAACAGATGCAAAGATTAAAACTTTAATTAATCAGAAGGAAACTAGAAACTAACCTGACTTGAGCTGAGCAGAGCGTACCCCACTAAATGTATAATCATATATATTGCAGTGCGGTGGATGGGAGCATTGATTAAATCGTAGAAACGAAAGCCTGGCTGCTATTTATTTAAAGTATTTGTCACCAATTTAACTGTTTCTAATGCTATGTCTCAATCCTTACTCCTGTAGCTGTAGCCTGTAGTTTCACGTTCAGCTATAACCATGTGCTCGAAACAATTTTACCACATAGGTATTGTGCAGAATAAAGATTACGCAATTCATTGAGCAGATAGTTAATTATTATCGCTTTATTACTTGAGTTAATTAAGAAAAAAAAAAAAAAAAGCACAGATAGTTACATTATTTATCGCTCTTATTACTTGAGTTCAATTAAGAAAAAAAAAAAAAAAAAGGAAGAAGATCTTTGAGCTAAAATTCGAGACTAAAAGAAATAAACTCTATTTCTTTTATTTAATTTTAATTATTATAATTATATATATTTGTATTATTTGCTATTCTGAGTTAATTAAAAAAAAAAAAAAAAAAAGGAGGAGATCTTTGAGCTAAAATTCGAGACTAAAAGAAATAACTTATTTTCTTTTTTATTTAATTTTAATTATTATAATTATATATGTAATTATTTGCTATTCATTTTAATTTTTTTAATTATATATTTAATTACTAAATATTATTTTGTTTAGATAAAAGAAAATATTAAAAGACAGAAAATAACGAAGAAAAATAATAAAACTATGTCATTAAAAAAAAAAATGCAATTTTCTCAATTTACTAATTTTATTTTTCTTCAATTTAAAATTTGAGCCCAAAATACACTGCATATTTTCCTTCCTCACTCTTTTCAAATAAGAGAAAATTCTTTTCTTTACTATTTTCGTCAAATATTTTCTTTCCTACAGAAAGAAAAGAAAATTCCTTTCATATGTTCACACAAATAGGATCAAAATCTTATACTAGTATTTTCCGTCATCAATCATTGGAGAGACGAGTGTTTCCATGTGGCTGCTTTTATATCAAGCAATCCTACACATACTATTTGTGTTAAATCACCGCAATAATCGTTCTTCGATGTCCTCATGTTCAGTGCTATCATGGCCGCTAGGATTTTTATTATAAAATTGCTTTTTCTGTCATTCTGCGGAGCGACATTCTGAAACTCAGATATCAGAACCACACGAGGACGCCCAGTGAATTCACATTCACAGATCAAATAAAATTTCAGATCATTAGGGCAGGCCAAATCATTTCAGATGACCATAAGGCAGCAGAACCCATAAACCAAATAAAACTAAACAAATACCGCTTAATTCAACTCACAAAAGCTTAATTCAACTCACAAAAGCTTGTAACAACCGGAGATAACTAGCACAAAACATAGTTATGTATGGTATGACCTCGTTCGTGGTGTATATGTATATATACGTAAAAGAATATAATAACTAGCTAGTTTTATATGCTAATTCAGTTCTTGGCAATTGGCTGCTCTAGCTATACCATTTGAAACAAAAAGGCAGTCTTTGGATTACTGCTGCGCGCATTGCACGCCTGGCATTGATGGTTCATCATCTTCATCATATGCCTCATAACGCTGCTGATGTTGCTGCCTCATCCGCCTCTTCTCTTCCTCCACCATGTTGACATCATGCAAAATGGTCTCCTCACATTCATCAAGCTCCATCTGAGACAAGTGCTTGCTTGACTTTGGGGAAAGTATGGTCTCTATAGTAAGGCACTGCTCAGGGGAGAGAACCCCAGACTCGGGGAATTCCACATTAAAATGGATATAAAGCTTGCCTCTCATGAAGGGCCTGCCATGGTGAGGCATCCCCTCATCATTGATTACTTTGTATTGACCTGAATTCAAACAATTAAATTAAGAAACCAGGAAAAGGATCTTAATAGTCAATAATGAAATTAAGGAAACACTGGAAATCCACCAAGCAATACCAGGCTTTATGATCTCGCCGGGATTTGATTTGATCAGAAGTTGCCTACCATCAAGATGAGTCAGGGCAAAGTGAAATCCACAAAGAGCCTCTGTTAAAGAAAGGGTATGCTCTACAACAAGATCATCATGCCTCCGCTCAAACTTGGAGTGATCTTTCAGTTGCAATACAAAAACAATGTCTCCGGTAATAGTATCAGGCTGCAAAAGGCAGAAAGAAAGACATAAGATTCTTCACTTCATTAATTACAAGTACACCCAGATCCCTCCAATGTTGCAGAGGAAGAATAAAGAACTATTAATTTCAAACAAACAGTTCAACGTGCCAACATTACACTAACATGTCCTCAACACTAAAGTTGGCTCTGGAGGGAAAATATAAAAGATCTAAACTACATACTTGTAATCAAATGAACATCCAAAACCAAAATCTGTAACTATAAAAGTATTCCTAACCTGTGTCATTTTATTTCCTTGTTTCACACTTTAGACGTTGCATTGCATTCAACATTTGAACAAACAATTTGACAATTACCATTTGAGACAAACAGTTTAATTCAACCAATCTGATAAAGAAAAGCAAAACTAAACCCAACTCAGATACCAAATTAACTTACAGCTTCATCAGCCTGTCCATCAAAAACTATTTTATGGCCATGTTGCATCCCCTTCTCAACATGCACCTCCAGCACCTTCTTTTCTTGAGTTATCTTACTTCCCTTGCATTGTGGGCATTTATCCTTCTCACTGATCATCTCACCTGCACAAAAGAAACAGGCACAATTCAGGAAACTAGAGCCAAAATGAATAAAGAGAAATAAATCTGTTCCATTCAAATACCTGAGCCTCTGCATTCAGCGCAGATAAGTTGCATCTGTTGAATAATTCCTGGTGCAAACTGCCGAGTTGTAATTTTTATTCCTGAACCTTTGCATCCATAACACGTCCCAGAAGCTCCACTCTTCGAACCCTTCCTGAGACATTTATAAAGCACAAAAAGAAACAGATATCAGAAATTCAGTGTTAGCTGTTAGAAAAAAAACACTGCAAATCCCAACAGATGAAACCTTAACCACCAATTTCATCTGAACATGGCGATGGTGACTTCAGCTGATTACATCTTTGTAAAACAAAATGGCACACTTGTCCTACCCAAAACTAATGGAATTAAAACGTAACCAAAAGAACCAAGTTAAGATAAGACCATACCCTCTACATTTGCGACACAAAATATTTCGAGAAAGAGAGAGTTTCTTGGTTGCTCCATTGTACAAGTCCTCCAAGGAAACCTTCAAAGTATGCACTACATCTTCACCTCGTTTCTGCCTTCTTCCTCTTGAGCTGCCACCTCCTGAAAGATTCAGACAATTGTAACTTTCCTATCTAACAGAACAAAATAGAGAAAATAAAGGGGCAATAGAGACAAGAGGAAGAAGGAACAGTAAGCCAGTCGATACCACCAAAAGCTCCTCCACCAAAAATCGATTCAAATATATCAAACGGGTTGTGAACGCCACCACCTCCACCTCCCATTCCGTCTTTAAGTCCATCTTCACCATATTGGTCATAGATTTCTCTTTTCTCTGGATCACCAAGAACATCATATGCATGAGACAGCTCCTTGAACTGAGAAAAGACCAGCTAATGAATGTAAGTAAATAGAGAATAATCACATAATATTATATCAAATGACATTTTCAGATTTTTATTCTGGGAAAAATTGCTTCTCGCGATTTGCATAAAAGCTAATAATAACAAACGGGCAAATAACTAGTCCAAAAAGATTCATAGCATGCAACTGCAACAAAATAACTGAGAATCTACCTTCTCGGGATCTCCACCTTTGTCAGGATGATTCTTTATGGCAGCTTTTTTATAAGCCTTCTTCACTTCATCTTGAGTTGCATTCTTTGAGACACCAAGAATTTCATAATACTTAGTGTCATCACTGTGTCTTCCACCATAACCAAACATGGTTAAATCAGGTTAATGCCTCTGGTACGGATGTAGAAAGTTGGATCAGCAAATTGAACAAAAATCAGCAAAAGTTGATACAAAGCTTGCAAACTCCTTTCTAGCATCATAAATTGACATTTAACAATAGAAGCAGAAAAACTCATAAGAAAGAGAACAACAAATTAAAGCATTTGAAGTGGTAAACCGCACACATAAAAGCAGAGTGAAAACCCCTCAGTTCGAGTGAATATTGCAATCTCCGGAATAAGATGGTTCTGAGAAAAACTCCCAAATAGGTAAGTACTCCAAGCAATAAAGTCATGTTTAGCTTATTTTGCTTTTCTCATGCAATCAAGACCTGTGGGTAATATTATTACAGAAAACGAGCGCCGTTTTGCATCTCAGTAACACAGGAAACGCAATTGAAAGTAGAATCTGTTGTTTTTTTCTCCCCTGAATAGTGAGCATACCAAATTCAATAAAAGAACCAAACTTTCAAAAAGTATACCAAGTAAGGTCATGGCATAAAAACCAAAAGTTATACGAACAATCAAACAGAAAACCAATCAGACAACAGAAACCCTTAATCTCATATCTTTAGAAGAATCAGAAACAGAAACAGCCATTAAAAGGTCCGAAATCAAAACAACGCAAGTAAGCTTTACACATGCGAGCTAAATATGCAAACAGAAGAAACAGTACCGAATCTGAGACTGTATTATCTATAGTAATAATTAAAAGAATCGAAGTCAATTTATGGAATCTCATTAAACTAAATCACAAGGAAGATCTATCTGTATAATATATAAGGAATACAGGTACCAAAAAAATAATTACTCGCTAAATAAAGTACAAAAGAGCGCGACAAACACAATAAGAGAAAATTTTCACAAACAGCGAGAGCGAGAGACACCTTAAAGGAAGGTTGGAGTTCTGATTTCAGTTTGTAGCTTGCACAGAGAGAGGGAGCGCGCGAAAGAGGAATTGTGTACAGTCTCCCGAATATCTCCTCGCAAAGCTCAAAACTGTTTTACCCTCATGTTAAGGATCTTGATGTCTATGCGATTGGGAGTTGATATCGCCAGATTTCTTTTTATTAATTCCACTCCCCTATAAACCGCCTTAGTATTTTGGAAATAGCAAGTCCTATTGTGGAGACTGGAGAGGGAATTCTGGCACGCGTGCCAAGGAATGGTTAAATTGGCGAGTGATCTTGGCCGTCCAGTGTCAAAATTGGACGGTTGATATGGAGTAGCCAAGTTAAGGGCCTAGCGGTATGAACTATGTGGGTAGGTCAGAGTCGATGGCTTGAGTCTTGAGAAATAGTGAGGTGGTCCACACGGTCTGGTCTCATGCTTTCCACTTTCGACAGTTGCATGCTAGGGCCCACTGCCCACTAAGTATTGGCGCTCATACACGGATGGTCGTTCGATAAAAGAGGATCGTGTGTCTTTCAATGGTTTAAACGACCCCGTCGTCCGTCTTCTTTTTGTCTCTACTTTCTTCCGTCTCAAATCTTGAAATAAACAACTAATTAGAATATCGATGTTTCACATTTTTATATTAGGAAAAAATTGTAAAGGGTACACTAAAAAAAAAATGTAAAAACTACAAATTTAATTTCTTAATTTATATAAAAATCAAATTACATATATTTTTGTAAGACAAAAGAATGTGTACGTAAAACAAAAAGAGAAAAAAATTTAAATAAGACAAAAGGAGAAAAAAATTTTAATTAATTAACGTAATTCTAACCTCTGTAAAGAATCCAATGTATATAATTTCAAAATTCATGTATTCTTTTAGCAACTTAAAAACAAGGATATGTTCTTCTGTTCTGCCAAAATTACAATTAATTTATAAATAATCTATATAAAGGTATATTATATATTATATAGAGGATATAGAACTTAAGGAACAATTTTTAATTTGGCATTATATTTAATGATGTTTTTAATTTTTTTTCTCCTCAAACGACATCGTTGAATTTAAAGATAAAAGTACGGATGTCTCTCTTGCGTGCATGTAACAAGAAGTCCATGAACAAAAACTAATTCACAAACGACATATTATTTTCAAACTTTGCAAACTTCCCACAATTGTATGTAGCAAAAGAGTTTTTCTTGTAAAGTCGTTTATGAACCATCGCAATCCTTCACTCTTGCTTATTGAATGAATTTTCCTTGTAATTTTGTTTATGAACCATTCCAATCCTTCGCTCTATAACGCATATATAGACTCTGAATTCCTTCTGTAATTACACAGATCAACACAGTTTTTATCGCCCACAGAAACACAGATTATTTCTAAACACAACATAGTTAGTCTCTTCAATGGAAACATCGAAAGCTTTTATAATTCCCCAAGCTAATGCTGCAAGGTCTCTATTTGATCGCATGATAGATATGGACAGAGGAGTTGAAGAGTCTATAAAAGCCATAGCCTTTTGGATTTGGCTAGAGTCACGAGGTTTTCCAGATATCATTACAGAGCTGTCTTCTCGTGACGATAAGTTCTTGGATTTTATATTTGATGAAGCCAATACTGTTTTGACATCTCTAAAAAAGAACTCCTTTCCACCAAATCTTTTGCGTGTCACTATTACAACCTTAGCAGGACGACGGTTCTTGTCTCCTAGTGTCATTCTCGCCGACAAAGAAAAGGTGTTGGAGAGTATCTTGGAAATCTGTAAGAAAATATGTTTGGTGCTCTTTGAAGATATACTGAATGAGAGAGGCATTGTCATTGATATCGAACAACAGACAAATAAGGGGATAACTGAATACAGCAACAGTAAAGCTAGTGCACCACTAAAATCACCATTACCATCATTAGAATCCAAGTTGAATCCTTTTGCTAAAGAATGGAATCCTACATTAGAGAAAGCACCCGAAGAAGATCGCTGCTTGTTCTTAACTTTTTCAAATGGATATCCTCTCACTGAATATCAAATCACCAACTTTTTTACCCAGTAAGTATATATTCTTGGAAGTATTTCTGCTTTTAAATTAATTCCTAACTATTTGATTATTGATTAAACATAAATGTGAACATGCACGCAGGAAATATGGGCCGTTCGTAGAAAGGGTGTATGTGCATTGGCCAAATCCGAAGAATGGAAAAAAGACATCTCCATTGTTTGGAAAGGTTGTTTTTAGGGCGTCTTTTATACCCATTTTGATTTTAAACGGACAAAATGAAGTAAAGTTCTGGGTTGATGCAAAACCTCTCTGGTGCAAAAGATTTGATCCAGAGAAGAAGAACCGCAGGAATTCTTGAACCCTTTTTTTCCCTGCAATTTATTGTTTTGTGCGAATTCTTTTTTTTTTTTTTTGGTTTGTAATTGAAAAGAGGGGTTGGGCCTTTGGCCCATTGATACTCTAGTTGCTATGATATTTTTGTTCATGGGGTATATGCCATTTTGCATAATCCAAGAAACAAAAAAAAAAAAATTCTCAAACCAGGTTCTTGGAAACCAGAGGGTTTAAGAAGATAATGCTAGACCCGGTCCAAGTCTACCTTAGGTCTTAACGTGAAAATTTGAAAAACCCAATTCTTCATTGACTTTGATTTAGTTAATTATGGTTGCGTTGGCATGTATATCTCTCATGGTGGAAAAATCCATATTTATCAAACATCTGGTTGTTGAGTTGACTAGTTTTATAATAAAATAATAAAATAGATATTAAGGATATAGATAATTGGAAAAGTCTGAAATAATTTTCAGGAAAAGGAAAAAGAAGCGAATCATTTTCCTGGAAAATAAGAATAATAAGAAAATGGAAGGGAATATTAAAAAATGAAGGTCGGTTTACGCTACCTTCATTTCCTAAGAAGTTGCAGTAACTCAACCAAGTATAAACTATAAACTAACCACCACCTTCGTTCAAAAATATTTAATATGTCTTCTTCCTTTGCGTCTGCATCGTAAGTTCTCTACCTATACCAAAGCTATGGGCTACTCCGCCGCAGAGATTACTAGCGGATCAAGACATGAATTCTACCAGAACGTTGTCGTAATGAGGCACGGAGATCGCATCGACAACTTTGACCCGCTTTGGGTTTCCACCGCCGCTAGGCCCTGGGATCCACCGCTAGTAGAAGCTGGTCGGGTCAGGGCATTCTCCACTGGCAACTACCTCAAGTCCCATATCGGCTTTCCAATCCACCGCGTCTTTGTTTCTCCCTTCCTCCGCTGCATTCAGACAGCCTCCGAGGCTGTCTCGGCGCTCTGCGCCGTCAAAGACAACTCCGACGCCGCCATCAGAGACGGAATTGCTATCGGTCCCTCCAAAGTCAAGGTCAGATCACTTGAGCTATGTTCATAATTACGAAGATAAGATTTTTGTATCCGTAATTGCTTTTCAATCGAGGCATTGCATTTTAACAATACTCTGCTAATCGGGTTAAAAGATAATTGAGAAACCAATTGTCTAAGCAGAAATTATACAATTATCAGGTTTCTATCGAGTACGGATTATGTGAGATGATGAACTCGCAAGCCATTAGACATGATTCTGCACCCAAAGATGGGAATTTTGGTTTCATCACTTCTGAGCTTGAAGCCCTGCTGGCTGCTGGGACAGTCGATCATACTGCAGAACCAGTGTATGAAGAGGTGTATATTCTCCCAATCCCACAAGAAAAAAAAAAAAAAAAAAAAAAAAAAATTCCAGTGAATCATTAGAACACGCTAAGAGAGTTATGGTCCTGTATATGGCGGTTTAAGACTTTAGGGGTGTATAGAGTTTGCAATTGGTCCAAATTTAACGAAAGAAATGGAAAAAAGAAGAGACCATCTTTCCATATGCTTTAGTTTGGGGTGATACGGGATATAACATTTGTAAAATTTTTCAGTCTTTTGTAGAGGGGCACTCTGGACGTAGACTCTTTCTAGTGTTAGTAGTAAATAACCGCTCGATTAGGTCATTTTAGTTTGTTCAATTTTGTAGAAACGAGACTAAAAAATTGCAATAGTAATAAGTTTAGCTTGGGTTGATGTCAGCACGACACCCTCTATATACTTCTAGGGTGAAAAAGATTTTAGCTTTTCCAGAGAAAGATAGAAAGGGGCTAAAAGAGTAAATGTGCTTGACTTAACTCACTTTTTATGTATATGTACATGCCTGCAATTTTATTGAGTATGATTGAAGGTGCGGAGTCAAACATGTGCTCTTGCTTCTCTGTTGATACTTTTTTATTATATATTTGAGGTTAGTGCTAAAATTGTAAAACAGAGGGTGTTTGTGGACACAGTTACCTCTATTGAGCCTGCGATAGATGATTAATGTCTTCTCTTACGTTAAAAATATTGCATTTGAGTATTAAAAGTAGTATAATTTGTTTTTTTGAAATGTCCTTCACTTTTGATTAAGGAGGAGATGTTCTTGAGAAGTTTAATAATATGCTCAATTTTGTCTGCAAATTATATGCCAGGAAACCACACAAGAATTTAAAAAAAATCAAATAAATCTTCATTTTCAATATACTTCCAAGTGTTTACCTTGAGAAAACCAAGTGAAAGGGTTTAGTAAAGATTATACACATTCGTGAAACTATATGATTTGCTAATGATCCGTGATTTGTAAACTATGCTGCGTGTTAACCCAGTGTTACCCTTCTCAGGTTCTCATTGAAAGAAAAATGCGTCGGAAAATTTTTGAGAGAGAAGACACACAATGGTTCTTCATTAAGTAATTTTGTGTACTCTAAAATGATATAGTATATTATTAGTTATTAATTATGGTTAGCGTATCTTTGTGCATGGTAATTGATCTATCATGGAATGTGTGAATAATAAAAATTCCATTATTTATGCAACATCTGGTTGTATGAGTATTTGGACTAGTTTTGATAATCTTTATATAATTGAATAATAAAACTGAACAACTGTGTAAGATTTTATTTAAGTTGATAGTATAAGAGATAACTTTAGAGATAAGTTCCTATGAAATAATAATTAGTGAAAAGGAGAAAAAAGGTTAAAAATGAAGACGAAAAAGTACATTTTTATCTCTGGAAAATATAGACAAGTTAAGCATTAAGGTATAGAAAAGTGTGGAAAGATTGGAGATAAATTATTAAAAAATGAAAGGTTCGGTTTACGCTTACCCTTGGTTTCATAGGAGTATTTCTCACAGCGTATGAAAATGTAAAGTGGACAGAATGAACTCTTCAAGGTACACAGATATTCGTATAGCTTACTAATAAAGAGCTCTAAGCGCTCTTACCACCACTTAAGTAGAGTTTCGTTCAAAAAATATTTAATGTGGATACTTCCTGTATTCTTGTAGGCGTGCTGCTATAGTGAAAGTAATACGTCATACCCTATCACGGATCGTAATGAGCTACATCGGGCCTCATCCTCGATCGTCCGCCAGCCAGGATTGACTTTATGCGCATTCAGTCAGATGAATTTTTCATAAATCAGAACGTTTGGTCGTTAAATTAGGTATGGTCACGCGCGAGATTCCGCTTATATTCGTGAGAACTTTGACCCCGCTTTTGGGTTTCCACCGCCGTTACTTTTTAGTATGTCGCCGCTAGGGTTTCCCTTCTAGTGTGAGCTTTCACAAAACCGTTCCATAGTAACAGAGGCCTGTGTCGGACGTTCTCTATCAGGGCCATTCTCGCTCAGTCTGGCACTCACTTATCTTCATTAACGTCCCATAATCGCGCCCTTTTTACGATCTTCCAATCTCACCTATGATTTCACCCGAGACCGAAGTTGTCTCTTAATTGATAGTGTCGGAGTCGGTTGAGGCCAATCTTGCGTGCTAATTACTCAAGAACATGCGCCCTCCTCGCACGGCCTTGATGTAATTCGGCGTCTTTTGTCTGTTCACAAACCGTCCTCAAAGTACGCAAACTTCCCGACGATTTCTTTTCCACGAGTCATCCAGAAAAAGAAACATCGCGGAATTGATAAATTTTCGTGGTCCGCTCGCGCCGGGCTCGCCCAAAAGATTCGTAAAGGATCAGCGCAGTATTTCCACATAATTTGACGGTGATGCGTTTCTCCCTAAATTTTCTAATCATTTGGGCCCCAGTAAGCTTATTATAAAACGAAAAGATAAGAATTTCTAAAAACTCAACTGATAGATAACCGTTAAATGCTATTCTCGATCGTCAAGCGAGGCCATTAAGACATTGTAAAATACTTCACTGAGACCAAAAATACCTCCTCTGGACTAAGCGAGAGTATTATAAAAGATAACGTTAATTTGAGAGCACACCTAATATAGTTCCCTAAAAGTTGTAAACAAGAAATTCTAATCCAAGATATAAACCAGCGCTTCTATCATAAACCGTGGCGATTCGGATTAAATCCGGACACCGTAATACATGTGTGAGAATGATCTTTGAAAACAAACCCTCTGTCCCAGCGCTACATATTAAGAGTCATGATTTCTCGTCTACCCATCATATCTATGCCTTGGTCGCACACTTTCTTCTTCTCTTGGTTTTTTTTCTCATCTCACTCCGTTTTTATTTTTTCTGAAGCGTGAGCCTAGTGAGACCCCCTCCTTCCCTCGCTCCTCGGCTGCTGGGCAACTAGTACCGATTCCAATCCTACCTTGCAAGAACCTCCAGTGTTACTGAAGAGTGCTGTATCCGTTCTTCTCGCTCGCAATCCCTACCAAGAAAAAAAGAGAACAATTAACAAAAAGAAAAAGACATAAGAGATATCTTTTTTCCACTCGTGTTTAATTCGTAAAGATAAAAATAGTTGAATCATTTTAGATGTTTTAGATGTAAGACATCTTAGGGTGGTGGCAAAGTATTAACCGGTAAATTGGTATTCATTCGAATTTGAGGGGTGACCAAAAAAAAAACGTATTTTGTTTTTCAGTCATAAATCTCCCATCTTTAATTTAGGCCAGAGAGTGCCCCAGGTGCGCCGCATCCAGAACCTAGGTCTTGAGTCCCTCCTTCCTCGCCACTGTCCAGTTTGACCTTTTTTTTTTCTTCTTCCTCGCTGCTTTCTTTCTTTTTTTTTTGCTTCAATTCTAGTTGCGCAATGGGATAGAAAACAGTTGAATACAGGAACAAGGATCGTCAGATATGCAACGATTTTTTTAAAGACACTATGCAGTATAACTTACCCTTTTCTGATAGAATCCTGCTGCTGTGTTCACTGCATGGTAAGCTCATTTTCTTCTTTCCCAATTTAATTTTCCTTTGCCATAAGCACCTAGTTTTTTTTCCGCGTCTTATTTTATTTTTATTGCAAAATTAGGGGAAAGGCGTTGGAGTTTTCCCCAGTTTCCTGCATTCATGAAAGATGTAACAGTGTTGAAGTAGAGTATCTGTGCCATTATGCGTATTAAGAGAGGCCCAATTTTTAAGGAAAATTCAATCCTTTTACAACTGGTAGAATTTTGGAAGTCTTTACTAATAAGCAGTGGCATCCAAGTGCTTACTAAGAGCCTGTAACCATTGATTTTAACCATAGCACAATTTCTGCCTAATTATTACTGTTGTTCTAATTCTTCGATTTCCACAGATTGTAAGAATTTTCCTTTGGTTTTCGGTATAAGTGAACCCATTGTTTCTGAAGAGATGAGAATAAACCCTAGTCCAGATGAAACCAGCAATCTGTACCTAGAAACAGTTATCATCACAGTAATGAATAAAAACGTGACACAGAAAGTTATAAAGGAGCCCAGTGGCATGGTACTACTTATACATGTTACATATAGTGGGCACTAGGTGTTAGTCAAAATAAAAAAATAGACAGTGACAATGAACATGTAAACAAATAGTTAAAAGTTTCCATTTCTTCAAACAATTGCTAGGCGGCTTCTTTGGAAGTGGTTCAATGTTGGTCAAACATGTCTGGTACTCGTGCGGAAAGTCAATCGAAGAAAGTGCTATCAGCGACAGTCACGACGCGATTCTCCCTCTTCACTTCCCCTGTTCCCACATTCTCATGCTACTTGAGAGACCGCGGAGGATCCGGGAAAAAAATGCGGGATGGCGGCCGGCAAATGGAGAAGTGCAAGTGCTCGTGAGTTCTCCATAGACTTTCTAGAGCAACCATCTACTGTCTCACAACCGACCACATTGAAATACCGAGATTAAAGTGATCCCTCGCCCAGTTCTAAAGGTTCCACTGCTCCCTCCCTGGCCGAAGCAATTTTTCCTGGCATTTCCTGGGAGCAGACTGCTTCATCTTCTCGGTGTTTTTGTCTTCTTGTGCTGTGTGGTGGGACTATTTTGGAGGGAAAGGGATAGTTGCATAATTGGGCGTCAACGTTTTCAAATTGTAGATTTGGCATCACACGTCTCAGTTGTCAACCGTGCACACGCCCTATAAAGTAGCTTCTTGCTTGATAGTCGGCCATATTGCAAAGGGCTCCATAGTACACTCTATGAACTGGGTTTCAGGGGCTTCATTATAGCCTGATGAGCAGTTGTAGCTGCAGCGTCCCGCATTAATTGAGTTGGGAGCTTGTTACTTTGTGTTTCATTCTTTATACCCTGCTATTTACGCAAATAAAAACTCATTCATAGATAGGAGTCTTTAAACCCTTATGGAGAAAAGCTATGTAACACAAAAAAAACTACGACAAAGTATTTTAAGAGTAATTCCCCAGAAATAGTTTCAAAAATTATCCTCAGAGAGTATGGAGATGGATCTGATGGAGTTCTTTTTATTTTCTTGTTTATGGTAGTTTAAGGTATAAATTTTGTTAACATTCGATAAATATTTTAACTTGGTGGTTTCTCTATATATACAGAATAATGTGTAAAAAATCCTGTTTCATAGACCATTATTTCAAAAGCTTTCTATATTTTGGTCTAATATGATCGAATTAGTTTGATTTCTGCAAATTACGTTCACGTGAAGACCAAATATGGAAGATCGAAAAATAGCGATATGAATTGGCATAACGATCGAAGAAAATATTTTCTATTATACCATGTAAGATAAGATATTTTTCAGAAAAGCACTCTTAACACGTTAGACAGTAATTAGGGACTGCAAGTTTGCATACTGTGATACAATCACACACGAAACGGTGTCCCCTTTTAGACTAGGACTTTCCGTGAGGCTATAGTGTTTAAGACGGAAGCGTAGAGCTAGGAGTGGCTGCAGAGTTTCTGACAGAATCGTATGCAACAGCCATATTCTTCTGCCGTGCTGCTACCTAGAAGCTCAAACAATTCTTCGAACATAAAAAACTCGTATCGAAGTTCGTTCCAGGCAAAATAGGCCTTGGAAATGTTGCGCGCGTATGGTTGGCTTTAGTGTTTTCGTCCATTCCTAGTGATTCGAGCCAACATTGTGTGTTCCTGCTCTAACTCTCGTGGACCGGAAACTCGATGTCCTTTCCTCCAAGCCTCTGAAACTATGCATCCACTTAAAAAAAAAAAAAAAAAAAAAAAAAAAAAAAGATCTTTTCCATTTTTATTCGTAGAACAGTTGAATCTTTAATGTTTAGATGTAAGAACTTAGGGTGGCAAAAGTATTACCGGTAAATTGGTAATTCATGATTTGAGGGGGCCAAAAAAAAAACGTATTTTTTTTAGATACCTTTAATTTAGGGGGGCCATGGCCACTGGTCTTGGTCCCCCTTCCTCGACCACTGTAGTTGACATTTTTTTCTCTTCCTCGCTGCTTCTTTCCTTTTTTTTTGCTTCAATCTAGTTGCCGCAATGGGAAGAAACAGTGACAGGAACAAGGACCAGATATGAACACGTTTTTAAAGCACTTGCAGATAATTACCCATCTGAGAACCTGCTGCTTGTCACTCATGGTAAGCTTCATTTCTCTTTCCAATTTAATTTCCTTTTAAGACCTAGTTTTTCGTCTTATTTTATTTTATTGCAAAATTAGGGGAAGGAGTTGGAGTTTCAGTTTCTGCATTCATGAAAGATGTAACAGTGTATGAAGTAGAGTACTGTGCATATTCAGTATTAAGAAGGCCAATTTTTAAGGAAGATCAATCCTTTACAACTGGAGAATTTGAAGTTCTTACTAAGAGTGGCATCCAAGTGCTTACTAAGAGCTGAACATTGATTTAACCATAGCACATTCTGCCTATTATTACTGTTGTTCTAATTCTTGATTCACAGATTGTAAGAATTTCCTTTGGTCTTTGGTAATAAGTGAACATTGTTCTGAGAGATGAGAATAAACTATCAGATGAACACAATCTGTCCTAAAACAATTTCATCACAGAATGAATAAACGTACACAGAATTATAAAGGAGCCAAGTGGCATGGTACTATTATACATGTTACATATAGTGGGCACTAGGGTTAGTAAAAAAAATAGCAGTGACAAGAACATGAAAGAAATTAGTTAAAAGTTCCATTTCTTCAAACAAATTGCTAGGGGCTTGGAAGTGGTTCAATGTTGTCAAACATGTCTGTCGGGAAGTCATCGAAGAAAGTATCAGGAGTCACAGGATTCCTTACTTCCCTTCCACCATTCATGCAACTGGAGACCGGATCGAAAAATGGCGGCCCAAGAGAAAGTTGTGCTCCAATTTCAGGAACATCTACTGCTCCAAACACATTGAAAAGATAAGGATCCCCAAGTCTGGCCAGCAATTCCTGGCTTTCTGGTGAGAATGTAAGCTCTGGTTGCTCTTGCTGTTGTGGGATTTGAGGGAAGGGAATTTGCATTTGGGCGTCAACGTCAATTAGATTTGCATCACAGTCAGGCAACTCAGCCTTAATAGCTTCTGCTTGAAATGGATATGGCAAAGGCAACACTCTGACTGGTTCAGGGGCTTCCATATAGCCTGACGAGCACGACTGCGCCTTTGTGGATGATTCTTCCTCTATTGAATAACTCATCATTGGAGTCTTACCATATGGGAAAATTTAAAAAACAAAAGATTTAAATTATCAAAATTTCATAAATTACAAATCGAGGATCATGGTTCTTTTCTTTTATGTATTAGGAAATTCCTTTAACTTATTTCCAATCCAAACAGGAAAATCCTTCAAATTTTCAAAAGCTTTCTATAGTCAATTGATCAAATGCTTTTTATAGTTCACTGAGAACAAAGGAAGACGAATGAAATTTGCATACATGAAAAATATTATTAACCAGAATTAGAATTTAGAAAAGATCTTACCTGCAGATTAGGAACATCACGAAACACAGAAACTTCCTTTCTAGGCTTCCGTGGCTTAGTGTTAGAGGAGGAAGGAGTGGCTGAAGTCTGCAGAATCCTTGCAAGCCTCTTCTGTCTGCTACTCCAAAAATTCTTGACATCATTATCAGTTCGTCCAGGCAAATAAGTCGCTATTTTAGCCCATTTATTTCCAAATTGTGCCTGCAACTCTATCACTACCCTCTCTTCCTCCCCTGAAAACTTGCATCCACTACGCACAATATCAAAATTAACACATGCATTATTAAATTTGTTGGAGAAAATTCCATGATTAAAAATTTTTATGCATAAATTGTTTGAGTATACAGAGTCGCGAAGTAACTAGTTACTTCTTTAAGTTAGGTCTAAGTTTGTTGACCCAACGGAGACGACAGGACTTGCCGGTTCGCTGCAAGAGGCCTTTGGATCGAATGGAGCTCCAATCGCGAGGGCCATATTTCTTGACATGGTTTATTAGAACTTCATCTTCCTCTGCTTTCCATGGCCCTTTCCTTATCTCGTCTCGTTTTGCTTCCATTTCCTGAAGATAAAAGAGACATTCACTTCTTCAATTTCTATTCTTAACTTATTCTCTGGGTTTTTCCTTTTTGATTTTTTGGCAACTGACGGTTAAGGCGGTTACTTCCACTACTCTCCACCATATGCCCACTTTCCCATTTTTTTCTCTGGTTCAAAATTCCTATGAAATTACTCTCATGTCCTTCTATATTTTGAATCCTGGGCGCGAATTTGGATTTGTGTTTGGGCCCAACCAAACCCTAATTGCTGCTCTTTGTTTTTCTCATTTTGTGCCCAAAACTAATCTGGGCTTGGCCAGCATGGCAAAATCCAACGACTCCATTTCTCGATGAATAGAAGCCTCATCTCAATTGGAAGGCAATGAAAAGAAATGAAGCTAAAATAATTTTCTTAATCCCATACCATAAAATGTTTCCAGCATCTACAATTATTACCTTGGATAATTAATTATTTGTTGCTAATAAAAAATGGACATGATGAATCCAAATTCTCCAGGGATACGTAAAATTATCTACCCAAGTAAATAATCAACTAATGTCAAACAGACTGTACACTTGAAAAGGGATCCTATATCAGCAAAATTTCAGCTATCAGTAGTTTACCAGCATCTCCATGGCCTCTATCAGACTCTCTGCTTGCTATAAGGGGCACTGGCAGTGCCTTCAGGAACAATACCATTCGTAGCATCTAACTGGCTTATATCACTTTTTCCATTTGCGACATCTGTTTGATGCGTATGACTAATCAAAGACAATTTATCGCGTAAAGATGGTTTCTCATGAGAATTGGTTTCTTGAGATGTAAGCTCCATATGATGCGGTTTGCCACTGTTACTTGATGTTGACAAGCAATTTAACTGTGATTCTGACATTATCATTCTTCCAACTGAACTTAGATCAGGATTATGTGTCTCCTTATCATCCAACCTGTTTAATGAGGAAACATTATCAGTAGGATAATGGTTGTCAGCATTGCTTCCATTGTCACTTTCTGGTTCTGTCACTGTATTTTCTACGGCTCCTGATGTTGCAACCATGCCTATCACTTGTGGCTCGACAGAGTTGGCTAAAAATACGGAGGCCTTGTCAGATGTATTATCTGCATCTGCTGTGTTGGTAATTACAAGTGGCTCAGAACCATTGTCGCCAACATCATCACAATTAGTGGCACATTTCCCCATAAAATCCACCAGTGATGTAGGAATATCCACAGATGGAAGTTCGGTATCTGCTACACTATCATTTTCAAGCTCAATTTGATCAGTCAAAGCATCATCTTTCAAAGTAGGACCCTTAATACTATCATCTCTGTTCTCCATGAAGACATCATTAATTACAACCTCATCGACAGGAATACAGTTAGATGATTGGTCAACGTCCATCTCGGCACAAGTGGTTTTTTCTCCAATAGGCTCAGCAGAATCACCTGCAACACCTCCGCCAGATACTTCATGTCTGTCCCCACAATCATCTGTGTTATGGAATGATACATCCTTGTCCATCAAATGCCTTCCATCTGCGTCACCTGTCTGCTGCTCAAGAATTTCCACAGCTTGTTTCTGAATTGGATATGCAGTACTATTGCTGCTATCCAAAACAGCCATTGCGTCTAATTGCTTCTGTACAGTAACCGCAAGAGAAACGGCATGATCGCGAATAAGAGAATCGTGGGGTGGGCAATGCAGCATGTCAATCAAGGCCTGGTTGTACTGAGATAGGCTAATAGACGGCTTCCTATACCCTTTGTTGCTGGACATTCTTATAACTTTGAAGACATGCTCACACAGGTTACCCATTTCTGCCCAACTGCAATCACAAAGAGCAAAATTCGATCTAGGGTTCCAAACAACATGAAACCTATCTCGATCAAGCTGGTCAGCAACTCTTGCACATCTACCTTCCATGACAACATCAAGATCTGGAATCTTCAATGCTTTCCGCCAAGCTGTTAAACCACTGTCCCACTCATCTTTCCAGTATCTTGCAAATTCATCCTTCTCTGAGTACTCATCAAGCCAGAAGTATGAATGCACCTTGGTACCCAACTTATCAACTAACCAATCAGCACGCTGATAAACACTGGGATCCTTCTCATTCAGTAACCTCACCTTCAATTGATTGTGGTAAAGTTCGATAGCTGCAGAAGTCTCCTGGCTGGCTAGTGGAAAATTTTTCAATGCATGTGTCCAAAGCCCTGGTACAACATAAGATTTTTAATTTTCTAAAGAATCATAATAAAATATCCCACTATTTCCTAGTCATCCTAGCCACGTTTCAATAAAATACATGCAATTCATTTGATCTTCAATTAAATCCAAGTAGCTATATACACGTGTGTCTATGTGTGAGATTTTGTTGCCACCCAAAACATAGGTTTGATAATGGCATTTAATGATAATAAAGAAAGAAAGAAAGAATGCTTGCACTTCATTTAAGAAGACAATTAGTTATATAAAACAAGAAAAGAAAATGTAACCAACCTAATCTAGGATACCAGACTGCTTTGAAATAATCCATGAAATCAGAGCAATCAACAAAATCTTCCATGAAAACCTCAAATAAATCCACAGATCCAGGGCCTCTGCAAATATCATCTATTGCCTCTCCAAGCCGTTTCCATATCTGGGCACGCATCTGTATTTCTGAGCATCTTCTTAATAAATTTTTATGCCACGCCTGACGGACCCGCCAAAATGATATCAATACAGGGCACTGAAAGACATCCCTGAGAAGAAGGAAGTGAAAATACATAGTACCTAAATTTGGTAAGTAATATCCACATTAAAAATAAAAAGGAAGCTTTTACACCATAAATTATCCTCCAAAGTCTTGCAGCAACAATATACTGTCCCTACCCTCATCAATCTTAACCACTGAAAGCCATATTGAATCAAATTGAAAGTTTAAACTATTCCCCCAATCTGATCCAGCATGTTCACTTTAACTATTCAATATCAATCAAAATGCAAAAATTTAAATATCAACCATTGCATTGCCTACAAAGACACAAAAGAAGCCTCAGGTAGATAATCTGAAAGAATACCCTTGTTCAGCAGTACTCATAAGAATAAAGGTTCTGGGTAGTGCCTGGATGTCAATTGGGGATTGCAATTCCCAAATGTCAATAAAGAATCCGAACATTAAAATCTATAAGCAGGTTAATCCTAACCACAGGTGCTCATCAATCCTAGTAGCAAGAACCTCACGACATTTTTTCCATTAAACAATTACAGAACATCCAAGAGGCATTAACTTATCTATGCTCATATAATATATAAAATCCAAAAGGAAAAATAAAATATAAAAGGCTAGCTGTTTACCTGATAGTAAGGATGTCTGTTGAAGGATCATCCACTATGAACCCAGCCAACTTAAATGTAGGATCTTTTGTACAAACCCTATTGTAAAGTGCCCTCATCCATTTATGGGCATCTGCAGTAGCAAATCTTGGTGTCATTATCCAAGCTACTGGAATGGCCTTCTTGTCTGAGTTGAACACGACTAGGCTGTGAACAGGATACTAAGTAGACAGAAGGCAAGTAGTTAGCATCAAAATATTTAAAAGCCATCTTTAACTGGATTAAGATTATATTAAAAAAAAAAAAGAACAAACCTTCAATTTGTTTGTTCCAAACCTTGAATCAGAAGCCAGAAGACTGAAATTGCCAAAACGGATCATCTGTTGCAGCTGCCACTCTGTTTGAATACCCAATGTCAAAGGATCTGAATCAGAAAAATCCTCATAAAAGAATACATTATTCTGGTGGCATTCAACCCAGAGGCTAATGCTTACTGCATCATCCATGTCCAGTTCATACGTAGAACGGCGGATGCTCCTCTCCTGTCGTCGCACATACCTATGAGTTAGAAGGTCATCACGATTACAGGGACCGCCCTGTTTCTCTACCGATTCATTGTGTCTCTGCATTATGGTCTCCACAGAAACCCCAACATACAGTAAAGAGAGAACACGAAGCCGAAGATCCTCTGAGATGTACGGGGCAAACATGGCTCGTGTTCCTTCAGCCTTCTTGTCCTGTGGGCCATGGCATGGTAACCCTTTCTTATCCACATGCTTGTCCTGATTATATATGATAAGTGCTACCGATGGTTCGGCAATTAATCGCTTCACAATAAAGTGGCAGGTGCACCCTCTTTTAGTATTTGGTCGCCCAGCATTCTTCTTCTTTGGAACATAAACACTCCTACTTGGTCGTACTATGCCGCCTTTCCGATGATCATCAGGGCCAAATGAACACCAATACCTAAAGATTCAAAGCGATCATTAAGGATTAGGTCCTTGTCCTAGTACCACAAAGTTAGAACTGCTAAAAGAATATAGTGGGACTTACAGTATGTACTCAAGAATGCCATCAACCTTCTGCTTGTAAGACGTTTCTGAAGGCCGGCGACGTCTTGCTTCAACATGAAATCTGGTTGGACATTCCTTATTTGCAGATTCACCCCTTACAAAATCATCCACCCTAGCAAAAGGAATAAGGGCAAGTCTATCTATTTTATCGCGCCAACCTTCAATTTTTGACCACACAAGATCAGTAGCAGAAAATTCCAGAGTTGGAGGATTCTGCACGGGAAGAGACAGGATCTCATCCCATCTGGCCATCTGGAATGCATGAACATAAGCCATAAATAATAGTAGCAACAAGAACCATGTAAATACTTCATCAATTAGCAATTCGATTATCAGTCAATTGAAGGCCTACATCTTAGACATCAGTCAGACAGTTACAGACCCAAGGCAAGTTTGATATGCCAACAATCAAATGAAATATGATGTAATAAGAATGCACTTTAGTTCAACATTACACAACATTAAGGCATTCAAAAATCACCCAAGTTCAATGAACGTGGATTGAAATTTCCCAACATATATTATATAAACTTAGAACAAATCACAAAATCAATAGTATATTGGATTATAATAACTCCTGACATTCGATCATTGAAAAAAAAAAAATTCAACTGTAACTTCACATATGCATAAAAACTATCATAGAGAAATTGCAGTAAAATTTTTTAAAAAAAAAAAAATGGAATCATAAAACTTTGGCAGGCCGCTATTTGAAGAAAAATCTGCTCAATCCTTAACGTGATCTTATGCCCTTAAATATTCCAGTTTTGAGCTTCAGCACATGTTATACAAAACCAATTGCTCATTTTCAAATGTAGAATAATAAACAGTGCAAGATATAAAAGGGGCCAAACTAATAATAAGAGGGAAAGTTACTTTGACGAAATTTCGCATGAAGTAGCTCATATTCAAATTCGCCACATTGAAAAGCTAATTAAAGACTATGAACAATATTTCTACCACCACATACATGGAGAAACGGCAACAAATGCGTTAATTTTCCATGTAATCAAAAGTTAATCAAGTAACCAGTCAAAACTACTCAGCTGACAGCGAAAATAGTGAGAAGTATCCGACTACAAGGGAGAAAACAATTTTTTTTCTTTATCTTCCTTGCATCTTCTCAGTACTCAAACGGAAACAAACGGTTATTCATGTGATGGCAAGCATATATAAGTACAGAGAAACTTACCAGAAGGAAAGAGAGCTCTGGTTGCGGCAAGGACAGAACGGCGGCAGAAACTGGAAGAATTGAAAATAGCGAAAGAAAGTGATAAAAGAGAGGAAATTTTGTATTTACTGTAGATGAAATTATGAATTAAATTTTCTTCCCTCGCTAAGCTCGGTCGGTTCCTCTGCTATCTTTTGCTTCTATCTGAAGCACAAGAAGGGCAGCTCCTCCTCTTTCTTTCTGGTTTTGAGGGTACTGAACGAAATTTGATGGAGGCCTACCTACTAACGGGCCAAATTTTAAGGAGAGGGCCCAACATCTAAGATTTCTTGTACGTGCGGTTTTCTAACGGCACGTGTCTGTAATAAAACCCCAAATTGTGCGTTCGTGCTATTGGGTTTTTGGGTTCACCGGTTTGCCTGACCGTAGTTGTCTCTCCCTCTCTGAAATTCTGATTTCTCGTTCTTGAATATCTCACTGTTTTTAATATCTGTTAATTCTCTGTTTGATTGGTTAAAGACCTTATTAAATCTAAGCCCTTGAGCTGTGTAAGCAGAAGGGTTTCAGTTGTTCGTTGAGGTTGGGAGTTTCTTTTAAATATATATAGTTATTTGAAGATGCAACATATTAGAAGATCAGCAATGTCGCTTAGGGGTAGATGCAGTTGTCTCTTGGAATACCAAAATGGGTTGTCTTCATATTTGGAGCGGAAGCATATGAGGGGTTTATCTGATGCGGGTTTGGCGGCTCTTTCATCATCGTCCACGGCTACACAGAGAATTACAGTTGGTAATTCGACTAAAAGGGTACGGTTCTTTTGATTTTTTTTTTTTCCTCTAGTAGCGTCCCTGTCTTTTGCAAAGAGTCTTTCTTGCTTGTGTTGCGTGTATTTGCAGTAGCAGTTGGTGACTTTATAACGCTCTTTTAGGAGTCTGCTTTCATTTAGATTAACTCTACACAGAGTATTGCTTGATGTACATTGCTCAGCGACATTGAGATTTTTAACCCTCCTGAAATCCTTGTGCCTGAAATCTTTCGACCTTTTAGTTTCTAATAAAACTCCCTTCCTCATCTCTTCACTATATCCTCAAACTATGACATTTCTTCGAAAAAATAAATCCGACTGGTGTCAAAGTAACCTTTTCTTATGCAATAATGCTCATATGAAGTATGGTACTTGAATTTGATGTATGGACATTCAATGTTGAGTTACTTTCTGGTGTTGATACAGTTGCCAGTGTCATTTGAGTCTGGTTATGTGAGCCAATCAACTTCTGCTGCCAGCCATACCTCTAAGGTGAGGTAATCTGCAATTTTTGCACTCCCATTTTTCTTAACACATAACTATGTGCTGATTTTTCTTTGTTCATTTTGTTCTGCAGGAGATACTTCAAGCTACGGGTTAGTGAATTCTACATTATTTGCATTAATTGGATTATGGCTCTGCCGTTTGATTTGCAGCGTAAAGAAATTATTTATTTTCTACCAGATTCTTCTTTTACAGTTTTCTCATTCTTTGTGTTAGATGCTTTTTAAATGGTGGCCTTCTTGCTTGTCAAAGACGCTAGACTTATTTAACTATTATTAGTTTTTCCATTTTCTCTAAGCCAAATTCAGTATCCTCTCCTTTTGAGAGAAAAGGAACTTCATTAACTCCTGCCCCCTTCTGGCTTTTATTTAGATTCTTCCCATTTACTTTCAAAAATAAAAAGAATTATATGTTCCCTGCTCTCTTAGTTGTATTTGTTTTGCTTTTTTATTCATTTCATGCTTTATTTTATGTATCCCGTCATCGGCCTTCATGCTGCATGCTATAATCCATTTTGTTAATCTGTATGATTTCCACGTTGCAGTATGCCTAATAAACTTGTACGTTTTCCAGCTGAATCTTGTGTGTGATGTTTATTATTTAGCTTTTAAAATTTTCTTTTTCTTAATTCTCTGTCAAGATGTATGTCAGTCCTAAGTTTTGAAATTGTGCCGCAATCAAGGTGCATATGAAACAGCATCTAATTAATCATGCTACACACTCTTTTATCCTTTGTATAAGTTAAGTTAAACAACCACTTCAGGCAAAAGATCGTGGAGAAACTAGTCTAAGATAGACCCTTTGGATGCTGGAGCCCAGTAAGCAGCCTGTTTGAAGGTGTCACCACCTTCAAGATAGAAAAGATTAATAACTATACAAGTTGAATAAGATACATATGTTTACCAAACGGTTCATATTAGCTTTTAGTTTCAAGCATACAAATCCACTAATTGCTGAGGTAGTTAGAGAGTAGAATTGTGCCTGTAAGTGTTTCTCTTTTCACAAATTATTTCTGACAATAGTGTTTGGCAGGAAAAGCGGTTCTCTGTGGGGGGTGCCATGGTAAAGAATGCCTAGTTGGTCTTGGTTCAAAATTCCCGCCCTTGAAAATGCATGGAGCAAGCACCATTAATCCTAGCTTTGCTAGATCATTTGCATCAAAAGCTTCAAAGCAAACAGGAAAAAAAGAATCTGAGGTTTGAATTCACTGTTCTTATATTTATGTTGCACATCTTAGTGGGTTCACACAGTTAGTGCTGTCATTATTTTATCTATATGATTGATCCAGATCTCTGAATCAACCATTACATGAAGGTGTTAAATGATAGATGTGAATTTCAGACCTTTCTATAAAACCAGTCACTTTCTAGGTGGCCCTAGATTTTTTACTTGTTCACAATTCATTGCGAAATAAAATCTGTCTTTTTATATGAAATTATGAAAATTCTTTTGTCTGACAATTGAATTAAGTTGTCAAGCATAAAAACATTTCATTCTGACTTGAAAATGTTTCACTGTTTTTCCTTCATAGCTTCTTTTTTTGTTTCCGGATTTTTACTTTTAGTCTGTCATCTAATATTCTAAACTTGTTATTGTACTCTACTTTCATGAACAGACTAGAAAAGAGGTATCTACTGTTGAGGATCCCTTTGATGCTCCTACATATAATATTCCAGAGAAGCCTGTGACATTTGTTGAGGGGGCATCCTACAGTGTTATAATTCTTGCAGGACTTGGAGTTGCAGCTGCTGCAGGTTATGCTGTTTTCAAGGAACTGATATTTGAACCAAAAGAGTAAGACTTTAGTTTCTCTAATTAAATTCGATGCATTACAGATTTAACTTCTTCTGTGATTCTGCCATGATACGAGATGTGGTCTATCGTAGGTACAAAATCTTTAACAAAGCTCTTAAAAGGGTACAAGATGATGCTCAGGTTTGTGAAAAGCAATAAATATTTTTCCGATAAAGTACCATGGTACTACCAACAACCATGGTTGGTTTTTTTATTGCAATTCTGGGATTGAAGTTGGGAGTTCTCTTTCTGTGTGTCAGGTCAGGGTGAGGATAGGATCCCCTATTACAGGTTATGGTCAAGAAAGTCGAAATCGCGCTGCTCGACAACGTATCCCCAATAAGGTCTACACTGATGAAGATGGCGTAGAACATGTTCTGGTAACTTCTTAAACAACACTATGGCAATATATATATTTGCTCTCATATTAGAGAGGATCTAAGGCAGGAAAAAAAAATCACTTCTCCCCTTCAATGAGGGAAAAGAAATGTACAATAGCTAATTGAAACTGAAGATATTTCTTTGAGGTGCAACTCACGTTTTACCTAATTGAATGTAGGTTAATTTTTATATTCGTGGACCGCATGGAGCTGGGAAAGTTTCTGCAGAGATGTTTAAAGACAAGGTGGATAAGCAATGGAAGTATACATACTTAATTGTTCAGATCATGCAACCTTCCCAATCGCAATTGATTCTCGAGTCCTATATGCCAGCCCCTGCCCCGGTGCCTGCATAAATTGTTCCCAAGCTTAGAAAGGTTGCTGTCTGTGTACCGAGTTATTGCGAAGCATATCAATGACCAATATCGTCAACAACAATCAAGCAAAATTTCTGAATTTTTTTGTATAAATAAATTGTCCTCTCAGTTTTTGACCTGTGTTAGCTGGTGGAAATGAATTTATTTTCAAAGATGTCTGGAATTTTGACTATCTGATCAATTTTGCATAAGAATCAAGAAGCAGGCCTGTTGGATCAGGCCTGTTGGATCATTGTGGATTTCTTTTTTTTTTTTAACTTTGGTTTATTTAAAACTGATGGTGGATCTTTGATCAATATGGAAATTACAAGAAAAAGGATTGACCAAACGGTATGATATTTAATTTGAAGATTGGAGAAAAACTTTAAAAAAAATGATCCCATAAAACTAGATTATCTATTCTTTCAGATGATACAAAATTCACCGCCATTCAACCTAAAACAAATAAGCTTTATTCAACATCGTCGATGCTGCTTCAAGTGAAGGAAACTCTGTAGCTCTGAGTTGAGTGTTATTTTCTAGCAGAACAAACGGTAATATATCAAAGAAGGGTCAATTAATAGAATAATCAAACTAATAAAAAATTTATGGAGAAAGAACACTTACTCCTCTCGTACCCTCGGAGGAATCCCAAGTCCTGTCCTCATATTTCTTCCCACCTTCACAAGATCCTCTACCTGTCCAAAAATTCATGAATTCGCCAGTCAATACAAAATTCTAACTTTCCATTAAAAGGAAAAAGGTTGAAGGCATAGAAAATCCAAGACCTTGTGGATGCCGGAAGCTTTAAGCGCAGCAAAGGAGGCTGAGGCGGCGGAGCCGACGAAGAGTGAAGCAACCGCAAAGGCTTTAAACGGCATGAGGCTACCGTCACCGGCGCAACCTTTTTGAAACGATGACACGCCCCAAACGAGCTGGGCAGTGCTTGCCAAGGCCCACCATCTCCACTTGGTCCCATCACCGTTTGCGCCACCACCCCCGCTTCCGATCGCCTCCATCTTCCTCCGCTGGCCTTGAGACCCAATTTCTAGTTTTTCGTTTGCAGACTCTTTCTATGTCATAAAAAAAATAAAAAATCTGTGTTGGGCCTTCACCATATTCTAAATTCAGCTGAAACTCTAATGACGAAGTATGTGTTAGATGGGCCTCCGTTTTTATTTTCAAGCTCCCGCGTGGGCCTTTATTTCATTTGTGATGGATCTATAATAGGGTAACCAACACGAGCCCATAGCTGGATGGATCTCTCTCTCTCTCTCTCTCTCTCTGTTTGAATTCGAAATCACTTAAAAAATCGATGAATCTGTAATTTTAAATAATTTAAACATGATTCCAAAAATAACCTTGAAATATTTAACCCACGCGAGCATCTCCGAACCATTATTTCGGAGAGCTATTTGTTTGATAGCAGAGATTTCGAATACACCTCTAAGGAATAAATAATCAATTCTGAGAAAAAAATTATTGTGAATCACTTTCGGACATCAATCTATTTGAATCATAAGGTTTCTTTATCAGGCTTTCATTTGGTTTTTTATAATGAATCCTGGATTTTTTTTTTTTTTTTTTTTTTTTTTTTTTTTGAGAAAAATAATAAATCCTGAATATTAAACGATGTCAAATGTAATAAAGAGATAAAAAATACAATCCTAAAGTTTTTGTTTAATCTATCTGCAAGAACCCTAGAAACCAAATACAGTAAGCTAATTACCTAATCGTTACCAAAGCTTCCAAATTTAATGACGGATTATGGGTGATGAATAGTTGAGAACAACAATGGTAGTACTAAAACGAAGAACAATATTGAGAATCAGTTGAATTGAACTGGACGATGAAGAAAGAAGAATTTGATTAAGTCTTTCTCTGACGAACATTGTAAGAATAAGGTTTTATTGAAGACAAACCCAGACCTGGAAATACGCAATCGAGCTCTCTCTGAACAATTTTGCTTCTCTTCTTCTTGGGTCTCCTAACCGACTTGGGTCCAACCATGGTCAATAAGTCCATTTCAATCTCCTCTTTCGTGAGTGAAATAGAGAACTTGGGAATTGTCATCTTCTTCTTGTCTGCTTCTCGAATTACAGTAGATTTGTCTTTCTCTTTCCCTAATTTTGGTGGGTCAATTTCCGATTCATTGACAGTAGTTTTCTTGCATGTCACTCTTTTGGGCCTCAAATTCCAATTACTTGGCGATTCTTTGTCACACTCTGATGGCGCCGCCATAAGAATGGCTGCATCGTGGTTGTCTGAGGCAGCTTTGCCGCCGTTGAGGGAAGAGTTACTCAAGTGGAATTTGAGTAATAAGGAGAATTTCTGTAGAGGGTGTGGCGATTCTAAGGATACGTCTCCCATCATTCTGTCTATCTTACCAATCCCAAATCCTAAATTTTGTGTGATTTTTAAATTTGAGAATGGAAGAATGAAATTTATACAAGGAAGTGTTAGGCAATAGGCATAATAAAATCCCATACCATGTTGGATTCCATACCTTTGGGTCATAATCCACACACGACTAGGAATTAGGAAGCACATTGATACTCGAACCTTGCTAATTTTTTTTTTTTTTTTTTTTTTTTATTTATCTATTTTTTTTATTTTTTTTTTTTTGGGGTTTTTTTTTTTTTTTTTTTTTTTTGGGGAAAATTACCGTACGTCCTGCTTTAGGAAATATAATTAGTCCTTCTTTACATTTTTTAAAATAGATTAATTTTTCTCCGTATTTTATTTCCATTTTGTTATTAGGTCTTTTCTTCATTTTGCATTTTTTTCCCCTAAGTGATTTATAAAATGATGAAAATATCCATTTATCTCTTCTCACATTTGATATATTTTTTAAAATAGATGAACAAATTAGTTTTTTTGTCCTCAAAACACATAGATCATATTATAATTTTTTCAATATTAAAATTTTAAAAACTCTGTATTTTCTTGTTGACTTGATTGAAAGATACAAAAATTGAATAAAATGACTTAATAATATAATGAAAGTGAAATATAGAGAAAAATTGGTATATTTCAAAAAAAAAAAAACGAGGATAAATTAATTATATTTCACGGACCGGACCACGTTGAGTGTACCGTAATTTTTTATTTTCTTATAAATTTATTATGTTTTTTTACTCCTCTATTTTCTATGGCAGTATCATTTTCATCCCTACATGCTGTGATTAAAAATTGACCACGCTATTTTATAGTAGTAGTATATTATTATTTTCTCAAAAGGAAAACATAAATGGACCATACTAGAAAATTTACAATCTTTTTTGTTGTGTGATTTAACTATCTAATCCCAAAATCTAAACCTAATCTATAAATGTGAATGGAAAAAAAAATTTTAGTAATATTTAGTAACGGAAATATTAATATTATAACTGTACAGAATCCATCATCTCTAAATTGAATATTTTGTTATTTACTTATTTTAAATATTAGAGGATTGAGATTTCAACTTACATTTAATATCAAGTCAGTGTTTACAAATTATAGTAATTGACATTTTCTTGGCAATTCAAACTAAAAAAAAAAAAAAAAAAAAAAAAAAAAAAAAAAAAAAAAAAAATCAAGTATTACCCTATATTATATTAATGTGTAGAACAATTGATTTTTATAATTCTTAACCAGACATGGATTCTATGGATCAAAATACCGATAATGGTGAGAACAATATCTATCAATCTAATGACAACACATTCATCTTATTAAGCAAAAGTTCCTGAAAAAAAAAAAAAAAAAAAAAAAAAAAAATCAAGTATTACCCTATATTTATATTAATGTGTAGAACAATTGATTTTATAATTCTAACCAGACATGGATTCTTATGGATCAAATACCGATAATGGTGAGAACAATTCTATCATATCTAATACAACACATTCATCTTATTAAGCAAAGTTCCTGAAAAATTACAGAACTAGATAGAATAGTAAAATATTAAAATAGCTTTTTTAATTTAACCCCTCTTAATTTTTGAAATCTTTCTTCTTTTTTTTTTTTCCCCCCCCTTAATCTTCAATCCTGGCTTGGCTGCTAGTTGCACATGTAGTAGATAACATAAGTTTCAAAACAAGGAAGTGGAAGTAGCCTTAAAAGTTTGTGGTGTCTGATATCAGCATTTCTGTCCCTAAGGAAGATCCCAGGAAATGCATGAACTGTAAACTGAACCACCAGTTCAGCTTTTACTGAGTGAGAAGCTGCTGGAAAGAAATAGAAATATAGAATGAATGGAAATATAGTAATAAATCAGATGTAACTTTAGCCTAAAGTTTTATTGTAGAATCAGCTAAACAGTAATTAATCACAGCATTAGATGTACGAAAAATAATAAGAAACAAGTCAGTTGCTAATTTAATTGAGAAGCAAGAATTTAAACCTAACTTATTCTCATCTGCCTCTGATTTAGATGTTTCTTGCATTTCATTCTTTTGGAGTTTGAGCCTCAAATTTCAATTCTTTGCCAATCAGTTCTGGTCCCCAGCATCGTCAAACTTTCATATTATTAGCATCTGAAATGTTATTATGTGAATGTTCGGATACCAATTAATCACGATAACAAAAATTTTAAAAAAGCAAAAATAAAATTCTCACTTAGATTCTTCGTTGTCATTTGTTAAAAAAGGCACTGCAATCCAGAGGTCTCCTTGGTTGCTGGTTCAATGGGAGAAAATAGGATGCAACATAGATCTGATAACATAATCTTCTATAATTTCCCCATGCAAGGGAAAAATTTCTTGGGATAATTTTTCCAAAAAGGATGAAAATTTTAGTGACAGCTAAGGTCTCTATGAAGAGGATACAGCAAAATTTTCCATGTAAAGTTTCAAAAGGGTTATCGGCATCGTCTTTTAAGTTCATCCTTTCCAGACAACAGCATATGATCCCCAAATATCACATGCAATTGCAGCCTCAACTTCCAGGTACCTTCTTGTTTCCAGCTGCTGAAAATGCCAAAGCAATTTGATACTAAATCCAACTCCAAACAACTGATAATACTATAAAGTAATTAATAATAAGAACAGTAATAGTAATAATAATAACAACAGCGATAATCAATATATGCAGAAAGTTTGAGCACCTGAATTCCCCTCAGCAGATTGTTCCAGATGGCCTAAAGCAGCTCATACAGAATTGATTCTCAGTTAGCATGTAGATTGCATCCCATAGATATATCTCAGAATGCTTTAAAGTAGAAAAAGGTGAACATTCAGCACAAAAAGCACCCTTATTCACAGTTATATATGCACCACCCTTGAGCTGAATATCGCCAAGTTTTCACCACCACGGCAGCTACTTTGCTTCTGTATATAACATAACAATAATCAATGAATTGTACACCTAAAATCCAGCAGTATATGTAACCTCCAATAATAAAAAAGTACAAAATAAAAAAACAAGAATCTGGTCACAGGACAATATGGGGAATCAAAAAAATAGATAATTCTAAAGTTCCAAATCTTTCAATTGCTTCAGATATCAATTTCCATCACTTAGGAGGTCAAACAAGTTAAGGAATGTAATAAAGTAAAACCAGACTAACCCATTCATTGAGCAAATACACATGTGTGCTGGAATTAAAGATCATAATTTCATGAACGTTATGAGTGAAGGCGCAGCATCACGACTACATCCAGAAACATAAGATTTCAGATGTGGAAAAATACTACTACACTTATCTTAAGGAAGCTGAAAAGTTCAGATATATTTAGAAGATTAACAGTAACATCTATACCAAAACAATTAACTTAAAAAGTTTCTGCATATTCCAAAGTCACAAGGAGCATGCAAAAGGATGTCCTGCCTCACATGCTTACTTCCAATCTCCCATTTTTCTCATCATCAAATTGACTAGTTTGAGGCTAATCCTTATACTTTACTAACAATCAGCACATATCAATTAAAGTTTCCTTTAAATGATCGTTATTCAGACCCTGCACCAATTTTATAATCATTTTCTAATCCTTTACATGAGTTTTGTCCAACCGTAAGATGCAGATTTAATTGCGACAACCGTAATCTGCACTAAAATTTCTTTTGTACTAATTGATCGATCTGGTTGCATCACAATGTATGCAGACATCTTGCTTAGCAATCTTGCACACAAAGCTCGCATAACTTTTAAATAGGGATATACAAGGAGCCTGGAGCAACTTAACTCATCCAAGCATAACATTTCATGACTTCACAAAGAATATTACCTTCATCAAATTGATAAAGGGCCACTAAATTTACAACATTTCAAGACAAGAAGAACTGAAATAATAAGTATATAATATACTTTGTATGACACCTAAATTGAGTTCGTGCACAGCACATATGTAACATGCATTTCAGCCTGTTCATATTTTCTGCTCAAGTTTTCATTAAACAGCAAGCAGTACTCTTAATTACCATAAAGGAACTGGAGTAGCAGTTCTTAATATCTACCTACAAACAACAATCAAATACACTAAAAAGTAGAAAATGGTTAAAATGGGGCTCAAAAACTACATCATACACTTGCCAGTAAGATCCTCATGCTGTCATGCCTTAGTAGGTAATTGTTTGACATTAAAGTACAAGTGTGCATTATTTACAGACTTTAATAATGATCCGGATGATAATTAGAAGATAAACAGTTGTACGATTTGATAACGGGCTGATTTATGCAATGCCTATTTGCCGAAAACAACTGCTCGTAACCAACTCAATTTGTAAAAGGCACGTGTCTTACATTGAATAGCAATGTCGCGCAAGATCATGCATGCTCTAGATAACGACAACGGCGTGCATGGCTCATGCAGTCCTTGAATAACGACAATGACGTGCATGGCTCATGCAGTCCTCGAATAACGACAAATAACACATTTAATTTATCATAGGATCACATTACCTTAAATTGGTTAAGAACCGAAAATCTAACCTTTTTCCTTTTTTTCCTTTTAGCACTGCTAAATGCATATTCAGAAAAAAAAACAATGCAGATGCACAAAACGTGGAAGTCAAAGAATCTCACTTATCTTAGAATGATTTAAGAATCTGTAATCTAACTTATCATTTTTCTACTTTTGGCTCGAATAAATGCATATTCGGAAATAAAGATAATGGCGACATGAAACGTGGACGTCAATCACAACATCATACACCAATTACTTGGGGTACAAAAGATATTTCAGTATATCGGCTAACAAGAAACTGTATCTCGTGAACTATCACACAAAACAAAGCTCAACAGAAGCATTTCATTTCACGGATATTCAAAACATAAAGGCTGAAATTATTAAAACCCATTAGATTGATAGTTATTATGTACACCGGCAACTACTTGAAAGATGAACTATAACATTAACCCTTCTAATTTGCAATGAGCTCCTTGTATAGAGAAAAGGCACGAAAACAAGATGCATTTGTTACCCTTTCGTCCTTACAGGCTCAAACTTTGTTACATTTTCAGCTGTTGTCAAAAAGTTGGGCAGTCATTCACCACCGAGTTTCCCAGTTTACATGAATGAATCACCTAACCCTGTATGAGCAGCAGAGTATCATCATGCTATGCTTAAATAAAAAGCAGAAATAAAAGTATCAACTTGTAATGAAATAAAGTGCAAATGAAAATGCCATAATCATATGCTTGTAATTGCTTAAAACCAATCCAATCAAGTGAGATACTTTCTCTTCTTTGATGCTGTTTGTCCGCTTTTTACTCACCTCCGTAAGAAGTAGCTTCAGAAAGATTAAGTTTTTCAATATTTACCAACAAAAACAACATTTACCCAATTTTTATCCTGTCTTATTGGCTTATCCATCCATCAAACACAAAATAAAGAAAGTTTGATAATTCTCAAAGATCAATATCAGACCTTCAGATGTGGTTCAGAAACTCTGTATGCATCAGGCGTAATCGATGACAGCCACAATCCAGGAAAAAGGCACTGCAAAACCATCATAAAATAATTGATTTGTTAGCTGCTCGAAAATTTATTAATTTTAAGGATAATTACCATAGATTTACAGGAATCAAAACAAAGAAAAGAAAGTAGAAACTAGAGGATGAATTAGAAATAACGGAAATCGACTTGCATCAAGTTGTTTCTGCACAGGTTTAGCTCTCTTCTTCGGCCTCCTCGCAGGCTTTGACCCAGTCAAAGCATAGATATCCTCTTCAATTTCCGCTTTGGTAAGCGGGATTGAGAACTTCACCATCTCCACCTTCTCCTTACCCTTCCCTTTCTTCTCACCCACCTTAGCACCGTTAGCATTCCGCGACCCAATCAATTCAGGGCGACTCGTTTCCTGAGCTTTAGTTTCCGGCGCGGCAGTTCCACCAATCTTCAGTAAACCTCCATTCCCATTAGAAGCCTTAGTCACAGCTCTTCTAGGCCTCAGATTCCATGTCTTCATCAGTGTTTCGTCCGCATCATCCACAACCGAGGTCTGATCCCCCGCATTCGCAACGTCATCAGCACACTTGCTGCTCTTAGTCTTAATGCGAATAAATATTTTGGATTTCCTGTCAGAATTGTCAACTGAGAGCCCCGATTTTTTCTCAGGTTTCTCAGTCCTCCGAATGGGATACGCCTCCGAGTTGCCAGTTTTGGCAGCGTGAAATACCGGATTCCCATTGAATTCTGAGGTGTCACAGTGAGGGGATTTGTAGGAGGAATGGGAAGCAGGCTTGCGAATGGGATATGCCTCTGAGTTGCCAATTTTGGCGGTGTGAAATACCGGATTCCCACCGGACTTTGAGGTGTCACAGTGAGGGGATTTGTAAGAGGAATGGGAAGCAGGCTTGCGAATGGGATACGCGTCCGAGTTGCCAATTTTGGCAGCGTGAAATACCGGATTCCCACTGGACTCTGAAGTGTCACAGTGAGGGGATTTGTAAGAGGAATGGGAAGCAGGCTTGCGAATGGGATACCCGTCCGAGTTGCCAATTTTGGCAGCGTGAAATACCGGATTCCCACTGGACTGTGAGGTGTCAAAGTGAGGGGATTTGTAAGAGGAATGGGAAGCAGGCTTGCGAATGGGATACGCCTCGGAGTTGCCAATTTTGGCAGCGTGAAATACCGGATTCCCATTGGACTCTGAGGTGTCACAGTGAGGGGATTTGTAAGAGGAACCGGAAGCAGGCTTGCGAATGGGATACGCCTCCGAGTCGCCAATTTTGGCAGCGTCAAATATCGGATTCCCATTGGACTCTGAAGTATCACAGTGAGGGAATTTGTAAGAGGAATCGGAAGCAGGCTTGCGAAAGCGGTGGCTGTTAGTATGGTGGTTTATAGACCATTTCAGGTCCGGTAAGGAGAAGTTATGGAGAGGCTGGTGAGGTTTAAGAGTTGAAGAAGCCATGCCGGTGAGTTTGTTAGTGTCTGTAGGCTGTGACTTCTTTGTTCTGGCGAATGAACGAAACACCATTGCTGGATGGGAAGAGAGAAAGGTTTCTCTGCCCTCTGATCCTGTTCGAGGCTTCAATGGAGTAAAATCCAGCCCTTGTAATGACAAAGAGCAAGATAGGACTTGATCAAAGAAAAAAACTGATATTGATTGGCTATAGAACTGCAATGGAGCAAAATGAATTCTAGAAACTCGAGAAAATTGAAAGGAAAGAGATACAGATAGGAAAATGAACACCCAAAGACTGAAAATTTTTGAAGAGAGGAAGGAAGGAAGAAAGAGAGAGGAATTGGAGAAGAGGAGAGCGAGCATGTGCTTGTGTGCGTAGGAAGAGCTGAGCAACAGTTACTTGTAGTGCTCCAGGAACTGGAATTGAATCAAAACAAAGAGCCATTTGTTTTTTCCAACGTGACGATATTGCCCTCGTGTGGATTTTTATTTCCTGCATTGCCCAGAGAGCGGTTAGGGATTCGGTACGGTTACATTACAAGTGTACAATCAAATGGGCTCTGTTTGGCAATGTGATTTGTAATAATCCTAACTAGTTAGGAACTACATTGAGTTTTGAATTTTAATTCAACAGAGACTTCCATTTATTCCCAATTCAACTTTAAATGGGATTATTTATCTGAGGTAGAATGAATACAATGCAGCTATCTGAGGAAAATTTACTAAATATTATTGGTACATTTTGTAATTTTTTTATTTATTTTTATGGGATCTATACTCTAATTAATTACTTCCTTTTAATTTCTAAATTTGACAGTTTTTAACTTTTTATAAAAATTAAGAAAATGATTAAATTATCCAAATTTTATAAAAAAATAAGGATAATTAACTAAATATCTTTTAATTAATATTCATTTGATAAAAATAATATTTAGTGCAGATACCTAGACAACAATAAAATAATGAATGAAACTGTGAAATTTAAAGAATGAGGAGTATCTAAGTTTTTTTTATTATTACTATTATTAGGAATGAACTAAAATATTAATAATAACTAGAAAATATCAAATCAAAAATGAAAATGATATAATTTGGATACGCTCAACAATGCAATAATACTCCTTTACCATAAATAACTCATCAATAGTTGACATTATTTATTTAAATAAGTAGTATTAATTAAAAAACTGCAAATTTAATATTTGGTCATATTGCCTTGATTGGTTTGTTGTTTGATTCCTTTATCAATTTCATATTATAAGAAGTATATATTATATTATTAATTTAATTACATTATTTTTCCATAAGATCAGGAAATAATAGTTAAACCACCTTCGTATTTCACGCCATCAATATAAATTCATACTGACCTCAAAAACCTGCTGTATCTTATAAGAAGAGATGGTCTGAATCTCTCTGAAGCCTTGGAAGGTAAAATTAGTTATTTTAATAATTATTAGTTATTTTATGTAGTTATTTTATTAGATTATTATCAAATCAAATATTAAATAGAGCAACATTTCATGATACAATTCTTCAAACTCTAAACAATATAAAAATTACGTTACGGAATACTATAAATAATAGAAATAGTATTTTAACTTAGTGAAAACAGTAAAAGCTATATTAAAAGTTGTTTCTCAAAATTCAATCGAAGAAATCTGACTATTGAGATTTGAGAACTTGAACAATAAATTGTCTAAGAGCAAGTTGAATTTACATTATGGAAAAGCAAATGTTATAATTGTCCAATAACAAGCGTTATAGTAAAATAATACCACAAATCCAAATCAGATTATAGGTATGACTGAGAATCTCACAAGTCCTATGCCAAAACACCTAAATTTGGATATTATGCCCTGCAAATGTTTAACTCTCCACAGACAATTTAATATTGCAGTTTAATTACGAAATTGAAGAAATTGCTTTTTCAGCACGTGTGTTACATGCACGCAAACCAAATATGAACGTGGAATAAGCATACCTGGGACATATGTGGTTTCTGTTTTTCTTCACTGGCTACCAATCGTCATATGGTCTACATCATCTCATTGCCACGTGTATATGGAAAACACTAGGGATATATTTTTCTTCTGTCATCAATTTGTCTGCACTATTAGTCTACTTTAGACCAATAAAAACCACTCTAAATCAATACTATGGTCTATTAAAAGTTAAACCCCAACAACCTAATTTGAGATATTGCAATTTACTAGTTGTTTGTCAGTAATAGGGGCTGCAATTGCCATATGCAACCATAGCTTACTCCTCATATGCCAAATGGCCAGACAAGACAGACTTGCAATTGCAAATCCTAGTAAATACACTACTACATTTGAAAATGGAACTTCTGCAGAACTAGGTTTAAGTTGCAAATGACCATGAGGGTATAAACAGGGCCCACATAATCAATTTCTGTTTCTTTTTTGGCAAAACAACTTAGATAAATCATTAGAAGTACCTGATTCAATGTACACTATCATCTGTAGGATAGAAAAAGCTGTGTGGTCATGAATTAGCATGAAAAGCTGTCACTCCTCACCTCTGCCAACGCCAATGTAGGGCAGAAACTGAAAATTGTACATAGCATTTTCTTCATGCAGGGTAAATTCCGAGTCAGAGACTGTTGCTTGCAACATCAGAAGCATATGGCTGAGAACTTTCTGTGCTTTTATTTCCCACATTTTTTGAATAGGTGAAGAGAGGTGGAACGAAGCCTGATAGATGCGACCTGTAAGTTTTCCTTGGTATTGCTTATGCTTCTGGCTACAATTTCAATGCATCCTTTAGTAAATTTATGCTCTAGAGGAACTGAAACTGTGCAATGGCATTGTTGCATTAGTCAACCTGTCAATGATTAGCGATTTTAGCCTAATAGCAACAAGGAATTATAAGAATATTAGCGGTAGTAGCAACAAGATATCCAAGATCAGTGTTTGATTCTTACCCTCACCAACTTCCAGCCTTCACAATGTTCAAACTGTTTTTTCTTTTTTTCCCCAAATCGATTGCTCAGACAACAAGATCAGCGAACACATTAGTTGCAACATCAAAACACAGAAATTTAAGTTCAGACATCCATAATAATTATTTGCTTAAAATCACATATTGATGCATCATAACACAGCATTCATCCAAGAAGAAACTTAACAGTTTTTCAAGCATTCTTCACACCTTGCTTTCACCTCTCATAACAATGAAGCCATCTACCAACTCTACAGCATTCATTTGCCATCACAGGAAAAATAATTATCATCTTCCAGATTTCAACAAAAGAGAAGTATTTCGTTTTAAGCCTATGGCATAGCCAACACAGAATCTTCTCATCACCTAGGTGCAAACAGTTAGAGAATGCCTAAATTGGAATAACCCTCATTTTCTAAACACAAGATATGGTTATTTCTAAATGAAAGATCCAAAAACATTGTAGAATAATGGATATTTTCATGATTGTGATAAATGAACTCGAAATTTCTATAAATGTGCTGCAGTGCCGCAAAATAATAATAATAACAATAAATTGTAGGTAAAATATCACAAGTCATTACTAAGTACTAAAAAAAATTAAGGACTATGAAATACAATTTCTTTTTGAGTCAGAAAACAAAACTTACTTGGATGAAGTAGATGTTCACCATTTTCAATTACAACATCAAACTGCTGAAAATTTTCTAAAGGTTGCACCTTCATAGCTAAATTTATAAACTGGCAAGCTGTTAAATTCAGTATGAAGCAAAGGCTAGGAACTAGGATCTAAGGAAAACATATGATGCAGTGGTCACCCAGCAATTGAGAAATAAGGACATGATTAAGGTATGTCAATTTAGAAAGTTAAAACTACAAATTTGTATACACAGATTTAATAATTCGTGAGAAAATAAATTCACATCCCACACCATACACCAAGAACCAAAGTGCTCGCATGCTGCAGTGACTAAATTGAAGTATTTACTGAACTTCATTCATTAGTTTGTGCTTTATAATGAGAAACGCTCAAACCAATGTTTTAGAGCTGCAGGATGAATTCCATATATGCGAGCCATAAAATTCTTTTCACTAGTTGCTACAATACTTGAAATAGAGTAATTCTGCATACAAAAACCCCTTTCTTTAAGCCACATATGGAATCTATACCTGGGTTTAATTCGATTCTCCAAGTTATAACACAGATATGCAGGAAAAATATATAGGTACTCCAAAGAGGAACTCATTTCCTGGCACAGGAAATTCATTTTCTGTTCTAGTATTTCTGCTTTTTGGTTTAGGATCTTTGGCGCGGTATTTATCATCATACAGAGCTTTGAGAATGAAATCCCTGAACGAAGAAGGCAATCAAATCGCTCCTGTAATTCAGTACTAGTACCATGCAAATGAGTTAAGACCTTGGCTGTTATAGCATTTTCTCCAAACCCAATTCCATGCACAAAATCCAACTTGCACATTGTATGAGTGTGGGTTCTGGAGACTCGAATTCTCTCCAAGATATCAGTAAATTCTCTATCCAAATCTTCATCAGGGTCTCTCATAGCATAACTAGCTAATAATTGAGGATCTCCATCCTTGAGTTTATCGAAAAACCAAGCATGCAAATCCATAGCTTTCATCACGTGCGGTAAATTGGCCATTTTATTTCTCCCCAATACGTGAGGATAATGTTGGGTAATAACTTCTAACTTATTATCAGTAAACCCAAAATGTTTCAGTAATCCCTTGACTGAAATTAAAGGTGTCACCAAATCAAAATTCAATATTTCTGGTCTTTGAAGTAGCAACAAACCAACAGCTTCTTTTCCAACCCCAAATCTAGAAAAATACTTAATCTTTTGGACCAAAACCTCTACTGGGTAATCAACAAAAATATTTTTACTCTTACCGAACAAATCCCCCAGCTTCCCCTTTTCAAAACCCAAATCATAGAACAACCGAAGTTTGATACACATCTCATGCCAAGCATCCACATTTGCTTCAACGCAATTAGCCATGCCATAATCAAAGACGAACCTTTTCATGTCATCAAATAAGGCATCAATTTCCTCGCTCAAGTCACCGCTCAGAGTGTAAGGAAAAGCCAGACAAATACCAATAATTGGAATATTACCAAATCCTAGTTCTTTAAACCTATTAAGCCTAGACGTTAACTCCTCAGAACCCCTGCTAAAAATAGAACTATCCTCCTTACACAATGTGCCCAACTTGTTCCACGGAAACCCAAACCCAGCAAGCGTACAAGCCGCATTCAATGCACTCTCATCCTCAGAAAAGAAAAACTTTTTTGTGGGCAAAAACAAGTGAACTTCATTATAATCAATCCCAATGCTTTCATAAAAGAATTCGAATTCGTTTATGGGATGGTAACTGAGAAACTTCCGCACGGACTTTGAAAAATCGGAGACTGAGAAGTCAACGTTGGCAATCAGATTGGAAAGAGAGATAAGAGAATTCTTACTAATGTGCTCTGCGAAGGCGTAAGGCAGTGACCTCGTGGAGTGGAGGTAGTCAGTGAGAGCTTGCTGGGCCTCACGGATTACTTGCTGCTTGTACTTCCACGGAATTTTTGAGACTCTTGGAAGAGAGCTGAAGTGCCGGCATAGCATCGTACAGAAAGATCTCGACACGGTCATGGTCAGCTGTCCTTTTCGTTTTTAGGGTTTTAACTTTGGCATGAAAGTCCTATTGTCTAGTGTAGTAGCACTCGCTGTAAGGGTATATTTGTAAATTTACACGTATGGCAAAGTGATCTTCAAAGCGAAATAAAGCCCTTGACTTTGAGATTTGTTTCGCAAATTTTGACATTTCGCTCAATTTTTCTCTTCTAGCCTCATGTATTTCCCTTACCCTTACACGCAATACTATCCCCAGACGACGTCGACAATGATGGCCCAGCCCGGTGAGATTCCGATGAACCCACCCCCTCCACCGGTGACCATGCCCCAACCGGAATTTTACTCTACGACGAAACGCCGCCGTGACGATTTTGACGGTGCGTGGGCTTCAGCAGGTGAGACAGAAGGATCGGCTCCAAAACGGGCCAAAGCGCAAGATGTTATATTTAGGATCGTAGTGCCGTCGAGGCAGATCGGGAAAGTTATTGGGAAGGAAGGGTGTCGCATACAAAAGATTCGAGAAGAAACCAAAGCCACCATCAAAATCGCTGATGCTATTGCGGTACTCTTCGATTTTTCATTGCAACTTATTCAATTAGGGTTACAAATTAGAATTTTCTTTTTTACACAAAGATTAAAGAAATGCGGTTCTTTTGTTATTTATGCAGCGACATGAAGAGCGTGTCATCATCATAAGCTCGAAAGAAAGTGAAAATGCTTTATCCGACGCCGAGAATGCCCTCAAGCAAATAGCCTCCTTGATTCTAATGGTGAGATTGGAAAAATTACATCAATCGTCAAAGTGGCACATATCTACTACCATTACCAAATTATATATTATACAATGGATTTGATTGGATGTTTGACTTTGGCTTTATTTTTGAATTTATATATACAGGAAGATGATAGTCCAGCAGAAGCATCAAAATTAGTTGGTGCAGGACATGTGGCTGCAAACACTATAAGGCTCTTAATAGCAGGTTCGCAAGCGGGTTATTTGATAGGGGTATCTGGTCAAAACATTGAGAAATTAAGGAATTCATCTGGGGCCACTATCACTGTACTGGCTCCAAATCAGCTGCCTTTGTGTGCTTCTGCTCATGAATCTGATAGGATTGTGCAGGTTAGCTTGTAATCTTCAATTTAATTTCTTTTATGTATGGTTAAGCCTGGCTAATTTAAAGCAGCTTTATAGTGCTACTAGAAGGAATATTATGGAAATTTGTGTTAAATGTAGATTTCCGGGGATGTACCTGTTGTGCTGAAGGCTCTAGAGGAGATAGGTTGTCAACTCAAGTAGGTGTTGTGTGCATTTTTTTTCTTTTTTCATTGATGTTTGTTCTTGTATTTGTTTGGAAAAAATATGGGATTATTATGCTTCAATTTCATGTGTTTCAGGGAAAACCCACCAAAACAGGTGATTTCTATCAGTCCAACATACAACTATAGCACGTTCCGACCCACTCAACCGTATGTGGACCCAGCTTCAGGTTATTCAATGTTTCATCCTTTAGAACAATCCTATCTTCCAACTGCTACATTATGTGGCTGTATCAAGTTTTAATATTTTGTGTTATAACCACATCATCTTTAGGACAAACAATCTTGCAGCTGATTATGTAACTTTGGAGATGATGGTCTCGGAGACATTGATTGGTGGCTTGATTGGCAGAAGTGGCTCCAACATATCAAGGATCAGAAATGAATCTGGAGCAATGATCAAGGTGGGTGGGTCATCAGTTCTTAAGCTTTAACTGCTAGGTTAATTTGTTGCCACATGCCATGCAGCACTGGAAGTGTTATAAAGTCACATATTAAAGTGCTCGTCTGATTGAGATAAAGGTGTTCGTGGAATTTTATCATTTCTGGATTATCAAATGCCGTGTTTGCATTTTTTAGGTTTATGGTGGAAAAGGTGAACAAGAACATAGGCAAATACAATTTGGTGGTACTGCTCAACAGGTACAGTACTCTATTTTCAAGGACTCGTTCCTAAGAATTACTAGTGCTTTTTTTATCAAAGGAAATAAGTAAAATTGATGAAGTGATCCATTAGAATGTATGGTGTTAATGTTGGTGTCTATCTTGTTGCTTGGATGTTGGCAATCATTTTCACCTAGGGCTTTTGTTAAAAGGCTCTGCAAAATACCTGTACTGCTAGATTAAAGTAAAAGGGGGAAAATTATATGTTTTCTAAAAGTTTGTCAAAAATAGAATTCTTCAGATTATTTGATGTTGGTTGAAAGTGCAGTTGGGTTTTAAGGCGAAATTATTCGAGGTTTCTCTTTTATTTTTATATTTGTTTATTTATCTTTGAATTGGTGAGAATATGTGACAGGTAGCATTGGCAAAGCAGAGAGTGGATGAATACATTTATTTTCAGCTGGTACAACAAGCTGGTGCTCAACCTCAACAGTCATAGTAAGTAGTCCAGCCTTTATTATAATATGTTCTTCAAGGTGTTGAACATAACTTCCTGTTTTGTGAATTCGTTGGTATTGGTGTTGGTTTTAGGTCTGATTACAGAAAGTTAATTGTCTTATGGGTTTATGTAAACATATTCATACTAACATTTATCAAAAGGCCAACCTTGTATGTAGCTCATTGTTCTTCCGTTTTCATTTTTGTTCCTTTCCCTCTTCGTTACTCTGTGGCTGAACTAATAGCTTTACCGAATTTGGATGAATGAGGTCCATTGTTTTGGGCCTTTGCATGATAAGTGTGCTCTTGAAGCTGCTTCCAATGTTATCTTCTTTGCATCCTCTCCTCATTTTCACCTCTTTTTCTCAGTTTTCAGAGATAATGAAAGCTGGAAGGTCAAGAAGTTTATGAAAATGGGTTGGCACAATTTCTTCTCAACAGCTAGTCTCTCTCAATACTTATATCCCACCAATGTTGATATAAAGATGAGCCGTGTAGTTGGATGACCCATGCTTTTTGCAAGGATGATGTACAAGAGTGCTTACTTAGTGTCCAGGTTCCTTAATATTAGTGCGTAATTGAACAATTCCCTGGTATTGTAATGGTTGATTTTGGGAGAGTCAAATTGAAGTTTTAAAATCCTTCTCTGTAGACATGAATATTCATTAGAAGAAGTTCAATATTGGATAACACCACAGGACTATGGATTAGATTTCTTTCAGTGTCTTGAACTCTAATAATTTTATCAGGGGATTCATAATGAATCTTCTACAGATTTAAATGGCAGATGAAATTTGAGAGCGGGATCCTAAACCAACTAAATGAGTCCAAGTGATCAATGTGTAAAGTTCAAAGAAAACAAATCCAGGTAGGAGCATGGCGTTGAGGTTTTCTTTCTCACGCACAGATGTCAGAACACAACTTCAAGGTGAAAAATGAAAAAGGTTGATTCTGCTTTAAAGCAAGTATGCTTGCTTGCTTTAAAATTTGAACTGTCAAAAAATGACTATCATGAGAATAGTAACTGCATCAATTGTTCTTCCCCATTTTTACAACATTGTCCCTCACAAAGGAAAGTATGGGCTTCAAATTAAACTGCCGATGCATGTCTTTGGGTCTTGAGTCCAAACAAATTCTCAAATAATTTGGGGGCCATAGGAGGAATGTTCATGGGTTGAGGAGCCATGAAATTTACAATCTTCTCATGGACATTGTACCTATAAGAAAATAGTTTAGAATGAAAATAATAAATGAATACAACCTACTAGCTTAAAAATGAATGACCAAAAGTAAAAAGATAGTGACTAAAAGCTAGTTGCATGGCCAGACACACATATACCTGATCTTGCGACTCTTTGAGGCTCTGCGATCAACGATCTTTCTCTTCTTCTTTTGCAATCTTTTCAGAGCATAAAAAGCAGTCTCTGAGGAAACAAGTAACATTCAGATCAATTCATGGGGGTTTAAATTAAATGCATAAAAGTTCAACATAAGTTCATAAATGAAACCGCGTAGAATCCTTAAGCAGCTATGCTTAGAAATGTTCATTGTGAACCCAACAATTGTCAACCTTAGCATCATGCATTCTTTGCAAGATAATAAGATTGAAATTTGGGCAGTCAAACTGCATATCCAGCCTGTGCAGACACAGAAAGATTAAAATTTGTGTTGTGCAAGTACTAACCAGAGGATGTGGGATCAGTTGTCTCAAAAAATTCCTTTAGTAATTGCTGATAAAATTCGGTGTCATCAAGAAGCTCAGGATCACCATCAAGCCTTGCTTCCTAATCAGATTAAAAGGTCTTGTTAGATTGACAGAAATCTAACTTCAATACCATGTCCAAAAGTAATACTGATGGTGATCGGTAGAGAAATACTTAAATAATTTACATTTCTATATGCAGTCATTAGATTTCCAATACTCTCAGTACTAGGTAGGCACTGCCCTCATCCTACACCTTGATTCAAGCTCATGCATTAAACCCTTTACAAGGTGGGATGGTGGGACCTGTTACCCTTTACAAAACCCAACATAAAATATTACTTGGATTATTTAGTTCAGCTATATGAGCACAGATGATGAATTACCTCTCCACTGGTATCTCCAAGCGGCTCAACAACCTGACCATATTTAATGCAGGTAATCAGTACTTTTTTTTTTTCTTTTAAGACAGAGGGGGGACTCCCCTACTCCTTATATCATTTGAATTTCTCATCATTTCTGAAACTAAACTGGAAAGAGGTGAAAATTGACTTAACAGTTCCAAATACGCTGATTGTTGATCTGCTTTGTTGCATTTGCTTCAGCATTCTGCTTGGATCCCTCATATAAGAAGCAACTTGTTCACTTATGTTCTGTGGATGGAAAAGGAAGATCCAGTAAGTATCATTATCAACCAGTGGCAAATGCATCTTCAGTTAGGTACAAAGCCAAACCTGATTAAAAGCCTGAAATTTTCCCTTAATAGCAGCAGCACCAGTAGTCACCTGTGCCTTTCTTTGCCATTTATCAATTGATTTGTCTCTAAAAGGAGCTATTCTGCAAGATAAAAGTTTTGGACTTCCACATATATCAAACTTTTTTCATATCAACAAACAACAATTGGCCATTTCATGGGTTCATTTCATGGGTTGAATACCTTGGAATATTTGACCATTTGGCCATTCACATTTAAGTTATTATTTAGTCCCTCACATTTATTATTGAATTACTATCTAGTCCCTCACTTAATGGCAAATGCAGAGCATATATATCATGCATAAAACAGACATTCAAATGAAAATATGGCAGCATATATTAACTTTTCCGAGCGGATATTTGAAACAAAAGATTCATACAGTCGACCCCAACTAGTTTGGGACTAAGGCTTGGTTGTTGCTGGATACAGCAGGCGTTCAAATGAAAATATGGAAGCATCTGAAAATTTCAAGGCAGACATTTTAATATAGATGATAGGTTTCATTTCACGAGCATTAAAAAAAAAAAAAAAAAGAACTTGTCAGTTGGACGAGTAAGACAGACCTTGATCGACCAATTATTCTCAGCAAGACCACTAGTTTCACACATGAAGAAATAGAACACCAAGAAGAACTAGAAAATTATGTGCTTCCTAAAAGACACATGGATTGCCAGCCTCCTTGCAATCAAGGGGAAGGTTTCCCCACAAATCACCAAAGTGGTATTCAAAGAAAAATAGAAAACCTCTTTTACAGACAGAATAAAAGATAAACAAGAATAAAGCATGGATGAATGAAATACCTCCTGTGCATTTCAGAAACTCGTGACCATTCTTCATCACTTTCCATATCCGAGTTCTTAGAATCTTTTGAAAGCTTCTTTGCAGAGTGTCCAGAATTACCTTGAGAAGAGAACAAAAAGAAAAAGAAAATCATATGGAGCAAACAAAAGAAAAGAATATTCCGCTCCATTTGAAAGTGTGTAATGTTATTTGGACGAGTGTGTATGGATTTGAATGATGAAAAAATTAACTCGAGAATCATCTTTTCATCATGAAACTACAACACGGTAGGAATAAAACAGAGGAATAAAACAGACTCCACTTGTAATTTTTTATCTAACTTAAAATACAAAAACTCAACTAATGAAGTCAATAACCACTTGTAAAGAGATATGTGGAAATTTCAGAATTATCTAGCACAGATTATTGGAAGGATGATCAAACCCACAAATTCCCTGTTCCATGATGCAGGACTTTATTCAGACAGGCATGACAAGGCAAAATAATTATAAACAATTGACCAAGAGTATGACAATTTCAATTTCAAATCACCAATAGAATAAGTATGACAACAATTTCCATTGAATATCAAAGGGCGTCCACAGCACTATCTGCTAAAATTAAATAAACAATTCCATAAACACTCAGCAGAATGTTGAAATGTAGACAAGTTTTGTACATACATACCATTGGAAGATTGAGAAACAGATGGATTCTTCTCAAGCAAAGCCTGAAAAGTATCGGGGAAAAAAAAAAAAAAAGCTGTAAATCAAGAAAACAGTTTGTGACAGTAATTCACAACAATGAGGAAGCACAATCGTTTATTCTTGGTAGCTAAAATACCTCCTGCAATTCCAATATAGATTCCAATGTCTTCTTGGATGAGGCAATCACATCAGCATAAGTTGTGCCAACTCCTCCATCTAAATCACAAAATGAAGACCTAACTGGTTCCTGCAGAAAATGCCTCAAAATTAAATAGATCATGATGTTGCAAAGTCTTATTCAACAAAAACATAAATAAGTAAGAAATTACAGCAAAAAGCTTGCCTGTGGCAATCTATTTGAACTTGAAAATGCTTTCTGAAGTAAGAATCTAAACTCAAGAGTTTTGTCCCAGAGAGCCTTTAAGAATGAGTCAAAGAGAAGTTCGCAGATGTTCCAACAGAAAACGAACCAATCAGATCGAAAAAGTGAATAACACATTATTAATGATGACAGTATGAACTAAAACTAACGGAGCATTTAGCAAAACCACCTTTTGGTTCCTCACTGCTTGACCTTTAAGAACATCCTCATCCTTATAGCGTTTGAGATTCTTCAATATATCTCTGAAAGAAGAAATATGTTGACAAGATCTATTAGTAGTGGGCATTGTAATGTCATAACTCAATCCATAAAACTAGTACGAATCTTTCTAATAATCTAAATTCTTCCACTAACAATAATGTATCTATTTTAGAGTTGAACCTTTGCCTAGCAAAAACTTCCAAGACATTTGATTTTAACTGCAACCAACATATATATCAAATTCATGTTCGCAATCCATCTCAGTGAGAAAAAAAGGCTGTAAAAAGCTGAGAAATTCTTACTGCTCTTGGTTGCGAAGATGAGTATACTCTTTCTCAAGGTCTTCCATGTCAGCATCTTTATCGCTATCGTTCTGAATTTCTTCCTCTCCATCACTCTCACTCTCAGCATCATCATCGTCTTCTTTCTTCTTCTTCTTCTTCTTCTTCTTCTTCTTCTTCGATATCATCATCATCAAAATTTTCTTCCTCTTCCATCTGCAGCATCAATCCTTAGAGTATAAGATCATGATATCATCACCTAAACAGCATGTAATCAAAAATCAATGCCAAACTGACCATCAGCTTCCGATTTTCAAAATCATCAAACTCTTCTGATTCACTGTCGCTATATCTTGTTTTTTTGGATCGCTTTTGCGACCCCATGCTTTACTCCTAAAAATTCAAGGAAGACAGATTAATAATCAGTTCTCCAACATAATCTGATAAAGAAAGAATCTGAACTCTGAATCCACAAAATGCACAAGAACTCAAAAAGAGCACTAGTAACTCTAAGCTAAGATTCCTCTTCCAACTTCTTGATATTAATTGAAAGTACTCAATTCGATACTCTCTTCGCATAAACAGTACCTTTTGGAGAAACTGAGACCAAATGCTGGAGCAACCCTGTTCCTATTATGAATAGATTAGAACATTATCGTCGTCGTCATCTCCAGGGTTTTACGATGTCAAAACCCTAAAAAGTAAAAAAGAACCGTGGGCTCCGAGACAGACTTCAGGCCAACCCAGTATTAAGCCCAAAACTATTAACATGAAAGTTTTTGGGCCTAAATTTCAAAGGGGCGATAACTAAATTGTTACCATCTTACAGTTATTACTTATTAGTCCACGTCTTTTTATAAAGAATTAATAAAATTATTAAATAGTTCTATATATTTTTTTAAAATAGTTATAATCATGGAACACTTGACACTCTTATTCTTTTAATTAAAAGTTTCGAATTCAAATGTTAAGTATGAAATTTCAGTAATCGGGACGTAATCAAAATCTAGTGAGCCTTAGACACCAGGGGTTATAAACTAAAAAAAGCAGTTATAATTGAAAATTAGAAATTTTCTGCTAAAAATTAACTTACAATAATGCCCTTTAAATTTTGAAATATAAGAATTGAAAGTGAAATAAACTGAATGATTTTTGTTGTGGTTTGAAAAGTGAAATTTGGAATGCGATGGTACCTACCTGACAAAAGGGATAATGTGTTTATGGAATGTGGAAACCAAAAAAAACCAAGCATCGATTCCATTCGTTGCCTGTAGATAGAGATTGAGAGAGATCACGTGGGCAACCATGTGAGAGCCCCACTCCACTCATCATCTTATTACACGACACAACACAACACAACACAACAACTGCCTATATTTGGGTAAGCTCCCCGCACGTGCAGCCACTGCCAACCATGCACATGATCTTCTTCTTCTCCAGCGAATCTCCACCGTCAAAACGGTGCCAACTGCGAACCACATCTTGTATTACTATTTGGTCTCCAAATTCTATGGGGGAGGGGAAATGAATCTTGCGAAACTTTTTAAAATCAAATGATATTCATATATAGAGTCGGGATTGATTCCATGCGAGCACACCACACGTGTGTCTCTTTTTATTTTGTTTGTCTACGTACTATGATGTTCTTATTATTCTAAAATAAAATCATTGAATACTTACTTTATCCCTTCAATTTGTATGCGATGTTTAATTCGCAGGTCGAAAATAAATGCTAGCTTTCGAGGAAAAATAATATTTATTGATTTTACATATGGATGGAATTTATACACCCTTGACTATAATTTCTTTAATTTATATTTTAATTTTTTTACATAAAAAAATGAGTTCTTTGCATAAAAAATAAAGTCTACAATTAAAATAAATAGCTATTTTTAAGATGGAAGAATTGAACAGTGATACGAAAGCATAATTTATAGTATCTTAATAACTAAGTTCCAATTTAAATATAATTGAGGGATTTAGTTATATATTTCCTTAAATAAAAAAAATAAAAAAAAAAAAAAAAGAAAAAGGAGAAAATGGTATCCAATGATTGGAAAAGATAGGGTGTCTGCAAAGAAAGGAACAAGATGACACGCGTGGGTGCGAATGGGACCACGTGTGATATATATGAAACGTGGCAACAAACGCATGCTACTTCACGTGAACTCTCTCTGACATACATTGCCTCTCTTCCTTCCCCTCACGTGATATTCGTAATTCTGCAGTCCCCACTCTCTCGCTTTTCCTCCACTTGCAATTTTTAAGTTGACTTCATAATCTATCCACTTTATTTACTTCTATCAATTTTAACTTTATTAAAATTAATTAATTAAGATGAAATAAAGTGTTAGCAGGCAATCGAAACAAAGCATTAAGCATCTCGCCCTTTCCTTTATAAACGCTTTTGGTCACATGCAATGGAAATGGGTTTCGCTAAGGTTTTGAAATGGGATTCCAACCAGTTTGATTCTTCCTAATACAAAACTTGAATTCAAAAGGAAGAAAACATCTTCCCCCTAAGATTTTTCAATCAATTTTTTTTTTTTTTAATGGCGTGCAAGTCATGAAAACTACACAAGTGAAGAAGACAGCCTGTGTCGGTGTCCACACCCTAACTTTTTTAGTTTTGTAATGGCATCATAATTAGTTTAGTGTGACTGACTGTCATTATATCCTCTAATTAATCTTATGATTATGTGATGATGAGAACTTCCACACTTCCAACTCAACGACAAAATTCAACTTCTTACCTATTATAAATTATAAATAATTATTTATTTAATCTTTATATTCGGACATTGTTTTGATTTCTCTAAATTTGAAAATAAAAGAGAATTTTTTTTTCTTCATAATTATTAAGATTTGCACTTTCTCAACATTGCACATGAGAGAGTCATAAAAAAAATCTGATATAGTCATCTCATGGTACGGACCATACCATAGGAGAATCGATAACGAGGTATAGACAACGGGAATTGTCGGCTGGTGATGGATTCCATAATTGGAGGAACACACGTGGGACAGCTAGCACACGTGGGGAAGACGAACTCAATCATCAACCAACAAACGTCTCCTCTTCTTCGAATCATTGTATTATATGCCAACTAGTAACTTCCATGCTCCAAACGTCCTGTTCCTTATCTTAAAAAATATGTCACATTATTATATACTTTAGTTTCTGTCTTGTCGACCTAAACATAATCTTTTTTTTTTTTTAGTAATAGGTTGATATCATGGATTAATTTTGCATGATTTATCCGGTTTTATTTTACCGATTCAATTAAAAATATATTAGGATTAGAGAAATGCATAAAAGAAAAAAAATTTTCATTTATACTTTTGATTCTAAATATTAAATTTTCGAATTCCTTTGCTCCGTTTGTATTAATTTTTACTGAGTTCAACTTACTTATATTTAATCAATTTAATTTTACTTTTTGCTTTGAAATTATCTATATATTAACATTTTGTTTATTCTAAATTACACTTCATATATATATTAAAAATTTTTTATTAATAATATTAGAATAATTTAAACTAATATTTACGTCATTTCCAAATTAAAAAAAAAATTATATTTAAATTAATCTCCGTTTCAAGGACGAACTGAAGACGGTGAGAGCAGCAAACAAAATAGGAGCGTGCTTTACAATCGCCTTTTTGCATGGACCAAACTAACCAGAGAAAGGATAAAAAAAGAGTATCCAATGATTGTAGAGAAGTGCGTGTCCGGTTTTCAAGAGACAGTATGACACGCACGAGTATTGCAAGGGACCACGTGTAGCCATGTGGCTCGACCTTCACATGTCAGTGCACGTGAATTTGCACAGTAAGTCCACGTGACCTCCACCCCCACTCTTTGTTCTTCGACCGCCAAATGGGCCGTGTAGACTGTAAAATCTCATGGAACAAGTTTTGTATAATTTCACGGATTTACTTTTTCTTTTTTTATAAAATAATTTCACTGAATTACTAGAAATACTATTTGTACCTCTCCCTATATAACGTTTCATTATATCTTAATTTAAAAGATATAACATTTTATAATCCAAAATTTAAATTAAAATTAAAATTACTTTTTCAATTTTCAATGGATTGATGGGACCAATATACAAGTGGACGTGGATCAATGATCGGTTAGCGGACCCTCGTGTGTGTCCATTGTGTTTGGAAGATTTCATGAGACACCCGCATGCATCATAATAATCCCCATAGTGAAAGAAAGAAAGAAAGAGAGATTTATTAGAGATTTGGAATTAGGAATAGAAGCTCAAGTGAGAATATTTATATTGGTATCCATTAAAATTTTATTATTCGTACTCATATTAAATTCATCATTTTCTTTTGTATCTGTATTAAAATTTATTAAGATTTTTATTATCGGTATTTATGGGTTATGATTTTAGTAAGACATTATTAAATACGGTGGATGACTTGAGAAAAAGAGTTACTCCTGAGAGATTTGAAAATTGAGTACATATTGAACTCCTTATTAATGAGAATCAAAGTGGAATTAGACTTCTCCTTTTGTAACTCTTTGTTTCCATTAATGGGAATTTGTGCCGTTTACCGCTACCGTTAGTGAAACCAACAATTCAATAGAGCCCTTAATTTCAGATATTAATTAATTAATTAATTAATTAATTAATTAAAGGGAACAAAAACATATCCAATTTAGTATTCAATGCTCATTAATTTCACTGCCATTTACATTTGCTTGCTCCCTCTCTAGGTAACCCAACCATTAATTACCTGACCAACCCCCCACTCCTCTTTATCGAGCCAAGTGCCTTTCCCCACGCGCTCATACGCGCTCTGCCCAATCCAACTCTACTCCCTACCTGGTTCTGGGTCCCTCCTCATTCAATTAGCCCCGTGATTTGATGTTAGAAAGACCATATCACGGGTCCCACCTTAACAGATGCTTCTGTCATTCGTCGCGATTAAGCTGCATCATGATCTGATGATTTTCATGCGCGTGCACTTAGCGCGTGTTGGGCAGAATCAAAAACTTTGTAATCCTAGTCAACGGTCAGCGACCGGGAAAGACGCTTTTTAAGCGAAGTTAATAAGGACCTAAGACTGTGACTTAACCATGGTCTAATACTACTAGTAGTAATAAAAGAGAGAGAGCAGTTTACGAAAAATTTTCATTAACTAAAGTTAAAATCTAACCGTTGTAAAAGGTAGAAGGTAAAAGGTCCTTAACCAGGGTGAAGCCTAGTGGCTAGTAGAAGCCACATATATAAATGATGAGTTGAGCCAATAGAGAGCACTGACACAAGTCATGATTGAATCTATACCCACCTGTCACTCTCTACTTTCTCTCTCTGTATCTTTATATATGGACTAGTCCCATCCTTTCACTGTACTGCTAAAAGCAAAAGGCTGTGACACCTCTGGCTGCAAAAACTCAGCCATTTTCTACCCCTCTTTTCCACTTTGCTTTTTCAGACTCTCTTTGACACTATATAATAAAGCAAAGCTAAGAATCACTCCAAAGTCCAAACTCCATTTCACGGGGAGACTGCTTTGCTTGGAAGCAGAGAAAGTTTTTAGTTGGTTTCAAGAAACGAAAGGAGGATGGGCGAGAAAGACGATGGATTAGGCCTGGGTTTAAGTTTAGGCTTCGGAGGCACAACTCAACAGAATCAGTCTTCTTTGAAGTTGAATCTCATGCCATTTCCTTCGCAGTTCATGCAAAATAATCACCTGAGGACTTCCCTAAATGACCTGTTTCAGTCATCTGGTATTTTTAATTTCCCTTTTCATGTCTTTTTCTTATGGATTATTTTGTCTTTCTTCAGCAGCAAAATGTTCTTTCTTTCAGGAGGGTACAGTTAAATGTCCCTTTTCTCGTCTATTAATTTAGTACCAGATTCCAAGCTTTTTCCTGATTGCTTTTTGATTCTGTACCTTTTCTTTTCTACTTAAAAACTTAGTGACTACAAGTTCGGGTTTTTAATTCGGATGCATTTCACAAGGAATTACTATTTTTCTTTCCTCTTTGTAATAGTGTTCATACGCTAAAGACCTTTGCTTTTTTCAAAATTAATCCGTGTGGCTCCATTGATTTCAAGATTTCCATTTCCTGAATGCATGGCAGATAAGAACTCTGATGCGAGGTCGTTTCAGCGAGGGATTGACATGAATCGGATACCAACAGTCGTCGATTGCGATGATGAAACCGGCGTTTCTTCGCCGAACAGTACGATTTCGAGCATAAGTGGAAAGAGAAGTGAAAGGGAACATATTGGAGAGGAGGCAGAAGCCGAGAGAACCTCTTGCTCTCACGGAGGCAGCGACGATGAAGACGGAGGCGCTGGTGGCGACGCTTCTAGAAAAAAGCTGAGGCTTTCAAAGGAACAGTCCTTAGTGCTCGAAGAGACCTTCAAGGAGCATAATACTCTGAATCCTGTGAGTGGCATTTTGGTTAAAAAATTACCAAGAGAAGGCTATTTTTGTATTTTGAAACCTGGATCGGTAATAATTTGGTTAACATGTGGTGGTTTGTGGTTGCAGAAGCAAAAGCTGGCCTTAGCAAAGCAGTTGAATCTGAGGCCCAGACAAGTGGAGGTGTGGTTTCAGAACAGGAGGGCAAGGTTAGATAATTTTCAAACTCAGATAGGGTTGTTATGGTCATTTAAACTTATAGGCGTGGTCATTAATTTACTCAGCAAGGATACAATAGTATTTTCAACTTGCACGGACTTGATGCTTTTAAGTTTAAGTAGCTTTCAGGTGCAGCTAGCATTTGTATCATGCATAGTCACACAAGGCAAGGAAAGTAAAGTACAATATTTGCCATTTTGGCATACAATGCTTTTAATAGTAAACTGGCAGTATGAAGGGTGTTTTTGTAATTGCACTTGAATTTGAATTTAATGAGATTTTTTTAGGTATAAAAATAGAAAATTGACCTAATTTTAATGATGTAGAAATCAATGCATGATGCAGGACTAAGTTGAAGCAAACTGAAGTTGATTGTGAGTACTTGAAGAGGTGCTGTGAGAATTTAACACAGGAGAACAGAAGGTTGCAAAAAGAGGTGCAGGAGCTTAGAGCATTGAAGCTCTCTCCGCAGCTCTACATGCACATGAACCCGCCTACTACACTCACAATGTGCCCTTCATGTGAGCGTGTTGCTGTGTCATCATCCTCCTCGTCGGCAGCTGCTTCATCAACTGCTCTAACTCGCCACCCAGTCAATTCCCATCCCCAGCGACCTGTGCCCATCAAGCCGTGGGCAGCATTGCCTAACCAACACCCTGCTTCCAGGTCATAAGATAAATTTTTAGGATATGGAGAAGATATGATCAAAAGAGGAGGAGTTGGTTAGGATGCGATTTTGTTCAAACAGTGTTGGGTTGTATATTACAGAAACAACTAGTGTTCATAAAAATGGCAACTAGCTAGGATTAACTTTTAAGGACATGACAAAAGAATCTTAATAGCTTTTGGTTAATATTGTTGGAATTTGATGTAATCAAGGAATGAAACAATGTTCCCCTTATTTCATGTACATTGTTGTCATTATTCTAATCAACTGTTTCTTGTTAAAGGATATTTCTCAATCATAATTAGAATTTTTCTCGTTGTAGCAACGTTAACGTTCCTAGTTAGACCATCTAAAATAAGAACCTCATTATCTGAAGAAAAACACAATTATTTTAATTATGTTAGATATGATTGTGAAGGACAGAAATTGGGTAGAGAGTTACAAGTCATCCATCTGAAACTGACAAGTGAAATTCGTGGAAAAGAACACCTAATAACAATAAGGTGGGATTTGTAGCAGGGTCTGGGCTAGAAGAGGATACATTAATAGCTTCCCCGTCTCGTCCAATTCCTACTGAGACGACTAGGGTCAGGTACAGACTACAAAAACCTTTCCCTGCTTTCAAGTTTCAAGAGCAGAAAAGGCTGTGCGGAGACCTGGATCTCTTTTTGCCTTTTACGATGACACTGATCTCGATGATGATCGTATCCTCATCCCTGCAATCCTGTTCCTGTGTGTTTATCTCTCTCTCTCTCTCTCTCATGGTCCCAGAGGCTAATAGTAATAGATGCTAGTCTGACAGATAATTCACCCGGTGCGGTTACCTATATGGCATCAGTTGTCCATTTTCCCATTTGACTTTTCAAGTGATCCATTATAACTCATGGAAGGTGGGTAATTGAGCATATAACTGAACAAAATATTTCTGCAGCATCAGTTTATTACCCTCTGATTTGAGAAATGGAGAAGTCTTTTGAATAAAACACTGAAAAGCTTCTAGACAACTTGTTTCTTGGAAGTTGAGTTCCCCAGTAGATTTCAATTTTGTCCGATACATGAATGAGTACAAGACCGAACTATAAACTATCCCTTAGGAATACGATATATTCAACATAATCAAAGCAAATGACAATTTTCATAACCAAAAACTTCAGACTAGGGGCCGTGAGTGTCAAACAGTATTCACAGTATCTGCAAGGGCACGCAATATGCAACCCAGGCCAGCTTTCTCTGTCAGCTTTTCATGTATTCGTAGGCATTGGTCGCATGTGGGACGATCTCCAGTTGACAAACCCCTATACAAGTACCTGTGGATTATGATATATAGTTGATTAAATTTGCAACAAACTACTAAAAGAGGCTAACAATCAGATCTCACACAATTATCCGTTTCAACTATTTATTTTAGGAAAGGTTATTATCCTTCAATATCTTCTGGAAAAGAAAGTGCAAAGACACCAACTAGAGTTTCTAATAATTCAGGTTCTATATATATGTTTAATATCTAAAGTTCAGCCAAAGCAAGGAAAAAAATAAGTCCAGTATAAGAGCCTCAGCTTGGTTTTTTACTCTTGAAACCCAAACTCCAGAATAAAACCATTTACTCTTTCAAAGTTTCACTAGTAATGCAAGAAACCAATGGCAATGCCCCCAAGGATGAAAAGAATCCTTCCCAAGCATATATCAACTACAACAAAAGAGTGATTCCATATGCAAAGGGCAATGTGATATATATATAGCTAGTAAAACAACTGGATGCATAAACTGAGATGTAGAGACACAGTGATGAGTGTCCATAATTAAGTTCCAGAAACATGGCTATGCAAACTATTAGGTTAGAGTATGCTAATTTGTACTTCGTTTTGCCTTTGCTGAATAGCTAAAAGTGCCAAGAAGACCACAAAGCAAGGTCTTACAATGGTGCTTTGTTGTTGAAAGTAGATGATGACTGAATATATTGTTTATTTTGCAAATGAAATTCCTAACATGGTTTTAGGCAATATTAAATCCCAAATAGTTGAGTTTATAGACAGAAAGAGGATATCCATTCCCCAAACAAACTATTGCTAACTAAGTGAGGATCCTTTACCTCAAGAAGTTACCTATAAGCAGTTAACATGTGTAAGATATTTATTTTGCACACCTTATATCTTGCTATCAAATAAGACTAGCACAAATACTGCGCTAAGATGCAAATCTATTCAGGGCATATTACATGGAATACGTGTTGGTAAAGGACTATGCTATTTATCAATAGCAATTACCTACTCCAGCCAGGAAAATGTTTAAACCGAATTTGAAGCCTGTTTAGTTAGATTGTAAGTCTGCAGTTCCAAAAGCACAATAATTGCACCAAAATAAGTAGAATTAATGGAATGACAAAATTGTGATATCCCAGGAATCAGGACAGGAGTTGACCAGGCAAAAAGAGATACTAAGTTCTAGTGAAAAACAATCCAAGGAAAGAGCCAGCTAACACGGAGAACCTTTGCATGAAGTTTCCTGCTAGGGCAAAAAACTGAAGAGATCCGCTGAGCCAAGGAGTGTCAAAGCTGGTTGATTGATTTATATAAAACTCAGATAATTCCTAAGCTTAACAACCAAATTCATAATTTAATGTCTTTTATAATAGAGGACGCATAATAAGATGGAAAATAAACTCCCACAGAAGTAAAATAGCAAAATTAAATAGTTGATGAGATCAGAAGCAATCTAGCAACAAATTTGAAGTGACAAATTCCACTCCCACTTGGAGTCATACAATCTGAATTTTCGAATCCATATAAAATTAGCAGCAATTATGATCAATATTGAAGGTAACCAGAATAAAAGAATAAAAAGGAACTTACTTCATGAGAATATCATAGTACTCAGGATCCAAAGAAGAGAACATCCCTTCCACATCTCTTATCGCCATGATCGCTCTATGTACGACTATCCAATTTGCAGACTGAAAAAACCCCAAGTCAATTGACTTTCAATTCTTATCGCGGGGGGTGGGGGTAGGAGTTGCACTAACGTATAAGTGAGAAAAAGGTTGAGAATATAAGGCAAAGGGCATGAAAACCTTGCATCGCTCGTCTCGGGTCTTGGGAGGCGAGCCTTCAAGAGCCGTTTTGAGAGCTTCGACGGGTTTGAACCTGAGAGAGAGAGAGAGAGAGAGAGAGAGAGACAAACACACACACACCCGATTGTTAGGGATTTAGAGACAGAGACACCCAGCGAGAGAGAGGAAGAAAAAGAAGAAGACGGAGCATATATTACTGTTTAAGTAAGCTTTCGATCTTGCGAGATTTGTGTTCAATTCTGGTGATTATGGCCTCTGCATTGTCTGCTTCTACGAATTCCTCCTTTCCTGCCATTCGCTTCTGCTGCTGCTCTCTGTCTCCCTCTTGTACAACCCGATTTCAAACATTTGTTATAATTCTACCCCGAATTAAAATTAGAGCTTTGAAAAACAATAAAATAATAAAACAGGTGGGACCCACTCCTGACCCTTGGTCAACTCTAACCCAGCTGAAATGGAGTGATACGGTTCGTTTCACTGTTGTTTTGTTCCAGTGAATTTTTAGCTTCTGTTTCCGCTCTCACCAACGTACATCATATCATCTGTTTATTTGCTTTAAACTTGTTTTCACTCTCCTTAATCATCTAAGATTAAGATTAAAACAAACAAATCTATTTTATTAGAATGGAAAGAAATATACAGTTGAGCATTTGAATTGTACCTAAACTAATTAATGAAACAAAACCCAGATAATAAAAATTTGAAATTTGAAATTTTCAATTCCACAAAACGAAACTTAGAAAAGAGAAAGGAAAAAGCAAAAAGGGATTGTGTAATTGTCTTTGTTAGTTGTTAAGAGAAAAAAAACACAGAGATTGCATAGTTTCAGTTGCAAATCTAAAAAAAAAGGAAACTAATTAGGAAAGGAAATTTATTTATCAATTATTAATGAAAACTAATCACCTAGAAATCTCTTTCCATAAAGATCCTTGATACTGAAATCTCAAAACATGTCAGACCTTATTTTTAAAAGAGCCAATATTTCTTGTCTAGGCTACCGATTATCATCAAAGTTCGGTCACCTCCAATTTCTTTTTAATGGAGAGAGAGCGATCGAGAGTTGTAGAGTCACTATAGAAATGTGATACAAGAAGGATTAACATAAAAAGTGAAGTAAAAGGGAAGAAGAATTTAAATAGAAGTCTCTATTTGTTCACCATAAGTCTGCAATCTCTCCTTGCCCTGAGATGGTGTTCGAGGATCAGTCCTGGTACTCTTCTTCGCACGCGAGATTGAGAAATTAGGTTAAGGGAATTAGGGATCGGGTTTTGTTCATTGGGAGGTTCATTGATTTGAGTTTTATCAACACAAACGGAAACGTTGCGTTTTGGTTTAGGTCAAAACGGGTATACTATTACAAAATTCAGGGTATTTTAAATGAATTATTAAGTCCTCGGACCTTGTGAATGGCGCCGTTTTCTCTTACTTTACTTTCAACTGTCGATCATATATTGTTCGGATTATTTCGTAATGGTTTTATGGGCCAAGCCCAATATCAGCCCATTACAATTTTTTAAAAATTTTGGTATTTTTTAAATACTTAAAGGAAAATAAAATTACTAGGCCTTGATTTTTTTTTCTTTATTAATACCGTAAAAGTGAAAATTGTTTCTGGTGATAATTTTTTTATAAATTAAATAAATGTTGATTAAGATTTATATTTATACTCTTTGATATTATTGAAAATGATAAATTTGCAAATTCAAAGTTCAATTTTTTTTAATATGATTAGATAAAAAATTTATTATTTTTTTTCCATAATTAGATACTTAATTTCAACTAATTTTATATTTATTATAAGTCAAGATTTACAACAATTTTTAATAATTAAAAGATGTAAATAAACGGTAGTGATGAAAATGAACCTTTTCCCTAATAAATAAGAAAATAACGTGATTTAGTGATTTTGGTGGAGGACTATGCAAAAATGAAATTGAAAATCGGGGTAATTTTGTAATTACTCATATAGAAGGAAGAAAAGGCAGACAAAAATTGGAAAAAAATGGGTAGCGAAAGTGAACGAGTCATTGGCCTTGTTTTTGACAAATTTAATATCCATTTTGGCTTTATTTTATTGTTTAGTTTATTACCACCAACCGGACAAAAAGTAAGGACAATTCTGTCTTTTAATCCAACGGTCATAATTGCTCACACACTTTTGAAAATTTTCCTCTTCCCTCACCTCATACCTTTCCTTCCTTTCTTCACTCAATTTTTCCTTGGTCTCAAAGTCTTCCTTTCTTCACCTGCTCGCTCCCAAATCCATTTCATACGAAGAAACGAAGCTTCATCTCATTAACAATGGCAGATTCGAGATCTTTCGTCAAGCCGCCTCATTTCTCATCTCAGGAGCGTCAAGTAAATCGCTCCATTACCACACAAAAATCGTTTGCTCACGTCCTCTGTAAGTCTCTCTTGTTTCTCCTCTTTCTTGTTGCTATCCCTCTGTTTCCTTCACAAGCTCCTAACTTTATCAATCAGACTATACTCACCAAGTTCTGGGAACTGGTCCACTTACTTTTCATTGGCATTGCTATCTCCTATGGCTTGTTTAGCCGTAGAAACGCTGAAGTGGATTTTGAGACCCCCTCCGGTACCTTTGATGATTCGCAGTCATCTTATGTGTCTAGGATTTTTCATGTTTCTCCGATTTTTGAGGATGGGTGCGAAAATCCATGTGGGTTTGATGAAAAAAATGTGTACCCTTACCAGATTTGGAATTCTCAGTTTTATAGAGGCGAGTCTGGAGTTGTCGTTCCGAATAATAGTTCTGTTATCGATGAGCAGAGCAAAATTGGATCTTTGAATTCTGAAAATGGAACGACCGAGATTTCGCTTGAGAATGATGAGAATCGTGTTGCTCAAGCTTGGAGTTCTCAGTATTTCCAGGCTGAATCAATGGTCGTGCTGTCCGAAGCAAACTATGCAATTGATGATTGGGGGAGACATGAGCAGGTAGTTGGTTGCAGACCGTTAGGGTTACCAGTTAGGAGTTTAAAACCCAGAGTTAGAAAAGCAGAGAGTAGCCAATTTAGTAATAATGGAAATGAGCCTGGTTCAAGCTTTATCGGTTCTTTCAGTAGTTCCGTAAGGAATACAAACGAGAATAATTTTGGTGATATGGATCCAGTAAACTTGGAGGAGAAGTTTGATGAAAGCTTTTCCTTACCTTCTGAAATTCCAGGTCAATCTAGATCTGGAAGGACAGAAATGTGGGGAAAAGTAGGTCCCGTTGCTAATGTTCCTTCTAATTTTAGGCCACTCTCAGTTGATGAAACTAAGTTTGAGTCTCTCAAATCGCACTCTTTCAGGTCCACAACTTCTCTGTCATCCCAAGCTAGTTCGGTTTCAAATTCACCAATCAGACTCTCTCCTTCACACTCTGCTTCCTCTGATTCGCCAAATTCAAGAAGGGAAGAATCAGGGAAAGAGAAAGATTTCAGCGCCTCATATCCTCCTGCTTCTCAATCACCACAAGCAACTGTTAATCGCGAGGCTCGACTGAATGCATTTCATTTAAGGAGATATAGCAGTGGCTCTTTGTTCCAAAAGGATGTTCACAAAACCTTAAAAGATGAGTTGAAGGATCTTAGAGGGAAAAGAAGAGAGGATCTTTCATTAAGTAGTAAACAAAGGGCGCAGGGGCCTTTGAAATCTGATAAGAAACCCGCAACAATTGTTAAAGTTTCACCTAAGGGAAAATCTGTTAGGACCATTAGAAGTGGAGTATACACAGCAGATGCTTTGAAGGCGGGAGATAAGAATACAACCCAAATTGATGAGCAGGTTGGAGAAGGATCTAATGATGCAAAAGCAGTAAAAATAGAGAAAAATGAAATGAAAAGGGAAGTACTTGATAATATGTCAAATGGCATTAATAAGCAGAACCTTGATAATAGATGGAAAATTGAATCGAAAAAGGAAGAACTTGATAATATGTCAGTTGGCATCAACAAGAAGAATGTAGATACCCGCTATGATATGCCCAACATGACACATTCAAAATATCAGAATAAAGAAAAGAAGGAACTTTTGGAGAATGTTACTGTGGAGACTACAGAAGAGTCAGGCAGTGACACTGATAATGGTCGAGTGAGCTCGGGCGAAGATGCCAAGGATGCTTCAGTGAGTGATGCTGGACATGACCCTAACGAGGTTGATAAGAAGGCTGGTGAGTTTATAGCCAAATTCAGAGAGCAGATTAGACTTCAGAAAGTGGCATCTATTGATAGACCAAGAGGGATGCGCTTGAGTGGTAAGCATTTGAGGTGAAACATGCAGGACCTTGTACCTCTCTAATGTATCTAACAAATATGAAGATGGAGTTCAAAAATGAAAGCCTTTTTATTAATTTTTCTAGATTTGATGTACCATCTCTATTTACTAGATACAAAATATACCTTTGGTAGATGTATCAGCCAACTCTTGAGAGAATTGGCGATTTTTTCGTTATGTTTCATTCATTTTTTTACAACTCAATGACCTACCGATCATTGTAAATTCACAATTTTTACGTCTTTTTTATGTTAGTTCTTTTTCTATAATTATGCTATTAAGCTGAGAATTGTTAGGATTACTGAGGCTCGTTATTTTTTATATTTGAAAGGCCTCTCGTAGCAGCTTGCTGTGTTGTTTCATCAAATGTCAAACTTTTCTGCATTTATGTGTATTAGTTCATGGATGAAGAAAATGTTTAACCATTGAGTTATTCATAACATTGTTTAAAGCCAAGCTATTGTCTTAAAACACCAAATCATTTAAAGATTAATCTTGAACCCGACATGTCCTTGGGTTTGAGAAAAATGAGGGAAAATTCTTCTCGGATTTCTGCTTTCTTCTAATGAATTAGTCATAGACAGAATGAAAGTGACATTCATGCTTGTAGCCATTGTGGAGCTCCTTCATTATGAATCATAAAAACGGCAACATTATGTTATTTTGTGTAAAAAAAAATGTGAAAGGACAAGGCGTCTTATCGCCTCAAAAAGCACAAATGGCATGTGGCTTACCAAAAGTCGAGGGACATAGCCATTAGACATGTCTTGGTAAGCAAACGACAACTTTTCTGAACCGAAACGTTGGTCCTCCTTGGCTCCTTCGCTCATCGACACTGGACACGGTTTAATGAGGAAAACGACAACGTTTTGGAGATGTCTCGTTATGGGGGATTACGCTCTAGTGCCCTACGGAGACAGTAGTGTTACGAGGATATTTATATGTATACGTATATGTATGATAAATGTCAGAACGTTGCTTTCGTTTTCGAGGGTTTGTTGAGAGAAAATGAAAGTCAGAGAAAGTCACATAACCCCCATTTCTCTCTCTATCCTTAAATTTTCCGTTGAAGCTTTTACTTACCCCCATTGCTTTGCTTTCACATAAAAATTCAGCCTTTTTCTTTCCCCTAATTTTTCAATCCAGTTTCATACATAATGATCAAGAAACTCCACATGCTCCAATCAGTTATAGTTTCAACGATTCGCGCCTCGATTCTGTGTCAAGATTTTTCCTGTCGGCTAATTTATCGGTGTATACTTGGTTTTTGAGGTTTCTAGGTCGTTCCTCTTGGTTTATTTCATTTTCTTTTTTGGGGAAAAGAGCTCGGCAGTTGGAGTGAAGTTACAGTAAGCGAGTGAGCGAATTAGGTGGAGATATGTATATCGAGGAACTGAAAGAAGAAGAAGTGATGTTGAAAAGCAGAGAGGATAAATTGCAAGCTGATGCAGATGGTTCTTGCAGTAGCGGTGCGATTTTGGATGCCAAACGGGTTTTGGTAGGAGCAGGGGCTCGCGCTCTGTTTTACCCCACCCTGTTGTACAATGTTCTAAGAAACAAGATTCAGTCAGAGTTTCGATGGTGGGATAGAGTTGATGAGGTATACTACGCAACGCCAATATCGTCTTATATGCGCACACTTCTTTGTTGCTTCTTTGAATGTATTTGTTGGGATTCTGTGATTGCCTTTTTCTTTACTAGTAAAGCAGTCCTTGCATGAGAAATAAGATGCTTTTTAGTATATGAGCGGTAATTCTAATGAAATAAACAAAAAATTGGCTTGTCAGTGGCCAAGTGATAACACTCTTTGACCTTCTACGTATAAGACCGAATCTAAAAAAAAAAAAAAAGAAAGTTATTTTTTACTCCAGGAAACTTTTTGAATTTGATTTTTCATGAACTTGTTGGTGATCTGAATAGGAAAAAAAAAAATATATCAGTGGCCAAAGTGAATAACACTCTTATGACCTTCTATACGGTATAAGACCGAATCTCTAAAAAAAAAAAAAAAAGAAAGTTATTTTTACATACGCAGGAAACTTTTTGAAATTTGATTTTTCATATGAACTTGTTGGTGATCTGATAGTGAAAAAAAAAATATATATATATATATATAATATATATATTATATTATATATATATATATATATATTAAATAACAGTAGGGTGAATAGATGGAACTGCATAACATATATATATTAAATAACAGTAGCGGTGAATAGATGGACACTGCATAACTGTACCAATTTTGGTTTGGAGTCTGAACACCTTAACCAGAAGTAGTTAGATTTACATCAAAATAAGTGGAAGAGGTCTGGTTGGCATTCAGTATTTGCTGTGTTTGTTAAATTGGTGGGTTGTACTTTTGCATCTCAAAATGTTGGTCTGACTTGCTTTGCAGCTGTGGCATGCCTCCTCTGTTCCTTTCAGGAAATGGCCAAAAGAGGTTTTTATTGTTGCAATATAAGATGTGAGTATTTTACAAGTCCTAGTGGATCCTTGGTGTCACTACTCTGCTTTGCCACTATGCCCTAGCATCATGTGTTCATGTTATAATTTTACATATTTATTTGTGAAGGAGATAGTTTTTGGCATGTTCTGTTGTTAACTGATGCTCTTTCTGTGAAAAAAATTCTTTTAAGTTCAATTATTGGTCCAGCACTTACTTCTCTCTCTGTCACTCTTTCCATCCCTCTCTTTTTCTTTTTCTTTTTCTTTCAGTTCATATTGTTAGGTGCTGTTCCCTTTCCTACTGATGTGCCCCGCTTGAAGGAACTTGGCGTTTCTGGAGTGGTTACTTTAAATGAACCATATGAGACTTTGGTACCAACATCTCTATATCATGTGAGTTCATGCATTCCATTTTTTGGATTTCAATGTCATTGCCAAACTACAAGCTTTGAATTGTGATCTGAGCGTCGAAATAAAATAGCAGTAAGAAGTTTGGCATTGATAATGTTTTATTCTTCATTAGGGAAATATATTCTCCATTGGGCTTTGGAACTACCCAGCTGACACTTAAATCATCAATGGGGTCCTTCCTTTTATCTTTGTGTTTTAGACAAATTAGTTATAGATGGTTCCCAAAGAAATTGTGTTCTCAAATAGACATTGGTAGTGGTTGCAGCCACCATATGTTACATTCTGCTGTCCCTTTGTACAAAAACACAAAAATACTTGAGTTTGTATATATATATATATATATGCAAGAGTTTTACATACTCTTTGATTTATTGCTAATTTGATTTGTAGGCTCATGATATTGTACATTTGGTCATTCCAACTAGAGACTATATGTTTGCTCCTGCATTTGCTGATATATGCCAGGCTGTAGATTTCATTCACGGTGGGTCCAATCTCGATATTTTCTTTCTGCTTTTAATTTACAATTGTCTTTATTGGGTTTCTCCCTCCCCTAAAACTGATAATTATATTTTTGTTATTAATTATTTTATTTTCTTCAACTTTTTGAAGACAACGCCTCACTTGGGAAGAAAACATATGTTCATTGTAAGGCTGGTAGGGGGCGAAGCACGACCATTGTTCTCTGTTACCTTGTATGTTCAGGTTCAAAATTCAACTTATCGATCGACTGACTTAATTAACATTCTGTTGACCTTTTTGAGATTTGTTTTTCTTTTCTCTATAACAGGTGCAACACAGGGACATGACACCTGAGGCTGCATATGAGTACGTGAGATCTGTTAGGCCAAGGGTGCTTTTGGCCTCTTCCCAGTGGCATGTATGCCTTTCCTTTCTTTTATTCTTTTATTTGTAACAATACATGTAAGTATTGTTCCAACTATGAACTGAAAATTTATGCATGAGCATTATAAAGATGTAGGTAAATATGTTAATCTTATCATCAATAGGTTTTTCATGTTGAAGCACACATAATCTCTCCGTGTTGTATCAGTGACACAACAAGCATATGCATGGTTAGACAAACAACAACTGAGCCATGCCACCATTCAAGCAGTTTCTAGTCCAATAAGAAAAGCTTTTAGTGATTCTGTACAATCATGTCTCACATATCTTCTGCTTTCCTAAAGTTACCCTCTCACTCTGCTGTCAATGCTTAATCTGTCTTTGGATAGGGCCAAGCAAATTTTGAAATTTAGGCATCCATAAACGAACTGGGTTGTGAATGACGTTGAATTTGCTGAGCCAGAAGTCCTGGTTATTTTCATTAAGCTTATTTTCTTATAATTCCTCAACTGTTCATCATGGATCATAGGCTGTTCAAGATTACTATCTTCTCAAGGTGAGGGAAACTTGCAACCCTAGGTTTATGACAGCAAGGAAAGCTTTGGATTGTCTTACCAAAGAGCATGCCAAGCAGAATATAGAAGATCATGATGATGACGACACATTTGTGATGGTAATGGAATCAGATCTTGATGGGTATGATTTTGAATGTGAATTAGGTATCGTGGATAACAAGATGTTGGGAGAACTTAGCCCGGTTTGCAGGGTTCACTTTGCTGGGCAGGCAGCTATTTCCAGACTTTCATGTTTGTGGCTTGGATGCCATGCAAACCGGAAACCATCAGAAAAGCCTGGAAGCTCTGTTGGGGATGATCGATTGAGAAGTCTAACTGTCGATATCCAAGTTTATTGAAATGTCAAAGTCTACTTGAGGTTTTATATATTTTTGGTTCTTCTTTTTCCTTCCTCCCTCTTTTTTTTTGTTTGTGGTTGGGCAGTGGGGGATGGTTCAACACGAGGAAACGTCAATAAATACTCTGCTCTTTCTTCTTCTTCTTCTTCCTTTTTCTTTTTCTTTTTTTTTTTTTTTTTTTTGTTCAACACGAGGAAACGTCAAAATAATACTCTGCTCTTTCTTCTTCTTATTCTTTCCTTTTTCTTTTCCTTTTTTTTTTTTTTTTTTTTTTTTTTTTTTTTTTTTTTTTTTTTGAGTCTTCGCTTGTTTTGGTTAGCTTCAAAGTTGTGCTTGATATATGCTTGATACCTGTAATGAATTCCTGATGATGAGTTTTGTCGTTATAGAAGGCAAGAATTCCTAAATGTACATGTTGCCATGTTGGTAACTAAATATTTTTTTCCCCCCTTTAAATGAAGTAAATTTTTCTATCTTCCAGCTTGTGTATATATACAAAATATGAAAACTTGCGGGGATTTTAGGCATTATAAACTAAAGAGATGGGCTTTGGATACACAATGACTTCTATAACGAAGCTCCATGAGCCTTTCCACTATTTATTTTATGTCGAAAATATATACTCAAAATTGTTTTCATCCCTTTACAAATGTAATTTTAATAACAAAACAATCAGGATAAATAAATTCTCAAAATTTGAATCCTTTGTAATCTTTGAGAAGCATTCTACAGTAATATTACAGTCTTTTATTTTTATTTGTTATTTTTAATTTTAAAGGGGGTTCATTCTCTGTCTCGGACATGCCGGTACAAGTGTCATTGAAATATTAAAAAAGATATATATACAATCTTTTTATGTCTTCTAAAAACAAACCAGAGTAAAGAATCAAGATAACGCAAACCGCGACTTAACGGGAAAAAGAGAAGGACTTGTCTTGTGATCAAAGAAGCGATGCTAATCACTTCGCAATCCTCATCTCCTCCTCCACTTCCCAACCTTTCTCTTCCTCGTAAGCCTTTCCGCTCTCTGCTGCTCGAGTCTATGTGATAATGAGTATTTGAAGATTCTCAATTACAGCATTTTTTGCGTTTTCTCTGGGCATTACCCACTTCGATTTTGATCATATTTTTTACTTTTCAATTCGTATTCGACATTGTCTGGTAGGATTCATTGTGAAAATTTTTATTTTTCCAGGCAATTACATTTATTTTGAAAGGTTAACGATCAGAATCGGCAAAGTTAGTTTATTTTTCCCCTATTTGTAAGATACTTACTTGCCTTTCTGGCAGATAGAACTCTTTCAGCTTTTCCTACTTCAGGAAATTTCTTTGCGTCAAAGGGGCATATAGTTCGTTGCTGTCACAGTTTCAATGACAATAGGTCAGAAATTAGAAATATTTCATTACTTTTTCATATTCTTAAGATTGGTTAGTTTCTCAAATGAACATTATATGAATTGGCAGTGTGCAAAATGGATATGTATTACATTGTGAAGAGAAATGGAGGCGCAGGTTTCTTCTTCTTTTTTCTGCCTCATTGGGCTTGTTTCAAACTCTTCCTTCCTGGGGAAAGACAAAGAATAAGAACCCATATGATGAAAAACGCTTGTTAGAGCAAAACAGAAGAATACAGAAAGAGAATAATGCACCGGAGGACTTCCCAAGTTTTATTAGAGAAGGTTTTTCTCATGCTATATAGTAGCAGTTTGATCTTTTGCGAGGAATTCCTTTAAATCTTCTTTTTCCCTCCTTTTGTGAGAGCTTTTCCTAGCTTTTCACTGTGACAGTTAGAATCTATGTTAATCTTTAGAATATTTCAGGTTTTGAGGTTAAAGTCGTTACAACAGAGAATTATGTAAAGCGTGATTCAGGGCTTATATACCGGGATTTTGAAGTTGGTAAAGGTGATTGCCCAAAGGCTGGTCAACAGGTTTTTCTTTCATTTTCTTTTAAAACTACGCCTTCTTCCTTAATTTCTGGATGAGTTTCAAATTATCAAATTCCAGAATAAAATGAGTGCAGGAGCTAATAGTTGCCACTTTATATGATGCAGCAATTTGAATTAAAGATAGATGTCTATCTCAAGTCAATGAACAAAAATAAGAAAATGCATTATGTGTTCAAAATTTTCTTCTTTTTTTTTTTCCTTTTTTTGTTTGAGGTCACTGTTTCATCACGTGGAATTTGGCAGGGAAAACCACTATCTAATTAAACATTCTTTTCAAAAATCTTTTGTTTGTTTGATTCCAGACTTTAATTTTTCCAAGGTTGTTCTGTTGACCCTTTGAATGATTTCTATAGCCTACTTCTCTCAAGTTCTCATTCAACCTCTTTAACTTATTTGAGGATGCAGGTGGCATTTGCTTCTGACCTACATCTGTCAAACAAGCACAGTGTTAGTTAATCGTTATGTTAAATTCCAGTTAAAATGAGAAATTATTTCTTGAAGAGTTTCAGTGACGTAGACTAGGTTTCATGAGGACAATTTTTGATACAGAGTGGAAAGCCTCCAGGCAGTAGAAATGATAGTTTCTGAATTTGGATATGAGATAAAGAAAGTTTAGGATTTGTTTTTGTGCTTAATTCAGTTAGATAGGTGCATCTAATCATCTATTCTAGAAAACTTATTGGCAGGAGTTTCATGATATCTGACCAGTTAATTAAAGCTGTAAGGATTATGAATTTAACTGAACATGGTGGTGATTCTGAAATAAATTGGTGGAGATCTTTGAAATTTTTGTATTCCATTCTTGAGTTGAAATTTACATAATAATCTTTTCAGGTGACTTTCCACTATATTGGTTATAACGAGTCAGGCCGTCGCATTGACAGCTCCTACATGCAAGGTTCTCCTGCCAAAATCCGCATGGGCACTAATGCATTGGTTCCAGGTGAACAGACAAATTTCCTTGTATACCTTATTTTTGGACTGCTGCTATTTCTTACCTCAACCTGGTCTTCTTTATGCATACTCTTTAAGGAAAGTATACAATAAATGTATTGAAGAAATAAAAATTGATGCAGGATTTGAAGAAGGAATTGGAGACATGAGACCTGGGGGAAAAAGAAGGATAATCATTCCTCCAGAACTTGGGCCACCAGTCAGTTGCATTTTCCCTCTTCAAATATTATTGATGTCTAATTATCTTGCTTTCCTTGTGAAATTGCATACGGTGTTTAAATGAATTCAATTTTTTTTTTCAAAATATCAAAAAGAAAATCAATGCGCAATTAATTGCAAATGCTTGCTAAGGTAGAAAGAAACAGTGGCAATGCTTCTGTTATAACTTATAACTGTTGCCTCTAAAGCAAAGGCCATACTTTCCCATAAGAAAGGCACCACCCTTACTTCTTGCTAGTTGCTTCACCTTACATGATGAGACTGATTTGTGCACTATTGAGAAGAAAACATAGAATTTGAAACCTGAAGTTTAAATTGATAAGAAATGGTCTTTTTTATTTTTGTTATTTTTTTTACAGGTAGGACCTTCCACATTTTTCAGCGCAAAACAGTTTGAAGTGTTTGATGTGGAACTTTTAAGCGTCCAGGATTGCCAGAGGAGGACTATAGCATTTTATTCTGATGTTGTATGCAACTGAAAGGCTTTTTCTTTGCTCTCTTCTCCTCTCTCTTCTTTAGGAGTTAGTTTGGATATCTTTTAAACAGAGCTTTTGCCGAGTTATTTCTTTGAATAGTTCATAGACTATACTTTGCTTCTATTTGTTAAAAATTATATTTCTGTTCATATTATAATTTAAATTAATATAAATATAGATTTTTAACCTATTTTTACCGTTAGGGAAAGTTTAATGCTCTCTTTGAATAAATTTTTCTTAGTAGTAGTATTACTACCATTATTTAATCAACAACATATAGACAATAAAATGTATGAAATGCGTTTCCAGACATCTCATTTCTAAAAGTGGATTTCTACAAACTAATGTCTGTACACGAATGGCCATACAAATTATACATGGTTGATACAGTACAAGACAACAATTACCGCAACAGCACAAAGCCGCATCATCATCTAACAATCTGAACATGCTGCTACTGAATTGCTTCTCCAGGAGCTCTTTGATAAACAACAACCTCATCCGAACTCGGTTTGGCATTATATTGCCCGTAAAATGCGTAAATTCCTAACATAATAAGGCTAAGGACAACAAATCTCACCCATGCTTCATGGTGCAACTGCACAAGGAACAATTCAAGCACTGTTAAAGTGGGTTTTAAATACTATAAAGGAGACATGGCCTGTGAAAATAGGATCTTTATAAGCATACCTGGGCAAATAGGAAAATGTTGAAGAAGATGCTAATAGTTGGAACAATCGGAACTCCAGGACAAGAAAACCCAGGAAGATCAGTGTAAGCCTGAGAAATAAAGTAACAGAAGCTATTAGAGAATTCAGCAAATTAGCATACTAACCTTACCAAAAAGTGATTTTACACTTTAAACCATGGCAGGGGCGCCGTTCCTCCCTTCATAAATATCCTTGTCAACATTTTGGAACTTGCATTTGTTCTTTTTTTCCATTACATCTGATACCATCCTTGTCCCCGCAGAATAAAATCCAATGGGGAAAGAAATAAACACTAAGCATAAATAAAATCAACAAAGAACACGAAATCCTCATTACTACAGACAATCAAGACAAGCTGCAAACTTTTTTCTCAGAGGTAAGGGATCATGAATTCAAATTTCACAATGTTGAGCAAAAAACATGCTCATCTGAAGCAAATTTTTTAACCTCTACATCATGACAATATCAGATATTTTTCCCATCAGAAGCATCTTATAGCATTATCACAAAACATCCCAGCCAATGAGAAGAAATAGCATTATATGGTACAACATGATACTCACCTGGCGGAAATAAAGAGCTGCTGCAGCAAGTATAGCTATGACAACTGCTATACCCAGAAAAATAAATGAAGCACCATAACGATAAAACAGCCCAGCACTGAAGCCACAGCAGGCAACGATGAAAAGCCAAGTGACACCTTCCACCCAGGCTGAAGTCCATCTTGCAGAAACTTGACTCACTGCCTTATCCTTCCAGCGAAGGGTGACGACGCAAGCTGAAACAACAGAATAACCTGTCTGGAAAAACCTAATATGGTGTAAGGGGGTTACAGTCAAAACTCTCCAGCACTTGTCTTATCAGCACATTAACATTTGTATATGTCTTCCTACATTCTCACAAGCACATTGCAACATGCCTTGTTATGTGCACTTCCATCACATTTTACAGGACTGTTATTCATGCTGCTCTATGTTATGTAAATAGGTAGTTGTTTCAGAAAAAAAGTACAATATATTGCAGCAGTCCAAACAAGAAAAAGAAACAAATTTGCCCAATAAATTTGGTATGGAGAAAAGATCAGAATGACATACCAACGAACCAACTGAGAGAATGTGTGAAAGCATGTGGACATTAAATAATCCACCCAAAATTCCAGCAACAATACCAACCCAAACTTGAGAATGAACAGGAGTGTGACGTATTGGGTGCACTTTAGCAAATATAGCAGGCAGTAATCCATCCCTTCCAAGGCCCAGGTATAAACGAGACTGCTCATAAGAAACCGATCATCATTCAAATACGCAGAAAGCTATACAATAGCATGTCAATTATATGACAGATTGAAGTGATCCACCTGAACATAAAGACCGACTAAGAGAGTGGTTGTAAGTCCAGCAACAGCGCCTATGCTGATTAAAATAGAAACGTATTTCAAGCCCTTGGATTTAAAAGCTTCAGCCAAAGGAGCATCTTCTCCAAGTAGATTGTAAGGTACCATCCCAGTGATCACTAAACAAACCCCAATATACAACACAATGCATATGAAAAGGCTTCCTATGATGCCCAGTGGCAAATCCCGCTGAAAATCAACCAAAATTCAGAATAGATATATATTTGAAGAATGAGATGATGCAAGCATTGTTTTGAGACATTGTGAATAGATATATGCATAAGCTACAATAATCAGCCCCAAAAAGGAATGAAACATGCCTGTGGTCTCTTTGACTCTTCAGCAGAATTAGCAACCGCATCAAATCCAACATATGCAAAGAATACTACAGTTGCTCCAGTTAATATTGCTTTAGCACCCTTTGGTGCAAAAGGTGACCAATTTGAAACATCAACCTCGAAAGCGCCCACAAAGACGACGACAATAACAATGATAACCTGTGACAGGGTCAAAGAGAGTACTTATTACATCACTTTTGATCTTTCATACTTAATGCTTATACACAACCTTCAAAATAAATGCTCTAGTTTACACTCTAATTAATTAATCAAAGATTTAAGCCATTTCTTTCTCCTTAAAAAAGTCCTTTTCTTCAGAGTAAAGAAGGATAAATATAACAGATGCCAAAAAAAAAAAAAAAAAGAGAAAAGACATGGCCAACAGAAAAAAAAAAAAAAAGAGCAAAGACAGGCATCGGGAAGACCTCTTTTTTCGCGTAGACCATAGAAGGCATACTGTTTGTTAGCCAGGCAGGTATAGCCGAAAACATGCTCCTTTTCCCAAGCAGACATGATATTTGGCAGGCGAAGAATTTTCATTAAAATGTATTCTCTTAATGCTTGAATTTAAGTATAGGCTTATTGGGGAGAAAGAAAAGTGTGTTTTTGTTAGTTGAGTTACTCGGCCCTTCGCTTGGGAAAAAAAAAAAAAAAAAAGAGCAAAGACAGCATCGGAAGACCTCTTTTTTCCTAACCATAGAAGCATACTTTTACCAGGAGGTATACAAAACATGCTCTTTTCCAAGCACATGATATTTGCACAAAATTTTCATAAATTATTCTCTTAATGCTTGAATTTAAGTATAGCTTATTGGGGAGAAAGAAAATTTTTTGTTATTGAGTTACTCGCCTCTTCCTTGGGAGCCATGCATGCGTGTCCTACATCTATAAGAAAATAAATAATGATAATAAAAATGAAACAAAGAAGCAAGTAGGTTTAAGACCTTTGTCACAGTCATGAAAGAGTTGAAAAGCGAAGATTCTCCAACGCCCCAGCACAAAATTACAGTCAGAAGAGCGAGGAGAATCGGTGCCAGTATGTTGATAGAGAGCGCTCCTCCAAAGAATTCTTGACCACCATGTCCTATCCAGCTTGGAATGTGGTCTTTAAAAATGGGAAACAACTCTAAAATTGTGACTACATAACTTGCTAGACTTCGTGCAATGCTAGCTGCCCCAATGTGGTAATCAAGCATCAGTTGACCAAAAACAAGGAAAGCAGTGAGTTCATTGAAAGCCGAATAAGCATACAAGTATGCTCCCCCAACAACAGCAGGAAAACGAGAAGCTAGCTCAGCATAGCAAAGTGCATTTAATATACACGATACTCCAGCAAGTATAAAGCTGATTGTGACTCCTGCATTGTAATACAAAAGAGAGATTAATGAGCCACTGCGACATTGAAATTCATAAATAACAATTTCTTTTGAACAAAAGTAAGTTCGCCTGGAGTGAATCTAAACAGGAGTGAAAAAAGAAAAAAACTAAAACAAAGAAAAGACCAATTCTTTCCAAATTAGAAATCAAGGTTATACATCCAGTGTATAGAACAATTTTGATGCAATTCGATGAAAAGATGGAGGAGAAAGTTCCAATTGAAGCTCAAATTAATGGCTGAAGTTGAAGAAAGTCAATTTGAAGCCAGAGCGATCGTAAAACCAAAATGGATTATACATAGACAGACACGAGAACGTGAAATCATTAAAAACCTGGATTTCATTATAAGGAAAATGAAAAAAATATAGAAAAAACTAACCAGGTCCTGCATCGCGAGCGACAGTTCCGGTGACAACGAAGATACCGGCTCCAATGGAGGCGCCAACGCCGAGGAGGAGAAGATCGAAGAGACCAAGACGGCGGACGAGCCCATCGGGGGAATTTTTAGCGACGATAGTATCGTAGGGAGAATTTAACGGTTTGGTCCTACGAGCAGAAGACCAGCACTGAGAAAACCAGGAAGACGGAGCTCGGGTGAGAGAGCTGGTGGCACTCAGCTTGTCGCCTCCCATTGATGACGGTTGCTTATCCTCCGGTCCGCACCTAATTTAACGTCTCAGTCTAATAATATTGGTAACGTTTTGTAATCGTTCTTTTCCTGTTAGATCAGACGGTCCATTTTGGTAACTCTATTTTTAATATTTCTATATAAGATCTTGGTTTTTAATGAACATAATATCATTATTATTTATATCTAATTTCTTTTTTTTTATATTTAAAATTTCACATTGTTATATAATTTTTAAAAATTAAATATTTAAAAATAATATCTCATTTGTTCAATCTGATTGGTCTTGCACGTCTTTTAAAATATGTAGAGAGTGAGAAAAGTTTTTATATTATGTAGTTCATAATATTATTATAATTCATTAGACTTTTCAAATATAAAAAATCACATATGTCGCATTATTATAACTAATAAAATACATTAATTTAAAAATTTACTACTATTGACAAATTTTTCTTAAATCTTTTTGTAATTGGCATGTATTCTAAAGTTGGAATATAAAAAAGTTAATCACTACCCTCCATGGTTATTTGACATCATTCAATTATGAATTCTAAATTGATTATTAGCATATCAATAGCTTTATTTTGGCAAAAAGAAAAATTATTCCAAAATAATTAGAGTTAAAAAATTGATACGTTGCTTGATCAAATAAGTTACATTGTGTGATTTCCTAAACAGCTAATTAGCAATGAAAATATACTGTTAGCTCTTCGACTCTTCTATAAAAAAAAGTATTTAAATTTTCTTTTAATCTCATGAATAACAATTGGCATAGCAAAATGTAACTATTTAATTAGAAATAAATATTTTTATATATGATTTTTTAATATTCTCATGAATCATATATCGTAAATTATAAATTATAATGGAATAATTTCTTTAAATAAATAAATATAGCCAATATTATTATGATTAATGTCAAATCCTATCAGCTTGATACTTGTTAAATTTAATAGGAAAGTGAAAATAATATTCAAGTAAGGGCCAGAAAAGAATCCTAATCAATTGAAGAACCATAACTAACAAAACTAAAATGGGTTTGTCAACAAGAACCCTAAATAAAGCGAGCTAAAGACGACAATTATGCAAATAAAGTAAACTCAGAGAGAGGCAGAGACAAATATTATGCAAATTATAATGTATTTTACCACAAGTTCCATTTTGTGATATTAACAGAGATGTGCTCTGTATATAACTTGCAAAGCAAAACCAATTAACTACTAGACTAGTTTCCTCTTCACAATTTCCATTTTTAGCAGTAAAAAATGGAAGTGGATGGATATCCACTGCCTGTGATTTACGGTCACATGCTATATTTGCGTGTTGCATGTGTGCAACATTTTTACATCACATGCATTTGCATTTTGGAGAACTACCTTGAAATCAAAATTAAGTAATGAAAATTCAATAATTTATTTTTTACTTTAAATAATTCAACAAAATTTTCCTATATTCAAGAAAAATAATCCAAAAAGAATTAAAGAAAATGATCAGATTTTAATAGGTGCAGAGTATAATCAGTGGTCATATATAATGTAATGGAGGGTGATTGCCATCTGATGATACTCCTCACGAGTTGTAGTTTAACACCATTCCCTTGACAGCCTCAATGCAGTAATTCAGTCCCATTTTTTTTTTCCCGTAATTTTTTTTGGTATTTCGAGAGAAAATCTCTCTCCTCCCCCTCTTACATCTGTTACCCAACAAGAAATTAGAGAGGAGAGAGTAAAAAATATATGTTTTGAGGGTTTCTTTCTCATTCTCTGCTATTGCCCACCTGAATTCCCTGCTACCTTAATTTTCTTTTGCTTTGTTGCCTATTGAAGCTCCATTGACGCTTCTTCTTTGCAGTTCCTTACAAGGTAACTGATTTAATCCACAAGGTTCAGGATTTAAGGGTTTGCACGCAAGCTCATAAAGCTCGAGCTCCCAGGTTTGAGAAAGCCTTGATTGCTTTCTCTGTAATGCATTTGCAACTCAACAGTTTATTGGGCTATCTATATTGGGTGGCTTTTTAGGGTGGCTGTGGATTACACATCTTCAATCCTGTGTGATTTTTATGTGCAATTATATTGCTCGCATGAGGATTAGGGTTTTTGAGGTAAAAGAACCTTGATTTCCTGTTGTTTTTTCTGTCGTGCTTATCTGGGTTTCAAGTTTAAAAGGTATATGTTAATGGGTCTTTATTTGTTTTTTCAATGGTTATAGGATTTCGGTGTTTGAGGTTCAAAGATATTAGTATCTGGCCTTTGATTGAGATATGAGTCGCAGGGTGCGACGTAAAGTGGCAAAGAAAGGAAAAGAGGTGGTGGTCTTGCCCAGTTTTCCTGAAATTGAAGATGAGGTTTCGTGTTCTTATAGCAACGAGTCTGTTGATTGGACTAGCTTGCCTGATGACACAGTAATTCAGTTATTTTCCTGTCTGAATTATCGTGACCGTGCAAGCTTGTCATCAACATGTAGGACATGGAGAGCTCTAGGTGGTTCTCCGTGCTTATGGACTTCATTGGATCTCCGCGCCCATAAATGTGATGCTTCCATGGCAGCTTCACTTGCTTCTAGATGTGTAAATCTTCAGAAGCTTAGATTTCGAGGAGCAGAGTCAGCTGATGCAATTATACATTTTCAAGCTAGGAATTTGCGTGAAATAAGTGGTGACTACTGTAGGAAAATAACAGATGCAACTCTCTCTGTGATTGTGGCTCGGCACGAGTTGCTTGAAAGCCTCCAACTTGGGCCTGACTTCTGTGAGAGGATCACCAGTGATGCTATTAAAGCAACAGCTTTTTGCTGTCCTAAACTTAAGAAACTTCGGTTGTCTGGAATCAGGGATGTTTCTGCTGATGCTATCAATGCATTGGCCAAGCATTGTCAGAATTTGATTGATATTGGGTTCTTAGACTGTCTTAATGTTGATGAGGTAGCATTGGGAAATGTAGTATCTGTTCGTTTCCTTTCGGTTGCTGGGACATCAAATATGAAATGGGGTGTGATTTCACATCTTTGGCATAAGCTACCTAAACTGGTTGGATTAGATGTTTCAAGAACTGATATTGGTCCCACAGCTGTTTCGAGACTGCTATCTTCGTCTCATAGCCTGAAGGTTTTGTGTGCATTGAATTGTTCAGTTTTGGAAGAAGACATCACCTTCAGTGCAAATAGATACAGAGGCAAATTGTTAATTGCCCTTTTTACTGACCTTTTTAAAGGACTAGCTTCTTTATTCGTCGATAATGCAAATTCAAAAAAAGGAAAAAATGTGTTCTTGGATTGGAGGAATTCAAAAGCCAATGACAAGAACTCAGATGATATTATGACTTGGCTTGAATGGATCCTGTCTCATACACTTTTGCGTACTGCTGAAAGCAATCCCCAAGGTTTGGATGATTTCTGGCTGAAGCAAGGTGCAGCAATATTACTTGGTTTGATGCAGAGCTCGCAGGAGGATGTTCAAGAAAGGGCAGCTACTGGACTTGCAACTTTTGTGGTAATTGATGATGAAAATGCTAGCATAGATTGTGGAAGGGCTGAGGCAGTTATGCGGGATGGTGGCATACGCCTCCTTTTGGACCTTGCCAAATCCTGGAGGGAAGGTCTTCAGTCGGAGGCTGCCAAGGTAATCTCGTTTGTAGATATGGTGGCACTAATCATAGCCAATTATTATCTGGTCCAACCATTTTTTAATAATGTTTTTTGAAAATCCAATTTATTAAGTGGCTTTATCAGATTTTGATCACATGTTTCATTATTGTGCATGTATCTTCTATACTACCAGATTATCTTTCTAATATCTTGCATACTTATGACCTTGTGTAGGCTATTGCAAATTTGTCTGTGAATGCAAATGTTGCAAAAGCTGTTGCAGAAGAAGGAGGAATCAATATTCTTGCTGGGTTAGCGAAATCCATGAACAGGCTGGTGGCTGAAGAAGCTGCCGGAGGACTTTGGAATCTTTCAGTAGGAGAAGAGCACAAGGTTAGGCACCTCATTTTATTGTGCTATTATTCCAGGCTATATTTTATTACTCCTAATTGTATTTGTTTGAAATTATTGTTAGGGTGCCATCGCCGAGGCTGGTGGAGTAAAAGCTTTGGTTGATCTCATATTCAAATGGTCCTCTGGTGGTGATGGAGTTCTGGTTTGGTCTTTAAAAACCTGTTCAAATTTTTTTTTTATTTGAGCAGTTAACTTTTTTTCTTTCCTACAATTCAAGCAGCCATTATATGATATTTAATTCTTGGGTTGGTTTGATTTGTGTGTTTTCAGGAACGTGCAGCTGGTGCTTTGGCAAATTTGGCAGCTGATGACAAGTGTAGCATGGAGGTTGCATTGGCAGGTGGCGTGCATGCTTTAGTGATGCTTGCTCGTAACTGCAAGTTTGAGGGAGTGCAAGAGCAGGTGAGTTATTTTTCATTTTTTTGATGGTTGAAGAAGAAAATGATGCATGGTGAGATCTCTAAATGAAACATCTATCCATTAACTATTACCTCAGCTGTTGGGATTGTGATACGTCTTTGCTGAGTTGCTACTTTTTTGAAAACTGTATAGCAAAATGAAATAATGAAAAGCCGAAATTGAGAGTAAACCAGATTGAAATTGCATAATTGGATAGATTTTTCAAAGTTTCTCTAGAAAGCAGATGTTGCTAAAGGTTCAGGCTGTGGAGACTAGTAAGTATGTGCTTGGGTTATGATGCGCAGACGTGCTTCCATATTATTCAACTTCATTGAGGGGATTTCAGAATTCTAAGTTCTGGAAATTTGTGGGCTTTCCTATTTATCTGAATTTTTTTCTTTGCTGGGGTATGTTAACATTATGTGTAATGTGTTTCTTTTTGTACTTGGCCATTTTATTATTATGTTAGATGAAGTAAATAACTTTTCTGTAGTTTGATGTCTAAACATTCTGTGCTCTGTGAATGAGTGTGTTCTAACTTCTGAGTGGTGGATGTTTGATTGATGTCCTGCATGTTAATTAGTCAACTTGGGTTTTCCAGGCTGCTCGTGCCCTAGCTAACTTGGCTGCTCATGGAGACAGCAACACTAACAATTCTGCTGTTGGACAAGAGGCTGGTGCTCTCGAAGCACTCGTTCAACTTACACGTTCACCACATGAAGGTGTCAGGTAATTTACTTGCTCGTAATTTATATTACTTATCTAAGCTGCTTTTAGGTTTTCAGCAACTAATCTTGTCTACTTATCATATTTCTGATTATGATTAGCCATTCTTCCAGCCAGTTTGATGCTTTTATTTGCATAACCATCCTAAGCGTTTCATCCATTTATCCTTAGCTCTATTTATTTTTTACCTCCTCTCTTTTTCTGGCTTCTTTTGAGTGTGTCTTTGTAGATGTGTTTCTATGGGTACTGCAAGGTGGGATCAGTCTCCCTTACTTAATACAAAGCAACAATAAAGCAAAGGACTGGAATCTTTTATCCATATTATTGATGGCATAATTTTGTTTCAGTTGTTTTTCCAATTAAACAAGTCTATGAAAAGTTGATGTCAGCTTGAACCTATTTCATATTTTTCTGTTGTTCTTTTATTGTCTTTCTTACCAATCTCACATGGAGGGTTATCTTTTTCTTTTCTTTTGCATGGAAGCTGTTTCTGAAATTTATGCACAGCATCTTTTTTTTAATATGAGCCACAAATTTTAACAGTTTCATCTGATATGTGCTACTTAAATTGTTTATTAAACAGGCAGGAAGCTGCTGGTGCTTTGTGGAACTTATCATTTGATGATAGAAATCGAGAAGCAATTGCAGCAGCTGGTGGTGTTGAAGCCTTGGTATGATGTTTTTACGTGATGAATCTTAAATCTTTTTGGCCTTTGAGTTAATAGCCTTGGCATGAGTTCATGGTGTCATATCTTTTAAATCTTTGCACAATTCAATTCTTCTGAGAAATATTTATTCCATTTTAAAATATTATTTCTAGTGGTGGGTGCCACTCAAACTATTTGATATATTTCTAAATGAGTATGCAATACAACGAATGTTATGAAAGATGCGAGTCAACTTGTATAACTGTACGGTTCAAAGTGTTGTGCATGTTGTTTGATTTTATGTGGGCTATTCAGGTTGCTCTTGCACAATCTTGTTCTAATGCCTCTCCGGGTCTTCAAGAGAGGGCTGCCGGAGCTCTTTGGGGATTGTCAGTGTCAGAGGCCAATAGGTATGCGCTTTAGTTTTTTTTTCTTATTTGTAAGAAAGCTCCTATATTGCTAGGAAATATGCTACATGTTTTGTCTGGATATACCTTCAACCAAAGAAATCCAGAGACTGTTACAATCTCTGTTTTGCACCTACCTCTTAGGGTAGGTTTCCTTCATCGCAATGTTTTTAGATTCTTTAACAAGAGTTCTCTTCCTGGTGAAACGTAAAGATATACAGCATGTAGCATATGACGTAAGAACACGAATTTGTTAATGACACTGCTAGAAATTTAATGTTAGAAATTGAAATCCTTCTACCTTATAAATATTTTATTTAGTCTTAATAATCTTAATCTAATTTTGAAATAAAGTATAATATTAGGGGTAGATGTAGTCCTGTGGATCAAGTTAGTGGATTGACTCCACCATGCACGGGTACAATTCCTGTCATTCGCCCATAGTCATGAAGTAATAATAAATAAAATCATGTAGTAATTGAAGTAATAGTAGTAAAAAATAAGCCTGCAAATTCTCCCGATTTATGGCCACCATACAATCTGTTATATAAATCGGTAAATGCTCCTTTCCATTATGGATAGCTGATCAGTGGGTATAATGGTAAATGCCTGGGTTTTCAGGAAAATGTACTTCATTTAGTTAATTTTCTTGATGTTAGTTAGTGGCTGATTATTATAGAACTAGATAAGGATTACATTTCTTGACACATCTGTACTTGTATAGCTGAATCAAATTATTTGTCCTTTTGGTATTTTAACTGCTGAAATAATTTTAGTTCACCTTCAATGCCTGTAATTTATATGTTCCTGTTGTCCTTGGCATTGTACTTGTGTAGGCAAGTACTTAAGGAGGAAGATGGTGTTTTATGCATAATTCTTGGGCATATGTTCTAATGTGATACATATGTGTGTGTCTTTTTAGCATTGCCATTGGACGAGAAGGAGGTGTTGCGCCTTTGATTGCTCTGGCACGATCTGAGGCTGAGGTCAGTATTTTGATTTTTCAGTGGTCAATGAGACTGAAATTTCTGTTCATCTAAAGCTTTCCCTAGATATACTTATGAGTGCATCATGAGGAATTTTAGTTATATATTTTTTAAAATTTTTTATGTCATAACCTGATAAGCAGCTATCCTTTTTATTCTGGTTTTTTAAAATTTATTTCCTTTTCTATTATAATTTGAATGTGCATTTTTATAGGTGTTTATACTTATCCTTCTTAAATAAGCGGATAACTTCACAAAACTTCCCTATTCTCCTTGTGCTTCTTGTGTTTGTAGAACATGACTTGAGCTTTTCTGTATGTTTTTCACTTTTAGGATGTCCATGAGACTGCTGCAGGGGCTCTTTGGAATCTTGCTTTCAATCCAGGAAATGCTCTCCGAATAGTGGAGGAAGGTGGAGTTCCTGCACTTGTACATCTATGTTCTTCGTCAGTATCAAAGATGGCGCGCTTCATGGCTGCTTTGGCGTTGGCGTACATGTTTGATGGAAGGTACTTAATACAAGTGGGGGCTTTTGAAATTCGATGAGGTTCTGCTGGTGTAGGTTACTTCATACATTCGTGAACAGCTTATACTTGTACTTGATATAGAGTTGTGTCAACCATCCCTTTTGAAGCAAATTCATTGTGGCCAACCAATACATAATCTAACAATAGCCATGTTTCTGAAGATGTCATCCCTTGAACAGAAAGTGTCAAATTTACACCTTGCTTAATGCTTACAGTAGAATTTGTGCAACATTATTTGCCAATAAAATAACTGTTAAAATATCAAGTAAAGTTGCCGGTAAGTTTGAAACTAACTTAAAATGTATGTAAGAATGTGTTGCACTTCCTGATATATGAGTTTATAAGACCACTTTTATTCGAAACAGTGAGAGTCCTGGTTATAAGGAGTTATAATGACAGGGAAAGATGATTCTTCTCTTCCTGTCCCCAAAACAAACCAGAAAAAAAAAAACACCACTAACTCTAAAGGAAAATGGAAAACAAAACTATTATATCATATTTTCTCTTTTTTTATGTTAAACCATTGAATTGTTTTCTATTTATATATATATGTATGCTGTATTGATATATGATAATTTCAGGTCATGCTAATGGGCCCTGATTACCCCAAATTTTAAGCCTTTAGACAATTTATGCTTGATCTCCAAATCTGATATTTTTTGGTGTTGGATCTCATGGAGTACTTCCCAACAAGTTGCAGAAAATGCTAACTGTTGCTTGATATTACTCTCTATTATCTCCAATTATAGTTTTTTTTGTCTGTTTTCTAACATTCCACACTTGATATTACTCTATTATTTCAACCTTAAACTTCCAAAATAAAGCAAAATTTGGTTAAAATAATCCTTTGTTTTTCTCTTTATGCAGAATGGATGAATTTGCATTAATAGGAACTTCAACAGAAAGCACTTCAAAGAGTGTGAGCTTAGATGGGGCTAGAAGGATGGCTTTGAAGCATATTGAAGCTTTTGTTCTTACCTTCTCTGACCAACAAACATTTGCTGTTGCTGCCGCCTCTTCAGCTCCTGCAGCATTGTCACAGGTGACTGACAGGGCTCGTATTCAAGAAGCAGGACACCTCAGATGCAGGTTTCTCTTCCTCTGTCTCTCAACCGTTTTACCCTGAAAGACTTGCACATAAGCACACACTGAAATGGACCCCAATTTACTGTGGCAAGATACTTTTGACCCTCTTCTACTACATGGAGCAGCAGAAATTTAGAGTTGGACATATGAGATGTATTAGGCTTGTTAATGTGATCAACTGATGATTGTCGTTGAATGTTTGTGGATTTGAAGCACTGGTTTTGTTTGTTGCAAATTCCCTCTTCTTTGAATACATCCAATTTTCTAGAGATCTTTTCTTCTCAGTGACTAAGATTTGTATGACTGATGGAAAAGAAAGAGTATCTTTTACATATCCACCCAATTTGTCAATTTTTTGTCTTTATGTGAAACCTACCTATGATGACTCTTGGCGCTAGTCTTCTCTGGGTGTGCTACTCTTGGCCATCCAATCTTCTCCATAGTTAATCCTCATTCTATCTTCTCATGATTAAATTCATTTTCATAGGTTAATTGTTATTATTTATTTATTTGTAACATCATATGTACCTTATGTGTGTGTGTTTTCCTGACTGGGTGTCCTTTTCTCATTCACTACTTTTTTGGGGTCTCAGTGGAGCAGAGATTGGAAGATTTGTTACCATGCTACGAAATCCTTCTTCTATACTCAGGGCCTGTGCTGCATTTGCTCTTCTCCAGGTAATAATTGCAAGCTCAGAGCCAACCCACATCCCTTGTTATCTCTCTAAAAATTTCCACCCAGTTCATTTTTGTTGTTGTGTGTCTTCTGTAAGAGATTGGATGAATGCTCTTGCTAAAAATTGACTGGGTGCCTTCCTGCAGTTTACCCTTCCTGGCGGCCGGCATGCTATGCACCATGCAAGTCTCATGCAGACTGCTGGATCTGCACGAATTGTGCGTGCAGCAGCAGCTGCAACGACTGCACCGCTTGAAGCCAAAATTTTTGCAAGAATTGTATTGCGTAACCTGGAGCAACACCAGATAGAATCTTCAATATGAAGGCAGCTGCCAACCCTAGCCTAATCTCATTGATGGAGGCCTTTTCACCTATAAAATCTCACAGCTTCCCTTCAAAGGGAAGGAATCAGCACTGCTTTGTGAACGACATAGACGAGCCAAGCAATGTGCTCAAGAAACACTGCTCAATGCAACTTCTTTCCCTTCTTCCCCCTGTTTAGGTACTTAGAGGTTGTTATTTGGTTCTCAAGAGTGTTTTTTTTTTACCCCTTTTTGTAGCAATTCCTTACATATAGAAGTGCTTTTCATGGGGGGATTGATCTAGAAACAAGTAAATAATCATTTGTTCCTTTCTTCTATTCTATCTGTATTCTTTATGACTTCTTCATTATAATGCAATTGAGAAGCTGTTTGAGACTTACCGAGGCTCATCACTTGATGTATTTGAGGATCAGGAATCCAACAGTGGTCTCTTTTTTTTTCTTTCCCTTTCTTTTTTGGGTGAAAGTGATGCAAGTCCTTGTTTTTGCCATGCATTATGCATTTGCTGACATTGTCGATGCAAGTTCCTATGGATATTGTCATTCAACTCTTTTTTGCGAAACGTCATTCAACTTCATTGAAGTTTAAGATTCATATTTCAACCAGGAGCATTCAAGTTGATGCAAGTTCCTATGGACATCAGTAAGCTGTGAAAAAATTGCAGTTGCTTAAATTATTACATTTTCCTTCTCTAACATGTTCAAATCACCCTAGTTTCATCTTTTGTAAATCATGAATATAAAGTTGACCAATCTATTGCCCCAAAAAAGGATGAGAAAGCAACTCTTTCAACTGGAATTCCTTATCGTACACATATAGAGGTACATAGTACATTTTCCGGATCTTGCTAATGACCTGCCATAGGCCATGGCTCAGGTATGCATTACAAAACCATCAAATGAAATATCAAAATACAGGAACAAAGAATGAATGCATAGTTTCCAGTTTCCAGTTTCCCAATTGACTAATGAAGATGTCAATTCTCACAGAATATGCGGTACAGATTGATACTCTGTAAGCCCAAATAGTTCGATGAAGAATTTCCCGATTGATGAGACCCATCTATAAGATAAAGGTTCTGTTATTGTCAGCTGGTATGATGCTTGGTCCTCCAAATAAGGCACTATGTAATTTTTCATATCACTTCGAGAGATTTGAAGGTGATTCCCAGAGACATTAATGAATTTAACTTTTCCAGCTTCATCCAGTGTTTTCAAACCAATCCAGTCTTCAGTGTAGAGCTTAGTCTGCAAGAAATACAAGATGCAGGAAAGAATTAAAAGCTGTCAAATAAAATAAAGTGGAAAACTAGCTATAACTGCTTTCAATAAAGTGGATATCCCCTTGGAAATGAGTCAAATCCATGAAGCACCAAGAGAAATTTGCTTCCAGGTTTGGTATTTCTCATGAAAAACTAGCCCGAAAATTGAGCAGTGACAAAGGAAACCTTATCTTCAGACTACCTTACACATGAAAGGAGGAAGATAAATATTTGTCCTCCACAGTAATTCATCTCCTTAGGGATGCACTAATGATCAAATAACTCTCGTGGGTACTCAAAGAATATCACATTGGTTTTGGTCAGAACCAACTGTTTTTCTAGGTCAATGATACTATAAATTGTGTCCATATACTATTTCAAGAACTGAAAAGGGAAAAAAGAGAGAGAGAAAAATACATGCCTATGTGTAAGCCTCCAGCACTTAATTCGTATCCTTTTGTCAATTCCAAATTCATAAATTTCCTTCTATTAATTATTTGCGCCAGGAAAGTAAGTATGAGATGATCACATTTCTGACATTCTGAAGTGTCTAAAGAATGTTTCACCAGGATATTGATTTAATAAATATTTAGCAGAGAGTTTAATTTCACCAGCCTACCATGCCAGATTACAAGGAACAAAACATAATTACCTCTTGTGGAGGCAGGACAGAAGTAAAGCATCCATCTGGATAATACCCAAACCATGAGGTTTCCTTTGGTACCAAAACTGTATCATGCTCAAACTGATAAGCATCACCAAGCTTTTTGTCAGAATAATTGAAGATTGGATAATTTGCGTAATGTGTTAAAAATTGCTAGAGGAACAAAATAGAAATCAACTGACCATGATTAAAACCAAATTCTCTAAGCTAGCAAATCGTTCCTTGTAAGTAGAGTTTTTGATGATCTCATTGTTAAGTTCGGGGAGAAACTTGCACCCTTTTACATAATGTTCAATGTCCTAGAGAAAGAAATACTTCTTATTTTTCAAATATGGTTGAACATAAATTCAAGTGAAATTAGTTGATACAAATGAAGAGAAATGCAAAAGAATTTTGGCATCTTGATCCAGAAAATGGATTAAATAAATGAAATAATAGTGGGATCGGTTGAAGTCAAGCAATTAAGAAGAGAACCACCAGTAGTTCAGCACAAGTAAGCTATAGACTCACGGTTGGGATTTTGATATATCCACTAGGAGCCAAGTGTTCCTGCAATTTCACCACTGATAAGTGACTCAACATGCAATGGATGAAAGATGAGATAATAATTAAGGCTTAAAGGAACAATTAAAAATCATCTGTCCTGGGTAAGAATGAAGGCAAATCACAAATAACCTCAAAGAAAATGATTTACCATGCCAGTAGTTACTGAAATCATCTAAATCATGTTCTACGCCTTCTACTTCCCATTAATAAATCAAGACGTGTAAATAGTTTATAATTATACCTGGACATAGATGCTGTAGATCTCTAACCGGAGTAAAGCATCCACAAGAATGCAAATGAGGCCAGACTGAAAAAAAAAGGACAAGAAGTCTGACAACAGAAATACTTCCAAAATCTGCTTTGGTCTTGTTTATCTACTAGAGTTCATTTAAAATAAAACAAAATTAGTTGAAGCAATTAGAAAAAATATAATAGCACTTACTCCACAGAGTGGAACTGAAGCAATACCAGCATGGGGACCTCCCAGTGAAATAAAGTTCTTAACCTGTTACACATGCACAAGAAGGATCATGAAAAGGAACTAACTACAATGAAGGGAATAAAGGCGGCATCACAAACAACAAGAAGGTATGAGAGTACATAAGACAGAATGGTAAGTTATATATGGGGTTGGTGCAGAGAATCTAATTTGATGAGCCAAAAACCTGGCATGAGGATGGTTTTTGGAGTTCCAGTTTCCAAATTGATACTGATGTTTAAATTTCCAAATTCACATGCACGAGAAAACCGTTTGCTTGAGGCTTTTAGAGTTGATTTTCAAAATTTTCAATCTTTCGTTGAAAATTGAATTGAGTTGTTAAAAAAAGACATCTTGGCAAAGTGGAGGCAGCAGATGATGATAATCAAATGAAGCTTGCACTCTCTAGGACATTATTCTTGAACCTCACCATTATAGAAATGAATATTAATCATTACCTACATCTGCAGCCAAAAACCGTAGATGGATATAACCATCTACCAACACCATGATTGTATATCTGTATTTTCAATGGCTATTTGTGGTCCTCTTCTAAGTTCTAATTAATATTTTATCCATTTAACAGCCACAAGGCAAAGGGGTGGGTAATGCACTGACTTAGGTACTTCAACAGTAAACTTATTGATCCATCAGAATAATCTTGTAGGAGTCAGAGTTGAGTCTGATAGTTTTTTTATTTCTTAGATCTGATAAAAGGTTAATTGACAATTTTCTTACATTACATTAACCAAAACTGCAAATTATTGCAGCAAGCATTCTGGTTTGGAAATGGATTACATAAATTAACTTAGTTTAGTAGCTTTCTTAGGAGCTTATGAAGTTCTTGTTTCCTTTTTATAATAACTAATAAGATAAAAACACCTTTATGAATACTTGAAAGAGGAGATAAAACATGAATACAGTTTTTACACAGTACTTACAGCTGGTCCTCCTTCACACAATTCAATAATTCCTCGACCAATCAAGTTACCCTGTAAATAGAATTATTATTATGAGTGCTTGATTTTTATGCAAACTGTAAAACAGATCCAAGATTTGAACGGTAGAGGCTAGAAAAATGAAATGACTGTGAAAAACCATACAAACACAAGCAGGAGCAAAATAATTCCAAAATTAACCTGGAGGATATTATCTCCTACCCTGTATATCCCATGACACATGCAACTCTCTTTGAATCAAGAACACACATAAAAAATTATGTACAAGGGATCATGGATCTCAATCAAATGTAAGTGTACTAAAAAATGCAGTCAATTTCAAATTGGTGAATTAATTATGCAATAAACAGATTAACATCTATACCCAAATCATATATATATATATAAAGAAGAAAGAAAATTCTAGATCATCCTCCAAGTATGCTCTAACTGCAGATGACATACCTATCCAGATGGCAAATGATCACAAAAAGATTATGGCAGATGAAGCATATCAATTTATTAATTTTTCAATCACCTGAGAAAGCCCAACTATGTTGTAACCATCAGCAAGTTCACTCATATTCTTCACCTGCAAATGTAAACAAGAATCTTGCTTGGAAACATATTAAAATTTCAAGTGGCAAAACAGCAACATTTGAACAAGTTTCCCAATAGCTTTTAGCACCTTTTCACAAGCAACTGTTGTCTGCAATCACAATGTTAACAGAAAACCATTAAATTGTGAGATACAGACCTAACAATGACATGCACTTGAAATATTCTTAAAGTGTCACCTGTTCAATAAGGGGCATAATCCAAGAATCCCAGGATCCATCTCCAATTTCACTGCAGAAGAAATAGGAATAAATAACTATGTTCAGGATGTAGGCAAGAAGTGCACTTTGAAATTTTCCCTGGATCCAAGCTTGATCAGCAAAATATTATTCCAGGTGTACAGATAGAGGCATACACACATAATGAGCACAAACAGAAGACTGCCATTATCATTATAGGATGCATTAAAAAAATATATTTGAATTCATAGTTGATGTTCCTGACATAGCATATAATTGTAAAAAGATTAACTGAAAGATTGGTAAGTAGATACAAACTAAACTAAATTTCTCATCCTAAATGGCTTCAAAGTGCTGAAAAGCACGTTTGTGTTTGGCAATGTAGTTTAGCTCGCTGATTATAATGTCGATATAATGTTTTTTTCTAAAGACGGGTGACAAAAAGTAATTCTGCCTCTAGATTGAAAATCCTAAACCCTAAACCATAAAAAGTAGAATAGTGGCTGAAATTCAAATTCCAAGATGAGTGAAAGTACAAGCTAGAATGCTTGTGGACGTATTTCCAAAACAAACAAAAGCCACCTTAGACCTACATCACTCTGCCTAATTATAGAGATCCACGAACTGAGTCCTCAAGGCCCAGAAACAGGTTATAAGTGTAATGGGTGGCTAGTTTATGCATCTTAGACTTCGGGTAAGGCAACAAATAGATACATTACACTCATAGTTGTGAATTGTGGTTAACACTGAAATACACAAACTATAGCATACAGGCAATATCCTGGAGCACCAGACCAGTCGCTTAAAAGCTCAGTAAATTGTGTGATCCCGTGATTACTGCATTTATCTCCAATGCCTGACACCAAATGCATACAAAAAGTTAGTGTAGTATGATAAAGTTTGATTCACATACCACTGTCTTCAGTTCCACTTATGGAATTGCCATCATTTATGCTATTGTTCATAGAGTAGCCAAAGAACTGGTTGAAGGCAATTGTGATTGGAGATTTTGAGAAGTAAGCCAACATATACTAAAAAAAAAAAAAAAAATTCTGTAGGAATACATTACACTCATAGTTGTTTGAATTTGGTGGTTAACACTGAAATACACCAAACTATAGGCAATACAGGCAAAATAATCCCCTGGAGGCACAGACCAGTCGCCTTAAAAGCTCAGTAAATTGTGTGATCCCGTGATTACTGCATTTATCTCCAACTGCTCCTGACACCAATGCCATACAACAAAGTTAGTTGTAGTATGATAAAAGTTTGATTCAACATACCACTGTCCTTCAAGTTCCACTTTATGGAATTGCCATCATTTATGCCTTAATTGTTCATAGAGTAGCCAAAAGAACTGGTTGAAGGCAATTCTGATTAGGAAGATTTTGAGAGTAAGCCAACATCATACTAAAAAAAAAAAAAAAAATTCTGGGCAAGTGGTATGTTCCTTACCATCTCTGTTTTGAAGAGTTTGTTTTAGCGTTGCTTATAAACTTATATATAAGTTAAACCAAATTTTATGGGCATACCGAACAAACGCGTAACTTTATGCGTCTGTCTGATCATAACAGATAGAAAGAAAGGAAAAAAAAAAAAAAAAATTCTGCAGGGTATGTTCCTTACCATCTCTGTTGAAGAGTTCTGTTTAGCGTTGCTTATATCTTATATAAAGTTAAACCAAATTTATGGGCAACCGAACAAACCTAACTTTTATTGCGTCTTCTGATCATAACAGATAGAAAGAAAGGCCAAATATTTACAGGGGACTAAGTCAATCATAAGTGGAAGCTTCAAGATTTGATACAGTGTAGATTTCCTGTTTCGCGATAACCAACGTGGAAAAAACCTACGATCCCCATCTCATTTTCTATCTTTTGCCATAGAATACTATGTGAAGTGTCCAATTAAGGAAACGGCAAAATGATATATCTGAAATATATATCCCACTCAAAAGAGAAATCCTAGAAACTATTCTGTGTGGAACTGAAAACAAATAAAAGCGAAAATTTTTAATGACGATCACGTGATTTGCAGACTTTTTTGTATCATCCACTACCGAGCTAGCAATCCACTAACTCAAACACAAGCTAAAAGAAAAAAAATGAAGAAACGCATAACTTGGGTACCAGACAGAATCAGAAAAAGGGCATAGACAATTACCGTGCAAGACTATGAAGGGAACAGAGAGTGTGACTTGGATGAGATTGAAAGTGAAGAACAGTACTATTGCGATCGTAAAGGAGGTTAAAAGAGAACCCATTGGTATTTCTTGTTTAAGGCTTCTAGAATATTAAGATTTTGCAGGAGATAACAGAAACCGCAGCTCAGGGCAATGATGCTCGTGGGCGCGCGAAAACACGAGAAGAAACTCGTACGTAGAGATAGAGAGACAGTCAACAAGGAAGCCAGATGGATGGGTTTGGTTTGTCTAAATACAGACAATCCTGCAACTACCATTCATATTCGGGTGAGGTCTATTATTATTATTTATTAGGGACCCTTCTATGAATTCTTTCTCTTCTCCTTCTTCTTATTATTATTATAATATGTTCATCATTCAAATTAACTAAAAGTTAGTTATTTTCAGTAGTATTTTCCCTTTTACAAAATTAAAATTAACAAAAAAAAGAAGAAAAATTCTTCTAGTCCTGTAGAAAAAATAAAAATCCATTTGAATTAAAACCAAAATTTCGTTTTATCTTTGTAATATCATTTCCCTGGCATCAAAAGTCAAAACTACCTTCCATTTCTGTGGCACCCTGAACCAATACCAAAATGACAAAGCAGTGGTACTGAGTGCCGTCAATTTATCCTGTGAAAATTCAATTTTATTATATTTTTAGTCCGGAAAATTTTGATATATCGATTTTTATTATAAAATTTCTATTCAAACCTTTTTTTGTTTCTTTACTTATTCCGATCAGAACCATATTTATTCCGTCAACCAAATGCTCAGCCGCGTCAAATGTCAAAGATATTTTGTAATTTTTTCAAATGGCTTCTGTTCTACAAACTACACATATTATTTAATCAAAATCTTCAACTTTGCCCAAAGATGCAGTCGATGACAAATTTCTTATGAAAATGGAAGGACCCAAAAGGCTCCAAAAAACCTGGTCTCAAGGGTACGAGAGTGCTTCTAATCCATGATACGTCAAAGAGGTTGACCAACGTCTGTAGCTTCATTTTGTAATTACTTGCTTTAGCGCAGCTTTTAACAGTTTACAGAACGCTTCACTAGCAACTTATTGAATACCAAGTTTGTGACGAAACCCTTTATCTCTCATATGAATCAACAACTGCCCCAAGACTGATTGAATTGAATCCCACTGTGGGTGTTCTCTACTCCCAGCTATGAACTCTGAAACTCTACTTTCAATCTCTATAGCACTACTACCTGCCTCTTTCTTTGCTCCATTTCTCCTCATCAATTGCTTCATTTCCTCTACGTCTCTCCATCTTTTCTCTACCGCATACAAGTTCCTCAATATGACATAGTTTCCATCATTCCATGGCTCTATATTATGAGCCTCATTTAGCACTTTCTGAGCCCTTTTAACATCCTTACAATAGGCACAAGCAGACAGAAAAGAACTGAGGATGATTCCGTTAGCTTCATAAGGCATACTCTTTATCAATTCGTCTGCTTCCTCCAAGTGCCCTGCTCTTCCTAGTAAATCAATCAGACATCCATAGTGCTCAATTTTTGGGGTCAGCCCAAAATCACACATAGCTTTAAACCACCTCTTTCCTTCTTCTATTAAACCACCATGGTTACAAGCAGACAAAACGCCGATCATGGTTATATCATTTGGTTTAACTCCTGCACTTTGCATCTCCAGAAATGCTTTCAGTGCTTCCTCAGCACACCCATTAACTGCAAATCCATTTATTAAAGCATTCCAAGAAGTTTGTTCCTTCTTAGGCATGCTGTCAAACACGCTTCTTGCTTTCAAAATTTCACCACATTTTGCATACATATCAACCAGTGCTGTACTGACATTACTTTCTCTATCAATTTTCTTCCTGCAAGCAAACTGATGAACCCAACCCCCCAATTCCAAAGCACCCAAATCAGCTATAGCTGGAAGGACACTTACAGTTGTTACTTTATCTGGTTCAAAAGAAGTGCTAGACTGCATTACATTAAACAATCTCAATGCTTCATGAGGTTGTCTATTTTGGGAATAACCGCCAATCATTGCATTCCAAGAAAACAGGTTCTTCTTCGGCATGCTATCAAAAAGAGACCTAGCAGATAAAACATCACCACAATTGCAATAACCATAAATCATACTAGTCCAAGAGATTACATTCCTATCCGGCATCTCATCAAACAAACTTTGAGCAGAGTCCATATCTCCTACTTTAACATAACCATCAAGCATTGCATTGTAAGCTGCAGAATCTTTCACATGCATCTGATCAAATAGTGCCCTTGCACTGACCATATCTCCCGACCTGACATACCCACAAATAAGAGCTGTCCATGATACTAGACTTCTCTCAGTCATCTCATCAAACAGTTTTCTTGCCATGTTTAACTCCCCAAACTTTGCATACATGTCAACAAATGCCGTTGAAACATACAAATCTTCACGAAAACCAATCTTCACAACATGGTTATGCATCTCCAAACCTTCCCAAATAGCCATACTCAAGCCACAAGACTTCGCCAATGCAGTAAATGTGAAATTATCAGGACGGAAACCCGTGTCCCTCCTAAGATCCTTGTAAAGAGTTAAAGAATCAGAAAATTGGCGCATGTCGGCATGAGCTTTGATCATGGAATTGCAAAGGAACGTATCGTCTTTGTGGGGCCTATTATCAAACATCTGGCGAGCATGGCGGACAATAGCGAGTGGTTCAAAAGCGAAAGCTATACGAGCAAGATAAGCAGAGGTGGTGATGAATTTGGTAAGAACGTGGATGTTGGTTTCAACGGCGTTTCGAAGCATGAAAGCATGGATTTGTAGGAGGGTTTCCCCCGTTTTTGTTCGCTGAAGAATAGAAAGGCATTTTCTTTCAATTGGCCTCCAGAGAAGATACGGCTGGCCATCCTCTGTCATTGGCTAGTGACTTAAAATCAATCCCTTCTCGTCTTGATTGCTGCATAATAGTCCAGAGATCATACGATGTTACATTGCTTCTGATTGGCGGTTCTTTTGTTACATAATTACCGAAAAATAAGTTAGCTTAATATACTAGCCAGGAGCCACAACATTTTTTTCCGAATTCTCAAGCTATTACCGCAAACCGCTGGATCCCCGGTGGCCGGTGCCAACGACTGCTAGCATCTATAGACAATGAGGAGACTCGGAATATAGGAGGATACGCCGAGGTTTTGCTACGCCAACGGCTCTTCGTCAACAAATGTCTGTCGGATAAAGATATCGAATTATCTGTTTACACGTGCCGTTGTTTTTTTTTTTTTTTTTTTTTTGACTCCGGAATATAGAGGATACGCCGAGGGTTTTTGCTAACGCCCAACGCTCTTCGTCACAAAATGTCTGTCGGATAAAGATATCGAATTATCTGTTTACACGTGCCGTTGTTTTTTTTTTTTTTTTTTTTTTTGCGAACGGCTTATTGTTGAACAAAGTGTCTAGTCGTATTGTACAGTGTCGGTTGTGGACGACAAGCCACTTTAAGGATTTGTATTTTGTTGCGTATGGTTGTCAGCCACTCAGGTTTCGGAGGACAAACAGAACGACCGGACGTTCAGTACAGAGACATTGGTCCAAATCAAAAGTGTAATACCATCTCTTTCGCTATTCAGGCCAATGCAAACGACAAGTAGATTTATTCACACGATCCGTCACCCAATTCTAGAACGCCGGTCTAGTTTTCCGTTGTTCAACGATCAAAAACACATACACCGACACAAAAAGGTTGCAAGGTTTTTACAGGGAAAGGGAATGACTTTGAAGTGAAAAACGATATCAATTCTGTTAACGGCCTGTCTGTCTCTATCTGGGGTGTTAAAGTTCCAGCTACAGCTATTGATGCAAGTGTTGTTGACAATTTTTGGAGGTATTTTGTTAAAGTCATTTAGATTTTGTTGTATTTTGTTGAAGTCAAGAGGTAGGAAGAGGTAGCGAACTACCTTGCTTTTAGGTAGATTTGGGTGAACCAAACCTTCCTTGACTTTTAGGAATTGTCGTGAACAAACTTTTTAGGAACCTAGCTCTACTATTAAATGGGTTTACATTTATGCTGTAATGGAATTAATAAAGGAAAATTAATTGTTTCTTCACACTCAACAAAATCTGCAGCTTTTCTTTTATCTGCAGAAATTTCCTTCTCTTCCTTAATTTTCTGCTCTTCTAAACCAACATGGGGAATCAATATTTGTAAATAATTTCTAATTGTGAAGCTTTACATAATACCCATTTATAAGTTGACAATTAACATTGATTAAAGAAAATTAATTGTTTCTTCACACTCACAAAATCTGCAGCTTTTTCTTTTTCTGCAGAATTTCCTTCTCTTCCTTAATTTTCTGCTCTTCTAAACCAACATGGGGAATCAATATTATTGTAAATAATTTCTAATTGTGAAGCTTTTACATAATACCCATTTATAAGTTGACAATTAACATTGATTAAAGAGTGATTTGAGCAAAAATATTTAGACGGTGTAGTGCTGGTTAATGGCGTCAATGTCCAAGCCTCTTAACTTGGCAAATGACTCCACCTTTCCTTTCAGTGTGTGAAGCTCCCTCATCCTGAAGCACAGTCAAAAATGGAAAAATGTCAGGTTGATAATGGAGACCAAAAGATTTTATTTTTATCTGATGTGATAAGGAAAAAATACAAGGAGGACTGACCTTGCAATCTCTGCACGCTTTTTAGCTTCTTCTGCCATGATACTAATGTCCCCAAAAGTGTTTCTCTCAGAAAACAATTTTCTCTCAGCAGACCGGAGGCCATGAAGCGTTCGCTGTTCTGCTGCCCATGCTGCTTCTCGAGCTTCTTTACCAAAGTTCTTTTTGTTGGTGAAAGCAGTCTGGTAATAAAAATTTTAGATTGTAGTAAGTAGTTGAAATTGATTTTAGTCAGGTTGTTAGAATGGTTAGAATTTTCACTTACCCTTTGCTCTACCACTAGATCCCAGGCTTTTCCACTCAGTGCATAGCGCACAGCAAATTTGATAGGATCAAGGAGGAGGTAGGTCAGCATATTGTACAGCCAAATCACACCTGTCCACCCCCAACCAATACTTCTGATTCCAGCAAATTTCCATGTTGCAATGGCCGAGATCACAGTTGCAATCTGAATTCATTACCATTTAAAAGGTTCAGATTTAGTATGTACAAAATAATTCAATGCTTTGAACGATAAGATTTATAGGATTCATTACCAGTTGAGCAACTATAAAGGCATTAAACAGTAGAAGGCCAGGACGTTCTCTAAATGACCAGCTCCTGGACCGTGTCACGAATATCAAGGCCTGGCTAATGGTACTAACTTGAAGATATACAGCAGATGCTAACTGTTCTTCAAGCTCATTGGCAATTGTTTCGTCTGACATGTTAAAATGATGATGCTGGTTGAAGCTCCTCACCTTGAAATGTTTCTGCAAAGAGAGAAATTATAATCCAATGCATGTTAAGTTAATATCTTACAAAAATTATTTATGGAAGCTGTATGCTGTTTAAACTTTATATTCTCATTCAAATTTCAAACAATTTATGGAATTAAATGAAAATATATTAGTTGGGTGTTAGGAAATAAAAGAAGGGAATTACCGGAAAGAAGTTAGTTTCATATGCTGCCCAGAAGAATATGACCGTCATTAGAGCAAGGTAACCGCCAAGGACAATACCAGTTGCAAAAATTTCACTTAGCTTCCAACTGTCAGGAAGGGGAGAAGGCCTGACCCTGTCTTTGGATATAGTCATGATAGTACCTGCCAAATAGTAGGTCAAAATAATGAGCAAGACAAACAAAAACATAACACAGGTAAAATACTACTTAAATAACAGGAGGTAGAGAAACTTAAAAGCCAACCATCATTAAGAATGGCGATGACAAGAACCATAAAAGGAGGGAAGTCAAATTTCCAGAAGACAGTCAGCAACATAAAACCAAGCTGTTACAAAAACAAAATAAAATGAGGAAATACTGATGGTATTTTGCATTTTATACCGGTTCATAAAAAATTTCATTGAACAAGGGAAACTTACCACAATACGGATAGTGATTGACACTGCATATATCTGGAAAACAAAAATTAACATCAGATTTCTATTAAGATAGCTGAAGCTTTCGGTGATAACTTGATCATACTCTGGATATTTTAGCTAGCATATTATTACCGTGTAATTTTTCATTCTCTGGAAGATTGCACGACTTGTTAACACTGCACTAATGATTACACTCAGCCCTGGTTCTGTTAGAACTATGTCAGAGGCACTTCTGGCAGCATCTGTGGAATCCGCCACAGCAATTCCTATGTCAGCTTTCTTCAGTGCAGGTGCATCATTAACACCATCACCAGTCATTCCACAAATATGCTTTTTAGCTTGCAGTCTCCTTACAATCTCATATTTATGTTCTGCAGATGAGAATATGGGATTAGAATCAGATAGCTAATTGACACTTACATAGTTTTCATTGTGAAACAAAAATAGAACTAGGGATTACCAGGGAAGACTCCAGCAAAGCCATCGGCTTTCTCAATGAGCTCATCAATTGGAAGTGATGCAGTTGTGCTGTTCTTGCCATCACCAAGAAGAGATGAAGATGGGTACATATTTGTGCCCATTCCAAGCCTCCTTCCAGTTTCCTTGGCAATTGCAAGTTGGTCGCCTGCATAGATTTTAATCAGAGTGGATCAGCCACACAGTACGAAATGCACAGGACGTACCATTTCATTCTCTAAAAATTCCTCATGATTTTTGAAGTTTTGGGTCTTGGGAAGCTACATGGGAATTGCTTGTAGACACTGATGGTGACAAGTTAAACCTATGGTCTTCCATAAACTGATAGACAAAACAATTTCTTGATCTTGAATAGTATATAAAACCCACAAAACAAACAGATAGAACCTTATAGAAAATAGAGGTTTGGAGAAAAAAAAATTTCAAATTGAAGGGGACAATAGTGATGGAACATACCTGTAATCATTTTAACACTAACACCAAGATCCAGAGCTCTTCTGATTGTTTCAGCACTATCATTGCGAGGAGGGTCAAATAGAGGAAGAAGCCCAACAAATTCCCAGGGGCCACCTGGACTTTCTTTGGTGCCAGCAGGTACTTCCTGCAGAAGATGAAACTGTATTGTTCGAAAAATGCATAGAGAAAAATATGCATATATTAGACGGTGAAGAGTTCATTAGTCACCTGCTGGGCAACGGCAAGAGATCTAAGTCCACGTTCTGCAAATTTGTCGATTATTGCATGTACCTTGTTCTGTATTTCTGATTTATTATGTGCCAGATTGAGAATCTAAATGGAGTGCAGGCAAAAAGCTAAAATTACCCTCTATTATCAACTGGTTGCTTTTCTAATCTTAATGCTTGATGATAATACCTGCTCGGGAGCACCTTTACTGACTCTATGCATTTTACCAGCAGCATCTATGTATGTAAGTGCAGTCCTTTTGTCAGTTGGATTAAATGGAAGGAAGTGAACTTCTTTAATTCCAGCTCGAGCCTTTAGAAGAAGTACAGAATAAATTATTAAGATAACTTGGAGGTCCGAGGAGAAAATACATTCAGCCAATCAAAAGCTTCAAATATATTGTTGCAGAAACTACAAGCAGTAGATTTCAGGACATATACGTGGTGAAAAGAATCTTTTCAACAATTTTAGCATGAAAAAACTTAACTCTAAAATTCTAGGAAATTGCAGTCTCATGAAAAGAACAAACTAACATATTGATATTGACATTTGAAGACATGCAAAACATTTCTAGTAGTATCCACAGGGACAAGCAATTAATCAGATACCTCCTTAGGGTCTGCCAACATTGAAACAATTGCAGCATCAATAGCATCCTGATTCTCCAACCTTGAGGCTCTTGCAGCCATGAGCACAACCATATCCTTGTCAACTCCTTTGGCGAAAACCTGAAGAAAAGGGGATAATTCCTTAGGTTTTGTCAAACTGAGAAACGAATAGCAATCCATAATATTGTTATTGAAAAAAGAAAACATTTAGATGAAAGAAGCAAACGCAAAAAAAAAAATATTAGTAACTTGTACTTTTGTAGAAGGAAGCTTGTGACTGTGATTCTGAAGGTGTTGGTTCCTTCAGTGAATCTATGTTTATTGTATTGTGATACTATGCTATGCAAACTGAAAATCAGAATATCAAAAGAAGAACCTCAATCATATTTTTGTCCACGGTGAGCTTGTTAAGTGTCAATGTGCCCGTTTTGTCACTGCAAAGCACATCCATTCCAGCCATTTCCTCAATGGCAGTCATTCTCTTTGTAATTGCGCCCTACAGAAGACAGAAGACTGTTTATCTGAATAATTTTCCCTATAGTGCACATTTTATTTATTGACTATTTAATTTCCACATTCCAAGATCATCTTCTTAGTCAAGCCAATCAAGGCTAAAGCCGACAGTCCACAAACCTGCTGAGACAAGCGATGTGAGCCAATGGCCATCGTAACAGAGAGAACAGTTGGCATAGCTATCGGGATCCCACCAATCAATAGGACGAGTAGGTTATCAATACCAACACGGTATCCCCTCTCTTGAATCCCATATATCACAATGATTTCAACAAGCATACCAAGTGCAATTGAGCAAATGCAGAAGTTTCCAATTGATGTTAAAACCTGGAACCATCAAATAAATTTAATTAGTAATGAAGTTACATCACAATAATTTCATTTTCACACAACACTAAGCTTAGTCATGACATTCTTATAAGTAATGCATGACACAAAGATTTTCATCTCTTTCAGCCTTATTATCATAGGTGGAGAAACAAAGAAGACCTTCTGGAAATGCCCAACATGCGAAGTGTTTTCAACCAGATGAGCTGCCTTCCCAAAAAATGTGTGAACACCAGTTGCAATGACCACTGCTTCAATTTCACCCTGCTTACACGTTGAACCCGAGTAAACTCCATCACCAGGATTCTTGGTTACTGGAAGTGATTCTCCAGTAAGTGCAGACTGCAAGTGACAACCATATTGTCAAATCCAGAAAGGTATAACGTTTGCAAATGGTAGACAACCTTTTGCATTTCATTTCAGAGCAATATCCATGTTAAGTTATAAACAAAAAAAATCACAACACAATATTTAACCCGAAACAGATATTGTGAACAAATAAGCTCATGCTATTTGCAGAAAATGATAACCTGATCAATCTTTAAAGGATCTCCTTCAAGAAGACGTGCATCAGCAGGAATGATGTCACCAAGTTTGATACTAATAATGTCCCCAGGCACCAACACTGAAGCATCTTCCTCACTCCACTTTCCATCTCTTAGGACCTGGTAAGAGTAGCTAGAAAGTCAAAACTAAGTAGGAGTTGAGATTTAATGCCTCAGGAAGCCAGATGAAAAGTTCACATATGAAATAGGAGAAGCTTTAACAGACCTTGGCTTTGGGAGCCAACCGAGCCATAAGGGCAGCAGCTGCATTGCCAGCATTGTTTTCCTCAATGAAACTGATGGTGGAATTGATCACAAGTAAGATTACTATACCAACAAAATCATGATAGTCTGGACTCTTGCCCTGCAAAATGAGTTGGTATCAGCAGCATTCCATCACTCATCCAACACTAGCAAAATTGCCCCTTGTAGAAGTTGGCTAGTTCCGAAACTTTATTAAATCATTTCATCTTGAACCATAACTTAACCAGCACAAAATCTAAATCAAAGATCTCATTCAAGCGCAATATCCCATCAACAAAAACACTTAATAAGCTGATCCTGCAAAGAGATAAAAAGAGTTGGGATATAGACTTACCCCTCCATGTGCAAGAGCAATGGCCATGATAGCTGCTGCTTCCATGACCCATGATAGAGGATTCCACATAAAGCCCAAGAACTTTAGAATTTTACTTTCCTGTGGAGGAAAGGGAATTAATGAATCAAGACATGAAATATAAAAGGCATTAAAGAAAATCAAAATGGAGTATAATTGACATTTCCTTCCAAACCTTTTTCTCTTCAAGTTTGTTGTGTCCAAACAAATCCAACCGCTCTTGAACTGCATCAGAGCTCAAACCATTTTTTGTACATTTAAGATGGTCAAAAACTTCTTCAAGGGGTATATTCTCCTGCACGAGCCATTTTGAAATTCAGCAAATAGGCATTAAGCATAAGTCATCCGGAACAGAATGTTCAAAAAACATCTTCTACCTTATTTTTCCTTTTCTTCTTTATTTTTCTAAGAAAGTTTAGTTATTAAAAAAAAATAAGAACATTATTATTCCGTTAATCATTTGTCAATACAGGATAAATATTCAGAAGCAAGGCAAAGGAAAAAGAAAAAAAAAAAGGACAATTTCGCCAGAAAGAAGAATTTAGACAATTTTGACAAACAGAAGAATTTTAATCATGTATGAAAGAATTTAAGAATTTCACAGATAGATGCCTTATATTGAAGAATACAATTTAATATTAACAAAAAACAATCCTTAAGGGAAGATTCTTCAGATGGTAAACAAACAAACCATGCTGTTATGCACATACCAGATCAACTGCTTCCTTGATGACAGCATCAAGAGCAACTGACTCATCAACCATCGTAGATATCTTTCAGCTTTGACTGTCCACTCTGCAAGATGCTGGTATTCGCAAGAAATTCTGCATTACCAAGCACTTCATGTCAAGCCACCAAATTCACTAAAAATTACATCCACTGATTTTATTCTTGCTGATTATTATTAATTTATAAATTTTAATCCATAAATGTGTATGAATTTTTTTTTGACCTCCCCTTTCATTCAGTGACCAAAAACAGAAAAAGCCGCAGTTGAAACTAGAACAGGTGTAAAGATAATAGAATAGTGATGGTATTAAACACAACGCCCCAAAGAAAGGGGGAAAAGAATTTGCAAACAAGAAAGTTTTCAGTTTCAACTCATTCAATAGCTATTAAAATAAAGCAAATTCAATCACATTGAAGGACATTAATTACAGCCTTGATTTAATAAATAACGACATATATTTGACGGAAGACTAACAATCAAAATTCTTCAACATAAAGAAGATCTTAGCAATTAGCCCCTGCCGGCACACTGTTTGACAAAATTCTTGAAAAAAATTCTCGAGGTTCAAGAAGAGATAAGCTTTGATCCTAGATCGACACCAGAGAAAGTACATACACACACACATATATATTTATATATATATATATATAAACAAACAAGGAGTGACCCATCAAAATCAATTTGAAGAGGGCAAAGTAGCAGATAAGCAGCCAAATAATAAAGTGCTGATAGGAGAAAAACCTAGACAGATCCTAGCCAACAAGCAACAGAGAAGAGACAAATGGGCACAGATGTGGGCGAAGAAATGTAGGGGCATGTTCGATGAATATAAAAGCTCCATTTTGCAATAAGACGGCCATGTTCGCTTGTGAAGGTCCGCCGGCCATCATCAGCTAATAAGTAATAACCGTTACAAAGAAAAGTTCAAAATTTTAAATGCCAGTGAGCTTTTGCCGCCATATCATAGAAATGCTTGTTTCTTTAAGTTCACGTCACGTCGTCTACTTCCGTACTATGCTTTCCAAAAATCACAAACCTTTAAGAATATATATATCCTAGCCAACAAGCAACAGAGAAGAAGACCAAATGAGGACCACAGATGGTGGAGCGAAGAAAATGTAACAAGGATGGCATGTAAATCGAAAATGAATATAAAAGCTAACATTTTGACAATAAGACCGGCCATGCGACTTAGTGAAGGTCCAGCCGGCCATCAATCAGCTAATAAAGTTTAATAACCGTTACAAAGAAAAGAATTTCAAAATTTTAAATGCCAAGTGAGCATATATTGCAACGCCATATCATAGAAATGCTTAGTTTCCTTTAAAAGTTCACGTCAGCGTCGGCGTCTACTTCAACAGTTAACTATAGCTTCCAAAAATACACAAACCATTTTAAGAATAATATAATATAATACTATAATATATAATAATATAAATAAAATAACATATTTTGACCACTGAAAAACTTGCGCTATTCATATAACTGATTTATCCTTCACTGTTCCCTAAAGTTTGCGATTAACACCTCCTAATAATTATATCAATCAGCACAAATTAAAATTAACCTTCTAAGGGAGATTTCAAATTATAGAATTATAAATAAACAGAATGATAAGGTGAAGACTTGAAAATATCAATAAGGAAGATCCAGAACTCAGAAACAGAAAATCGAGAACGAATGTTCTTGTGTTATTACTAATTATACTGATGTTATAGTCAACAATCACTGAAAAACATTATTTCTCTCCAATATAACGATTATCAATTTTTTAATACAAACCGTCATCTTACCAATTTGGAAAGATACTAAAAAATCCAGAGCAACGAGCTTGTTCCAAGAGTTCCAAGATCTTACCACCTTGTATTTTATGAAGCCGCATTTAAATATCCCAGAGACAAGCCTTTCGATACGGCTTTCCCCAATTAATTAAAATTTAGGGATATAGAACTTTCTCCAGGGATAGTCGACCACTAGGGTTAAAGATAGCCTCTACCCAATCTCACGACAGAAAGCCCAACCATAAAACACAAACATACAATACAATTTATACTCATATAATATTATAATAATTTATTAATATATAAAATACATAATTTTGACCTGAACTTGCGCTGATTATCTGATTATCCTTATGTTCCCTAAGTTTGCGATTTACCCTCCTTAATAATTATATCATCAGCCAAAATTAAATAACCTTCTGGGGTTCAATTATAGATTATTAACAGATGATGGTGAAGATTGATAATTCATGGAAGACCAGACTCGAACGAAATCGGACGATGTTCTTGTGTTATTACTATTATTACTGATGTAGTCCAACTGAAAAATTATTCTCTCCATTAACGTTATCATTTTTATAAAAACCGTCTTCTTCAATTTGGAAAGATACTAAAATCAGAGGCAACGGCTTGTTCCAGGTCCAAGATTTTCCTATGTTTTTGACGCTTTAATTATCCCAGAGGACAGCCTTCGTACGGCTTTCCCCAATTTTAAAATTAGGGATATGCTTCTCCAGGGTGTGCCACTGGTGTTAGATGCTCTACCCATCACGACAGCCAAACCTAAAACAAACATACATATACAATTTTCTATTAATTTATAATAATTTTTAATTTTAAATAGCCTGCATCAGGCATAACAACACTAGCACACGACAATTTAAAGTTTTCAAACACAATGACAAGGCCAATTTTTTACAGTTGAAGATGAAGAAGAAAGAGGAGGAGAAATTTCAAACCCTGGGCTTTGGTTTCTTCTTTTTGGATTGGGTCAGTTGGTTTTGTCCTTTCAAAACATTTTGGTCAAGATAATGAACTATTGGGCCAATAACCAGGTTCTGTTGAGCACGTCCGACTACCAAGCTAATCGTATTCCAATTACAGAACGACAGTACGTTGATTTTACATACACAAGTCAGCAGACGCCCCGTCGTTTAGGATGATTTATTTTTTAATTTGGTGAGGAACGAGATTATTATTCAAATTGAAGTTCAAGGACTATAAAATTAAAAAAGTACAATATTTTTCTTTTGAACTGAAAAAAAAAAAAAAAAGAAAAAAGAAAAAGAGGTACAATTTAAGGAGTAAAATCTTGTCTTCGCATAATGATTGATTTTAAGCCCACATCTAGATCTGGACCAAGTTGTAGAATCTGAATCCTTTTCGCGTTACTCTCGCATAGCGATTCCTTACTCTCGGTACAGCTCTGCTTCTCTCTATACTTTCTGTCGCGACAGTGTTCATGTTTCCATAATAACGTCTGGTTTCGACTAGACATGGCTGACAATATAATACATGTCTTCCTTTTTTAATGGTGTTTAGAATTTTCTGACTGTTATGGGAGACGGTGATCATGGTTTAAAATGCATTAGTGTACGTTAGCTGTTTGTGAAAAATTCCAGCTGAATCTATTCGATTCCATTCACATCTGTACAATGGAATTCGGGTCTAAATATCTGTATACTTAACCTTAACTCTGTGGTAAATTTTCTGAAAAAGATATTCATATTTGCGGTATCGTGAATCCTTTGATCAACTGGAATTCTATTAATAGCAAAAACATGAAAATGTTTTTTGGTTATCAATTCTGGGGACTAAAGGTCCAGATGTTCTAATTCTACCTGCGAAAACACGAGTGTTTTTTGTTTTCTTAAATTTAGTATTTTTATCATGTTTTTTTCAATCACATACTAACTGCAATTCACCTTGTTTTCTGTTATTACAGTAAAGTCGCTGATGGACTGTTGGAAAGGTATTCTAAAGGTTCCAGTGGACCCAACCAGCAGAAGTTACTGCAGAGTTGCTGTATCTCTCTGCCTCTCGCCTAGTTCTAAATCACTAACAGTAAGTTGTTCTTTTTCCTTCAATTGTCAAAAGTAATGCTTTTATTGTCTGCAATAATTTATTAGGAAATTCTGAAACACCATGAAATGTATATAGGTACCCTCAGCAAATGCCATCTTCTTTTCTGGAGATAGAGTTGAAGGGACCGAGAATCCGGTGATTGAGAGACTATCTGATCTGCAGAAAATAGCCGAAATTTTGGTCTCTAAATTTGGTGGTTCTGTTAATGCTTGGGTTATTGAAGCTTCAAGTTTCAATGGCCCTTTTGCTGTTTATAAAGATTTCATTCCATCTGTGAATTGTTGGGGGGAACCAAAATCCTATAGCCCAGCTGGATTCCCAGCTTCTACTTCAACCATCTCACTCTTATCAAATTGCATTAGAGAGGTATGTTACCAGTCGATAACTTAAATACTATGATGTTCAACATGTTTGCTTCAAAGTGGTTCATGAAAGATTGGTGTACATGTAAATTATTCTCAATATCAATACAAATCTTTTTGAGGTATTGAATTCTTACTAGGGAAATCCATATTGTGTTTGCACTTAATGGATTTACCTGTCAAACATTTTGGTTGCTTTCGCAAGTCATTTATTTACAAGAACCGAGAGAAACCGAGGCTGATCGAAACTCCAAATTACCATTAACGTTGAGCTACTACTTCATATTGTAAATTTTTCAATATGGCAGGCAAAAAAGGTCATTTCAACAAAAGAGAAAGATCCAATTTCTGCGAGTGCATCATCAGCTTCTTTTTACGAGCCCAAAACATACATCCTTGGATTCAGCAAGGGTGGCATTGTGCTTAACCAGCTAGTAGCTGAGTTGAGTGTTTCAGAAGTAAAATTAAATTCAAAAGAGCAGCATATGAACAGGAAATGTTCCCAAGAAGACATTCAAATCATACCACGCAGTAAAGAAAGTCTTCTAAACAGCATTACAGAGATCCATTATGTGGATGTGGGTTTAAACTCGGCTGGTGCATATATCACTGACCATAATGTGATTGAGAGAATCTCAAAACGTCTCACGCAAGGAGCTCCAGGAATCCGTTTCGTCCTTCATGGAACACCCAGGCAATGGTGTGATAGCAGGCGAGTTTTGATACGTAATGAAAAAGACAAGTTAGTTCATCTACTTCAGTCTGAAGCTAGAAGGAGCGGAGGGAAACTAAAGGTGTGTGAAAAGTTTTATTTCGCTGATAGGCCTCCAGATTTGCAAATGCACTTTGAAATAATTCAAAGTATGGATGTTAGTTGACCAGTTAACTGTGCATATTTTAATTGACACTCTCATAGCTGTATCTATAAATTTTGATGGAAAAGATAATGATATACTGTTTGCTTTATTCAGTACTTCTAACTGAAGTGATTACTTTTTTTTATTTTTCATTTTCTTTGAATCAATGTAATACTGAAGCATAAATTATCACCTTAATTGAATTATTTAGAGGTATCATGTACCGCAGCATCAGCTAAAGAATTCAATTGAATTCATAATTTTGAGTATTTGGTAGATTAAAAGTTCATTTCAATTCCATAAATTTGATTTTATAGAATTGGACATAATTAAATCAAATTTCACCAAATTTAGTGGAATTTCAGATAAAATTTCACCAAAATTAGTGGAATTTCATATAAATTCCACAAAACTTGGGACAAAATTTCCATATTTTCATTCTCTCTCCTTTCTCGCTTCTCTCGGTTGCTCTCTCTCTCTCTCTCTCTCTCTCTCTCTCTCTCATTTTCATTTTCTTTCTTATTTTATTTTTCTCTTTTTATATCACATATAGAATTAAACTTTAAATTTCTTCCAAACATAAATGAATTCCACATTTTTGCTTATCATAATAAACACAGAAATTCATATATAAATGATATTATTTCTTGCATCTCTGCTGTTTCGCATGCAAACACAAACTGAAAAGGAAGGAGAGTTCAGAGTAGGTCATAGCAAATGTACGTTTTCTTTTATCATTACAAGAACCTCAGTATAGAAAGGTGAACAAGCAGGGTTCACGGACACCATTTATTTAGATATAATTAATAACAAAAAGATGTTGAAGCCCAAGGCTCCAAAAGCTTTATTTCTCTGTGTCACCACTGCACTGCTTCATTTTAGTTGATGCTGAGCAAAGAAAATCGGGAAAATGAAAATTAATTTAACTAGTATTACTTATGGATCATGTTAGAAAGCAACTTAACTATAGTGAAAACCAAAAATGGAGCAAGCAGGAAATAAAAAACTTACTTCTGACAGTTGATGTTTTTGGAGATGGGAATGTTCACTTCAACCCCACATTTTTTAGGGAGAGAAGAGGCAGAATCTTCATTTATATTTGGATAGTGAGAGGCAGCAGCCTTAGCACAGTCGCAGGCAGCTCGCCTGTCGGCTGTGGTTGGAGCAAGTGCCTTCAAATTCTTGACTCCACCACAACATGCAGCTGATGGAGCGGTGTCTGCTCCAGTCAGGAAGGGAATGCAAGGGGCTAAAGCCGAATTCACTTGCCCACAATCCACAGCCTCTCCTGGCATTGCCATTAGTTGAACAAAAGCTACAACAATCAGAATTGTTATGATTGCTCCCTTCATTTTTGCTAGTATCACGAGTGCTTAACCTTGAGCTTGTATATCTGTTAGTTATTTGAGTCTGATGAGTGAAGGCAGAGGCTGAAATGTGGTATTTATAGCCTCTTCAGAGATAAGAAAGCTAATACATGTGGGTCATGGACTGATGTAGAACATTAGAATATTGGTTACATGATTTTGGCTTCTTCTCTTATTTGAAGTATCACTTTGTTCATCTTTAACAGTAAAGAGGATGAGGTTCTGGATAATTTTTCAATCTCCTAAGAGGTTCCTGTGGATCTTTCTTACGTCAATAACTCTTCCTATTGTCATGCCAAAACCGAAACGCAACTGCAGCTATCCTTTCCAGGGCTTTACATATTTATCAGTATAGTGAAACTTCCATTAATCTTAATCAACTATTCCATTGGGAAAAAGTTTGTAAAAAAAAACTAAAAGAAAAAGTTTGTAGCTCAAAAACAAAAACCAAAAAAATTTATTAAAGTAAATTATAAACAGTATATTCATTTAGACGAAGATATTTCTAACCATATATATTGGGAAAAAAAAAAAAAGTAGTAACATTTAAAAAAAAAAAAAAACCTTTATTTGCTTGGATTAGTGTATAAGATTATCTATGCATCGGACGCATGTAAAAAATTTTTAACAAATAATAACTATTAAAATAATTAATTTTACGATATTCTTGGTTACTGTTTAGTGTAAGATGATTACCCCCACAGGGTTTTGGGAGGGCACCTGAAAGATAATAGTAGTGCGGCGTCGTTTTTCAATCATTCGCATTGGCAGAGCGACAGGATGGATGGTTAAGAACAGAAGTCTCGTTTACAAGAGTGTAATGTTTGACGAGACGCATAAAATGTACTCACATAATCGTGCGGTGTCGTTTCTGGAACACCGGCGGTCGTCCGACGACGAGATGAAAAAGAAAAAAAATGAAGAATTATCTGAAGAAGGTGAAAAAGATTAAGATTTCCTGTGGTTGTTACAGAATCTAAAAATGATGAGGAATTCTTGAAAAAGCCGAAGGAACTGGTTTTTTTAGTGGTGGTAGATTTGTATCGTCGTTCTTGTGGAAGCTAAAAGCATATGGATTAAGGGTTTGCAAACCAGAGTTAGGGTAGATTGCAAAGCAGGACACTAACCGAGAAATCAAGATAGTAATGAACTCAAGAAATCATGCTAACTGAATGTTTGGAATCAGCGGTTCTATCTGGTAGGTATGTATATAAAATGCGTTTCGACCTTTCGGGCTCATTAACTGTTCGACGAGATTCCTCAAAGGAATATAGTTGTCTGGAATACGATGATATGGATTTATACGCATTGGAGAAACTATGAAATGAAAAATGGAAACCCAAACAAAGTTGGGGCTCTGGTTCAAACACTACCGCATTGTCCATGATTGCAGCGCGTGCATGTGAGATATAGCATTCAATACTGCTGCCAATCATCTTCGGTAGGTTTCTACATTAAACTTCTGCATTTCTTTGCACTTTTGTTTCAGGAAAGTTGCATAGTTCATTAATCGTGTCTGGTCTCCACTCCACTCAAAATTGTTTCCCTCGTCGTTTTGCTTTCACAACTTGTTTTGGAAATTTCTTTTGCAATTGATAACATTGATCATGGTTAAATGCGTAAATGTAAAACTGTTTGTGAAATATCCCAGCTGAATCTCTTTAATGCCAGTGGTTATCTTATTGCAGAGTTGCTGGATTTCTAGCTTCTCTTAATCATATTCCTCTTATCAAGTTTGCCTCAGAAAGTTATGTTATTAGGCCTTGAACAATTTAATTTTTTCTTGGAAGTGATTCATGAAAGATAGCTAATTTGCCTTTATCGTAATTATTCCCACAATCAATACAATTCTTTCAGAGGTATATATTGAATTATTCTGATTGTTCTGTTCTTGTTTTTTCACATGTACCATAAGAATAAGAGTATCTTTTAATGAAATGAGTTTTTATTTAAATCATTGAAGGACTCGTAACAATTTTGTTTAGATATAAAGTATACAGAAATTAAGGAGATGCCAACATCGGAGACTCTCGAAGCTTTATTTCTCACTGCAACATGCCTTCATTTTAGTTGATGCTGGACAAAAAAATTTGGGAAAATGATCATTAGTTTAACCAGCATTACTTACAGATTCTAGTCAGAAAGTAACTTAATTATAGTCAAAACCAATCAAGCAACTAGAAAACTTACTTCTGACAGTTTGTGTTTTTGGAGATGGGAATGTTCACTTCAACCGCACATTTTTTAGGGAGTGAAGAGGCCGAATCTTCATTTATATTTGGATAGTGAGAGGCAGCAGCCTTAACGCAGTCGCAGGCAGCTCGCCTATCGGCTGTGGTTGGAGCAAGCGCCTTCAAATTCTTGACTCCACCGCAACATGCAGCTGATGGAGCAGTGTCTGCTCCAGTCAGGAAGGGAATGCAAGAGGCCAAAGCCGAATTCACTTGCCCACAATCCACAGCTTCTCCTGGCATTGCCATGAGTTGAACAAGACCTACAACAACCAGAACTGCTGTGACTGCTCCCTTCATTTTTGCTCCTTGCTAGAGTGTGTGAACTGCTTAGTTAACTGTGATATTGAGCTTGTATGTACGATATATTTCTGTGTGTGAGTGGGATTCTTTATCAAAGTGGTACTTATAGCCTCTTCAAAGGTAACAAAGGTAAGCATGTGGGTCATGGACTGCTGCACGAGCATAACAATCGAGAATATTGGTTACATTATTTTGGTTTCTTCTCTACTTTGAAAGGCCACTGGCTTGCCTTTAACTGCAAAGAGGATGAGCTTTCTTTTTTTGACAATTTTTCTATCACCTAACAGGCTTGAGGATCTTACCAATCTTGGGCCAATTTTCGGCAACAATTTTCTAAGATAGCGTTTAATAAAAATTTTAGCTGCCTTTATTATTTAGAGTATTCGATGGTGTACAATCTATATTAGTGTGCTCAAAATTTGAAGGAGCAAATTGTAGCAACTAATTTTACTGAATAAGGCCTTGGTGTGTTCTTTATTGTGTTTTTACCAGTAAACATGGCTCTAAGGCTGTATTTTTTTTTAATTTTATAATACACAATATACAAATGTTTTATCTTTGACATGTTAAATCTCAACTCTCGAGAATGTATCTCCGTAGATACAGTGAAAGTAAAACTAAGGTTCTAAATTCGAATATATAAGATTTAATAACTCTCCATCTCTCGAAATTAAGATTTGTTTGTTAAAGTTAACTCAAAGAGTCCAAACTCCAAATTACAAAAGATTTATTAAATGAGAGGATTTTTGTTTGCAACTTGAGCCCTTTTAAGCCAAAATGAAAATTGGCTTACGGAGTTTACTAATGCGAGATGGCGATGCATTGGTTGGAACATCAAACGAGATAATAACATTTAGCTTTATAAGCTGTGCCAGCAAATTAACAATTGGATAAACAAGAAATCAATACATCAATGCCAATTCTCAAGCACAAAAATATATTATTAAAATGATGCTTTCAGAAAACACCTACTCCATGAACCTGAAACAATTAAAGGTTTAAATTACCCTGTAAGTTAATTTCCTATCAGCCGCTTGTTATAGGTCTATTCTGTAATTTTCAAAAATATAAAATTTAACTTTGACTTTTTAGTGATGTCTAGTTGAACGCTTCTCTCTCTCCTGTGGGAAGCTTTAGATCAGGCTCCACTGCACTGAGAGGAGAAAAATAATGTTCCACCATATCTTCCGACACTTCTTCCAAGCTTGGAGGATTCCACTGCATTTTTCAGTATAGATGGAAATACAATTACTTCAAATTACATGTTTGTTTTTAAGGCCAAATTTATCTAAAGATTGATTATTTCGAAAATCTACAAGAAAACACTAGCGTCCTAATTTCATTATCAAGCATGATTTCCAATCAAGGTCACTGAAATCCATCTCATAATATTATCATCATATATCCATTTTCTTGAATGGGAAAAGTGATAACGACACCTCTTACCTTCGGTGCTAAGTCCTTATCGACCATCCGTGCACGAACACCCTGAAGAAGAATTAGAAAACAAACTATATTGATAAAGATTGTTAATGATTTTTCTACTAACAAATAATAAGTTCTAATACCTCACAAAAGTCACTAGATATAAGCTTGGATGTTCCCTGCAAGGACATTCGATATTCACGGACCAAGCACTGGTCGAGTGTTTGAAATCTACCTTCACGTATCTGGAACAACAGACAGCAGTGGTTCAGTTCATGATGCAATAGTTTCAAAAGAGAGAGCATAGAAAAATGAGTGGAATGGACTCACAGATCTTAAGGAAACCTTCAAGCTTAATGGTGATGCTTCCTTGAGTCTTCTTAGAGTGGAATTGCAAAATGCATCTTTAGTACCAGAAGCCTCACTTTCCTGAGAGAAATAGTAAATCAGCAAATTGCATGTTTATAATGTTAAGGAAGCAATTAGAGTCGCTAATCTGGTGGAGGCATTTCCGGGATCAGTAGATAACAGTTGAAAAGACCGTCCCACAATTCACAAATCCTGCTGAAATAGTTGAAATTGGCTAAAGAATTCAAGATTTTACAATTCATTTTTAACATGGTAAAGGCCTTGATAAACTTTATCAATAACCAACATACTCTCAATATTTTCATGACAGAATTTCCCAAGATAGCCAAACTGTTGAGTAAACTAACTCGCCCAAACAGGAATCTCCTGATGGAAGTCCTGTTCCAGTGAAAAATACTTCATTTCCACTCCTTTTCCCTTTTCTTACTGCTTTTCACTCCCTTGTTTACTTGTTAAAAACTTTATCAAAACTTAGTGATATTTGCAAGATTCATTCTGTGGCCCTGAACTAACAAAAAGCATGAATCTGAAAATATATGCTTACCAGAGCATCAAATATTTCTTCAACTGTGTCATGGCTGAAACATTTATCGACAGTTTCAATCCTACACAAATAATACAACATGGGATCAATTAACTTGATCACTATATCAACAAACTTAGTAAGCTTTATGGAAATTTTCACGTTATTTTAAATACTGCACTGTATTTAATATGAAATGGAATGACAGTAAATTTGTTTGCTTTCAAGAAGAACTTAGAACTACAACTTCTGCAACTCAGTTTTTTTCACATTGTAAAACAAACCTGTGAATTACACTCATCTTATCTGGATGGACAAGGTCGCTGTACTTTTCTAAATGAGCTTCAATAACAGAAGGATCATCAGTGACCAGTTCCCCAAGCTGTTGCTCAAGTAACTGAAGCCTCTGTGGGGTGAAAAATAAAAAGGACAGATTGAAGTTAACAATGACAGACAACCAAAACAAGGAAAAAGTAGAAAAGAGTATATCATTACCTCACTATATGAATAATGGGTAGCCAGGCCACAGGCAACCATTTCAGCTCCACTGAGGGTTTCTGAAGTTAGAGCCAAGTATTCCCCTGCAAACAGGAATTAACTTCATATCAGAATCATTCCAACCACCACTTTACCCATTGGGCATAGAAAGACACTCACACCTTGCAGCAAAAAATGAATTCCATATATGGAGAACCAGGAATCATTGCACTAAGCAAATTCAAGAAATATTAAGACTTCAGACCTAACTCCAAAGAGAAATTTTCATCAGAGTGAGTCATTTATGCAGTATCCTCAAGGTAACAGCAAAAGCCATCAGGCACTCTTTTAAGAGAAAATTGCCAAATCAACTGAATGAAAATTAAGGAGGACGGGGAGGGGGATGGGAGAAGGTGGGACATATCATTAATTTATACTCCATTTTATTGTTCTGGAAAGGATAAACATTATGCTGCCAATTGCCATAAGATGATTCAGGGGAAAAAAATTACAGGGAAAAGAAAAGAAATATGATTATGCAAGAATACCTAAGCGACCAGGTAGATGAGAGAGGTAGAAAGATGCACCAGCATCAGGATGGAATCCAATAAGAGTTTCAGGGGTAGCAAAGACCTGGCAAAATGTTAGGACAAGATGCATTATTAATCACAAGCTTAAATAAACTATAATTCATAACAGAGAAACTAAAGCAGATTAAGTATTTAGAATAGTTTCCACTGGTAAATCACAAGAAATAGGAAATGAAGGATCAATAATATTCACTTATGGTCTTAAACAAGCCTTAACTTTTCAAAACTTGCACATAAAACGCAAGATACACAAGTCATGTGATGAAGATTTTCTGATATTTTTCAAACATGAGAGCAAAAAGAATACCAAGATTTTCTGAATAATTTTGATAAATCAATGATTATGAACAAGTAAAAAGTAATAGGTGCATCATTTTTATATTTCATACAGTTTTATCAGTTGCAACACGGAATGTTCCAGGTATTGAAACTCCACCACCACCACCCATGGTAATTCCATCCAAAATAGCCACCTACAGGGAGATAATTAATGCACCACTCAAAAAATTAACAAAAGAACTGTGCTACCAGAATGAGTTGTAGTTTTTCCCAACATACAAAGATACAATTTTTCATATTGTCTCAAAATTTCCGCAAAACAAGGAAAAAAATCTAGTGATTTGCAGAAGTGGCTAGTGACCTGAGAATTATGAATACTCACATGTGGCTTCAAATAAGTACCTAGTATGTATATGAAAGTATACAGTGTCCGAAAAAATTCCTTACAATCTTCCAATCTCCCTGCATGTATCGTAGCAAACACTTTACTGGAATACCTTACGGTGATCAATAAATTATATAACCATTTAAAATAATAATGTAATAGTAGAATTGGCTCAAATGTTGTTATACAGGGTCTTCAGAGGGACAGTAGTCTTATCTCTTTACCTTGGTTTATCAAGTGATAAAGAGCAACAATGTCTCCACCTGCACAAAATGCCCTGCCACTACCCTTCACAGATTGAAAATAACTTCTAAGTATTCCTTACTGGAAATTGAAACTGATTTCAATGAAAAATAATAATAATTAAATTTAAATTAAAAAAAAAAAAAAAATAAGCCACTGAGTGAAAATTGGATTGGAATATTACCTTCATCGCCACAAAACCAATATCCGGATTATCCTCCCAAGATGTATACAATTTTAGCAATCTAGCACCCTAAGATTGTTATGCAAATACACACAATTAGATGAGAAATACTCGTATAATTACAAAATAAATAAATAAAGGCAGAAGTGCACCATATTAGTATTAAGAGCATTGAGAGCAGAAGGTCTATTGAGAATGGCGGTTCTGGAATAAGCTTTACCTTCGACTAATACCTGCCTCGGGCAGCAATAATCATCAAAATGTTAATTAAAGAAATTGAACACAGAACTACGAGTTAATTAAATCGGGTGTGGATACTAACATAACGACCTGGTTCTCGAGATTGTCATCGATTGGGTTATTGCTTGGAGGAGAAGAGACGGTTCTGTAGTGGTTAAAAGGAAGAGAGCCACCACTCCGAGCTCTACTTCGCCTTATGATGAAGGCTGCTGCTGCCTTCAATCTCTGCATTACTGCTTCCTACGCTTTTGTTTAGGGTATCGAATTTTCTGCTCAAAATTTAGGTATCACCTCTATCCCTCTCCCAATCTCCGGCAGAGCATAGACTGTTAGTTTGCTCTCGTCTGATCGGAATGGGATATGCACAAGGAAAATGGAGAAGTAATGAGAAATTACAGCTCACCCACAGTGCTCACTGATAGTTACTAAATTCCGCATAGTTTGACTACAGGATCACACTTATCCTTGACCAGAATATTGGGCTATTTTGAACATGGATGTAACTCGACCTAATTCATGGATGCCGTTCCCTCCCTAACAGCCACTTCCCCCTACCCCTGTCAAGGCCCAAGTTCCAACACCCATCAATCGTTACTAAATCCAATTGATAATTTTTTTTTATTTTTAAATTATTTTATTTGATTATGATTTGTATAGATAAAAATTGGAACAAAAGGTTGATGCAATTCTTAAAAATCTTAAAAAAATAAGAATAAATAAATTAATTAATTAATTAAACCGAGTTTAACTGGTTTTGATTTGATCGAATTTTGCTAATAATTATTAATTTGATTTAATAATTTCGATTGAAGGAGCCTTATTTGCTAATTTACAGTTAGTGGCTTAATAACTTACCTAAGTAAATGTGAAAAAGAAGCATATTTTAATGGCTCGAACTTTATTAGGAGGAATAAAGAAAAAAGGAAAAAAAAAATCAGTGGGAAAGCATATGATTGTGGATTTCTGATAATAGTATATTTTTCTCTGAAATTTTGTCATCAAACAATAAATTTATTTATTTTATTATATTCAAACACAATGTTAAAAAAACAAAAATGGAAAAGTACTACCAACAACATCTTAATATTATATTTAAATTAGATATCCAGTGCTTAATAAAATGTAAAAATCAGGAAAAATATATAATTGTCGATTTAATAATAATAATATTTTTTTTTCTGAAACTTTATGTTAAATAAAGAAAAATAAATTTATTTTATTTTCTTTATTGTATCCAAATATAATGATAAAAAATAATTATGTAACAAAAATTGATAATATAAACAAGTACTGTCAAAAACACGTTAATATTTAAATTGAATATTCAGTACTTAATAAAGTGTAAAAAATCAATAATGAGGTGGAATACTTAATAAAGTGACATTTGACATCGCAACAAAATCTGCACTTGTAATTTATTCTGTACCAAAAAAAGAAAAAAAAAAAAAAAAAAATCGACTTAATAATAATAATATTTTTTTTTCTGAAACTTTATGTTAATTAAAGAAAAATAAATTTATTTTATTTTCTTTATTGTTATCCAATATAATGATAAAATAATTATGTAACAAAAATTGATAATATAAACCAAGTTACTGTCAAAAAACACGTTAATATTTAAATTGAATATTCAGTACTTAATAAAGTGTAAAAAAATCCAATAATGAGGGTGAATACTTAATAAATGACATTGACTTCGCAACAAAAATCTTGCATCTGTAATTTATTCTGTACCAAAAAAAGAAAAAAAAAAAAAAGCGAAAAACAAAGTTCCCATTATATTAAAAAAAAAAAAAAAAAAAAAAAAAAGCGAAAAACAAAGTTCCATTTATTGCATAAAACCCAAATAAGGACCAAGAAGCATGGAGATTTCATACATGGAAAGGCAAGTTTGAGTTGAAATGGTTTAATGGTGACACACGTCCTGTTGTAACTGTAAAGCAGGGCGTCTCATCATCACTGTCACGGTTATCTATATCCTCGATTTTCGTCACTCTTGGTCCGCTTCCTCATCTCAATCACTTCCATCTATATAATTAGCCAGTCTCTCCTTTTTTTATCACCATCTCTCTTTTCTCTCTCAGATTCAACAAAACACAGACTTTCTATCTGCAATGGCAAACGCCCCCCTTAGAGTTTTGGTCACTGGCGCTGCTGGTACTCTTCTTTTTACTCTTCGTATATATTTGTTTCTCGAAAAATTTTTTGGAACATAATAATATTCCCATAAATATGTTCACCATACAAAAAAATTGTATGCCCATGCAGAGAATAGGTTCTTTACTTCAGAAAGTAGAGATCTTTTATATTTTTCGATTTGGGTATGGGTTTTGTTTTGGTATCTTTTTGCCTTGTCATGGAGGTGTTTGCCTAGATGCTTTCTTTCGTTGGTACTACATATATCTACAGTCTTTTTTTGGAAGAATGCATCGCATTGTTGATTTAAACAGTATCCATTTCTACTATCTATCTGTTTGTTAGAGATGGATTTGGATTTTGATTATATTGTATTGCTTCAGAAATTTTTGGTTCTGTTGTTTGTTATTACTCTTTCTTTCAAGATGATTAGATATATGTGCAGCTTCCTAAATGTAGAAAAGGAACCTGTGAGAGTTCTGGTAACTGGCGCTGCAGGCAAGCTTAGAAAAATTATAAGTGACGTTTTCGTATATTTTGGATAAAATTCTGAATTTTTCTATGGATATTCACCTTTAGTTTTTAGCAAAGGAGAGTATGAACCTGTAACTTTTAATTTAATTTCTTGTTCTACAGGGCAAATAGGCTATGCTATTGTTCCAATGATTGCTAGAGGAGTCATGCTAGGCCCTGATCAACCTGTAATTCTGCACATGCTTGATATTGAACCTGCAGCTGAGGCCTTGAACGGGGTGAAAATGGAAATGATAGATGCAGCCTTTCCTCTGCTAAAAGGTAAACTTTATAAATGCCTGAATTATTTGAAGGTAGATTTTACAATTTTCTATTTTTAGGTTAATTCTGAAAATTTTGTCCTTTGTCCTGTTGGACAGGAGTTATTGCTACTACTGATGTTGTTGAAGCATGCATGGGAGTCAATGTTGCGGTTATGGTTGGTGGGTTTCCACGAAAAGAAGGTATGGAGAGAAAGGATGTGATGTCTAAAAATGTATCTATTTACAAGGCTCAGGCTTCAGCATTGGAGAAGCATGCTGCTGCAGATTGCAAGGTGCATAATCCTCTGAACTAAATTTATCTGGCACCAATGCACCTAATGGGGCTTCTGAGACCTTGTTGCTCTCTCATGTCATGTTGATGTTTGCAATTTTCATTTATTTGTTATGCAGGTGCTAGTGGTGGCAAATCCAGCAAATACCAATGCACTCATCTTGAAAGAGTTTGCACCTTCAATCCCAGAGAAAAACATTACATGTCTTACACGACTTGATCATAACAGAGCATTAGGCCAAATCTCTGAGAGGCTAGATGTTCCTGTTAGTGATGTGAAGAATGTCATCATATGGGGAAATCATTCATCAACTCAGTATCCTGATGTCAATCATGCAACTGTCACAACCAGCGGCAGAGAGAAGCCTGTCAGAGAACTTGTTGCTGATGATCAATGGTAGAGATATTCTTCTCTTATTCTAAGTTTCAAGAAATTCAAGATTGTTGTATTGATGAAATGTTTTTAGAAGCGTAATGCCTTGCCTTGCATAGGAACCAGAATATTCTTCGAGATGCATGTTATCTGGTTGTATACTATAAATTTTAGTACACTCTACTAACATGTCACCAAATGCAGGTTGAACACTGAATTCATCACCACTGTTCAGCAACGAGGTGCAGCCATCATCAAAGCTCGAAAGATGTCAAGTGCATTATCTGCTGCAGGTGCTGCTTGTGATCATATACGAGATTGGGTTCTTGGGACACCTAAGGTTAATTTTTTTTTTTTTTTTTTTATTTTCTAAAGTGATTATATACGAGATTGGGTTTTTAGACACCTAAGTGTTAATTTTTTTTTTTTTTTTTTTTTTTTTAATTTTCTAAAAGAAATTATTTGAATGCGGCAAAAGATTGTAAGCATAGTGAGATTTTGTTTTTTTTTTTTTTTCATCTTCCTGCTTCTTGCTATTTCAGGGACAATGGGTATCTATGGAGCTGACCTAAGGTTTTTTTTTTTTTTTTTTTTAATTTTCTAAAAGAACATTATTTAATGCGGCAAAACTTGTAACATAGTGAGATTTTGTTTTTTTTTTTTTTTCTCTCCTGCTTCTTGCTTTCAGGGAACATGGGTATCTATGGGAGTGTATTCTGATGGATCTTATGGGATTCAACCTGGTCTTATTTATTCTTTTCCTGTTACATGCGAGAAAGGAAATTGGTCTATTGTGCAGGGTAAGTCCTTCTTATTTGTGTATAAATTACTTTTTCATGTATTTGTATTTTTTCGTTACTATTTTGCCATATTGGTTGATGGGGCTAAATTTTAGTGCACTATTCTCTGATTGTTACAAATGCAGGGCTAAAGATTGATGAGTTTTCAAGGGCGAAAATGGATGCAACAGCGAAAGAGCTAACGGAAGAAAAATCCTTGGCCTATTCATGTCTCAATTGAAAATGTTCTCATTTTATCTTTGGAGAATAATGAAAGAAACTCAAAACATCCAAGAACAATAACAGAAATTAAGAGGCAACACGTTTCTTTTGTAATTTTAGATAGTTAATAAATTTCAGTTTTCATTGAAGTTGCTGTTTTCTTTTCCCGGATATGTTTACAGTCAATGTTCGTTACTGATGGCGATTAGCTGATTACCATTCTACCATGCAAAATAACATAAACTCAGATAAGCAATCTTAGTAATAACAAATGGCAAAATTGCAAGAAAGGGAAGTTGGTAAATGCAAGGGAAAATTTTTCCCTTGTCTGGTGTTGGTGAGAGTTTTACCTGGAAAAATTTATCGCTTTTGGCAAGGCATTCTTCACCTGTCAGAATTGTGCTTAAAAGGAAAAAGGAATTGGAAAAAATTCATAAATGAAATTTTAAGCGTATATAAAAATCCAGGAACTCAATTAAACAGGCTCTCTGTACAAAACTCTCTACTCTCTTTTGAGAATGTCATATTTTTATTTTTAGTTCGTCTACAGCAATGGCAAAAGATACGATCAGAGTATTGGTCACCGGTGCTGCTGGCAATCCAATCTTCTTGGCTTTTTTGCCTTATTTTTTCAGAAGTCATTTTTAGGGTTGAAGAAAGGAAGAAATGTCAAAGATTTTAGCTTTTTTCTTCTTTTCTAATCGCTCTAATCTTCTATTACATTAAATTTTAGTGAAAGGATGGTGATCGAGAAATTCAATTTAGGGTTTGTTAATTTTCTTGCACAGGGCAAATAGGCTATGCTCTTGTCCAATGGTAGCAAGAGGGATCATGTTAGGGCTAGATCAGCCTGTAATTCTTCACATGCTTGATATTGAATCTGCAGCTAAGGCCCTGGAAGGAGTGAAATGGAATTAATTGATGCTTCCTTTCCTCTTCTTCCCCGTATGTCTTCTAATTTTGATTGCTAACCTAATGTAGGTTTTATTTAAAAAGACTAATTCAGTAATATAAACAATGTTCAGTTGTTTGCTCGTTTTAGCGAACGTCAAAACATAAAATAGCTGTCGTTCACCAACGAAACGGATTGGGCGTTTGGCGTGTAATTTCAGCAACTTTACACCGTAGTAGCCCAAACAACTGGGCCTTAGAAACCAAAACCCAACCGATTAAGGAGCCGTTTTCGGCCATAATAGATCTTTGAAACTACTTTCAAAAAGTTTCAAAACCTTTGAATTCTCTGCAACCGCCAGAACCCGCTGAATTCTGATTCCCTCTCTTCTGCGACTGTTTGAATTTTGGCATTTTTGAAGAATTATTGATCATTCCCGCTCTGAAAGCGTAAATTTTACTCCATTTTGTTTTAAATAGAAGAGGCAATTTTCTTAGACACTAGTCAGTAGAATTGATTATCAATTAGGATTTTCCAAGGCATGTCAATTTTGTAACGCTGTATCCGTTTTTTGAAAAGCTTGAATAATTGAATTTTTTAAATCTCTTTTCTATTTAAATGATACATTCAGGGTAATTCTTAAGGATTCAAAAGATGGATGAGTCTACGAAGCAATTTCAGCAAAGCTTGGTTTAGCTTGAAATTGAAGCTCAGCCACCTCCTTTAGCGCGGCATCAGGTCATTCATGCCCTTTTAACTTCATGTCTCTCAAATAACACTTGGATAAATCTCTTTGTTTGCTGAGAGATGTGAGGGAAAGGAAAATCCATCATTAGAGTTACATGATGTACCTCTGAAAGCATTTGCCCTTACTGAGAAAGTAGAGAAAAATAATGCTAGGAAATTGAGTTTAGAAGAACATCCAAAAGTTTTTGAGAACATAAGATGAATGTATTTTGAAATACTGTTTTAGGTTTATATTATAAGGAGTTTGAGAAATCAAAGTTTTTGTTCGATTGAGTTTTGCACGTTCAAATTTTTCAATGGCTTCTTGCCATAGATAGTTGATTTTGTTACTTATTTTGTGTAGCTTTTTCTATCAGAAACTAGATTCCATTAACCTTTGAATCAATGATGAAGGGTATTCCGAGGTCTGTGTCAAGGCCCCTGTTGAGGGAGGTATGTTCGACATGTGGCAATCCTAACTCAAATGAGTTGTGGATGATGTTCCATGGAATCGATGTTTTTGCTACTATACAATTTCATGCTGCTCACATCATCTTGGAGACAGGTTTTCTCTATGACTTGTAATTTTGATAGATTATGTGTGTGAGTTAATCAATATGCTAGATTAACTAGAAATATCTTGTCCCACACCAAATGAGCCAGTCTCTTAGAGGTAGAGCCAGAACTGGGAGTCCTTGTTGAGTAGTTGAACAACTGTTACCACCTGCTACCCAGAGAAAGTTAACTTTCCCCAAATTTCCACCTCGAATTTGGGCAGTTTTTAGTGGGCCTGTTGGGTATTTGTTATCAGAGAGGATATTACTCGGTTCATACTGCATTGTGGTTATGGACAATAACTAGTTTTGGGCATTGTCCAATACTTTGATAGTTTTGCATGAGGTGGTTGCTCACCAACTCAAAATCTAGATCTTAGCACATTATTTAAGACTTTAGCATGGCACCAATTGATACCGTTAACCAGAAACTGTAATGTTGGCAATAAAAAGAAAATATAGTTTGGTTTCCGGGGAGATGAGGGAACTTTCACCTGTGCAGGAAAAAGAAAAGAGCCATTGCACTTGGAGAGTCTTGAAAAATAACTCAAACTAACAACAATATGAGAAATCTTATCAACATGCTTCTGTTATGAACACAAGTTATGTGACAATGGCAAATGGCCTTCGACAAACAACTAGTGAGATTGCTATAAATTCACCAATTCAGAGTCAAATTAATAGTTTATATAACATTTCTTGGATTGATCTTTTTATCAATATCTTCTTTGTTCATTATATTTAGTTTCATTGAGTCTTCCCCTTTTGCTGATTAATTGGCCATATTCTCCATTTGCGACATCGAGGCACAGTATGAACACATTCAAACTGCGTAGACTACCTCTCACACTAAAGCAAGGGGGCTTTCAATGTCGCTTTTTATTCCTCCACATTTTCTCAAGTAGAGCACTTCACGAAACTTCAAACACATTTGGAATAGCTGAAAAACATAAATGTAGTAGCAATAACAAAACCCTTGGAGATTAAAGCTTGAATCAAATCATCATCATCTTACTTTCAGGTGCCAAAATTGAACCAAGCCTCAATTTTCTACGAGATGACTCAATTTGGTGTAAATAGAGGAGATAAACACCACGTTGTCTGCAGAACTTGAAGAAAAATCTATATGGAAAGTGTAGTTTGTAGAATGCATGAGACTCCTGTCCAATTATTTTTTCCTTGAAAGATAAAACAAGAATTCATTGAGAAGGAAAACGCAAGGATGATTACACCAAGGAGGTAAGGAGTTCACCCCATGAGTGATACGAGGATGTTGCGGAATTTAGCGTGGTAATGGATAAATATTTAGTTTCGGTAATTGATGATAAAATGAGAAGTAAAATAATAAATGGAAGAGACACAGAATTGTCGGGTAATGGGATAAAAATATTTAGTTCGTAATGATGATAAAATGAGAGCTAAAAATAAATAAAGTGGGACACGGAATTTACGTGGAAGAACCCATCCAAAGTGCAGAAGGGAAAAAACCACGGGCGAGAGGGGAAGGTAAATGCGACTATGGAAAAAATAATGAGATTACAAGCTGAATTTACAGCCAACACCAAAGAATTACACTCAAAAATAAAACTCACTGACACTCAAATTGAATATGACAAGAGGTGCCTGCTATTATAACGATATATATGATATATATGAAAAAGGTATATATATGAAAAAGGTGGTATATGAAGAGAGTGAATAGTTTAGAGAAATGCTCTTGGAGGATTTCTCTCTTGGATGAATTTCACTTGGTTGGATGTTATATTAATTTGCTTCAAGCAAGGTTGCCTTATATAGAGGTGTATCTCCATGTGAACAAACTTTAAGTCTTCCTTCCATTGTTGAAGATGTGCCATCTTAGTCCAAGTTACCTCACCAACATTGCCAACCAACATTGAATCTTCTTAGCCACCAAAAGACTAGTAGTGTGAACCAACATTGAAGCCACCAAAAGACTAGTATAAGCCATGAAAAACATGTTTCTTAGCCACCAAAGGACTAGGACTATTAGTGTGAATCTTAGAATTATAAGGCAATTTTTAACAATCTTCCACCTTTGACTTTAAATTCTAAGATGATCTCGCTTACCAAAATGATGTGCATATTCCTTTCTCGTCTGCCCTAAAGGGCCTTTAAATTGGTGGGAACACCGATCAAGTTCCAAGCAATGCTTGAACTTGAGATTTTGGAACTGGTTTCGTGAGCATATTCCGCAGAGATTATTAGTTGTAGCAATACTTTTTTTTGGGGTTCACGTATGATCTTCCCATTGCCACAACATCCCCAGCAATAAAATACTTGGCCTCACATCAATGTGCTTGGTCCTTTCATGATTACATCTGATTTTTAGTTTAAAATGAATAGCACTTTGACTATTCACAAAATACCAAGTAACAATAACAACATCTACAAAATACAGTAACAACATCTTGGGTTAAACCAAGATCAGTAACCAAACCTCTTAACTAGATTGCTTCTTTGACTCCTTCAGTGATTGCAATATATTCTGTCTCCGTAGTTGACAGTGCCACAATGGACTGGAGGCTAGCTTTTCAGCTAATGGCAGAATTGCATAAAGTAAATACATAACCTGACAAAGACCTTCTCTTATCAAGACCACCTGCATAATCAGAGTCAACATATCCAATAACAATATTCGGTGTCACCTTATTCCTATCAAAAACCAATCCAGTGTCCACAGAACCTTTCAAGTAGCGGAATATCCATTTAACTGCTTGTCAATGTTCTTTACCTGGATTACTCATGTACCTGCTCACAACACCTCACAACACTAACTGCCTGTGCAAGATCAGGTCTAGTGCATACCATAGCATACATAAGACTACCAACTGCACTAGAATAGGGCACATGTGACAATTGCTCTTTTTCTTCATTGGACTGAGGGCAAAAATCAGATGATAATTTAAAATGAGCTGCAAGAGGAGTACTCACAGGTTTTGAGTTACTCATATTGAATCTCTCAAGAACCTTCTCAATGTAATTTCTTTGAGATAAATACAATTTTCCAGCTGATCGGTCTCTAAGAATCTCCATACCAAGAATTTTCTTGGCAGCACCAAGATCTTTCATCTCAAATTCACTGCTCAACTGATCTTTCAATTCTTTGATTAATGACTTATCACGAGCAGCAATTAGCATGTCATCAACATATAACAATAAGTAGACAAAAGATCCATTTGAAAACTTCTTGTGATAAACACAATTATCATACTGACTACGACAATACCCATGTTCAACCAATTATCATACTGACTACGACAATACCCATGTTCAACCATAAAGGAATCAAACCTTTTGTACCATTGTCTCGGGGACTGTTTTAGTCCATAAAGAGACTTCTTCAAGTGACAAACGTAGTCTTCTTTTCCAGGAACAACAAAACCTTCTGGTTGTTGCATATAAATCTGCTCCTCGAGCTCTCCATGTAAGAAAGCAGTCTTGACATCAAGTTGTTCTAATTCAAGATCCTGCAAGGCATCAAGGGCAAGAAGTACACGTATAGAAGTGTGACGAACAACAGGAGAAAACACTTCATTAAAGTCTACACCATGTTTTTGAGTATAGCCTTTAGCAACTAAACGTGCTTTATATCTTTGATATCTTGCATCTTTCAACTCCGGGGTTGCCTTCTTTTCTTCTTTATAGACCCATTTACAGCCTACAACTCTTTGGCCTTTTTGGCAATTGACCATTTCCAAGTATCATCTTTGCGTTTTGTGCAGAGATTTCAATTCTTCTTGGCATCGCAACTTGCCACTCAGAAGAATTTTAGGCATGAGATCTGCTTCAGGAGTATGTGTGAGGTCTCCACCTTTCAACTGTATCCTCTGCAACTGCAAGAGCATCCTCTGCAGCTGCAAGAGCATAAGCAACCAAATTCCCTTCATTATATCTTTCAGGCCGTTTGATTTCTCTCCTGGGTCTATCTCTGGCAATAGAATAGTCTTCACGACGATCTGGTTCAATGGAATCAGGAACCTCTGATGTGATCGGAGATGAGGAAATATTCTCCTTACTAGGAGTTGGTATTTCAAACTCAAGCTCCACCTTCTCGTCAGTTTTCTTTGAATCACCTGTGTCAGACGGAGAAGAACTGACAGTTTCTTTTTCAGGGAGAATTAGCACATTTTCATTGAAAGTAACGTCTCTACTAATAATTACTTTCTTAAGTTCAGGACACCACCACCACAAAAAGCGAGTACCCTTTCACACCAGACTGCATAACCAATAAATATGCATTTTCGAGCTCTAGGCTCCTAATTTTCCCTGATTTATATGTGCATATGGCAGGGACATTCCAAAAATTTTCAAAATTTGAATAATCAACAGAATAATCAACAGGATTACCTGACCAAACTTCCTCTGGAATCTTGAAGTCGAGTGATGTGTGTGGGGAACGATTCACCAAATAACATGCGGTAGATGCTGCTTCGGCCCAAAATTCTTTAGGCAAGGTAGCATTAGAGAGCATGCAACGAACTCTCTCCATCAATGTCCTGTTCATCCGTTCTGCAACTCCATTTTGTTGAGGGGTACCGGCAACCGTGCAGTGTCTCACAATTCCTTCATTTTCACAGAATGCATTGAAATCACCTCCATAAAATTCTAGACCATTATCGGTCCTGAGTCGCTTGACCTTCTTCCCTGTCTGGTTTTCCATCAAAATCTTCCACTTCTTAATAAAAGTGGAAAAACTTCATCTTTGTGCTCTTTTTAAAAAAAATAAGCCCAGGACTTTACGGAGGAAAAAATCATCAATAATTGGTTAGCATGTAATGATGCCCTCCTTTTGAAGGAACACGTGAGGGTCCCCAAAGTTCTGAATGAATTATTAGTCAAGAGTACCTTTGGTTCTATGAATTCCACACCAGCGGGTACCGAAAGTAATCTTTTTCTGCTTACCGAGAATTGCAATTTCACAGAACTCCAAACCTACCGGGTTATTCTGCACCACACAAAAGACCTCTCTTGCTTAGGATTGGGTCATTCCTTTTTCACTTCAGTCTTTTTCACTCATATGGCCAAGTCGCATATGCCATAATTTTGTGACATCTGAATCTGACATAGATAATGATACAGCAGCAGAACTTGTAACAGTAGATCCCTGCAATACATACAAGCTTCCAGATCTGTTAGCTTTCATTAAAATAAGAGCACCTTTAGAGACCTTTAGAACTCCACCTTCAGCTGCATATTTACACCCAAGGGACTCCAGAGTGCCAAGAGAGATAAGGTTCCGTTTCAAGTCGGGAACATGTCTAACACCGGTTAAAGTTCTAATCATGCCATCATGCATTTTAATTCTAATTGTTCCTTTTCGTTCTTTACCACAACTTTCACTGAACATTATCTCCCCATTAAGACAATACCACAATCACAGATTCCATAAGTGGTAAAGACCCAAGATTCATAAGTGGTAAACCAATCTTTATGGGGACACATGTGATAGGAACAAGCAGAATCTAGAATCCACTCCGTTTTAGATCTAGTTCCAAAATCAGTAACAGACAAAACTTCACCTTCAGACTCCTTTTGAGCAACACTTGCTTCAGCTGAATTTTCTGAATTTTTTTTATTATTATTTTCGCCCTTTTGCTGCTTATTTTTCAACTTAAAGCATTCTGAAATTGCATGTCCCTTTTTCTTGCAATAGCGACAAAATTTCTTATTATCTCGGCCTCTAGACTTTGATCTGGATTTACTTCTACTGTTACTACCATGATCCATAGTTCTCCCCCTAACAATTAACCCTTCAGCTTCATCCTTTGAATTATTCTCATAGTCATATTTTTCTTTTGACAAGAGATTTTGTTTGACATCATCAAAAGTTAGGGTCTCATTACCACCGTATAACATAATATCTTTAAAGTTACGGTAAGATCGGGGGAGTGAGCAAACTAACAAAACAGCTTTATCTTCATCATTAATTTCAACATCCAAATTTTCCAATCAACTATGATAGAATTAAACTCATCAAGGTGAGTTTGAATGGGTGTACCTCCGACCATCTTAATGGTATAGAGGCACTCTTTGAGACGAATCTTGTTGGCAAGACTCTTCGTCTTGAGACGATATCTTGTTTGGCTAAGATCTCTTCGTTCATACTACCACCGACTTTCCAACCTTTTAAGCCCATAAACCTCTGCACCCGCTGTAATCCTCCTTGATACCCTCGTATCGCAGAACTTCTTTGAATAAACAAAGTTGGTTGCTGACAAGGCTTTTTTCATCCAACTCTTCTTCCAATCTCTATCCGACATTGTGGTTTGGCTTTTCGCCTTTCCCTACAGGGCCTTTTTCAACACGACTGTGGGTTGAAGAACGGCCCATCATCTGAACTCCGCCAAAATGCCAAACAACTCGATCTTTTGTCCATCAAACTTCTCAACAATCAAATTTCTAATGACAGAAGCCATCGTTGGTGAAATCCAAATAAATATTACACACGCCTCCTGGATACCAAAGTTCTGCTTCGCGGAATTAAGCGTCGCGTAAGTGGATAATATTTCAGTTTCGGTATTGATGATAAAAATGAGAAGTAAATAATAAGTGGAGAGACACAGAATTTACGTGGACAACCCTCCAAATGTAGAGGGAAAAAACGCCTATCGGGCGCTGCACGAACCGAAGGCAGTAAATGCACTCTAATGAAAAATATGGAGATACAAGTTGACGTTTCTCCCCACCACAAAACATACATCAAAATTAACAGCGCCGTCACTTACACTCAATGATCAGCTGCACAAGGAGTGTGTATATAATACTATATATATACCTATATGAAAAAGCGTTATATATATGAAAAAGGTGGTATATGAAGAGAGTGAATAGTTTAGAGAAATGCTCTTGGAGGATTTCTCTCTTGGATGAATTTCACTTGGTTGGATGTTATATTAATTTGCTTCAAGCAAGGTTGCCTTATATAGAGGTGTATCTCCATGTGAACAAACTTTAAGTCTTCCTTCCATTGTTGAAGATGTGCCATCTTAGTCCAAGTTACCTCACCAACATTGCCAACCAACATTGAATCTTCTTAGCCACCAAAAGACTAGTAGTGTGAACCAACATTGAAGCCACCAAAAGACTAGTATAAGCCATGAAAAACATGTTTCTTAGCCACCAAAGGACTAGCACCAAAGGACTAGTAGTGGTGAATCTTAGAAATTATAAGGCAATTTTAACGGAGGAGTTTAAAGCCACCAAAAGACTAGTATAAGCCATGAAAAACATGTTTCTTAGCCACCAAAGGACTAGTAGTGTGAATCTTAGAATTATAAGGCAATTTTAACGGAGGAGTTAAAGAAAATGATTAGCAACATAAAGCTCTTCAATTATGCTGGATGCAATGATGGTTTTCTATATAATTGTGCATTTTCTTCCTATCCCTTACAACCATGGGAAGCATGAGCTTTATTTTATCTTTCGCCCACTATGTGGGCTGGAGCATTCACATTTAACTGCCATAAATTTGTGTGCGGCTGTGCAGCGTCATCTGGAATTGCTTTCTTCTGAATGTTTATCTTACTATGCTACCAATAAGGAATTTGTTGCATAACAATAAATGATGACTTGATGAGGAACAAACTATGATTATGCATTTGTATATTTCATCATTTTCTTTTTGGTTCTACTTTAAGATGGCTAGTCAGATGAACGCATTCATACACTTGTTTGAAATGTTTAGAAAGAAAATGGGTGTAATTTATTGATGGTACAGGTTTTATTCCAAAGTTGTTGAATTGTGGCCTTTGACAACTTGTATTTGATGCTATATGTCAAATAGAGTTAATGCATCTTTTTTTTTCAGTATGAGAAATTCATGGCTACTTGCATTCATGTTCTGGTTTTTAGATTTTTTTGAGTTGCTTGTATATCTATTTTCTTCTGGAGTATATAACTGTGGTTTGTGACCACATAACAACTTATCGCTTCTTCTTTTCTTTCTTTACTCTTGTTGCTTCCTCTCTACTTGAATTAAATTATCAGAAAAAATAGTGTCAGTTTCAGGGTCCATTTAGTTTTATCCTTTCACTTAAATAGTATGGAAGTTTCGTGGGGACTGCTGAAACATTTGAAGATACCATGAAAGAGCTTTGTCATCTTGTTTTCAGGTGGTCCATTTTGCCAAAAGTTTCCACATGGTATAGATAGCCATATGAAACATGCTGCCAGTTATTTTATTTTTTCACTTTGCCCTTCCCTTTTCTTTTCTTTGTTTTCATCAAGAAATTGATGCGACTTTGCACTAGTAATATGTGAAAAATTTGATCCGTCCATGGTTTATGTCTGCATTTTTGCATGATAAATCTGCAGCAGCTGGGTTCAGATGCCACATTTTTTTCCCTATAATAAGCTGTTACTAGTTGCTCCTATATTCTTTTAATGAACTTATCATTCACTTATTGTGAAAGATGAGGACGTCTGCTGAAGTTTCCTTCCTTGGCATCCTAAATTAAACTTTGGTTTTTTCTTACCTGCGATAATTTACCGTCTAATATTGCATATTTTTACTCGTGACACATTAAATTTATGAGCTGTAAATTCATCTCCAGACAGGGCAAAAATGTTTCATCAAGACTGACAAGGTATAGTAAATGAAGTGGTTAATTAAATACCAAGATACTAAGAATCTCATATAATCCTATTCATTTGGGTGCTTTATTGCTCATTTGTTTTATTGGCGAAGTATTAGATGTTGACAAGGCCTGGAGCCTGCAGGGCATATACATTATTTGCTGTTCTACTTTTATTGTAGCTTGTATTTATATGCATGTGCAAAAACAAAGTGAATCGACTCAGAACCAGGGTAGCAATTGACGTTGATGCATTTTAGTTTTATTTGGTTGCCTTTTAGGAAAAATGTACTCTTTATTTCTTTGTGCTTGTTGAAAATTCTTGCAGAACCAGAAATTATGGTCCAAATACAAGGGTCTCTTTGTTGTTAGATGAACGTATGACCTCTCAACTTCCAATTTTATTGAAATTTTCAATTTGAAATCCCGGTAAGACATCATAGGCTTGCTGCTTGTAATTGAGAATTAAAATTGTCTCAACTTGAGTGTGGTCCTTGTTTTTGTTTTCGAAGGGGAACATTCCTATTGTTAATACTTGAACTGAATTGGAGCGGAGGTCTCCGTTTCCTTGTCTTTGGAAATTTCGCTTTATGATTTTATGGGAAGGAAAGTGCAAGCTACTCTTGTTTTCTTATTCATTATACTTATTTTATATAAATTGGAGCGAGGTCTCCCCGTTTCCCTTAGTTTTTCACTTTGGAAAATTTCGCTTTATGATTTTTATGGGAAGGGTTTAAAGTGCAAGCTTAACTCCCCCCATTGTTTTCCTTATTCATTTATAACCTTATTTTTATATATTATATTATATATATATATTATATATATAATATATATATATATGTATTTTTTATTTTTTATTTTTTACTTTGAAATAAAAATTATGAATGTGTCTATGTTCGGCCTTTGGACTCAAAAGTTAAATCACTTGTATTAGTTTAAATGAAGTAAGGAATTCAAGAATTAAATAAACAAAAAACATGTAAAAGTACTGGCAACGAACCATACCCATCCGAAGGAGTTAAAGTCGCATTTTGAATATTATGTATTTTTATTTTTATTTTTACTTTGAATAAAAATTATGATGTGTCTATGTTCTGCCTTTGGCTCAAAGTTAAATCACTTGTATTAGTTATGAGTAAGGAATTCAAGAATTAAATAAACAAACATGTAAAAGTACTGGCACGAACCAACCCATCCGAAGGAGTAAAGTCGCATTTGAATATGGACTTGACGCCTGAAAAATGTACAGTTTCTTCACACCAACTGCAATTAGTCTGTCCCAAAGAAAGGGAGACAGATTCTAAGTTTGCCTGGAAAAATTTATAAATAATAATGTTTAGAAAATAGATATTTGCTCTTTTTTTTTTTTTTTTTAAGAAAGGAAAAATGATTTTCACATAAGTCACGACATGGCATCCATATTTATTATTGAAGTGCTTTTGTTTGTAATTTATACAATGAGAGAGGGAGGAGGGTGCCAGGAGTATCCTTCTTTCCTTCAATCCCATTTTTTTTTTTTAACATTAATAATAAATGAAATGTTGTTGGGTTTTGCAAAATACTCTATTTGGAAAGAATGTAAGATTATGAGTGGATGTAAAAAACTTCAATTTACTTTCTAAAATGGGAGGACAATAAAATAACAATACTGTAAAATTTTTACTGTTAATTGCCAAATTATAGAATTAAACTTCCATTAAGTTATAAACATGTCCCATATACATATATGAAAAATAAAAATAAAAATTTATAAAAATATAATTTTCTTTTATCCGCGGTCTGTTTGTCTTCAAATAAAGTAAAATAAAATTATTTTCCCTTCCATCTAAACAGAAAGTCTTCCTTATTTTATATCTTACTTCAGCTCTTTCCAAACAAGGCATAAATTTATATAATTTAATAAGAAAACAGTTTTTTTTTAAAAACACTTTATGGGAATAATATCTTAATTATTTATTTAATTGTCCATCAGTGGGTGGTGAGGGAGAGAACAGAACCATAATTGGTTGAAGTGAATTCTAATATTACAATATTTATTAATTGAATAAAATAAGTCTCTGACTAAAAGGAAAAGAGTTAGACATTCCGTACAGAAGAGTCAACGTCCGTGTCAGCCTTTCTCCAAATGCTACCAGCCTGTACTCCTCTCTTTTGGACTATCCACTCGTCTCTGCTATTTCTACATCAGACCATCCCTTCATACCTCCTTATACTCGCTCATCTATTTTGACACCTGGTAAACAAAGATATTTTGGTAATTCCAGTTCTCTACTTACACCCAAAAGGCCAAAACTCCTCCTCCTGTAGCGAGTACGTGTTTAATGGATACGCGCGAGTATGTGAAGAACAGTCTCATTGTACAAACTACTTGCAACACCGAATAATACATCGTACATTGAAGATACGATCGTCTCCTCCTCTGTCCTCCTTTTTTATTTTACTGTTATACCCTTGGGTTTTTCGACTATTTTAATTAGGACCATCTCATGATTAATCAAAACTTCAATAATGTTATTGTCAATTGCACCATTAAAGTACTAAAGACATTATCTGATAGGAAAACAAGCTTCTGTATTAAAGTGTCTAAGGTGATACTGTACAAAATGGTAATTCGGTCTAAACAAATTAAAATTTATTTTGAGGCTTAATTCGATTTGGTTTTCACTTTTATTAAAATTGAAATAAAAATGAATACTTAAAAATTAAATAAATTCAAATTAATTAATTTTAATTTTCTTGATTAGTGTGTAAGGTTAGTATAATATGAGATAAAGGAAAGCTATAAACAGAATTAAGCTATGCACGTGCTTTTTTTTAAGAAAATCTATTCGAAATAACCTAATTATGAGATATTATAGTCTAAATTTAATTTCTAGACTAAATAATAATACTGAAATCTAACAATTAATTAATTAATAACCTTAATCTTTTTTTTTTCTCTTCTACCCTTATATCATCAACAAGGCATTTAATATTAGTTAAAAATATTTAATAAATTCTTGAAGGACTCTATAAGGATATTTTAGTCAATTACTAATTAATTTTTAAGAAAAAGATTATCTAATTAATTTTTTAATTCCGGCTTAAAATTTTAAAGATCAGTTGAAGTGGAAAGGGAAGTATTATGGAACAATACTTCTAATTCCGGCTTAAAATTAGTTTTTGGTGTGTCGTAGTAATATATAATTCCAAAGGTCCAAAAATTTACAAGGATTGAAACAGTGGCAAACTTAACAAATGATGAAGTAGGAAAGGGTAATTTGGTCAATGTGAGTCTGTCGGCGACTGCCCATGTAAAAACCGGAAATTTGCATGCTTCTAATTTGCATTTGCCGAACGATTTTACATATAGGACAGGATGGTTGTCTTACAACTAGGTCTGAAGTTTAAATTTTTAATATTCATTTAAATAAATAATAAATTTTTCTTTAATTAAATTAAATTTTCTAAATTTTTAATTTTTAATAATAAAACAATTATTTCGTTTATCAATAATTAATTTTCAGTGTTAAATTTTTTCACACCAAATATGATTTTAATTACGGAATGAGTTGCAAGGAGATGGAATATTTTTAATTCCCTTGATATCGAGAAAGGGTAGTCCTTTGACTTTATTCTTCTTAATGAGCTAAACACACCACAAGTCGCCACTTGTCAAAAGGTTCAAACTTCAGAAACTCACTTCACACACAACAAATGAATCCATAATATAATTAAAAAATTTTAATTTTTAATTATAAAAGCGCAAATGAAAGGGTAACTAACACTTTAATCATTGAATTTTAATTGGAATTACTCTCATTATTATTATTATTATTACTCAATTGTCCTTAACGTTTAGCGTTATAATACTATTTAGCTCATATATATAAAAAAAATTACATTTTTACTTTTAAGTTAGGATAATTAAATATAAAGGACTAATTAAATAGTCAAATATTATAATTATTTAAAGACAAAAAACTTTTTAGATATTTATTAATTATAAATCTTAACGATAAATCAATAATTTTACAAAATAAAATGGATTTGATAGTAATTTTGATGAAAACTAAAAAAATTACCCAAAAATAATACTAATTGAAGTCATCTTTGCTATTTATATGGATGTGGACCATTGGAGATTTCGAGGATTTATTTTCTTGCTTTTTTTTTTTTTTTTTTATTTTGATGAAAAACTAAAAAAAATTACCAAAAAAATAATACTAATTGAAAAGTCCATCTTGCTTAATTTAATATGATGTGGAAACCATTGGAGATTTCGAGGATTTTATTTTCTTGCTTTTTTTTTTTTTTTTTTTTTTACTTTTTTAATTTGGTTTGTTAAATATTTTGCTATAATAAATAATAGAAAAAGGCAACTGAGGTGGGGAAGCCATTAGCTGTTGATTAAATTATTGATTGCCACTTTGTTTTTGCTTGCAAAAGTCCAATTCCCTTTCCAGAAAATGTGTTTATAATATATATATATATATAATAGTTTTTTTTTTCTTATATATATTTTTTAATAATTTTAAAAAAAATAAAAAAAGGGAAAAAAAAAGAAAAGGAAAGGAAGAGTAGAAATTGTGAAAACGGAAACCCATAAGAGATCCGATGAATGAGCCTTGGTTGTGGCAAAAATTAGACAGAGCAAAACTATATAGTTTTTTTTCTTATAATATTTTATAATTTTAAAAAATAAAAAAAGGGACAAAAAAAGAAAAGGAAAGGAGAGTAGAAATTGTGAAACGGAAACCCATAGACCGATGATGAGCTTGTGTGCAAAATTAGACAGAGCAAAACAGTAAGTGGGGCCCAAAGATTTAAGCAACAACGCGTGGCAATTTTCCTTCATAAAAAATAAAAAATAAAAAATAAAAAAGGCAAAAAGAACACGGTTATGGCATTTACTGCCAAGTCCTAACAAGTTGGGTGTTTGGGGGTAGTAAGGAAAGAGAGAGAGTAGAAAGACTCCTAAGTCCTACCTCCTTCCCCTTACCCTTCCCCTATTATCTATCTATCTTTATCTGCTTTTTACACAGAAATCCATTGCAGTGGCGTAACGCATAATTATGTAACTATCAGATGGGTAAAACGGTAGTTTCCTTTTATTTTACACTCACACACATAGATCACTCAGTAGTACACATACAGACCACCAATCACCTCTCTGCGCAAGCCGCCTCATAACTCAGCTCTCAGTCTCAGACTCATCACCACTAGAGAGCTGAAAAAGGTGTGGCCTTTTGAGAAAATAGCTTCAACCCTTTAAAGATAGACTCAGGGAGCTAAATAAAGAAACAAACCTTATAGATACAGATAGATAGGGAACCCCCCAACTTAATGTGCACGCCAATATACAGAGAAGAAAGCAACAGTTTTAACTCTGCAAATGGCAACTTAGGGTTTTCGAAATTCGCATTCTTATCTTTGCTTCACTGAGTTCCATACTGCCATAGGTGAGTTTATTAACTGTCAATATATCCATAAACTCCCTTAAACACCGACATGTCTCCTAAAGCAATTTTTTTTTCTTTTTTTTTTTTTTTTGAAAAAAATAAAAGAATTCAAAGCAGCAAACAGCAAAATCAAAGCTTTTCTTTGCTCAATTATCTCTTCTGAAAGCTGACATATTTCCCTTTCAGCACTTTTAACTCTCTCTCTCCCCCTCTCTTTTAAAGACTAATTTTCCCTCTTTGTTTTGTTTTGTTTTTTCTGTTTTCAGATTCCATATCAGAGCTTCCCTTCTACACTCACCGGAGGGAAAAAATAAGAATAAAGAACTTTTCTAATTCAGTGCTGCAGATATGTTGGAGTACGAATGGGGAAACCCATCCACGATGATTCTCTCTGGAGACGAACCCACTCAAGACCCAGACCAGAATCGCCAGATTTTCGATCATTATACTGCCCAATCCTTCAACGATAATCTGGTTCCTCAACCCACCACAACCTTGTTTCACCAACCAACAACACATCAAGTCAATTCCCTTTATGACCCACGCGGCTACGCCGGTCCCTCCTCTTATACACCTTCCCATCACTCCCTTCTCTCCCTTGACCCCATCACTAACCCAGCTGCTGCCGGTCCGTCATATTTCCTTGTTCCAAAGACTGAAGAGGTTTCTCGACCGGCAGATTATACGGCGAGGATCGGGCTTAATTTGGGTGGTCGGACCTATTTCTCTTCCGCGGAGGATGATTTTGTGAACCGCCTCTATCGCCGGTCTAGACCTGTAGAACCAGGTTCGACAAGCGCACCCAGGTGTCAAGCCGAAGGGTGCAATGCCGATCTCACCCACGCCAAGCACTACCACAGACGCCATAAGGTGTGTGAGTTTCACTCGAAAGCGTCTACGGTCATCGCCGCCGGGTTGACTCAGCGATTCTGCCAGCAGTGTAGCAGGTTTCTTGAAATTACCTAAAACGCCCTCCCCATGCATTCCCATATTTACGTTTTCTTTTTGCAATTCCAATCAGTGGTCTACTATTTCATAGCTGAAGGCTCCCTCAGCAGATTGGTAGTGATAAACTGATTATGATTTTAGAGACAGGTGTTAGAATGGCGGAAATGCCCTCTTTACTTGAATGATTGCTTTTCAGTATAGAGGGTAATCCCGAGGGTATTTGCGTCCGTAAAATTCTCCTCTGGTTTCCATTCACGTAACTGGTCTTCTTCTTATGTTGGCATCACATTAATCATTTTATCTTAACCTTATGAAAATACAAAATCACCCATGCCATTTATTCATATTTTCACGCCGCATCAGATGCAACAAGAAAACAAATGCCAGTCATTTTCTGCCTCCATCTCCGGACATAGGTCGGAAACACCCCACCTGACCATAATGCCCCTTGAATTATGCTTTTGTTGCCAATCATTGGGTATGCCGTACATGGGGAAATCCCGAGGGTATTTGCGTCCGTATACTATATAAATAGTATATCTAAGCACTTAATGATCCTATTTAACTATCATTTCTTTTAACGTAATATGCTGTCTGTCCGGTTTTGCCTTGATCAGTTAGATAACCATTACCTGTCTGCATCTTTTGATTTAACAATTTTAATTAATATGTGAAAAAATTAAAATCGTGTCCCAGATTTCATCTTCTCTCAGAATTCGATAACGGGAAGCGTAGTTGCAGAAAGAGACTGGCTGATCATAATCGTCGCCGGAGAAAATCACACCAGATAAATCAAGAAACTCACAAGTCGTCGCAACAAGAAAGTGGCCGGAATTCATCATCTGAGAATCCAACAAGTGAGCTAGCCAGCTCTTCTGGAAAAGTTGCTGGTTAATGCAAAAATTAATGAAAATATAACGTATCCGAAATTGACTTGGTTTAATTTTGTTGGAATTTTACATATAGGGTCTCCGCCGGATTCCGGAGTTAATAATTCGTCGTCGGTGACAGTGGCAGTATCGCCGCCTCGAATGTTCTTGGATTGTTTCAAGCAAAGACCATATCAGGCAACTGCATCTTCTTCTTCTGCATCATCAAGCTCACTGTTTTTCTCAAGTGGGTAGTGCCACTGAAAATGGAGGAACTCATTTAGTAGTAACAATTGTCTTCTTCTTTTTATCAATTAATTTCAATGTTCATCTTTCAAGATTGGTGTTATTTCATAACATCAAATGAAATGTAGTATCAAGGATCAACTAATTAATATATAAAGCCTGGTGGAGGATACTATTTTAGTAGTACATGTCTTCTCTTTTTTATTAATTTATGTTCTTCTTTCCAAAGATTGGTGTTATTTCATAAACATCAATGAAATGTTAAGTATCAAGGATCAACTAATTAATATATAATATATATATATTATATATATATATATATATTATATTTTTTTTTTTTTTTCAATTTCTAGAAAAAGTAAGATATCCACATTTTGTACCTGTAGAGTATAATACATTGTATTTCTAGAAAAAGTAAATATCCACATTTTGTACTGTAGAGTATATACATTGTTCTATTAATATCACAAGGTATATATATATATATATATATGATATCTGCAATTCTGCAATAAAAAATATAATTGGAATAAATTAAATTGGAATTTTCCCATACAAGTGACTGTCCGGTTTCAGAAATGAGCGTAGTAGGCACGGGAGTGCAGGATTATTATCATATTTCTAGAAAAAGTAAATATCCACATTTTGTACTGTAGAGTATATACATTGTTCTATTAATATCACAAGGTATATATATATATATATATATGATATCTGCAATTCTGCAATAAAAAATATAATTGGAATAAATTAAATTGGAATTTTCCCATACAAGTGACTGTCCGGTTTCAGAAATGAGCGTAGTAGGCACGGGAGTGCAGGATTATTATCATTTAAAGCATAGCATTATTACCTTTTTGTCTGCTCCTAGAATTTCCCCTCTTAACCACCACCACCAGCATCGCCATGAAAATTATAAATTGAACGCAGTAAAAAATGAGCACGTAATACGAATTTTAATAAGGGAATGTTAGAGAGGACAAAAACCTGTCAAGTTGTCTCCTACATGGAAGCTGTACTAAGCAAAGCACAGTCAATTAGTCATTATCGACAAAATCAATCAACTAGCGTCTCGCATTGTCATTTACCATCCTTTTCTTTTTCCAGAACGGAGTTGCAGAGCCTGCATTATTTTTAGCTTTCTGCCAAGAAAATTGAAAATTTGAGCTTGAATTTCGGTATATTCTTCATCTTCAAACCTTCATGTGATATTTAAGATGTGTTATAACGAGAATGTTTAGTTCTTATAGTATATACAAAACCGTACTCAGCTCTTCCATTTAGGAATGAATATTCAACATCGATAACGTTAATTGCATTTATTGCAATCATTAAGAAATCATTAATCAACTCACAGCCTCAGTTAATTATTCCATCCAACTCCATAAATGTGATCTGTTCTTTCTCAAATTGAATCCTACGAGTGATGGTACCGGTTTTATTTAAATAAAGGCCATTGTGCGAACCTTATATCTTTCAATTTAGTGAGAATCTTGCACTTGTCATGAAACTGTTGTTTTTGGTTAATGGACTCTGAGTGAGGTCTAGACTTATAACCCTGCCTGCGTTCCATCTTAAGAACACTTCAATACCGCTAAACTAAAATTCTTAATTAAAATGTGATGCTTAATTTTTATATATAAATAATATTCTATATATATATATATATATATATATATATATATATATATATATATATATATATTTATTACTGTAAACGTATCTAAGAAAATAAAGCATTATATATATACTGTAACGTATTCGTAAGAAAATAAATACCAATGTACCTACGTATATTCGGAACCCTTTGTGCAACTTCCATGAAATTTAACCATGGGTCCTACGCCTCTTTCTAAGTTTTGTTCCTATGTTTATGTCTTTAGTAATTCATTTACATTTTTATGTCTGCTTGGATGCAGATTTTTTAAGAACCCTTTTTTTTATCTTTTAGGTTCTCCAAACAGATGCAAACAATTAAAAAAAAAAAAAAAAAAGATTTCAAAATCTCTACGTCACATTTAGCCACAGACAAGACACGAAGCTTTCCCTTCTTGTTACGTAACTGATTTAAAATGAAGCTTCTAATGCACAAATGGTGGAGGAATGTAAAATGAGAAAATCTTAATTAGTAAATACAATTTTATTTTATGTGATTAAATTATTGTCTTGAAAAATTCTACTTACTTGCCAAAAAATAAAAACGGAGTATCTGTCTTTTTTTTGTATTTTATGATTGAATTTTAAGAATACACAAATTGAGTAAGAAACTTCCAGCGAATGATGTTGGTTTTTACCACACAAAGTCTGGAGAAAGAAAGACCAGGAAATTTCCTACTCCATTCACCGCCTCTATCAAAGTGTTTGTTCTATTTCCTTACTTAGATGCTTTACTGTTAAGAAATTTCATAGGTTTAGGAGTAGGAGAAGCAGAAGAAGCATTTTCTTAAAATAAAAGGAAATTTTGGAGTGTGAATTCAAATGAATCTTACCTTTCTAAGGACTGTAAATTTGATATTACCTTAAAGTCGGCCAACAAAATCTAGTCTCCTGGATCATATCTCTCATATGTTTGGCGAAAGGTCCCTATCCAGTACCTTTCACCTCCAATTTCTGTCCCCTTTCCTTTGGGACCTTTGCCTTCACCGGGGAAATTATAGGGTCATGTCCCTTAATGTTTTAATTTGCTACGGAATGCAGTAGAACGGAGTTTCCAAAAGCAGGAACGGAGATAGAAATAGGAAGGTAAGGAAATGAATTGCCTGGTGGAACAAGTGCAGGGTTTGGGTTGGCTTCCCAATCACCAGTTCTATGGGTCCCCACACAAAATACGAATAATCTTCTCTTTTCATCTTTCATTAATATTGTGGGACCCTAAAAGTTGGTTCGTCATTAAACTCTGCTTCGTGGACCCCCTTCGTCTTTAAATGCAACTCCTAACTCTACTTCTGTCCACTGTTCCTACAGTCGATTGCTTTTTCCAATCCCTCCACGTGGATCTCCCTCCCTCCCCCCCCACTCTGATTTGCAGGAGCTTCACGTGAGCTGCACGTGGTAGGAGGATTTCATTTCTTCTTTTTTCAGCCTTCCACATTTTTTTTGTTTTCTTTCCCCCTTCCTTCGCCTTTGATTAGGTGGTTGTTGTGGGACTTTTCCGCAGCTGTACACAGGGTTAAGTATTTATTTGTTTTTTTTTTTAAACTACTATTTTTTTTCTATGGTCATGAGTTAAACGGTAGATCCATGAGTTATTTTTTCACATATTTTCAATTTAAACCGTTATATAAACAGCTGTTAGCTATTAATATTATCAAATAAACCCTTAGTCTTATATGTAAAGTAAAAATTGTCAAATAAACCCTTAGCCTTAGCATGTAAATTTTACTTCATTAAACTTCTTGTTAGTGCAAATTAACCTTTTTAGTACTTAAAAAAACGGTAATTCAAAAAGAGAGCCCCATTGAAGAGCTAGGTTCTGAAGTCTAAACTGCATGAAGGGTAAATTCGGTAAAGCATTCTGTTATTGAAGGTCAGTCAGTAAATTATTCTTACCTCTTTAAGATTTTTACAGCCTTTTGGGATGATCGATCGGATACTGTGATTAATTTAGGTTTTGCTAGACCCCATTTCAGTAATCTTAAATCAATAAAAGAAAAAGAAAGAGGTGATCGTACTCTAGTAAGCTACCACCTTCTAATCATTATATGAATAGACCACAGGGAACTTTTTTTTTTTTTTTTTCTTTTTGCTGTACATCAAAACTGTGTATTTCTTTCATTTTTTTTTTTTTTCAGGTTAAATTGAGCTTAGATGGGGGTGTAGCTACCTCCATCTTCCTCACCCAAAATAAAAAAAATTGGACCCCACTGTACGTTTTGTCATGTGAGGAAAAAATATCTAGATAAATAAACGAGGAGAAAAGGACCTAATCAGAGATCATCAGAAAAGGTTTTCTCATGATTAGATTAGATTTCTATAATCATTGATCAAGTTATAAATTATTGGAAAATTTAGGAAAGTCACAAACATATTAGCTCAAAATAATAATAATAATAATAATAATAATAATAAATTTATATTTGTTTAGCTGTAGCAAGAATTTGTCCTTGTAGGATGCTTCCAAATTAACATTAATAATAATAATAAATTTATATTTGTTTAGCTGTAGCAAGAATTTGTCCTTGTAGGATGCTTCCAAATTAACATGACGTGAAAAGAGAGAGAGAGAGAGAGAGAGGGAGGTAGCCTTCCTGAATAGAAAAAAAGGGAAAAAGAACTGTAACTGTTATTGACAAGACAAAGGATGAAATTGTGAATGGAGCCGTTTTTGTTTTCATTTTCCGTAGATAAAGGCATAATTCCTAAGCCTTGAGTACCAAATAACTTCGAAGCTAGAAAACAACTGGTCGTGTAACCATCATGGGTGCTTGTCCTGGAATCTCCTACCCTTTCCGGCAAAAAAAGGACACTTTCTCTTCTTTGGAGTAGCATGTGTGCACTTGGAATAAAAAACACTAGCCTAGATAGTTGAACCGGGTCAGGCCGAGCTTAGGTCCAAAATTACTGAATCAGTCTGGGCTGCTCAAACCCTGCTCGACCCATATCAGAATCAGTGGCTACTATTAATTACAATTAAACGACAGTAAATATACACAGTTGAATCAGATCATACTGATTAAACTCAAGTACAACTCGTGAAACAAATAAATGTTCTGAACTCAATACTACCAAACGCAAATTCAATCATGCTAATATATATCTATATTTTGAGTATAAAATTAATTTCTCCATTAAATGTGGGCTCCTGCCCAAGTATCCCATAACTCAGCGCATGATTCTTCTTCATCTTTAGTATTTTTAGCTCTCGTAGGCAAGAATCCGAATGCTGAACTTGGAGCTTGCATGAGGTCAAGGGTAAGTTGTGTGCCACTATCATGGAACCTTCCCCAATTTTGTGACTCCGCTAAGATTTGATGTTGGTGCGGAACGAAACAACTATTGGAGCTAGCTTGGGAGGACTGATGACGTCCACCTAAGTTTTCCATTCCATTATCATTATTGTTATTGTTATGGTGCCAGTGTCGATCAAGAACGAGCTGTCTAGCCAAGATTGCAGCACGGTTTTCTGCAATCAATTCACGTAATGCAGCACTGGATCTTGAAGATAGATCAGAGGAAGAAACCCAAGAATCTTCTTTCGATGACAGAAGAGAGAGAGCACGGCCTGTTGTTGATGCCAAGCAAGGGATTCTTCTCGCCATCAACTTCTCTGTTGAGGACCAAATCAACCTTTTCTTTACCATTTATTAAAAAAGAACAGAAAAAAAAAAAAAAAAAAAAAAAAAAAAAAAAAAAAAAAACTTCTTTGAGTTCTTATTCCATTTTTGTTTCTAAAAAAAAAAAAAAAAAAAAAAAAAAAAAAAAAAAAACTTCTTTTTGAGTTCTTATTCCATTTTTGTTCTAAAGAAAGAGAAAACAGGAAATATTGAATCACAGCGGGGTTTTAATTATAAACCTAAGTTTTACTTCCATCCCATGACAACAAATGTGCCTTGAACGGCAAGAGTACACATAATTATAACGAAATTTACTTTTTTTCTTATTATAATTCTTGATTTAAAAAAAATATATGTAGGAATACTATTAATAATATTTCTTAAATAGATTTTCATATATAAAAAACAGAATAACTACAATTTAATTTATATTAATTAACAAGAATTTAAAAAATATTTTTGATTAAAAGGTTTATTTATTTGATAGCCACATATTTGCTTATTTAGTAATATTTTTATTTTCTAAATAGTGACTAATTCAACCTATAATTGGATAATAAATGAAGCCAACAAATGTTTCATCTAAGTCCCAGCGCTTTTGCATGTGTAGTTTTCTTTTAATGAACGTCTTTAATCTCAATGAAGAAAAGAATGAGCTACAAGTTGATCTTGATTCATATTTCAATTAACTGAGTAGGACTTAAAATTAGAAGTTGAAGAACAAAAGCAATCCTCCCATTGATATATATATATATATATATAATGGAAATCTTAAAATTTAAGTTAATTTAGAAAGACTTTAAAATGCAAACAGGGGATTTAGATAAGCAAAATAATTTATCAATTGATAAAAAATAAAAGAAAAACCAAAGGAAGTTAAATTGAAGTAGAGTGGGAAATTAAAAAGAAATAAAAAAAGAAATTAAAGACATGATATATATACCTGGGCAAGAGTTCCTGGAAACAGAATCGTGAGCACTCTTTCTTCTTCTCTCATTGTGACCTGCCAATCTCCGCCTACAGCTCCTCTTTGATTCGTCGAACTCCGACACTACGTGAAATCTATATCTCATAAAACGACCCGGACAGATATCAGCCAATTTTGCTTTTTGTACTTTTGTTTTTTTTTTTCGAAAAAAGAAAAAAGAAACGGGTTTCCATGCGCGCCGTGAAAGCTTAAAATAAAAATAAATAAATAAATAAATAAAAAGAGGCGGGAGAATATTGACTTGCCTACTACACTGCTGACAAAAGCGCTGCTCCAACCCTAGAACGGTTACCTTGGGAGCCTTCGAGTGCATCTCACACACTTTATGTCTTCTATGATAATCCTTGGCGTTGACTAAAACCACGTGGCAACCCTCCACCTGACACTTCGGCACAGCTGCGGCAGCTACCACCTCCCCCGCCGCAGACGATAATGGTCTCACAGTACCGCCATCCACCACACTATAGTAGGACTTCTTTTTTTTCCCAATACACAAGCTAGCCACCTGCCGCTCCCCCACGGCGATATTATCCTCGAAATAGTGCCGTTTCCCAAGCTTCAAGCACATTAAATGCGGGTCCGGATGCAAGTTGGACCCTTCACCACCGTAAAGTGAGTGCTGCTGATAGTGATCCTCGTGGTGGTGGTAGTGGTGGAGGTACAGGTTCTCATTAGGTAACACAAGCGCGTGGGTTGAAGCGGCTTCTGGGTGCGTAGAGTTGGTACTTTCCCCAGGAGTGGTTGTCGTGGCAGCAGCAATGGCGGTGGTGCTACTATTACTGGTGTTAGTCCAGTCAAATCTTGAACTATTAGGCTCCCACATATCCCATAGAAGATTAGTATTACCATTTTGCTGGCCTCTGTTACGGTCGTTGTGAGCACAGTACACGTTACCGCCATTTTCCATCTCTGTCGTCTTTTTTTTTTTTTTCTTGAATAGACTCCTTACTCTTTCTATCAAGCAGTGTTTGGACCGTACCGCCACTCGCTCTGTGTGTCCGTATTACAGTTACGGTGAACAGGTAGGTTAATTGCTTTTTTGGTGCATGAGAGATTCCAGCAACAATGAAATTTACTGGCTGCTTGTTGTAAAAGAAGAAAGATATTTATAAGGGAGAGAGAGAGAGAGCAGTGTAGTTGTTGCACTGAAATAGGGCATGGAAGCTCAAGTATAAAAAACAGGAGAGAGAGAGAGAGAGAGAGAGAGAGAGAAGAGACAGCGAGCGACGAAGAGGGTTTTGGGGAGAGGGAAAGGTAGAACGTGTGAGGATTGGTTTACACGTGGGAAGATTGAGAGGGGCCTATCCAGGTGGATTGAAGTGATATTTGATTAGGAAGAATCCTTTCTGGCTTTATTAGTCTGCAAGAACTGCAATAATAATAAAAATACCAATAAGTGAGGTTGAACGATCGAGAGATAATGATGAGACCCGAGAAGATCAGATATCGTCTCTGTACATAGATGAGACTCTTCTCTCCCACCCCTATTTTTCTCCTTATGGAAAAGGAAATGTACAGAATAATATTACCGTACTAAATCCACACGCAGTTGGAAAAGTCGTGTACTACACTGTATTGTCTCAGGAAATTTCCATGCATTTTCCACGTAATCTACAACCTGCGGCCTCCAGGTTTTAATGTTACTATTGCATGAAATGCGCGTGTTATTCACACTCTTGAATGGACAGTGAAACCAAATATTCCTTATTTTTGTACAATATCTATGTAGAATCACTTGCCAGTCATGAGTTTGCACTCTCGTTCCTTGTGGGCATGTGATAAAATCCCTGCTCGTGTTATTATATATTGTGAGCCAAACAAACAGATAAAGAGAAAAAGAATTATATTCGTATATTATTGTTCTATGAAAATCTTGAAAGAACTCTACTTCGCTTCTTAGAAAATAATTTCTCTTTTTCTTTTTTAAATTCGTCCTTTTCAGATAAATACACCATTGTGGAATATGTTATTATTATTATACTTTTTTATTTATAATTTAATTTTATTTTTTAAATTTTTATACATATTTTACGCTCAGCTGAGAATGATATTTAGCTTAGGTAGTCGTATATTAGAAGTAAATAAATAATTTCGGGACAACATGAAAACTATTCTTTGCAATGTCTGTTTGGGGATGTGAGGGATCATGTCCATGCTTCATTAAATGCAACACAGGCTGTAAAGTTTTAGAGCAGTGCTGAATTAGAGTAGTCCATACACGTGTCATGGAGTGGGTTCCACCTAGAGATCTTTCTGCCAAGATTGCAAAGATTGACCAGATTGGCTTGATCGTGACCACACCTTCACTCCAAATTAGAGTATTCTTTAATACATTAAGAATTTATATATATATATATATACGAACAGAGATGCTATCGAAGTAGTAACACATAGAAAGGTTTGAACTTGTTACGTTTTCACTTTTCTTTTGATGGAAAAAGTTAAGACAGCCCGCAGAGTAGTGCCTGCAATTAGCAAAAAAGTCATTCTTCATTTTAATTACAACCTCTTTTGCTTGTAATGAAATGGTAAAAAAGCAAAAGCCAAAGTTCCGCTATCATATATGACCAATAAGGAAATAAAAAAGTACTCTTTTTTTCTATTTTTTAGGAATTTGATTTCATTTTTAAAATAAATTATATCGATTCATAAATTACATTTATATATAAAATAAATAATAACTATAAATATAGGTGTAAATTTTATTCTTCTAATTAATTAGTATTATATAATATAAAATTTGATATTTATTGAGAACATATTTTTGTATATTTATATTTTTTTTTTTGAATAAAAATTTAGGTCTTTTTGTTTTTTGAGCAATTTTTAATAATTAGAGATTTATATTTGAATTAAAAAAGGCTCGATTTATTTCAGGAATGGGAAATAATAACTTTTAAGCAGTTTTACCTGCTGTGGGTAAAAAAGCAAACAGGAGCTGCCTGACATTGATGGCCACTAGTCATTTGTCAATTTCAGAAACATACGTCATTCATATTTATTGTTTTTAAATAATTTTTGTTACAAAAATCTTTCATGCAATGAATAATTCTCATGGCTGCAGCAACTCAACAATTAACATTTCCAATTTAGAAAAAAAAAAATTTTACTTTTCCTGGAGATAAGAAAAATTAGTGAACTACAGAGCCCGACAGTCGGGTGTTTAAGTGATGGGGTGCAAGTATCCCTAGCTTAGTCACAAGGTTGATGCTATTAGTCCCCGGTTCAATTCTTGAAGTGCTAACATTTAATTCATTCTTCTTATAGTGGTTTATCTTATTTAAATACGGGATTGTAATGCTTTTAATGGACGTTTAAAGTAGCGTAAATGCTTTGGATATTGCAAAATATAAAAAATTCATTATATATAATATATGGAATGAAAAAAAAAAAAAAAAAAAAAGCAAAATATAAAAAATTCTTATATAAATATATGGAATTGAAAAAAAAAAAAAAAAAAAAAAAAAAATGGTATTCCAATGTAAGCTGGGACAATTTTTGAAAAGGATCAATGAAAAAAAAAAAAAAAAAAAAGAAATGGGGTATCCAATGTAGCTGGGACCAATTTTGAAAGGATCAAAGAAAGTTAGGCATCCATAATGAGCCACGTGTATGATGGAGAAGAAAGTAACTTTTTCATTGAAGGAAATTAACAATAATCACGGGGTGGTCTCTGATCTGTTCCCACAAAGCAGGGACATATATAGATGGAGGGATGGAAAACAAAGACTTGTATGAAGTGGGTGTTTGACACGTGTAACTCAACAAACTTGATTCGAGAATTCCATAGCCCGTACTTGAACTGGGTTGTGCAACTCACAGAGATGGCTAGTTTAGTTTGAGACCGCATTGTTCCTTTTAATGAAACAACAAAAAAGATTGCAATCGGGAAGAATGGATAAACATATATAAGAGGAGGGGACCATTGTTTTTATCTTTTTCTTTTTCTTGTTTGGACGATTTGAAAGGGGACCATTTACAACTCCAGTGTTAACCATTAGAGACATAAGATTACATTGTGACATTCTGATGAGTTGCAGATAAGAGTTCAAGAATTCTTCATATTTTAGCTCTACAAAAGAAAATCATACCGTTCGGCAAAATTAACTACAACGTTTAGTGATTCTAAACATTATAATAAAAACTACACTACCGAAACATAGAAAAAGGTATAGGTTCGATGAATCAAAAAGCTTTAAGAAAACATTAATGGAGGTAGGACGATTCATGAAGATAGAAAAAGAAATTGGAAAAGTAGATGGGAATATTCTGAATTTCCAACAGAAGCGATAGGGAGAAATGGGAATGGAGTGGGATTTTTTTACCCGGAGTGGTAAAGAAGGAGAAAGGGTCAAGATGTTACATCAATGCTGAGTCAGGATGGGTCCTCTTCTGTTTTATATTATTGCAGTGATAATATCTCTGAACTCATAAGCAAACTCGTGCCAGGTCTCTTCTTAACCTCCTATCGGACCTATCCTATCTCTCTCCTCTTCACACAGCTAACTGCCTAACTCTGACAGAGTCCTATAAAAAGTCAACTACAGAAATCCGATGGATAGATGCGAGTTTTACAATTTAACTACTCTTTTACAGCTTTTTGTGACACAAGTAATACTGTTTTTTTTTATGTTAATATTATAATATACTGTAATTTAATAAATTTAAAATTTAAATATAATTATTATTTGTAGATGAAAATTATTAAAGATATACTTTAACTTTTTCAAATAATTATACATAACGTTTCCCTAAAAACAATTAATTATCCAAGACAATTTATTAATATTAATTAAAAAAATTATAAAATTTATTGTAATATGCGTGATCAAAATTAAATAATTCTTGGTATTATACCTTTATTTAAATTCTAAAAATCTGTAAGCTTTAGGTTAAGCAATTTGAAATACAAATTAGTTTGCCTTTTAAAATATATTTACAGAAAAGAACAAATAAAATGAATTTTATATACTTGGGCTGTTTACGGCCCTTGCTTCGTTGGGTCAAAAATGACTTGGAGGCCCGGTTAGTTTGGAGATACAGTTTTGGCCCCAAAGCAATAACATCATTTTTTAAAAAAATAATATTACGTAATATTATTTAAAAAATATATAAAAAAAATTTAACTTCCACTGCCAAAAAAGCACCGATTTTTTGTTCATTATATTTTGGTTTCCGTTGACAGTTTAGTAGCGGCTGAGAGATAGAGTCATGTGCACGTTCAAAGCTTTTAGATTCAGTTTGGTGAGTTTGCAGATTGAGTCATTCACACGGCAGCGACTGAGATTGAGATATGAGATAGAGAAGAAAGAATGGCAACAACCGCAACAATCATGAACCCCAACAACCGCAACAGTCAGCTTATACTCTTGTTTAACGGATAACAAAATAAAGACTTCAACCATTTCATTTTTGTTATTTGTGCTCTAAGTTATAACTCACTCACAAGTCACAATCTCATAGGTTTTCGAATTTCATTTACAATGTGTACCTAAAATGCACATGCATGCTCTAATCTTTCTAAGGATGATTTTTTTTTTTTTTTTTTTCATGCATTGCTCAATCTTTCTAAAAGGATGATTTTTTTTTTTTTTTTTTTTTTAATCGTTGATGTTAGTCAATTTTTTTTTTTTTTTTTTTTAATCGTGATTTAGTCAAAAAGATATGATCATCCCAAGTCTTGGTTCGTAATTGCTTGGATTTCAATCATTAACTCATTATAATAAAAACCAGTTTCACCAAATTAATTAATTTGAAGCCCTAATCAGTAAAAATATAAAGTTATATATTATCAATTAATTATTATAATTTCATAATTAAGTTTTAAGAGGCTATAAAACATATACATATATACAAATTAGGGGGGCCACAAAAAAAAAGTTGTCCTAAACTTGCATTATTATTTCATTTATCTATCTATTATACAAAGTCCTATCCTAATCATATAAGCGTTACTTATTTTTCAATCATTTAATCAAAATCATAATATCATTAAAACCTTCCACGTAATGTACCCAATTTACCCTTTCTTTCTAATAAAACTCCCCCCTCCACCCACTTCAGTCTTCACTTGCAACACCGAAAATGCTTCAATATCTCGGTCCTTATTTCTTCACTTCCTTTATCATATTTCTCCTCCATAACCCGCCATGCATAGCCTCCAGACCGCCACCGCGATTTTTATTAACGCCGCCACTCGACACAACGGAGCATCACTACAAGAACTACACGTGGCATCATTTCAAGAGCTTTCTTAATGCCAGGAAGGGTAGTCACGTCAGCGGCATGTCCGAACTCAAAAGATACTTCCATCATTTCGGTTATCTCCCGTTACGAGATTTTCATAACATTACCGATATTTTCGATGCTCATTTGGAATCGGCGGTTTTTCGATATCAAGCTAAACTGGGTCTCCCAATTACTGGTAAGCTCGATGTACTTACTCTATCGCAAATGATGGCACCGAGATGCGGCGTACCCGATACAGTCCAGAAACTGCATTTTTCAAAAAATTACGTTTATTTCCCCGGAAAACCACGGTGGGCTCGCCACATACCGATGACTCTCACTTACGCGTTCTCGCCTGTGAACAGGATCAGTTACTTGAGCTTAGCGGATATTAAAGACGTGTTTAAACGCGCTTTCGGTCGATGGGAATCGGTCATTCCGGTAAGCTTCATAGAGACGAATGATTATGGTTTCGCGGATATTAAAATAGGATTTTACAGTGGCGATCATGGCGATGGAGAACCGTTTGATGGAGCTTTGGGAGTGCTGGCCCACTCATTTTCGCCAGAAAGCGGCAAGTTCCATCTAGACGCTTCTGAAACATGGACCGTTGATTTCGAAATGGAGAAATCAAAGGTGGCAGTAGATTTGGAATCGGTGGCAATACATGAGATAGGCCATCTGTTAGGGTTGGCCCACTCGTCAGTTAAAGAGGCGGTAATGTATCCCAGTTTAAAACCTAGGAAAAAGAAGGTGGAATTGAGTGTGGATGATGTACAGGGAGTTCAAGCTCTTTATGGATCTAACCCTAATTTCACACTTGGGTCTTTGTTAGAATCTGATATTTCTACAAATACAGCCCTTCATCTCACCATCAGATCTTCCTTGTGGGCCACCTTAATTACGGCTTTGACGTTGATCCTTTCTCTGTGCATGTAACTTCTTTTCCTTTTCTTTTTTTTTTTTTTTTATGCCACAATTCTTTTTTTTTTTTTTTTTTTTTTTTTTTTTTCATTGCCACAATTCTTTTTTTTGTTTTTTTGGCTATGATACATTATATGAATTGATCTGTATTTTTTTTTTTTTTTTTTTTGGCTATATACATATATGGAATTGATCTGTAATGTTAAATCATAACATTCATCTAAAAATAGAGAAAAAAAAAACATTTTCTTCAGAGATATTCTTAACTTCTACGCATTGTCGTTTCACTACCAATTTAATATATTGTCGTTTCTCTTTAATTAACTTCTACACGACAATCAATTAATTCCCTTTACGGAAGTGAAATTCTGTGTTTGGTAAAACGGACACATCTGTCATGCCCCTTACTGTGTTTGGTGGATTATTCTTGTTATTTGTTTTTGAATTGGAGAAAACAACCTTAACTTGAGATTCTGAACACACCAACTTCATAACTTTTTTCAAATTTAAGCAATCTATCAACTTTAACTTGTTTCTTATGTTTAGATTTAGATATGGATAATGAATAATTAAGTAGACTTTAATTAATTAATGATTATATTTTGTATGAAAGATTTTTGGATGGGACCGACAAGGAGACTTTAAACCATCTATCAATATGTATATTTTTTTATTTAATTAATTTTTCTTAAAATTTTAAATATGTAGTGCGCTTTAATTAAATTCATTTCGGGATAAAAAAAATCTTATATATTTAAGAGTCAATGTCAAAGTCAGCAGATAATTTAAACAAAGTCTTAGGCAGTCACTATCTTAGCGATACACTGATGCGATAAGAATGGGCGGCCCGGCCGGCATGAGTAGGAGGTCGGCTTCATGCACCTGGAAAAAGTGCAGAACACGACTTCAATTATCATTTCACCTTCAAATAATTTAATAATAATATTAATTGCTGCGCATTCCTCTCCTGTAATTTTCATGATCATACATATGCCAATGTCAGTGATTATCTTTTGATCTATCCACGAAAATAAATTTTAGTTTCTTAATATAATTTGGAAATTACAAGATGGTACATACTGTTCCTTAGATTTCGTGGAGAATCCCAATTAAAAACTAAAAATGAAAATATAAATCGAGTTGCACACGAGTGAAATAAAAGCAGCACATGTAGAAGGAGTGGTGTCCCAAGTTCCAACCTTATTCTGGGAACGGCAACATGGCAAAAAGGCTTCCTACTCAGGCTCTCTTCGGGAACTGCGAGCGAGCTGACCATAACTCACTTTCTCACTCTACCACGCCAACCATAATATCACCGCCCACACTGTTACTGTTACTGTTACTCTTGCCCTTTTTGCCATATCGGAGACTAAACTTAACATCGGTATAGTCATCCTTGTGCTTACCACATTCCTCATTTTAGTATTTGCTAATTAATTAATTAATTAATTATAATCAGTCATCAGTGGTAGTACTTTAGTTTACTGATGTTGTAAGTGAGATTGGCAGACTTTTCGTTTCTAAGATAATGGGCTGCGAAAATAAAATATATAAGAAAACATTTTTTTTTCTTTTTTACTCTGTTGCTTTTCCTTTTTCTTGTTCCTTTTACATTTAGGCTATTAAGAGTTGACATTTTCGATGCTAATGACATCCACGTGTAAGATTTTCTTTGATAACCCATAATAAAAATTTTATCAAATATATTTGTTTTTTTTATGGAATTAATTTTATTTCTGAAGTATTTTTATAAGTGTTTTTTTTTTTTATGAATTAAACATTTAATATGGCAAAAACCGCTTAGCACTTAAAATCACTTTTTATTATAGTTTAAATAAGATAACAATTTTAATTTTTAATTGTTCAAGATTGCTCATATTGCTCCCTAAATAGCTTTGATTTGCCTAATTAAGTAGGTCGAGTAAGGTTAGTAATAGATTAATAAGTAAATGTGACTAGTTAACCAATATTCATCGTGACAGAGATAATGCATGCCCCACCTCAATATTGGACTATGTTTCGTGATTTTCTTATGCAGACTTGGAAGAAAATTGATTTCCATTGGGTACGAGAGATTGTTTCATAATTATTATCAAAGAAACACTTGAGCAGATCAGATCTTATTAACACCTTTAATCTAATAATCCAACCGCATCCACTTTAATTTCCCTCCAACACAAACCAAGTAATGATCGTGCAGAATCTTTCTAGTTGATTTTATAACACAAACATTAAGAAAAAGTTTTGAATTAGAATAATTTTTTTTCTCTTTAATGAAAATTAATGTGCATTATTTAAAGACTTTCTGATTTGTCGATTAACATCTTTTCCTGTATGAATACGTCAAACGGTGAATTATGAAAATTACAGTTTCCTTTGACTCAAGTAACGTTTCCAAATCCGGCAGTGTCTGGAAACAAAATAAAGCAAGCAGTAGGTAAACTTTTATAGGTGATACTACCTCATGAACTTATAACTGTTAGACAAATGGATAACCAGAGGCAGCAGTTCACGTTAAAAACGCATTACTTATACGTAGCAAGCTAGTAGATAAATAAATAATTACTATATTATAGAAAAGAAAAGAAAACAAACAGACCCTTTGCAAGAATATGCATTAATCTTAATAATTTTCAGGTAAAGCTAACATATTTACTGTTTTTTGAAGTTTATGAAATGAGATTACTTTATCTTGGAGTTGTTTGCTTATTGAAAAGAGAAGGGCGTTAAACGAAGCAAGCATGTGACTCTGTGATGATAGTTTCGAAATAAAGGAAAGTGCAGTCAAATATCGGGTAATAATGCATAGGTTATTTATAGGTACTTCCCTTCATCTTCAAATAAGATTCATATGAAGATTATCAGACAATAAGTCAGGCTTTGTGTGTGTGAGAGAGCGAGAGAAAGTTGGTAGGGAAATAAAATGGGAAGTGAAAAAAGAATGATAAAATTGGTAAGATTGACTAAGGAAAGAAAAGAAAAGAGACTTTGGAAGATAAAGTTGATGGCTTCATTGTCATTTCAATATCCCCAATGAGAAGGGAACTTTGTTGGTTTGTCATAAATGGCCAGAACAAATACAGTGGAAGCGACCTAATCAGTTTCTGTACTTGGAAGATATTTCATACATCTATACGGGTAGACACAGTACAAAACATGTAAGAAAAAATATCAAGAGCCGATGAAATCTCGATCCAAAAAACCAAAAAAAAAAATAATAATAATAATAATAATAAATGAATGGTCTAGAATTGAACCCAAAGAACCCCACTTCATGACTTCAACACTAGTCTTCTCCAATAAGGTCCTTTTGTTTGATCTGTATAAACAGTATTATTATTAGTATTACTGCTTACCCTCTGTAGTTTCTTCCGCCAACAATGACGGGGAGGAGAGGGGTGGCCTAGCAATTAAAGGCCTTCAATGAATCTGTAAAAGTTTTTGCAGGTTTTGGTACTACGAGTTCTATTCTATGCATTCAATTCTTCTTAAGAGACTCAACAAAGCAAATGAGGAGAGGTGCAACTCCTCCCAAGGATTCTGCTGTCACTGTGTCGCTGTCACAGACAAACCCTACGCCCAAACCTAGCCAATATTTTTCACAGCACCACCACCATCTTTTTTTTCCTTTTTTTTTTTTTTAATTTCTTCGTACTTATCCAACACTATTTTTCAAATATGTAATTCCCGACCGAATTAGATTCTTTTAATGAGTACTAAGCCAATTTTGTAGCATATAACATATATTTTATGGGTAGCTCCTAATATTTTTTCTTGCACGAAACCTGTAATATCTAACAAAATCCTCACTTGAAAACTAGTATATATATTATTATTATATAAGATAGTACGAAATTAAAGAAATTCTGGAAAAAGGGAGGAGCTTGAGAACTTGTGCCACCGATCGATCATATTTTAAAAAGGAAAAGAAGTCATATTATTTTATTAACTTCTTGGCCATCACAAACGATAACTAAAACTCATCCAGAACTGAAAATTTAAGAAAAACACTCACGAACACAGTTTTTATATTACTTAGTATTATAATTAACTTCTACTATGAAAAACTTCCCCTTCTAACACATGACATCCTTGAGAAGCTTGTACCTGCGAGTAGCCGTTCTTGGAGAAGGAACTCCGCTTGGGCTTTTTCCCTTTTCTGCGGCGCCCTCTTCGCGATCATGTTGCTTGATTTTGTCGCCCGAGTATTCCGATCGGTTAGTTACTCCTCCACTATCATGTCCAGCCACGGATTTCTTTGAAGAGTTTCCATGTCTTGCATTTCTTTCCTCGCTCTGGCACCAATCGCAGAGTCCAATTGGCTCCGATAATTCACTGTAGTAGTTGCTGCAATACCTAAATATCGATTTATGCAAAAGATTTTATATTATGTTTATAAATAAAAAAGAAAGATAAATATGGTGGCGGTGGTGGTGGTGGCGGTGGTTGATATGATGCTTGTAGTTGTCGGTGCGGAAAAATCTAACCATGATGAGAAAGAGATGAATACAGCTATGGGTGCCTATCAAATAGGACAACGATAACGATTCACAGAATCATATAAAAATATATTTGTGATTATGATGATGGTGGTGGTGGTGAAAGGAGGAGGAGGAGGAGGAGGAGGAGGAGGAGGAGAAAAGCTTACGAGTGCTGAAAACGATGACGGCATTTGCTGCAACGGAAGAGCTTGTCAGGGAAACCGACGTCGCCGCACATGCAACATACAGTTTGAAGATCCACCATTGATGGGAGGAAAGAAGTTTTTCAATTTCCTTGAACAGGCAGAATAGGTGTTTAGATATAGATAAAGTGAGTAGTGAGAAAGAAACTGATCAAACCAAGAAGAGATAGAACACTACAGGAGCGACAATTCTGTGTTTGCGCTGTGTATATATATAAAGAAATGGCAATGGTTATCGGGTCAGTGTATAAATCCCACAGAAAATAATATATACATATGAAAATATATGCACACAGGTAGACCACAGGTTGCTTGCAGTCGTTTTCAGTTACAAAGGAGAGAGTTGTGAACCTTAAAATTTTTAGAAGGAAAAATGACAGTTGTGTCCCAGGCTGAGCTTGCTTTATTTGGTTTCCTACCTATTTCTTTTCCTGTTTTGTCTTGTTCTGGTTTTTTGGCTCTGCCACGTACATTTGGCAGTTATAGTTGGTTCTTTCACGCTTCTCGAAGGAGCGTCACATCCACTTATGTATTACAACAACGAAACGTTTTTTTTTTCCTCTTTATTTGCATACGAGATTGAGGGCAGATTAATATTATTGACATTGTCAAATTAATTTTTAATGTGGATATATTTTATTTATACTCCATTAATTAAGTAATTAAGAATTACATTTAAAACTTAATTTCTCAATACAATTTGAAAAAAAAAAGAAAGAAAATTAATGAGGAGCAAACAATTTTCTATTACTGTTATTTTTATTCTTGTTTTTGGATGATAACGAAAGAAAGAAAATAAATTTAATTATTTTATTTGAAGAAAATAAAATTTTAAAGTAAAAAAATATTATTATCGAAAATTATTAATTATGTTATCATTTATTTTTAAATAATAAAATATGATTCTAAATTTTAATGCATTTAAATGAAATATCACGAGTCAAGATTACACGCGTAATTGCAGAGAGTGGGTTTGGTTTCCTTGGAACAAGTTAAGTGGTAAAAGCGGAGTAAAAAACGCCAAAATTGGTCAACTTGGTAATTGTTGGTGTCTATAACAAGGAAGGGATATGGTTGTCATAAAATTGTTTCCAATGCGAAATTTAGGAATTTCACTAATTAAAGACTACAGTAACGCGTAGCTACTTGCCTTTAATCCAAGTCTGCAACGCTATAATCAAAAGTGGAAAGCAGCCCCGCGGAGAAAAAAGATACCATGCTTCGCACCTGTAACTATGTGCTTTGAATCAGCACGCACGTGTATTTTTTTTTTTTTTTTTGAATTCAGGCACGCCGTGTATTTTTTTTTTTTTTTGAAGTCAAACATGTGTATTTTTTTTTTTTTTTTGAAAGTCACGTGTGTGAGTATTAGCTCCCATTATTTTTAAGATTTTGCTGCAAACTTTTAATATAAATATGAAAATGAATATTTTATTTCACCATCATTAAGTTTTTTATATTATTTTTATTAACACTAAGAGTTTGTACAACAATATGTTTATTTCACCATTTTTTTTTTATTTAAAAAGTAGTTTCTTACAAAGAAAATTAATTTTTTGGAAACAAATTAGAAATCTAAAAAGAAAAAGGGAGACAAGAAATAGGAGTTAGGACAAAGAGGAATGGTGCGATAAATAAGATTGTACAAGATAAAGTTGATAAGCATCACGTGGGGTAAAGACACTTTCTATCTGCTTTTTGTTTAAGAATTCACATAAGGGATCTGTCATCAGTTGGCCTCCAATTGCTCAACTTACTATACATCTTTTTCTATTCCTTAATTTAATTTAAAAAATAGTAATTTATAATTATATAATTCTTTAAGTTAATTAAAATAATTAATTATTTTAAACTCAAAAGAAAGGCTTTTAGAACCAGCTTTAGTGGAACCCATGAAATAGAAATAATGTTGTTTATGCCCAATTTGCATAAGTGGCAGGATTAAATTAATAGATACTTCGAGAAAAAGATTACAGTCAACCCTATATATTAGTTTAATATTTTGATTTAAATATATATATATATATATTTTTTTTTTAGCCGTCTATATCGTATAATAGGACCAAATCCTATATTTTAAATGTCGGATTTCATCGCATCACTTCAACATGTTCCAAAATCTCCGTCGTCTCTTTTGGCATTCAAGGCCATTACCTTTCTCTCCTTAGCTTTTATTATTATTATTATTATTATTATTTTAAAGCAAACTCTTTTTTCTTTATAAAAGGAGACTAAGGTATTAAATTGGACCACCAGCTGACGGGGAAGGAAATTGATAGTGTTTTAAATATATATATTGGAAAAATTCATTTTTCGAAATTTCAAGATTTTGAGAATCTCAAATAAGGTAAATATAATATTAAAGTTTGGATTCTTTTGTTTGTCAAATAAAATCCGATATTGACATCAGAATGTTGAACAAACAATAGGTATTCATAGAATCAAAATTTAGTATCACATGGTTATAAAATAATTAAAATTGTTGATATGCGAAATTACAGAAAAAATAAGTAGTAAATAGACAGTAATTCAATTTTAACTAAATAAAAATCTAATAAATTGTAATTACTTTATAATTTATAGATTAAGCCAAATAACTAACCGAAATATATAACAAAAATTTTTCTATATAAATATACATACAAATAAATAAGCTTACAGATTGAAGAAGTTCCTAAAATCTTTCTAATTGATAAAGATTATATAATAAATATAAGAAAATTTATAAAATTATTTCTAAATAAAAAACAAAAATTGAATGTAAACAACCACCAAAATTTTGCCCTCAAGCATTGAATATTCCAGTAGGTTAGTTTGTATCAAATTAGCATTTTAAACGTGCGATTGACTCACAATTAGCTTCTTCTACACAAAATAACGTTAAACGCTGTATACGGCGTAACTTTTGCGGCTTCTGCTACAGCCCCAGGTAGGTGTCTAGGTCTCTAGCTACGTTTTGTCCGTGCAAATTAACATCCAAGTCTAAAATTTGTCTTGAAGACCATAAGTGATATATCTTTTTTTTTTTTTTTTTTTTTTTTTTTTTCCTCCACTCTCTCTACCTGTAACTAATTTTTTTTTTTTTTTTTTTTTTTCCTCTCACTCTCTCTACCTAACTAATTACAAATTCTCATTCTTCTATTAATAAGTATCATATTTTTTTATTATTTAAGCTTAATTATATGTTTGATCACAAAATTATCAATCTAATTGCTAAACTAATAGAGTAATTTTAACAAGATTCAACCTAAAAAAACTCAAATCTTTTATTTAAAGGATTGAGTGTTCGATCTGTATGAATAAAGAAAATTATCACTGGACCGTTTTTTTTTATTATTTTACATTGCGAGGATGATATGTGAGTGAGAGGGTGACATTGATGTCAGCAATTGTGATGGGCCTAGGTGGGTTTGGCAAAGCTACCAATCTGCCTTTTTGAGGGGATTAGGCCAAGAGATTCAATATTGTTATTATCGCCTAAACTAACATTATTAACTAACTCAGCTATGATTATTTTTTCTTATTTTGATTTCAACAAAACAGATAGATGTAACCCTAGCCTAGCTTCTAAGGATCTCTTTTATTATTATTATAATAATATCTGTACTGTACTTTTTTTTAATAAAAAAATTATAGTTATCCAACAATTTGAAATATTATATGATTAAAATTGTTGTTATAAGGCAGTGAACTAATTTTACTTGTTCGTTGATCAGCTCGTCTTCTTGTTCGCGACAACGACCAAATAACCTAAAACAGTTAATTCATTAATGGAAACTGACATTTTTATTATCGAGTTATCTCTTACATGATAATAGTCGTGTTTTGCGTTCGTGTGTTTATTATTTAGTTTGGGATTTTTCTTTTGAAGATAATTTAGTTTATATGAATAATAATTTTATATAGCATTGTCTGAAATTCATTTATAAATCATATTTAAGTGAAATTGTTAGAAATATTAACTTATTTTAATCTTTTGGAAATTTTTAGATTAAATTATTTTAATCTACAAACTTATTTTAGTTAAATGCAAATTTTAACTAATCCATCAATTAATTCTTAAAATTTATGCTCTAAAAAATAGGAAGAGAGAGAGAAAAAGATAACGGAGAGACGTATGGGGGGTAAGGACCTGAAAAAAAAGCTGAAAATCATGGTACTAGTACGTACTAAGATAAGATCATGCTTTTCTCATTTTAAACAAAAATCACATTTTTCATCACACGAGTTTTCTATGTATATAGTTTTAAAGTATGCACGGCAGAAATATTAGTTGTTGAAAATAAATCTATCGTTTTTCCTTTAAAAAAATAATAAGTAAATACTTCTATAAAAATCATAAAGTTGAAAATTGTGTCTAACGATTCAAAGTAATCATTTTCTAAGATGAATGCTTTAATCCTTATCGAGAATGACCATTGAAACATCAATCGTGAAAATATTTATTTGAAATAACTTATGAATCAAATAAACGAAATAATAATAAAAGTGAAATAATTGTTAAGCAACCACGACGGCGTGGGGCTCCATTTCGATAGGTACGAAAATTTTTAGTGCTCTTTAGAGAAGATAGGTGATTAAGGTAACAGATTTATGATTGGGAGAGGTTGCTTTGCTTTTTATTATGGTTTCTAATCAAACAATTGGCCACCAAAAAGGCCAAAAGTTGATTTAATCCAACCCCTAATTACAGTCAAATGAGTTAGATTTAACCTCTTCAAGTGGGTGAGACTTCCATTTATTAGTTAATTACTATCTGTTATGTCCTTTTAATACAACTTGTCCAACTCCAAGCATACATAAACCCAAACAACTATAGTCTTAATGCTGGGATTAGCAAGTTAATTAGGTTACAGACAAGAAATAATTAAGTAGCTAGCAAAGTCAATAGGACAAGGGAAGTCTTGTGCACGTCAACCACACGCAATTGTATCCCTAAAGGAAAACACATGCCTCTCCAACTCCTTTTTACATGATTATTATTGGGACCACCAAAGATCTGGCACCAGAATTCCGTAAATAGGTTACTCTACAGTCTGATCTACTCACTTTTAATTTATCTCTGTTTCTTAAAAAATCAATCCTTCACCGTCCACGTGCCGTTCATACTCATCGCACGATTTCTACCTTGTGAGTTATGTCGTATCAAGGGAAAAGCTGTGACTTCAAACACTAAACTTGATGTCAATTGTAACTTGTCTGACACGGTCCAATATTTTAGATCCGCAAAAACCAAATCATGATGTGAATTCTATGGAGTTACATGTCAAACCGAATGACTTTTCAAATCAATTTATAATTCAAATTGGAAATGGTAAAAGTCTATGGACAGATAAAGAAATACGTTCACAGCTTTCAGTAATAAGAATAGTTACAAGACATCTCATATTTCTTATTTTCAGATACTAATCGCAATAGATGTTAATTGTAAATATTATTTTTCATATTAATTAAAAATAAGAAGGTGGTATTTAAACTTTATGGCAAAGAAATAATAAAAAATATGTTTAAATAAGGTTAATTTATTTTGACATTTTACCTTGGAAGATGAAATGGCAGCCATCCGGAGGGAGAATGTAGGGATGCATAGTGGCATTAATGAAGCCCTAAAGTCATGCAATATAATGACATATAAGCGAAGTTTCTCAAAAGTTCATTGACAATTTTGGGTCATGACGACGCAGCCACGTCAGCTTCACGGCCCAACCCAATTGACCTCATCAACCGTCATATTTTAATAAGGATTCACGCATGCCTTCCTCCAAAAATAAATAAAATAATAATAAAAGGATTCACATCATACACTAAATAGTCTCTCCATATAATTTTAATCCTCGAATTAAATCAATAAAACACTTTAAATGCTATGGGACAAATTTTGACTGTTTATTATGTGTAAAACAAAATTGTGAATATGGTCAGTCAATGACAGCAAATAATTATCGTTAATTTTTAATTTAATAATGTTAAATTGTTTTCTAAAACTGAAAAACTGTAAGTTTGACTTTAAACTAAATTTTAATTAATGAAGAAATGCACACAATATTGAATGAAAAGACTAGGAGATGCCAGACTTTGTTTGGATACAGAAAAAGTAAAAGGGGGAAAAGAAAATAACGAAGGAAAAAAATGAACGACGTCTCCATTTTCCTTCTTCCCTCTCTTATCTAAACAAAAGAAAAGGGGGGGAGAAATAAAGTTGCTTATTTTTTCTGTCTATTTGCTTTCTTTTACTCTAATTATCCAAACAAGGGGGGAAGAGATTTTCAGGTTAATCTTCTTGTCTGCCTAGAATATGGAACAAGAAATGCCTATATTAAAAAAAAAAAAAAAAAAAAAAAAAAAAAAAAAAAAAAAAAAAAAAAAAAAAAAAAGAAAAAAAAAAAAAAAAAAAAAAAAAAGAAAAGGAGGATGGATGGTGTCTGAATCAGAGCTCGCCGACATAACGTAACTTGACAGCAAACACAAAAATAATTGTAGGTGGATCTGTGTCACTGTCAAAAATATTACAACATCATGCCACCCATTTGGTTTTTGGGCCCAACAAATGTGAGGCTAAGAAACAACGTAGCCCCACACAAAATCCTAAACACACAAAACTAAGGCCCACTCTTTTGGACTTTTCTCCTTCTATTTTCCAATTTTCTTAACTTTTCGCCCAATGCCCCTGACTTTTTGTCCCGGCAATTTTGAGGTTGTATTCCGTACTGGAATCCCCAGGTAGTGCTGTGCTGTGCTGTGCTGGTGGGAAGGAAATTGTACAAACAAACATACAAATCAAAAGTTGTATTGATTGGTGCGGTCCCGCATCCTACGATCATGCAGCTACTGGGCCAGGTCTACGCATTACATGTGGATCGCAAATCGCTAGTGGGGGCTCACTGGATTTCCCTCAGTCAAGACATGGGGTCTGACCCGGATTCTTCATACGGTTCACCTAAGATTTTCTGCTGCAAGTCTTTTGGGTGTGTTGGTTCACAACTCACTGTCACTAGGTTGTCCTTTGTCCTTGGTGCTGAAAGCAATCCAACCAAATATATCGGTTCGGTTCAATTTAGTTTAACCGAAGAAACAAATAAATTGTACTGTGATGAAACTGAAAGAATATATATCGAATGTGTTTTTTGTTGGCTCAAGGGTCAATTTTATCTTGAGATTTTGATGATTATACAAAACAAATAAATTTAATATTCTTGTATGTGCTAATATTGTATGTGCTACATATTATTTATGCAAGAAGAAATTATTTGTTGAAAATTATTGAAGAAATGAAGTTCCTACCATCCCAAGATTTCTTATTTGAAGACCCATTGAAGGATTAATGAAGATATTCTATTAGTAATATTATTAATAAGTCTTAGGAAAATTATTGTAGGGATAAGGGAGGAAATGATATTATAAGCACAAAATCTATTTTACATTTCTTCTTCAAAAATTGTTCTTTGAAATGTTTTTGAAAATAAAAATTTATTAAGAATTTATAGCCAAACTCTTTACTCCCTTTTCACGTTTTTTCCATCTACAAATATCTCTGTAGTAAATATTCTTGGTAGCTATTAAATGAAATTCTGCGCAAAAAGTATTTTCTGATCTTAAAAGAGTTTCATGATTGTAATTACAACGCTGTCTATTTCTAATTACAAGGGCTGGCTGTTTTCTGTATAAATGTTACACTTGTTCTAAAACATGAACCTTCACCTGTCAACCTTGCATGTGTGATATTAAATGTGGTCAATACAGCCCTTTTAATTGCAACCCATGCATTGCCTCGTTAGTTAAAAAAACATCAGAAACTTATGCCTCATTAAAGCAAAATTCTCAACGTGTAACCTTTCAAAAAGAGAATATCATCTTTCATATAAAAAAACCATTTCCTCTTCTTAAAAAAGAATGGGTTTTGCCAAAAAAGAGTATGAGTCCTATTGTTTAAAGTTTAAATCTCTTCAAGCTCTTCTTTCAATCCCCTATTTCATTTTCGTTCTCTTTTGCTTCAAGAAAAATTCTTTAAAAAATTTTTAAGAGAAAAGAAAATTTATTAACAACATTTTCTGAAGAACAGTTCTGATATTTAAATCTGTTTTCTAAATTCGTTTTCTGTTCTTCTGTGCTTATATTTGCATTTCTCTCTGTCTATATAGATTTTGTAATCTGTTGTAAACAGACTCTTTATTTGAAAAACTTTTGTGTAATAGCTTAGGTGAAAAGCTATGGTGTTATAGGTTATCAAACGACCTTCTCCTTGTGTGAGATTCTAATGTCTTGATTTGAGTTTCTGATCTCTGCAAAATCAGAAAGGGTTGAGGTTAACTAAAGGGGTTGAGGTTAACTAGAACCTTTGGAAAATCTAGTGGGATAAAGGTTAGATCTAGGTGTTGATCTATTTCCTTGTATTGTTGGTTTGTCTCTTACTTACCCTTGAAAAGAGATAACATAGTGGAGGATCTCAAGATGCGTCTTGGGGAGTGGATCTAGGCGAGTTAGTGCGGAACCACTATAAATCTCTGTGTTTTTCTTCTTTTACTTTCTGAAGTTCTGCTTGATTATATTCTATTTACGCAACTATTAATCTGTTTAGAAATGCGATGTTGTTAATGAGTTTCTGATTTTAATCGTGAATAAGCTTTATCTATGTGGAACATTAGAACTCTGGATTTCTAATAAGTGGAAATAATCATGTTCTAACTGTTGTTCTATTTCACAGTATATTTCACTTTGATTAGGGTTTCTAATTAATTTCTAAACTTTATGAGGAAGTCTGAATCACGATAGCTTCCATTCATAAAGTTGTTCTGATATTTGATTAAGGCTCTGTGAAGGAAGGTTCCAAATTCAAATAATGGTGTCTTTCACCATAGCTTTATTATATTTCTAAACTTATGAGAGTTCTAATTTCAAATAGGCTTTCTTCATAAAGAAGTCTAATATTGGGATAAGTCGAAGTGTAAAGCTGTTCTAATCAATAGCTTGCACTTTCTGCACAGACTTTCTTCTTTTATAAATAGAACATTGTGAGGTGATTAATCCATTTCTATTCTTCACAAAGTCTATTGTTTTCCGCTGCACTTAGAATTCTATATTTTGTTTAGGAATTTATATTTTGTTTAGAATTTCTAAAATTTATATCTGTTTTTAGAAAACCCAATTCACCCCCTTCTTGGGTTGTGCCATACATATACGGGACCCACATTTTTTTTCCATCAAGAAATGGAAATACAAATACAAATATATGTTATCTTTCATTAGAAATTCTCAATTTTATCATCTTCATGATATAAAATTCCCAAAGTTGTCGGGCTTAGGATTTACATTAACCATGTGAGAAAAAGTCACAAATTAAGTGAATGGAGGAGGGTGATATATATATACATAAGTTGAATATTTGCTGCAAATATATGAACAAGAAATCGCCAGAAAGGATTATAACAATGGAAAAGAAGGGAAAAAAATTACTCTGACCAATTATCAGAAGAATGTGCAACAACTAAATAATCTCCACGGATATCCTTGGCAACTCTCAAATCACCATCTAGGTAAACAGATTGGAACCTGAAAATTGGGCACTTCAAAATATTAGGGTATCAGACATTCATAATGAAAGGGAAAAACAGAAATATGCAACAAAGTACAACAACAGTCTGCACATGAAGATCTGCTGTGAGGTCCAGATAAAGAAAGAGAGAGCCAGAGAATGCCCAGAGAACATTATTCTGTTCTATGGCATTGGACAAGTAAAAAGAATATTTCCTAATACCATGTTTATCCGATATTCATTTTTGAGATTGATAAATCAATATATAAAGGACGTTAAATAACACCTACAATAAGCGGTATGAAAGAATATTATAAGCAAAAATCAAGTACCTCGGTCTTGTTAGTCAGAAATTAGGTTCAGCAATGGAAACAAAGAAAGGATTAAGTACATGTTTAATCTCCCTTAATTCAAAGCGTCAATAATGAGATATTTTTAAATCATCCAAGTGAAGGATGCAAGACTTCTGGTGTCTCTCTAATTTGCAATGGAAGTCAACAAACTACTAAGCAAAACTCAAGTCCCTTAGTCGAATAGGAACATAAAGATTTAAGAAGCTTTTCTTGTGAATTCCATCGCATGATCCATTGTCTGCTTCAGTCTGAATGGACTAATCAAGATAACAAGGGAAAAGGCGAAAAAGCATACCATCGTGTGTAATGTCTTTGAATATGAACCTTCATTATCTTAGCTAAGATTCTATTAAACTTCTATGAAGTTCATAAGCAAGCAAACATTTACCAGAACAATAATTGAGAAACAAACATTCTAAGCCACAACCGGAAACTGCCAATAGCAATTGAAATGTATTCTACTCTAACACCACTTTTAAGAGAAATTGAAAGCACTGAAGAGAGGGAGGTCAACAGAATCAAGTTGAAACCACATGCATGATTAAACCGATGACTTGGAGTGCATTAGGAAGTCCATGGGGACTGGCCAAAAGGGAAGTAAACTTATCCTTTATTACAAATCTAAAGTCATTACACATCATAGAGAAGAACATGCAGGAGATATCACTTACATGGAAACATCTTTTTTTCCATCTGTACAGGTTTGACGGTGAGATGGGCAAGCTTTTGGTCGCTTCGAGTCAGAGAGCAGTAGAGGAAAAAGTACAAAGTCATGCACAGCTTAGTTACTAACATATATCTACTCCTTGATTGACCAACATACAGCACCAAAATTATAGAACCAGTAAACAAAAGGGTGTCATATTCCACAAGACTTCACAAAGCCACATATTATGAAACAGGGTTGGCGCCGAGTTGTTGAAATGAATACGTAATCAAACTGATGCAGTTGGGTTTGGGCTAGATTGTCATCCAGGAACTAAAAAAAGTATCCCCATAGTCCAGTTTGAGTTTATTAATCGGATTTATTACAAGTGAACTCACAAAGCCTTCCAATCATGATGACAGTGCAGTGAAGCACATTCATTCTTTCCACGCATATGGCGCACGGTCCACAATTAAATAATCTCCTCTAATATCCATCACTACTCAGAATATCGACATCAAGCTATACAGACTCGAACCTATAAAGTGTAGAAAACATAAAAATGCTTCACTAGACAACCGTATGGAAACAGAACAGAAGCAAATAATTCAAGTCAACTAATAAGCACAGTTTTGAAAAATAACTAAATAAGCTTCCAAAACGAAAATTACATCAAATGTTGCTATGCAAGTGTATTAGATTTCATTAAAACTCCTTTGCTACAATCATCATAAGAAAAAGGCTCAGCTTTAATTGCAAAGATAGAGTCTTGGTTGGGCGGCGGGAGAGAATCCATTTCTTTGAATTTATATAACATGAGAAAAGCTCAGCTGTTCAAGAGCAGTGAAGCACAAATTTCATCATTTCATGTAATAGTGACTTCGTTGCTTTTAATTGTAAACTACCACGTAATTGATCGCCACACGCACATATATGAAAATTACAAAGTAGAGGCACCTACCAACCCTGTCCAAATGGCGGCAAAGGAATTTCCCAATTTTTCCCTCTAAGAACCGCACTCGTAAATCTGAAGAAGCAGGCATTTGCCACAAAAAAGAATTATACATACCACCAAAATTGAGGATTAAGCAATCAAGAATTTGAAATGTACAAACCAAGTACCTAAAATTCACTCTCTGAGACGAAGCAATCTCAATATTTGACCGGACAAAGAAAACCCCATCAGGTGGGAAAGTGATCACGTTATTTAGAGTCTTTTTCTCAACATCTATCACCTGCAAAACGTCACCAGCTTGGGTACCAAACAACGGCGCCTTCTCTATAATAAAGAGCTGCTCTTTCTCCGTGGTCCAGAGCAACCGCCAGGTGGCGGATAGTGAATTACCAGTAGTGACCGTACCTTTGCCCGTTTCAGCAATGGCGTCGATGGCTTGGATAATTGTGGCTCGCTTTTCAGGGTCTTTCTGGGTTTTAAGGCCTCGGTCTTGATCGGAGATAAGGGTGAGAAGATGTCGCTTAGCTGATTGAGATTGGGTCGTGGCTGACGAACAGCTAATTTTAAGTGTCTTAAAGCAGATGTATTTTGGAGAGTTCTGTGGTTTCAAGGGAACTGATAAGGGAGAGGACGCAGAGGCCATGGGCATTGGCATGGGAATGGGAAAAGGAACGGGATAATAAAATGGCGGCTGACACTTGTCAGCCAATAGCTTTTCTTTTTAGTGTTTTTTTCTTTTCTAACAAGCTTTCAAAAAGCAGAATGCCGCTTATTTTTGGGCAGTATTGGCCGAGGTAATGTACGTCCCTGCCCTGGCCATGAAAACTTTGATAGCTTCAAACAAAAAGCCCAATTGACATCCTCAAAAAGAAAAAAGCCCAATTGATTTGCAGAACAAGGGCCCAATACAACACTGCCCCTCTGAGAAGGGGGAAATTATGGAGTGGAGGTGAAGCTGCTAATGGTAATGGCTTGCGATACCACAATCAGAGTGTTCTTTTCTGTACATTTTGTAAAATATATGAATTTGGCAGTGTTAAGTATAACCTAACCTTTTTGTTATTTTTCCTGTTTCATCTGATTATTTTCTTTCATGTTTGGGAAAATTTCTACATTATTTATATCTCATTTTTACTAGCATTAGAACCCACGCAATACATTACTTGATGGATGTAATTAATAGATATTATCATTATATTAATTAAATTTAATGCATTTTAATTAAGTGATGAGATGTAATTAATAGATATTATCATAATAAAAATATTATTTAAAAATATAAAATAATTTATCTTCTTACGATTATTGTCGTTACTCCTTGTTTTCTTAGAAACTATGTTAAATAATTATTGTTCTCCTCGTATTTTGACAATTTCATAGACTTATACTTAGATTCCATATAATGTAAACTACTTTGCTTTTACATATATATATATATATTCAAGATTCAAATTTGTTTTATACGAAAGGAGAGATAACAAAACATTTTTTTATTGTAAAATAAAATTATTAAATATTTTTTATTAGATTTGATATTTTATAAATTTCAAAATCAGTTGTTCTACAATAAGTTAGTACACAGTAATTTTTTTTTTTTTAAATTTAAAAAATATTTATTTACAAAATATTTATTGCATATCAATATTTGAATAAGACAATTATGGAGAGATATAATCATGGATTCTAAAACAATATTAATTTTATACTAAAGGGTGGAAGGATATTCCTATAATTTGGAGTTATATTATTTTTAAAATTTATTTTTATTAATTAAATAAGAAACATGCGATGTACAAGGTTGGCGAATATTTACATTTAATATGAAAACAAGAAAAAGAAAAAGAAAAAAAAAAGGATTTTTACATGCTTTTGCAATTCCCCTCCTTAATATATTTAGCGCCTTTAGACTTTCACAGGCCACTAGGGTTTAATGCAAACCGAGTAAAACGACATCATCTGGCACGAAACCCTTCATAACAAAGCCCAGATTTCCCTTTGAACATTCGAGGCGTTCTGTTTTTCACTCTCATCATTTCCTCTGTTGAACTTCCTGGGAACTGAAGCCCCTTCCTAACGTAGCACTTGCAGATCCAATCTAGGGTTTCCATTTTCTTTCAGTCGAAGCAGAAATGGCAATCTCAGCTCAAACTCTTGATATTCTTGGTGAACGGCAATCCGGCCAGGACGTTCGTACTCAAAATGGTTCTCTCCCTGTCTCTATCCTTATACGCGTACACTCTTTTTATTAGCTTTAGTTGAAACATAAGTTTCTGTTTCGCTTATTCTCTCTCTATATTCATAGATTTCGTGTTTCGAGTAACCTTACGAAAGTAATTTGTTGCTTTTGTTTGTTTTCCGATTCATTTGTTGCTGTTAGTGGTGGCATGTCAAGCTGTAGCCAACATTGTTAAATCTTCACTTGGTCCGGTTGGTCTTGACAAGGTACCGCACTCCTTTCTGTTTTTCTTTTTGATTTTTTAATCATTTTCATTACTGCTGCGGGTAGTCTAATTGCTTGCTAGTTCACTTTAAAACTCATAATCTGAAATGATGCACTAATGGAGAGTTAATCTAGAGTTGTTTGCTTGTCAAAACGTTCAACTGATAATTGCATATGTGAATGTTGAAACTGCCTGTTACCATTTTTCTTCTCTCGTTTGGATTTTAATTACAGCTAATTGAAATGGAAGTTTGTGGCAATATTATTTGATGGCCAAGTTTTTTGTCAACTTCGAGAAGGAATTTACACTTTTTTTAATTATCTTTTATTTTATTTTCTTTTGAAGATGGATTAACCTAACCTCCTTTTATTTACTGATACATTACTGCAGATGCTCGTTGATGATATTGGTGATGTAACAATTACCAATGATGGTGCCACAATTCTAAAGATGTTGGAAGTGGAACACCCAGCTGCCAAGGTGGATGGATATTCTTTTTGTTATTTTTATGCATGCTGTCGTTGCTACTCCTGGTTTTATTTTACTCATGACTGTTCAATTTTCTTTTTTTCCGGGCATATAGGTGCTCGTTGAGTTGGCAGAGCTTCAAGACCGAGAAGTGGGTGATGGGACGACTTCAGTTGTTATTGTTGCTGCTGAGTTGCTCAAGGTAATTTTAGCTTACTTGTTTTTGGCCCTTGATTCTTTTTTGGAATCACTACTTTCTTTGGTGTCCTAATGGGACTGGACATGATTGGTTCACAATGCCTGCAGAGAGCAAATGATCTGGTGAGAAATAAGATTCACCCAACATCAATAATCAGTGGATACAGAGTAAGTTTTGTGCTTCTCATTCAGCTTCCCCTTACGTGGCTTAATGCCTGTCCTGTGCATCTATATATGTGCAGCACAAAGACCTAGCCTGGCTTGTTTTCACTTATTTACATCCTGAAATTGTTTTGTGCCTGAACAGCTTGCTATGAGGGAAGCTTGTAAATATGTTGATGAAAAATTGGCAGTTAAGGTGAGGCAGGATTCAATTTGCTGTTGAAAAAGTTTTTTTTTTTTTTTACAACTATAGACATTGATGTGCCATTAAGTGCTGTTGCAATAACTCCTTTAAGACTGTGTTACTACTTTGTTGCATAGGTAAAATCCATTCACAAATTTGCTTCTCCTGAAATATTATGTTATGAGTTTAGTAGTTCGAAGTGCTATATAGGGGATTTCACTGATCTCTAATCCTTAACTGGGAATGAATACAAACCTCAGATAAATGGTTTTCTCTCTCTCGTATATGTACACCGTTGGATTTTGTGCCCCACATTTTTTAAGCTACATCAATGCATTGCCTAATCTTTTATGTCATTAACTTGCACCTTCTTATCAATAGGTTGAAAAGCTTGGAAAAGATTCTCTTGTAAATTGTGCTAAGACAAGCATGTCCTCGAAGTTGATAGCTGGTGACAGTGATTTCTTTGCAAATCTGGTATGCTTTTTATTTGCTGAAGTAATGAACTTATCAGCCTTTGAGAATCTATCTTTTAGTGATAAACTATTAAACCATTTTTTTTATAAACTTTGAAAACAAGGCTTTATGTTGTAACTTCTAGTCAGATGAATTTAAAGGCTTATATACTAAACTACCTCATAGGTTGTAGATGCTGTTCAAGCAGTGAAGATGACCAATGCACGGGGTGAAATCAAATATCCAATCAAGGTTAGTGGTTCTCTGGGTTCAGTTATTTGGCATGAAAATTTCTTGTGCCTGCTTACATATCTGTCTTTGGTTACAGTTTTTCATATTACTGTTTTAGTTTCCTGTTTTGGACAGTTTTTTAAGCCAATAGATCAATGCTTTATCCCAAAAGATTTCAGCAAATTGGTATGGCCCCTCTGCCTTGCATAGTGATATTTCTAATCTGCTAGTTACTTCTTTGATTTTCCAGAGTATCAATATTTTGAAAGCTCATGGAAAAAGTGCAAAGGATAGCTACCTGTTGAATGGCTACGCTCTAAACACTGGCCGTGCTGCTCAAGGAATGCCAACAAGAGTTGCACCTGCAAGAATTGCATGTCTCGACTTTAATCTGCAGAAAACAAAGATGCAATTGGGTGTACAAGTCTTAGTCACTGATCCTAGGGAGCTTGACAGAATTCGTCAAAGGTGACCAAATTGTACACTATAAACTCCATTGCAAATTTATGTTCAAATTAGGATTGGTTGGTTACTCTGGTAATCAGTTTCTTTCATTAGCAAATTTAGTATCGTAGCAAATCAACTGATGATGCTATCGTTATACTAGCTTATTTCACATCCATGCTTCTTATTCTCTCCTGCACCATGTTGTTTTCTTTGCATTTTTTCCTATCTTGTTTGTTTGCTGGTTGCACTTCAACATAAAGTCTCATGTGATGTGTTTCTGATTCAAATCTATGTGATAACGCCTGTGATTCACAGAGAAGCTGACATGACAAAAGAACGTATTGAGAAACTACTGAAAGCTGGAGCTAATGTTGTTTTAACTACAAAAGGAATTGATGACATGGCTCTTAAGGTAAGCAAATGTTACACATGTTTTCCAATTGCTTCTGATTTTTCTTTAGCAGTAGGAAGCATGAAAATTTTTACTATTACACTGCATGCTATTTGAATATAGTGTGGGGTGGGGGAGACTGTTTATCTATGTTCAAAAGGTTAGTTGTGCTGTGCCTTCTGCTTGGCTTGGGTTGCATGAGCTACTTGGATTTTTTCTACTTGTGTAACCTGCTTACTTTATCAGTGCCTTATATCTACTGTTTGCAATTGTTTTTATTTCAGTATTTTGTAGAGGCTGGGGCTATTGCTGTGAGACGTGTTCGGAAAGAGGATATGCGCCATGTTGCCAAGGCGACTGGTGCAACCATGGTATTCTTCTATCCCTTCAGTTATTATTGAAATCACCAATATTATATAAGCATATTGGCTGTGTTTTTATGTTTCGAGGATGCATTGCTCAGCCCTGTTAGTATGCATTTTAGTTTCGGATTCAGGTATTGAAATTCAGACATCATGATTTTTTAGTGATCTTGTCCCCTAATATCTAAGCAACTTAGATGTGTATTCTGATATCATTTGAAAGAAATGTGGAATTTTAAAAGAAATTGCCTATTGCATTATTTTCTTGACCTCTGCTGCTAGCATTCCTTTATGCTAATAATTTGTTTATGCCTTTATGGAAGAGGGCAAATTAATTTTTTTTTTCTCTGCTTTTCTGATTCTTTTGTTTGAATTGGCTCTTTGTGGTTCTAATTATATGCTTTAATTTGTTATCCATCCCACTACTTCCTAATATATATGTTATACTTTGATATTGTATGCTCTCTCTGGTGTTTTTAGGTTTCAACTTTTGCTGACATGGAAGGGGAGGAAACATTTGATTCCTCACTTCTTGGATCTGCTGATGAAGTTGTGGAAGAGAGAATTGCTGATGATGATGTGATTATGATAAAGGGGACAAAATCTACTAGTGCCGTGCGTGGTTCACTTTCTTTACATTTCACACATTTTAATCATGCTGATACTGGATCTAAATAAAAAATATATGGAACTCCTACATGCATAAAAAGTATAAATAAAGTATGATTTATACTGTGGCCACTGGCAGTATTTGGTAGCTTGTGGTTCATTAATCTGTGCTAAAGTTTGAAAATGCTCATGATATTGAAGAGTGAAGTTATTTCACCTCCATTCCTGCTTCTTTCTTTCTTTTTCTTTTTTATTTTTTTTTAAGTTATACATAATTTCCCATACTGTGGTTGGATTCTCAATCACCTTAAGCTGTCTGATCGATTTTTTATATGCTTAGGTCTCCTTAATTCTTAGAGGCGCTAATGACTATATGCTGGATGAGATGGAAAGAGCTCTGCATGACGCTTTATCAATTGTGAAAAGGACCCTTGAATCGAATACAGTAAGCTTGATACATTGACTGCTTTCTGTTTTGAAATCTAAAATCAAACTTTGCTCTAAAACTTGAAATTGAAATGCTGCCTTACTTGGAGATACTTGCCATAATTCTTCTATGTATGAATAATTATCTAATTATGATCATATTGTTGGTTACTGCTGAATATAATTAGAAATAGATGACTATTGTGCTTCCTCTGGGTCTTGATATGATTCTTAAATGTTAAGCAGATAAATTTGGGTCAAGATATTTGTTTCTATTTGGACTTATAGGTATGTTAGAAGGTGTACATTGTCAGTAGGTTGGCTTGGGGCACATGCATAATAGGTTGGTACACATTTTAAGGTGGAAATGGCACGTGTTAAGGAGAAGTTAAGAAAAGGGAGGCTGTGGTGGTTTGGATAAGTGTATTTTGGACCAACAAATGCATTGGTACGGAAGGTTGAGCACATTGGTGTAATAAATGATAAGAAAGTGAGGAGCAGATCTGAGCTTCCAATTTTTTTTTGTTTGGTGGGTGTAATGCTGAGAAAGTGATTTAGTGGCTCTAAAATTTTTCTGAAGATATTGCTCTTAATTGAGTGGAATGGTGGAAAAGGGTCCATATAGCCAATCCTAACTAGTTTGGGATTTATTGTTTTAACTGAGTTGAGTATATGGACAACATTTATGTAAGATTTTCTTATGGACTTTGAGCAAGGGAAGAAAGTTGTATTCTACATAGATTACCATTTGTTTGAGAAAATAGAGCTGAAGATGCCACCACATGGTGATTTCATAAATTCCAATAAGCAAAAAAATGTTGGATATGTCATTGCCTGCAGGTCTTGAAGTTTGTCCATCGTGTTGCTGGGATTGCTTTTTGGGTCGTACTGATGGGTGCTGTTCCTTACTCCATAACCATTCTACTCCTTGATGGCCCAGAAACTCTTACAATATGAGCCCCTTTTCTTAGTTGCAGGGCCTACATATAAACTAAATTTGAAAAGGATTGTTGGTTCTTGGCCTTGCCTATTTTGCTACATAGATGAGTGAGAATTTATGTATGATTTGCTGAAATGGTCAAATGATTCCACTAATACTTGAGTAATTAAACATTAGTTCTGTTGATTCTCAAAGTTCTATTCACTAGTTATTTGTATGCATTGCAGGTAGTAGCAGGTGGAGGTGCTGTTGAGTCTGCCTTATCTGTTTATTTGGAGTATCTGGCCACAACTCTAGGATCTCGAGAGCAGTTGGCAATTGCGGAGTTTGCTGAATCTTTATTGATCATACCAAAGGTTTAGTTTGGAATATAAGTGCACAACAAGGGTGTTTTTTCCGTCCTTCCTCTCCCAGTGATAAGTCATAATTTATACAATAATCACTTGCATTGGCTCAGGTACTTGCTGTTAATGCTGCTAAGGATGCCACTGAGTTAGTAGCAAAGCTACGGGCTTACCACCACACAGCACAGACAAAGGCTGAGAAGAAACATTTATCCAGGTATAATTGTAATTTGTATTTAGGACATATATATATTGGCATTTTCAACTTTTATTGGAAAAAACCTCTTGTATCAACAGCATTCTTGATCAAACTGCATTTTGATTATTTCTATCATTTCCGGCCTGCATGCTTCTCCAGAACAGTAAAAGAGTTGGATGAGATAATCATTCTAGTAGTATACTTGGATTTTGATTTTCAAGTGCATGAAAATGTTGCTTGTACTTGTCTCTTGCTTTCTTCTTATGTATGCTACAGTTGTGTATATATAGTATGCTGGATTTTGATTTTCAAGTGCAATGAAAATGTTTGCTTGTTACTTGTCTCTTTGCTTTCTTCTTATGTAAGCTACAGTTGTGTATATATATATAATATATAATATTATATATATATTATTATCGCACCCATAATAAATATAGTTGGGGCAAAAAGAAAAAATGATCAGCTATATAATCAGCACCAACATAATAAATAAGTTGGGGCAAAAAGAAAAAATATCAGCTCCTTTTCTCTTTCCTTCATTTATTCCCTGGCATCTCACACTGTTTAGTTGGGTTCCACAAAATGTTGCAGCATGGGATTAGACCTTTCAAAGGGCATTGTTCGGAACAACTTGGAAGCTGGAGTCATTGAGCCTGCAATGAGCAAAGTGAAGATAATCCAGGTAATAGCAGTGGAAAAGACATGAAGCAATTTACAGAATTAATGCCATTACAGTGTCTAAGTGCTTGTTTTATTTATGTTGTTTGATAGTTTGCCACTGAAGCTGCCATAACAATCCTTCGAATTGATGACATGATCAAGCTTGTCAAAGATGAAAGTCAAAATGATGAGGAATAGGTTCAGTATATCTGAAGAAGCAGATCTTTTGTTCTCTATTAACAACGGAAGAAGGGGACGGATATGTGGCTTTTGGTGTTGATAATGTTGAAGAGTTTGGTTTTGGGTTGGTTCTTTGTTATTCCCTTGATTGTAACGTTGTAGGTATGCTACTGCCGCCTTTTATAGCAAACTAAAAATTAACTCCTCCGAGCGGATGCTTATTGATGAAGCGAGAGTATACTATAAACCGGCAAAGACACGAAAGACCATCTAGCAACTGGGCTTTTCGTGATTTGTCATTTTGGTCTATCGCATTGATTGCAGGTTGAGTTTTGAGTGTTGGGTTCATTTTTTCTGGTTTCTTTTTTGGGTTCATGTTAGTAGTGCCTGTGCTATAATTTTTCGTCAGGCGTACTGGTGATTGGATTAAATTGGGCCTAGTTGTAGACTAGAACCGTCATCGGCAGAGAAACTGTTGCAAACAGAAAATTCGATTTAGGTTTCAAGTTATTACTCGTCCATTCTTTTAGTTTAACAAAAAATTCAGAGCATGTGATCTCTCATATGGGTTCATGTGCGTTTCCTTGCAAATTATTGTACGGATTCACGTGTCCTCTCTCTTTAGCCTCAAATACTAAAACCCCAAATTACCAAATAAATTACTTGATGTAGCTAGATTCTCGGAAAGAAGGCTGGCCCCTTTCACAAATTGACGTTTTTCTTAAAAATAAAGTTGACTGGGAAAGAGGTATATTCAATTTTCTTTATCGGATAAAATTTATCATAATGTCGCCAATTTATTTTCTATAAAAAAAAAAAATAATAACGGGAACTTAGCTAATTATTTGATTCGATTTCTTTTATTGTGTATTACTGTTATAACTCATCATAGTATAGACTAGGCAATAGAAAATAGGGCAGCACTTTGACCAAAACTGTATATTTGTGGATGCATAATGTAAAGTGAGCGTTTCTTTAATTAGCAAATTTCTCGACATAGGGAGGAATAGTTCTATTTTTTTCTTTTTTCGTTTCTGAACAAATATAGGCAAGAAGTCTAAACTAAATGATCTATGATCAATTGATGCTTGGTTTGTCTCAATAACCACATCCGCTCGCTTTGACCATTAATAATGACACTGTAGCCTAATTAACTATGCGATCCGGCCCAGTGACGATTTGGTTCAGTTTATTAGAAGGCTTACAGAGAAAGTTCCAAGTAAATCTATCATACATTTCAATAACTCATTGGATTAAAAAAATACAAAGCGTCCTACGTGGCATTTACAATTTCTTCTTTGTTTGTACTTGCTAAATTACATACTACTACTATTACTTATTATAATACAAGATAATGATGATTTAGGGTCACATGGAGGTTCACGTGCATTGCCTTTGTATTGGGATCATATCACCTCGTAAAGTCACGTGATTCAAGGTATCTCCCACCAATGCCAAAACCTTATTGCATTGCATGTATTATCTTATCGTAATAAAACTTTTTTTTTTATTAAATCCAATATATTGCATTTTAATTTTTGCAAAAACAAGAAAAAATAAAAGCAAACGAAGCTGTGTCTTCTCGTTTTAACTCATTTTTAATTTTCTTTAGTTCTTCCAATCTGATGAAAATACGACTGTGACTGACTGGCCAACCTGGCATATTTATAAATCAAAATCTCAGAAATTCAAACGTCCTATCAAAATCACTCGATAAACAAAAAAAAAAAAAAAGAAAAAGACACAATGGTATGCGAAAACGTACGATCGGTACTTTAGCAAACACTCCACCGCCAGCTTCACTCACCGACCTCTGCTCCTATTTACGCCTACTTTCCCTTTTGTTGCCATTATTAAATATTAAATACCCAACCAAATAAAATTTTAAAATATCAAACGCCAGCTGGATCCAGTTGTAAGGATAGAAATAAAAATGGTGGTGGCGTCAGGAAAGGATAATGTAAAAATTTTCTTTCACCGAACGTAACGGAACACGGCCCGTTTCTTCCTCTCTTTTATACTCTTCCCTTTTTGTGCGTTTGCCGTTACGGGATTATCTCCATTTCTTGCACTATCTACTGCTACACGTAGTGAGTTACGATGTGTGGTCCCTACGTTCCTCTCTAGCCGCCACGCGTTCTCTTTTTTTGTCTCATCCAGTAAAAGTTTTAATTTTGACTCAACCAGCCTGCAGAGACAAATTTGACAGCACAAGCTCTTTTATTTTTTTTCTTTTGTTTTTATTTAATTAAATATACAAAATTCAATCTCTTTTGTAAAGGGAAGTAAAATTGATAGTAAAGGAATTTTTGTTTTTGAGAAGGTACGTAACTATCCGGTACACGTCCATCTAAATTAGTTATTTTAATATTTTTAATTATCAACGTTTAACTATTTGAATAATTAGTGAATATTTAAATAGTTAATCAAAACTTTTATTGCTAAATACAGACTTAATCATTCAGTTTTAGATAACTATTTAATTTCTTAATCAAAAATTTAAAGTCTCTTTTTTTTTTTTCTTTTTGCTACGGGTAAAGCTTTTTTTTGCCCTTCCCGTAAATAGAATTTTTCGATATTCAAATTTATATTATTAACCTTGATTGAATTCGCTTACTACTCTAATTAATATTTTGTTAATCAAAACAATATCACTTTAACTAGAAAATGAAATAATAATTTAATAATAAATATGAAGAATTAAATAACAGCCTCACCAAATTAAATTGAAGTTGCTAAACCTTTAAAACGAATTAATAATTTTACCAGATAATAGAACTATGATAGTTGCTATTATCCTTTTACCTTGATGTTGTAAAGCTGTCATATAACAAAGCCACCTCTCAGTTAACCAAACCAGACCATGTTAAGATTTGAGAAGTGAAAAGAGGTAATTTGGCATGGTGCAAATAATCTCAGGTGTTTGTAATTTGACATTTTACAGTAAAAACGTTTTGCCGACACACGCATGAAACCTAACTTTTCCCGATGACCGTAGCCCATAATAAATACAAGCCGAGGAGAAAAAGAGAGAGAGAGAGAGATGTTCATTTCTTTTTGCTTTCTTTTAAATAAATTCTTCCACGAACCCATCAGTATCGGAAACAAAGGCACTTACTCGTGAAAACCACGGAAAAGAAATCACCTTATGCGCATCACAATAAATTACTGCCTCCTCTCTCTGTATAAATATAAATTGTTTTATATTTGAAATATTTCTTCAATCTCGGTATATAAATTATTTATCTCAAATTTAATTTGCAAAAATTTTATTATTTTTAATATAAAAAAGGGTTAAATTATAAAAAAAATTAATATTAAAATATATATATATTTTGAGACAAAAAGAGTAATAATTAACTCAGCGGAATTTTTTTATAAAAAAATTTAGCATTTTTTTCAGTGCTTACCGAAATACAAAAATACTTGTATTTTACAAACCATTGCTAACAACTACGCATTATGGCTTATAAAAGGTCCTTAATCATTTTTTTTTTTTTTTTTTTTTTTTATCATTTTTTTTTTTTTTTTTGTATCAATGGAGAGTAGTTTCATATCATCGTTATCTATGGGTTCATAGTTTGACTATATATTATTTATAACATTGAAACGCTTTTTTTTTTTTTTTTTTTTTTGTATCAATGGAGGAGTAGTATCATATATCGTTATCTATGGGTATCATAGTTTGACTCATATATTATTTTATAACATTAAAACGCTTTTCTTTCACTCTTTTGTCCATGGCAATTAAATGCGCTTGCAACCATAATTAACATTACAAATATTTCATCATCATAGGTAGGCAGTTTTATTAGGTCAATCAAAATTATTAGGTCACCGTAACTGCATCTTGACTTCCAATTAAGAGTGATCATTTATATAATAATTTTTTAATATATATACTATCCTCCTGTTTCGTTGCAAGAGAAGCTATTGGTTCAATCTCTACAAATGCATATCAGTTTCAGTCAGCTTTACGTCCAAAACCCAACCACATGGGACACAGTTTTTTTTTTAAAAATAAAGTTAGGAGGTGTAAACTCTATTTGGGATAGAGTATAAAAGTTATTTACCTCTCAATAAGTGTATTTCAGAATGATCTAATTTTTATTTTCACTGGATGAAAATTAAAGTCTCAGTCAATATCATTTTTGTTTCTATTAAAAGAAAGAGAGAAAATATAAAAACAGTTAAATACCTTTTTTTTCCCATAATTATGTAGGAGTTTTATTAAATCGTCTGGTTGCATGCAAACATGTCTCTTTTTTTATTTTATTTAAAAATGATTTACTGGCATTTTGGATTGTTAATAGGAGGAGTCTTTTCTGAAAGTCAAATATATGAATTAATTAAGTTGTGTGCTGAGGTAGAAGGGGGCATAGATGCAAAAACACCCATACTGGTACAGAGGTAGAGCATGTGGAGCCATGTGTCCATCATTTCATCAACAACTCCATGCATTTCTACCTTTCCAACATCACCCTCCTTTAAATTACTCACTCATCCTCTCACTACTCTCCGCTCTCTTTCGAGGCTGTATAGACTGGAGAGAGAAAGCCCTCACTCTCACTGTCAGTCTCCCCATTGTCACTCTCTGCACGTTCCTCTCCCTCGCTGTTTGTCATCAATACAGCAACTCTCTCTCTCTGTCTCTCCCTCTTTAGCAAGTTAGAGAAGCTAAAGGAATGGACGTATACGGAATTCCCACACCAGACTACTTCCGCATTGACGATCTCCTTGACTTCTCTAACGACGAAATCTTCTCTTCCTCCTCCACCGCCACTGACCACCATCTTTCTCCGCCTCAGAATCCTTCAATTCACTTCCCCTCCTCCACTCCCTTTAATCCTGCTCTCTCAACCGACTTCACCGATGATCTCTCTGTTCCCGTATGCCTCTTATCATAATAATATCGCATCTTTTTTTTTTCCTTCTATATTTTTTCGCTGAATTTTTTTTTTTTTATTTGTAGAGTGATGACGTGGCCGAGCTGGAATGGTTATCGCAATTCGTAGAGGACTCGTTCGTCGACTTCCCTGCTAACTCACTCGCCGGTACCATCAACGTCCAATCTGACGCGTCATTCTCTGGCAAAGCAGTTCGCAGCAAACGTTCGAGAGGAACGGTACCAAACGGCTCCCCATGGACATCTTCACCGGAAACTGCGTCTCCTGCAACTGGAAAATCGAAATTGAAGAAGGATACAAACAGAGCCTCATCGCCAACGGCTAATGGAGGAGTTCGAAGATGCACGCACTGCGCTTCAGAGAAGACTCCACAGTGGCGCACGGGTCCACTGGGCCCCAAAACGCTTTGTAATGCCTGCGGTGTAAGATATAAATCTGGCCGGCTAGTCCCCGAATATAGACCTGCGGCCAGCCCCACTTTCGTGCTCACTCAGCACTCAAACTCACACCGTAAGGTAATGGAGCTCCGGAGACAAAAGGAGATGTTGAGGCAGCAGCACCAACAACAAAAGGACGATCAAACCATCTACCATCCTCATCATCATCGTCAACCCCAGCAAGATTTTGAAGTCTGCTGACGTGTTGCAATAAGAATGGTGTGATCAGTCGTCAATTGGATAATTACTCTAGTTTTTCCGTTAGTTTCTTTGTTAATTTCCGAGGAAAACATAAAACATTACTTCTACTAATTAAAAATTTTCCGTTCTATTTAGATTTAATGTTTCAACCACCATTTTCATCCCAATTAACACTTGTCGAAGAAAAATTTTGAATGTGCATACATGTGTGGGTGGGAGAGAGATACGGAACGCTTGTGAGATCAGAGCATGGGACCTTACACGTGATGCATTAGCTGATGAGGCTTAGCGAATATTCTCTCTTCAAATCTCTTCTCACTTAAAATAAAAATAAAAAAAAGGGCTTCTGCTCACATGGAAACCGAGGAAAAAAGGTCTGGCCAATGGGGTTTGTGAAGAAATTAATGGAACATTTGAGGTTGACAATTTGCAGAGGGAAAAGGAAAGGATGGATTGCAATTGGTGATTGTGGAGCTCACTTTTTATTCTAGACGACTGGTACTTTGGGCTAGGCTGAGAAGCAATTCCCCACGATTTTAGGAAGGATAGAATAAAATAGGCATTGTCAAGTTGCTCAACTTCTCCTTGGAAAAAAAAAAAAAATGAGTTACTCAATGTAATCACGTGCATGAATAAGATCAAGAATTGAGATGGCCGAGCTGGTGTTTGAGTTCTGCTATTTGATTCTCTATCTCATCATAAACGCTTTTGTTTTGTTTTTTTTTTAAATAAAGGAAGACTTAAACCCAAAAAAAAACACCTGGACGACTTGTGGCCAACTAAAGCCCATTGCATCAGCAAAAACCAAACTAGCAACTGACTGCTATTGATTATCAAGGTTAAAAAATTACGGAATCCCTCCAGTTTTAGGCCGCATTTCAAAGCCAAGGCTCGAGACATAACATTTCAATAAAAATTAACCGAGGTTATGAACATACCCTCATCAACTTAATCCAAAATCCAAATGAAAAAATTTTTCCCTGATGTGATCAGCATATGTCCCTGTGAATCTCGTGTACTAGAAAGACTTCACCGTACAACTCAGAGAAATCCAGTTATGTTTTCACTACTGAACCTACATTTTTGTAATTTCTATAATCACCTCGCAAGAGTATCCAATATTATATTTGCTTATATAAATTGCCATGCGACAAAACAAGCCGGAAGGATAAACTATTTCCGCCAAGCCGAATAATGTTGTTATAAATATAACAAGCAATGTTCAGCATAGACCAGCATATTCAGACTTATATTCAGCAGATAAGCAATAAATCAGTCTCTAACAATGAACTGCAGAGAGCTCCAACAACCAGTAAATTGAATTATCTAATGGAGCCTTCAGCCTTGGCTATCCCATTCTTCTTATCCATCCATAATGTATGTCTTTGATGACTGCACAATTTACCATTTAGTGGTGTTTTTGCTTATACTTCTAACAAATTTCAAAATCTGAACTTAGAACTCCAAGAAGAGAAGACATATCTTACATGTTAGATATGCAATTGCTGATCTCAACCTGGAGTACAAGTGTAATAATGGAGTATAAGCAAAAGAACATTTTCAAACTGAGATCCCATAGTTACTAATTTTTGTAATCTCCTTAGTCAAGGCGTTCTTCTCTTGCTTTGCCTCAGAAGAAAGGCTCGAAACCTGCCAATCAAATCGTACCATATAAGCAAATTTGTTCTTACAAATGTGCAAACACAGCAAAAACCACATCTTTGTGGTGCAGTATCTATCTAACATTATAAAAGTGTGCAAGTCATTTGAGAAATAGCAGGAAACCTGCCAATCAAATCGTACCATATAACAAATTTATCGCTATAAATGTACAAACAACATGAAGTGCATCTTCGTTGTTCAATATCTGACATTATAAAAGTATGCAAGCCATTTGAGAAATAGCAGGTGAATGGGGGTGTGGAAGCATGCATCAACATGTGTGGGTGGTAGAACATACATGAACTAATAACAGCAGCAACATAGAAACAAACAGGTTACACTAATGCTTCAATTGTCCCAAGTGAATAAGCAATTGATTAATGAAATAAAACAAATCCACCAGTTTCCTTTCATAAGCTGCAGAATAATTGCAGGAAAGGTGGAAGGTGTCAATCCAAAATTATCACGACCGCAAGCTCCTCACTTATTAATTTTTTCTTTTTCTAAACAGCCCACAGATTGACTCAAATGTCAGAATCCAGGTTCATTATGAATAACTTAAAGCCAATCATGTTTGGAGAACAAGAGACTATGAAAAATGCCCTCAAAATATGGGTAAAAACACATTCAAACCCTTATTTGTTTTAGATATGATTGATCTAGGGAAGATGCTCCAATGTCAACAGGTGTTTATACTTAGCAAACTCCTATTCAGTTCTCTAATTGTTCATATTAGTCTGTATAACTAGTCTCCACATCGTCATCAAATAGGACCCACGAATATATTGACCTGCACTGCCCTCTTTCCATCACAATCTGCCCCTCATGCTTACAAAAAAGTCTATAAGAAAATGAAGCATAAAATGTTGCCTCTTGGCAATTTTTTTCCTTTTTGGCCCTCGTAGAACATTCACCAGCACAAAAAGCCCAAATATCTGCTACTGGAGCATCAAATTCAAATATATGTTTCCAGTACCCAAATCCAAATCTTAAACAGGAAATGCACCGCAAAAAAAGTTACCTTTGAGCGGAATCTAGATGCTTCTCTGCTAGGTAGGTCCCGAAGGACATCCTTCAAGCCTGATGCAACAAAGCAGTTTGAGAACACAAGTATGGCGTTTATCCACGTAAATTTAGTTCATTCAATCTGGAAAATAACAGAGACGTAGCAGTGACCTTACCTGCTGCTTGCTTTTCAATCTTATAGGCCGAGCGTATCACACCTTGGATCTGCTTCCCTGCTTGTCTGTAACAAGAAACAAACAAGTTTGAACAGAAATATCAACAAGCTGTAAGTGAATATTGTGCACACAACCCTCCCTCTAAATCACAAACCTGAGTTTTGTCCTACCACGAATCAACTCTGTTTCGGCTAATGATGCTCTCTTCTGAAAAAAAGAAACCATATATCACGGCTCATGTCCCAAGCAATGCTCATACAAAATAACATTTCCAAAGGACTAAAGATCCCATCTTGGGTTGCTTCTTTAGTTGGTTGGCTTCAGTCAAGGTGAAATACTTCTTTTCCCTTTCTTTTGGGAAACAAGTTTTTGGAAGGTTACGGCAGATTAACTTGAGCATAATTACCCATTATCAAACTCAAATTATTACAGAAGTGCACAACTTGCATCACAACTCTTGTATTTATTAGTTTTAAACATAAATAAATAACAAGTGAACATTTGTGCAGCTCACACCACAATTTATTCTTTTCTCACAAACAATCAACTAGAGGACTTATGGCACATGGATATTCTTGAACTATAGACAACACCAAGAGAAAGTAATTTTTCAGCCTTCACAGAGACAAGCTTAACAAATAATAAGAAAGCATTTTGGACATCATCCTATGGACTCTAAACCACCAAATGAAATAACAGATGAATGAAAGATACCTCTATCTTCTCACTTTCAGCCTTCAGGAGGCTAATTGATTGCCGCAATTCCTTTACTTTCGCATCCGCTTGAGAAAGTAAGGACTGAACTCAGAAATAGCATCTAAATTAGTTCGAAATTTTTCAAAACATAACTTAATCCTTAGCATGAGAACTATGTTTACTGCATATAATGATGCTCTATGCAGTCCAGAAATGGAGACTACATTGGCCCATTTTTTGTACCATCACAGACTCTCAAAACCATAAAGAAACCATAAAATTATGATGTCATTCTGCAAAAATCTTCTTTGAATTTGAAAAATTTTCAATTTAGATTACATGAATTTTACTTGTGGCTATATGAACATAAATAAGCATATATTAGGCACAACCATGATTAGGTACATTCAGAAAATCTAGAAAGTTAGTGAACAAACAACTCTTAATCATTTAGATTATTCACATACAGAACATGCACTCCATTGTTTTCTCCATGTATGAATTCAGCAAACAAATCAATGACGCAAGCAGTAACAGCAACTAATAGCTAGACACTGTGGTGTTTTAGGTCAACTGGTTGTTGAGAAAGATCAAATGCACTTTTGCTTACCTCTTCACTCACAAAAAGGCGCAAAGTATTGTAGTATAAAAAGCGTCTTGGCCCTGCAAATTATAAATTAAATGTTCAAGAGACTATGGATAGATAGAAGAGCTACTTATCATATTTTCTTAATCTTTATCAGATATTAACACCGCTCCATATATCAGAAACAGCAAAGATTCATGCATGATGTGAAGAAAATTAATAGAATACCTCCTAGAAAATTTTATTAATATTCATGATTCATGAATTCTCTATCTCCAAATTTTCAAATGTCTGAAAGTGAGAGGGAGAAAATTAACTGGTGACATTTATAGACATCATTCATGGATTGTAGACACCAGTAATTGCGGTACCTCTTTTGGGTTAATAGAAGTTAGAAATATGCAAAAGTATAGACGGATTGACAGAATGATTAGTTCAATATAGACAATAAAAATTACGTGAAGAACGTACTCTTCAGAAGCGCAAGTCCCAAGCCAACAGCAACCCCGCCTGTAATTATTGGATGTGAAACTGCAATCTTAACGCCCTCTGCATAAAACATGCACAAACGAAAACGTCACTGGACCAAGAATTGCAAACAAATACATTCATCGTTACCTACAATTATAATGCGAAGAAGGCATACCTTTAACCTTTCCAAATAGCATATCCTCGTAAGCATCAAACTCGGACTTGAAATCTTGCAAAGAATCCTACACGTACCAATCAATCAAAATTCCTATTGGCCATTGACAATACAATAGAGCTATAACTCAATGAGCTTACTATAGTTTGATGGAAATGGGCGGAAGAAGTGGAACGAATTTCAGAGAAACGAGATCTGAAGACACTAGTGGCGCCTTCAAGTGTCTCTTCCATGTTCTTTTGGTAAATAAGAGCTTGTTGAACTGCGCTGTCGATCCATGGAGTGACTTCCTCTAGGGTTTTTGATTTGATCGTCGAAGGGAAATCGTTTGGTTGCTTTACGATTGGCTTCTCCTCCGGTGACGATGGTCCTGAAACTGTTGCCATTTCGTAAAGATTTGGCCCGTTTGATCAAACGATGCTTTCATAAAACTTTCGCCAAAGTAAGGAAGACATAAATGGATTGTGTGGCAAACACTATTGTAGAAACATTGTTTTCTCAAAGTAATTATTATTATTATTATTTAGTAATTATTTTTAAAGTGGCATGAATGTAATTAAGATAGCCATAAAAGGATTGTGCGGGAAAAACACTATTATAGAAATACTGTTTTTCCAAAGTAATTATTTAATTTTTTTTAAAGTAACGGGCAAATTAAAGTAAGATATAAAAACAAAGACATAAAAGGAATTTTTTAAGTGACCATAACACAACTAAGAAAAACATAAAAGATTAATTGGAAAAAACACTATTGCGGTATTCTTTAAATTATTATAAGAAAATTTAAATTGATTAATAAGTAATTTTTATTTACATGAAAAATTAGTTATCAAGTCATAATAATGTTTTTATTATTATAAATATGTTGTTTACTTAACAAGTTATTTAATTATGGATTTTTTTATTTTATGAATCCTCTTTTTTTTAGAATAATTTTATGCATGGTAACGCCATATTTTTCTGTATCTGAAATAGTAGTTTACCTGTCTGTGAATAGTACCGCCGGTGCGGAAATAGGTATTATTTTGGTATGAAAAAATTACTATTTATATTTATATTTTATTTAATATTTTTAGAGCATGCATACTGATTTTTATAGGTATAAAGTAAGTAATGAATTTTTTCGGATAATTTAAATAATTGGTGAATAGTGAATTATGGTGTTTTATTAATTGAGGAAATTTGAGAAATTATTTATATAGAGTAAATTAAAGAATTTTGTAGAGATAAATAATATTTTGAGGATAATTAATTGGATAATATTTTTAGTCATTGGATGGGTATACCATTGACTTAATCCTAACCCTCCAAGCGTGAATTCTTAATTCTTATAAAAGTCAACTCTTACAACTTAAGCAACATTTTTATTTCTTTTCCTTCTTCTTCCTCTTTTTGAACGTCCACTTCTTCCTCTCATTCTCTCCATTTTTCTTCAATTCTTACTTATTAAACACACTATTCTAAATGTAACACCTACCTCCTGATCCCAAGAGACCAAATAACGGATGCCATATTCGATGCCGGAAACACCTTTCTAACTAACATATAAATCATATTATCGGGTTATGGATTAGAAGTGATTTAGTATTCATAAGTTTAGTAGGTAATAGTTTAATAATATTAAAAAAAAAAATGATTTGGGAGAATCCTACAGAAAAACTGCAAGAGTTTTATCTAAAATTTAAACTCGCCAAATATGAATACAAAACACTCCCAAATTCAAACTCTAAACTCCATCAAACTCCAATAATCAACACAATGCAAACAACACTTCTATAACTTCATGACTATAAAATTTCTCATATATAACCGCATAAACCTATACTCTGATACCACTAAATGTATATATAAATTTATTTGCTTTGAAGTGAGAGTATAAGTAATTTAAGTTAAATACATGCTATATTGGTCTGGTTGGAATATTAGAATTTGATATATATAAATGAATGCACTTAGTTGATGATTATTACGATACTAATGAGAGATTCTATAATCATGAAATTATAGAAGTGTTGTTTGTGTTGTGTTGATTATTGAAGTTTGATGGGGTTTGGAGTTTGAATTTGGGAGTGTTTTGTATTCACATGTTTGGCGAGTTCAAATTTTAGGAGAAAATCTTTGCAATTTTCTGTAGGATTATCTCAAATAATTTTTTTAAATTATTATTCGCTAAACTTGTGAATACTAAATTAATTGATAATATGATAATATGATTTATATGTTAGTTAGGAAGGTGCCTCCAACACCGAATATGGCATCCATTGTTTGATCTCTCGGGATCGGACGGTGAACGTTACATGAATCCTCTTAGATTTTTAATATTATAAATTATTTGTAATATTATGTTAGGAAGGTGCCGTCAACACGAATATGGATCCCATTGTTTGATTCTCTCGGATTCGGACGCGTGACGTTACATGAATCCTCTTAGATTTTTAATATTATAAATTATTTGCTTAATATTATAATATAATAATAAAATTTAATATTATATATAAAATTACAATCTATAAACTATAATTATAATTTTGGAGGTGCCTCCAACACCAGATGTGGCATCGGTTGGTTTTGAATCTATCGGGACTCGGGCGTGTGGGTTTACATGGATCTCTTAGATTTTTAATATTATATATTATTTGAATATTATAATATATAATAATTAAAAAAAATATATATATTTATAATAATAAAAAAATATATATATATATATAGTAAATTACATCTATAAAACTATAATTATAATTTTGGATTTTATTTTCTGTTTTTGTGATGAGATAGATATAAAAATTTTATAATTCAATAATAATTATAATTTTTTAACTTTTTTCATAAAAAACAAATCTTTATTTTTTTCACAACATATTCTTTTTTTTTTGTCGTCGTGTAAAAAGAAATGGAAATTTATTTATATTAATTTGCGATTGGTGGTTAATATTTTTAAAAAACATGATTTAAATGAATGCATGTATATATTAAATAATTGATTTTCATTTCTATTCATATAAGTATTGTTTTGAAAAGGAAAAAAAATAGAGATATTTGAATATCTATTGTTTATCTAATTTACTATATAATAATTGAGATTGTAAATATAGTAAGTAACATTAATTTGACTGTTATCATATTTTATATTTGTTTAATATTGAAATTTATAATTATAAAATGGTATCACTTGATTTATTATTTGAAGCTTTAATTAAAAAGCAAATGAACTATATATTTTTTAGCTATTACCATTTAAAATTAAAATTGTTTAATCCCTTATATATATAGGGATTTTAATGAAACTTTAATTGTTGTAAATTAATATGGCAGCGCAAATGTTATAAGTGTTACTATAAAATCAAATTTCTAATAAATTTTTATTCAAAATGATATTAATTAGTAAATAAGATTTATCTCAAAATTTAACATAAAATTTTATTGTACAACACTATATTCCATTATAGTGATATAATTTTAAAATTATATTTATAAATATGATATTTATAATAATTAACTACAGTGTTGTCTCGAGCTATGTATATGTCTTATATATTTATTAACTATATGGATATTTATATTGTTGAACGATCTCAATTCCAGTAAGAGTAATAATACAAATTTGATATTGACGAAATGCATTTTGCATTTTGTTACGAGGATCTAAAATATTTATGCTTTATGACATGAGTAGATTACACCTTTTGATAGAACTAAAAAAACATTATAGAGAGATAAAAAAAAAAAAAAAGGACTTGTCTTGCTTAAAAAAAAAAAAAGGACTTGTCAAAAAAAGAAGCCGATATGTAATCCACATAAAAGACCCGCGGGTGACCGACGCGTAACCCAGAAGAGGCACTCGTCTTGCTTTGTAGTACGCCTCTCGGACGTCAATTCTCACCTCTCTCTCGACAATTCTCAGTTCCTGCAATCTTCGAAGCCCCAACCTCCAAATCTCATTCCATCTCTGCTTCCCGAAGCACAATCACTCTCTCTAGGAACCCTAACCTCCCAGTTATTTACGATGCCTAATTTACTATCAACTGTTCCGAATCAGATTCGTTTCCTGCTCCAGAGTTTGAACGAAGCCAACGTCGACTCTGTTTTTCGAGAACTCTGTCAGGTATCTTCTTCATGCATAATCTGAATGCTTCCGTGCCTCTAATTTTATTCAATGATTATCCATTTGTAGTTACTCTATTCACTTCATTGAAACCCTAATATGTCAATCTGTTAATCAACATGGATTCTCGGTACTCGTTTAATTTAATTTTTTATAGTTTTAGTCAAGCTTAAAATGGAGATGAATAAAGACTGTGATCCAATCGGGTGATGCCATGATAATGGAGGACCAAGCGATTATCCATGAAAAAATGACTTCGTTATAGTAAAATAATTTTTCATGTAATCTAAGTCGCTAAAAATAACTTCTCAATTCCGTTCTAATGCTATTAAAACGACCAGCATAATTTTCTTTTATTAAAATTTGAATTCGAATATATTGTAATTGGTAAAAGCTTCAAAAAGCTTTTATGGAGAGAAATATTACATAAGTACACTCACATGCATGGACATTTTCTCCCTGTTCGTTGTATGGTGGTAACAATGCTATATTAACTATTTGCTTTTTGAAAAAAACTGAAAGGTTATCTAGTCTGCTTCAAAACTGGCCAATGCTTTGTGTCATGTGATTGTTGCACCCGTTTATTGTTCAAATTTATTTTTTATAATTTCAGAGGCAGGTTTTTGGAGTGTCTCTGAAAATGAGAGCCACTCGTGAACTTAAATCAATTGTTTGAAAAATTAATTGTCTGACATATATGACATTTCTTGTAGTCAATTTCTGTTAGCAGGGTAGTATAAGCTTTGTTGGGTTCTCGTGGATTTTATGCATTTACTAAATTTCTTATTTGCAGATCATTGAATACGGAGTTGAGGGAAGCATTCTGGTGCTCCAAACCTGCTTGGAACACCTGCATTTCCACAGGACAGACTTGAAGAACGTGCAGCTGGAACCAGTTCTAGTGTCAATTTTCAAATTTCTCATGGACAAGCCAAATTTCAGCACTGTGCTTTGTCAGTCACTAAGAAGTATAGCGATTAGTGAAGAGCTGCTAGAGAATTTGTCTAATGTGTTACGTTTATCTCTGTCTGAAAAAATTGGCATTGGTCTTGCTCTATCTGATTCTGAGAATCTTCAAACTAGAGTGGCTGGTGAGTATTGATTTGTAAGTCCTTGTTACATTGGTGGCATGGTGATTTCCTGCTTCATTAGTATTTTTGGGCTTCTAATTTATCATTTACTCATTAAACCTTTTTTTTTTTTTTTTTTTTTTTGATCACAGCAAAGAAAATTTGCTATGGCTGCAGATTGAGGAACTGTGTGCAATCCTGTTTCTATGAATTTCTGTGAAAACAACATACAGAATATTTGTTAATGGTCCTTCTCAGCAGTCTAGGCCTTTCCAAGCATGTAGATCGCCTTTGCAGATATTACCTCTATACTGCAACCTAATGATGTTTCCCCTTTGTATTGAAAACGTACATTGCTTCAGATCAAATCGTGAAACCATTACTTGAGGTCTGAATAGTTGCCCCCTTTAAATATCGTCCTTAATGATGTAAATATTTCAGTCAATGATTCCTATAAGTAGATATTATTTCGGTGGGTAAAGATAATGTGCTGTTCTTGCAAGTTGTCCCTAAATCCTAATGGCCTTGCCTACTGTTTATGAGGAACTTTTTTTTTTTTTTTTTTTTGTTTTATGATCACAGCAAAGAAATTTTGCATGGCTCAGATTGAGGAACTGTGTGCAGATCCTGTTTCTATGAATTCTGTGGAACAAATACAGAATATTGTTATGTTCCTCCAGCAGTCTGAGGGCCTTTCCAAGCATGTAGATCGCCTTTTGCAGATATTATCCTTACTGCAACCTAATGATGTTTCCCCCTTTGTATTAACTCCATTGCTTTCAGATGAAATGCGTGAAACCAATTTCTTGAGGTTCGTGATATATTGCCCCCTTTTAATTATCTTCCTTAATTTAAATATTTCAGCATGATTCCTTATAAGATATATTCTGTTCTTAAGTTTGTCCTATCTAATGGGCTTGCCTACTGTTTATTAGGAATATGGATTCGTTCCATGAATGCAAGGAAAATGAGTTTGATGCACTTTTAGCTGAAATGGAGAAGGAGATGAATGCAGGTGATATTGTGAAGGAATTGGGCTATGGATGCACATTTGATGCCTCACACTGCAAAGAGATATTGTCTCTTTTTTTACCACTGACCGAGAGTGTCATTTCAAAGATATTTGGAACTATTGCCCGCCACCATTCTGGCCTTGAAGACAGCCAAAGCACATTTGCCAACTTTGGTTTAGCTCTTGGTTGTAGCATTTCCCCTGATCTCCCGTTGTTGAGTTCCTGGGATATTGATATCCTTGTAAAAACTATTAAGCAACTTGTGAGTTCACTTTTGTTCCTTTTATTTCTTATGTTTGTTGATGCGGCACAATTGCTGCTGCTTCTTCTTCTTCTTCTTCTTCTTTTTTCTTTCTGAGAAAAAAGCAACTCATTGTCGTGTGTTTTTTTTCCTGAATACAGGCTCCTGGCACCAACTGGATACAAGTGATGGAAAATATGGATCATGAGGGCTTCTACATTCCTGATGAAGAGGCTTTTTCTTTCTTCATGTCTTTGTATAGACATGCTTGTCAGGTATATATTGTTATTTTGCTAAACCACATGCTTGGTCATGTTTCAAAATCTGTTACTAAATTTAAGAGGTTCCTCCTTTTTATTTTTGAGTTAGTATGAGTTGTATATTTATGCAGGATCCATTTCCTCTTCATGCTGTTTGTGGGTCCCTATGGAAGAATACTCAAGGTCAACTCTCTTTTCTCAAATACGCCGCGTTGGCACCTCCTGAAGTGTTTACCTATGCTCATTCTGGAAGGCAGCTGGTATGATTTCCTCTCCATGCTATTTTTCTTTTGATTTTCATGTAATATTTTGGATTTTAACTAGGTAATGACTGTGCATGCAGGTCTATAATGATGCAGTTCATGGCCATAAACTTCAACTTGGACATGCAAATCATGCATGGTTGTGTCTTGACTTGTTGGATGTGCTTTGTCAACTAGCTGAGATGGGTCATTCTAGTTCCATTCGATCAATGCTTGAATATCCCCTTAAGCACTGTCCTGAAATCTTACTTCTTGGGATGTCACATATCAATGTATCTCTCTAGTTGTATTGCTTATTCAAGGATTTTTGTTGTGTATTTTCCCTAGTGTTACATTGTTTGACAATTTTTATTTATTATTGCAGACTGTGTACAACCTTCTCCAGCATGAAGTGTCTTATACGGTTTTTCCTATGATAATCAAAAGCGCCACAGGTAGCAGTATGATTCTTTATCTCTGGCATGTAAATCCGAGTCTTGTTGTACGGGGATTTGTTGATGCTCACAACATGGAGCCAGACTGTATGACCAAGATTTTGGATATATGCCAAGAGCTAAAGGTAAACTTTTAGATGGCATTGTTTTTGTTCTATGCTATCTTTTGTTCTGTTGCTTTATAAATTAAATAATGCATTGGTCCTGGTGAACCGACATACCCAATAAGTAACAGGGTGGCAATTTATTAGAACTCCGTCTTTTGTTTTTCTCCACTCACAAGTTTTATTGGTACACATGCTTTTCTAATGTTTATGTTTTGCTAGTTTCACATATTTCTCCTCTCCCTAAACATATGTTTTCTAACCATTTTGCAGATTCTGTCAGCGGTGTTAGATACAATTCCTTCTCCCTTTGGTATCAGGTTGGCAGCCCTAGCTTCACGACAGGAACTTGTCGACCTTGAGAAGTGGCTGACTACTAATTTAATTACATACAAGGACTTTTTCTTTGAGGTAACATTCACTTGTCCTCCAAGTTGCCACCTTTAAGCAGGGTGCCAATAACATTTACTGAATTTTAGTGTTAGTAGACATCTAGCATACTTTAATTAGGTTATAATAATGGTGAAAAAAATGTGCTGACATGCATTGTGCAACTTTTCAGGAATGTCTCAAGTTTTTGAAGGAGGTTCAACTTGGGGGATCGCAAGATTTTTCTACCAAACCTTTCCAGCATAGTAGTTCTATGGCGAATATTTATATGGAGAATAGTTCTACCTTCAGTTCTACCTTCCTGAAGGTTCTAAGTTTTTGCATTTTTCCACAGGCCATTTGTATGTGTATTATTCTTTCCCTCAGTTTCATAACCCCATGGTTATTTTACAGGTCCTTAAAGCTCATACGGGCTTAATCATCTCTAGTCAACTTTCTGAGGAAATGGAAAGGTTGCATTTAACAATTATGGACTCCAATCCAAGATTGCAGAATGGCGGCTCAGCAGATTCATCTACCCCTGATGGGTTTTCTGATGATGTTGAGGCTGAAGCAAACTCTTATTTCCATCAAATGTTTTCTGGTCAGTTAACAATTGATGCAATGGTTCAAATGCTTGCTCGATTCAAGGAGTCGCCAGTGAAAAGGTATGATGTCAAAGTTTTTTACTATATTTGGAACTTAACTGTCGTTGCTGTCCTGTTTATCTATTTATTGCTCCTCTGGCTTCGCGATTGAGCTGCTTTTGGCAACCTGTTTAAGGCATAGCAAACCATAGTTCAGGAACAGCTGAAATTTTTGGCTTTTCCCAAATCATGGTTTTCCAAAAGCAGTAAAAAAACTTCCCAAGAAATAAAAAAATGGAAAAATATTTTTTGAAAGCAGCACCAAACTCAATTCGAGGTAGCGAGCTTTGTCTTCACTAGAGTGGAATTAACCACCCTATGGGGCACCTTCGACAAACTGTGGCATAGTTTTTCTGGTGTATATCATGGTCATAAACGTGATGTGATTGACAAAATAAGCCTTGGTTTTATACCACATCAATCCTATGGTTCGCACACCTGCACCTCCTATAATCATGTGGACAAATGATTCAGGTTCTTTATTATGTTGATCCTTTCTTTCCAGTGAAAAGTGGAAGGCTGTCTTTATGGTTTATGCACATCCACTTCACATTATTTACCTTTACGGTCAATTTCCTTATTATCTGTTCTTCTCTATTTTACAAAATTAGCAAATGAAGATTTTCTTCTATGCTGGCAATACTGATAATTGGCTGCAATAATTGGCAGGGAGCAATTAATTTTTGAATGCATGATTGGCAATCTTTTTGAGGAGTACAGATTCTTTCCCAAGTATCCTGAAAGGCAACTAAAAATTGCTGCTTTACTTTTTGGTGAGTTTTAATAATAGAAGAGAAAGTTACACCTTTGCTCATTTTTCTGATATTGTTACCAAATGCTCAGAAGCTTCTGAAGTATTTTCCCTGTATAACCTGTATAAGTTTGTTTACTAATTGTACAAGTTTTGAACTTTGAGATCACTTACTCCATTTGAGGGTGACTTTCTTCTTGTTATAAGCTTTGTTTTCACATGTAGTTCATGGTCATGAAAGAGAATTTTGCTTTGTAATTCAGGTTTTCTTGTTGGATATCAGTAGCTGTAGCACTGATATTTATGTTTATGCTGAGATAACTTTGAATTGTTTTGCTGTTTATTTAATTCTATTGAGAAATAATAATTTTCTAAAATAATATGCACTACTATTTTTTATGTGACTTTGCTGTTAAATGGTCACCGACTTCATTGTAATAAGTGACTCATTGCTTGTCTTTTTCATGAACCAAGCTTGTGACAATTTGTGATATATTCTCCGTCTTCAATGTTATCCTAATGCCAGCTAATTATGGTAAAATTTTTTTTGCAAACATGCCTTCTTGGTTTGTAGGTTTAGGAGATGCTTAAAGTACTGGATTTATTACTGGCATAGAGTTATTTGCCTACTTTGCTTTCTTGCCTAAATTGCTTGCTGTGTGAATATAACATTTTGGATTCCTGGCATGTTTAGTTCTCCAAGCAACTTAGAGTTTTGTGTGATTATGAAAATATTATGGCAACTTTTCAGCAGATTTATGAAGTTCGATTGGCTATCATATGCAGGTTCTGTTATCAAGCACCAGCTCGTAACTCATTTAACTCTTGGGATTGCTTTGCGTGGTGTTTTAGATGCACTACGAAAACCTCCAGATTCCAAAGTTAGTTTCATGAATTTGTGATAATGTTCCACTAATTGGTTTTTGTTGTACAATGTTGCTGATGATTTTTCTGTCTGCAGATGTTTGTGTTTGGGACCAAGGCTTTGGAACAGTTTGTGGATCGCCTGATTGAGTGGCCCCAATATTGCAATCATATCTTACAGATATCTCATCTACGCAGTACACATGCAGAACTTGTTTCTTTCATTGAGCGGGCTCTTGCCAGGATTTCATCAGGTCACTTGGAACCCGATGGGAGTAATAATGCTACTGCTTCTCATCATCATAGTTTTTCGCAGCCTAGCTCAGCAAATGGAGAGGTAGAGTCTTTTTTATGTTTTACATGCACTGTTTCATCTGTGTGGTGCATTTGAACTTATGGCATGTTAGGTCATGGGGAAGATTATTAATTACATTCTGTCATGAAAATAAGCTAATATAACATCTAACATTCTAAAGAACTTTGGCAACAAGTACAGTTACTATGGTACTGTTCTTTCTTTTTTGAGATGGTGTGGTCCTCTTCACTGTACTTTCAAGTGGCTGAGCACACATCAACATGCATTCCAAGAGTCCTTATACCAATCAACCTCCTATTTTCGATATTCAAGCATCGGTTAGAGCAGTATAGCATTTGAGTTATTTCCTTGACTTGAGCTGAGATTTCATAAATAATGTACTTTCAGCATACTGCTTGCAGCTCTTTTCCAAAGGTTTTGTTTCCTATTTTCACCTCATAAATAATGTAGTCAGAGTTGAGAACACAATTTGCAAGTGCAACTAACTTTTGAGTAAAAAATGGTATATTGTATAGTTGTATATTGTCTGGTACTGCTAAGGGAATGAACTCTCTCATTTCACCTGCTATTGTCACATCTCTGGCTTACCAACTTAATGCACCAGTGCTGCAATATGCTATTGCCACATTATCACTCGCATTACATTTGTGTTACCACTATCTATTTTAGGATACCCCTGTACTATTTTTCAACGAGAAGGCCTGTAAAAACTTGTGGAGCACTATTTTGTAAGTTTTGCTTAAGGCACAGATGAGCTGAAAACATGCTCATTGATTGTAAATTATCTCACTATATCTTGACTTGCTTCTACAGTCATATGGATGGAGCAAAAGCTAAAACAATTGGCTAAGCTGATTAATTGTCTCAAAGTTTTTGATTCTTTTGTTCTCTAATGTTGCAGTTGAATAGTGTTAACATCACACAGCCTGTGCCGCAGCTTTCCTCTGCACTCCATGTTCAACAGAGACATGAATTTGCTCCTGATGACCGCCATAAACTCTCTGTGGCTTCATCTAATGAAACAAAATCTCTTTTGCCTCCAGGAGGGCAATCTTTGGTTTCTCCTTTTGCTGATAATTCTAGCCTTCAGAAGGTTTGCCTTCAACATCACCCCTTCTCTCTTCTCCTTAAATTGCATGAGATGCAGTCAATGTTCGCAATTTCATTATTATTGCGCTTCATCTTATCATTGACGTATCATCACAGAGTGTGGCCAGTGCTCCAGCTATGCTGTCTTCTTCTCATGGTTTCCGTGGTGGTGCTCGAGGAGTTACCTCTACTAGTAAATTCTATTGCTAATTAATGGATTTGTGCTTTTGTTTTTATGGTTCATATTTAGCTGTTGGCCTTATCCGAATTCTTTTTCTAAAATATACGCGTTACTTACAGAACCTTGTATATTTTGTACAGGGTTTGGTTCAGCTTTGAACATTGAAACACTTGTAGCTGCTGCTGAGAGAAGAGAAACTCCAATAGAGGTACTGATTCCTTATACTCCTCTTGCATAAATGGATGTTACACTTTATGTAGCAGGTTGATCAATTTGAGATAGACATACATACCAGATTTATTACATTTTTAGAATAATTTAGTGGTTAGGAAACAAAGATTTATTGAAGCCTCCATAACTGAAAAAAATTATGATGTTTAAGGTAAATCAACTTCATGTGTTTGGCCTGAAAACCATTAACTAGTCCTTTGAACTAACATTTTAAATTGATGCTTCAGTTGCATAGGAATTAAAAGGTCTTTATTTTTTATACTTTAATTTTGAATTATTTTATTCGTTCTACATGTACATGTATTATTATTCTCTTGGAGAGTTCATATTCATCAGCAACTGGCTGCAATTTAAAGATTTTAACTCTGTAATGCAACTTGGTTACGTACTGATTCCATAGTGTTTTTTATGTGTTTCGGGATGTCTTTTGCCTTAGTTGGCTAAGTCTAACAAAGCTTATATCTTTCAGACAATAAAAACCAGGAGAGTTATTGTGTACTCCATGTATAAAAATTTCAAGTTCACTAAATATTCAGCAGTCATGCCAACATGGATTTCTAATTGGGTTTTTTCATCTCTTTATTTTTAGTTCAGCACTTTAACTGTCATAATTCTGCCTTTTGCTGTCAGGCTCCGGCATCTGAAATTCAGGACAAAATATCATTTATCATTAACAATATTTCAGTGGCCAACATTGAAGCAAAAGCAAAAGAATTCACCGAAATATTAAAAGAGCAGTATTATCCCTGGTTTGCCCAGTATATGGTTATGAAAAGGTCAGAAGCTTTATAGATTTTACCTCTACATTCTCTTGCATATGAATGTTTCTGCCACTCTGCTGTCAGATGCCTTCTATTCTCGCTCAGGATCGTGATATATCATGCCTGGTTAATGTCTTCTCAGGGCAAGCATTGAGCCCAATTTTCATGACTTATACTTGAAGTTTCTTGACAAAGTTAATTCAAAGGCATTGAATAAGGAGATTATCCAAGCCTCTTACGAGAACTGCAAGGTTTGCATCATCACTTGCTTCCTTATCTTTGCTCTTGACATGATGAACCAATAGCCTCTTTCAGGACATAAAGAGGAATTGGGAGTTATTGTCCTTCTGTTATTTCAGGTTCTCCTAGGTTCAGAGCTTATCAAGTCAAGTTCAGAAGAGCGTTCATTGCTAAAAAATTTGGGAAGCTGGCTTGGGAAATTAACAATTGGCAGGAATCAAGTTCTAAAGGCTCGGTTGATAGATCCCAAATCCTTGATCATCGAGGTAATTCTGTACCAACATTAAACCTTAAAATTATATGTTTTACACTTAAATATCTTTCAAGAACTTTATTTTGCTGTTCTGAGTGTGTCATTTGAGGACTGTCTTTTTGCTGGGCAGGCATATGAGAAAGGACTGATGATTGCTGTAATTCCATTTACTTCAAAGGTAACAATAGATTAATGATAGTGTGATGTTTGCTGTGAACTTCAGTGTTCTGTTTATGTGGTATGTATATTCTATTACTTGCAGATTCTGGAACCTTGCCAAAGTAGTGCAGCTTATCATCCCCCAAATCCATGGACTATGGGTATTCTTGGATTGCTGTCAGAAATCTATTCAATGCCGAACTTGAAAATGAACCTTAAGTTTGACATAGAGGTATAGAGATATGTTGCTTGAGCGCCAGTTGTCTAACTGTATACACAAGTTTCTTTTGGTTGATGAGTCTGACATAATTCTTTATCATATTCTTTTGGCATTTTAGGTTCTATTCAAGAACCTTGGTGTGGATATGAAGGACATATCACCCACTTCTTTTCTGAGAGATCGAAAAAGAGAAATTGAAGGGAACCCTGATTTCTCTAACAAAGATGCTGGAGCATCACAGCCACAGATTGTTGCTGAAGTTAAATCAGGGATAATGTCGCCACTAAATCATGACTTGCCTCTTGAGGTTGTTAACCCGCCTAATTCTGCTGCCCATACACTATTATCTCAGGTTTGTTCCATTCAGTCTTTTGCTGTTTTTTGAGTAGCAATGACATGTATCTTGAATCTTATCCTTTTTTTTTGTACTTCTAGTATGCTGCTCCTGTCCATGTTTCTCCTGTGACAATGACCGATGATGAAAAACTGGCAGCATTAGGCTTGTCTGATCAGCTTCCTCCTGGGCCAGGACTTTTTCAAGCTACTCCGTCCCAGCCACCTTTTTCTGTCAGTCAGGTATAACTGTTCTTTTTTTGGTTGGTTCTGATGCTATAAGAATTTATTGAGATTTATTGTTTACTGACTGCTGGTTCTTGTACTTTTTGCAGCTCCCCACAGCAATACCCAATATTGGAACTCATGTTGTTATTAACCCGAAGCTCAATTCTTGGGGTTTGCACTTGCATTTTCAAAGGTTGAAATTGTTGTTGTAATAATATTTCATTCTCAATGAGTTGATTGATTTATATTGCTTGGATAACGTTAGTCTTGTTCATACTGTACAGAGTGGTTCCTATTGTAATGGATAGAGCTATCAAAGAGATAGTGTCTGGCATTGTTCAGCGTAGTGTTTCCATAGCTACCCAGACGACAAAGGAACTTGTTTTGAAGGTTTGCTAATTGAACTCATATGAGTATTGTCCCTTCTGTGTATCTGCAACCCTCTACTTTGGTCTTTGGCTTCTTCTTTAATGTCCTAGACATGGTTGTTGTCTTTGCTTATTACCTTATCTGTTTAGTTTTTATAGCACTGTCAATCTGGAACTTCATTTTATAAAAGCATTTGCCAGTCTTATTTTCGTGTGGACATCTTCTGATGTTTTGCCTCATATTATGCCTAATTATAGGATTATGCCATGGAATCCGATGAGACGCGAATATATAATGCAGCACACTTGATGGTTGCAAGTTTGGCTGGAAGCTTGGCACATGTAACATGCAAGGTTTTGTTTCTGTAGCAGGACTTCCATTTTTTCTCCTTTCTGTTTTTTTCATTGTGAAGCAAACCTAAAATATATTTCATAGTGTTGTTAGCTGATACATTTACATCTATGATTTTCTAGGAGCCATTACGTACTTCAATATCTACTCAACTAAGGAGTTCACTTCAGGGTTTGAGTATTGCTAGTGAACTTCTGGAACATGCTGTGCAATTGGCTACAAATGATAACCTTGATCTTGGGTGTGCAATAATTGAACAAGCCGCTACAGATAAGGTTTTACTTAAAGCTTCAAAGCATAAATATAATACTCCATTCTCCACTTCTGCTGGTGTTTCTAGTCTCGAGTGGTGTGCAAAGGAAAAAAGTTACTTGGGTCATGATATTCCTCTGTGTATGTGTATATGTGTCTTTCAACTTGTGTAGCTTGATATATGCATGTCAATGGTGAAATAGGTTGATGTAATAGTGAAGTACTGAAGTATAGAAAGATTAGCTTTGGTGTTAATGGATGCAACATGAGCTACCAATGGCCATATCTGGTGAATAGGTGATTGTGAGTAAAGAAGTGAATTTGAAACAGGACTTTTTCCAATCACTTGCAATAGACTAAGTCGACCAACATGTCTTCATGTGCATATATTGACCTGGGTCTGCCTACAATCTGCAGTATCTTCTTACTCTGTTCTGATTCTTTTTGGGCCTAAGAATATTGGTTTATTCTTTGTGTGCCTTGCCTTGTGAGAATTATGGGACCTAAAGAAGGTGATTTTAGATGATGGTTTGTTATAGACCTAATAATTATTGCTAAACTACGGGGTTCATGTTTTGTCTTATTAACAATTTATTGGTCCTTCAGTTTATTCAATCAGACAACAATGAATAAGCTTGTTTATTTGAGCTGAACAAATAAGCTACTTATCTGAATATACAAGCTAAAGTTATCTGAATGGTTTTTTTTTTTTGGGGGGTTTATTCAATAAGCTATATAACTTACAGAATAAAAAGTCCGACTTGCTCTTTTCAATTATAAAATGACACAATATATAGTTTCTTAATTATTTAGCAATCAGCTTTTGATAGAACTTCTTAATCATTTAGCTTAAGTTGTTGATTCATATTTAACATTAGAATTTAGCCCAAACAAATGTTCCCTATCTCTATTTGGTACTTTGAGCGATGAGTCAATAGTGTTGGTCAGGAAAATTGAAAATATATATTATATCATTAACAGTAAACAGTAAACCATCTAAACTGAACGAAAGACTCTGAGAAACTAGAAGTTCTTGGTAAAAGAGGAAAGAATGCATTTGGATTAGGAAGAACAAACAAAATATGGCCAGCAAATGTGCTCTATATGTAGGGGTGGTTCAGCCAAAGCGCTGTTCTGCATTGAGATGGATTTTTAATTGTTAAGCAGTAGGTTAAATTTTTTCTCATCATTATTCCTGGTTGCGTTGTTTTATATAGGCAATACAAACCATTGATGGGGAAATAGCACAACAACTTTCTTTGAGAAGGAAGCATAGGGATAGTGTTGGTCCTACATTTTTTGATGCAAACATATACAGTCAAGGTTCTGTTGGTGTTGTACCTGAGGCCCTCCGCCCAAAACCTGGTCACCTGTCTGTTTCGCAACAGCGAGTTTATGAGGTATACATTTGTTGATCTTTATCTTAAAGAACTGTTTTGGTGATAGCAAGCTTAATGTCTGGTGTCTGCTCCCTCTGCCCTTATTTCAGGACTTTGTTAGGCTTCCATGGCAAAACCAATCTAGTCAGAGCTCACATACTATTTCTACAGCTTCTGCAACTTCTTCTGCTAGTACTGCTTTGCCTAGTACATATAGTTCAACGACTGGACAACTTAATGCAAGTTACTCATCCGCTCCAGGCAACATTGGATTTGAAGCAGTTTCTCGTACATTGGACATGGCTTCTGATACTACTGAATCTAATTCGGCTACAGTTCTTAGGTATTCTATTTCTACCGCTCAGTGATTTCCCCAGTTTTCATGATTTGCATTGCTAGATCCTTAATTTGTGTAATGTTCCAGTGCATCCTCTATTCATGTTGGGGCAAGTGATAGTGTTATACAGCAAAATTCTGAAAACAATGCTGTCAGTGCTTCGTTTTCTTCAACTGTTCCAGCCCCCGAACTTCATTCAGTAGACTCCTCTGATCCTGTGAAGGTTGGGATAGTCGTATCTTACTGTATAATATGCTGCTGAAGGCTTTTGGCAGTTGTTAACATGTTTTTCTAATATGATGAAAGGAACCGGGGATCTCTCAACAATCAATATCTTCAGCAGCTTCTGATCGGGTTGGGAGTAGCATTTCAGATCCTTCATTGAACACAAGGGATGCACTGGATAAATATCAGATTGTTGCGCAGAAGGTTACTTTTTGATCATTTGTGCCTATGCTTATATTTTTTTCCTCCCTTTTCCCTTCTTTTGTTGGAACAGAGTGTCTGTACTATTCTGTTCTTTGTTTGTGTAACTTCCCATTTATTTTTCAATTTGTCCTCGAAGTTTGGACCAACTTAGTGGATTATATTCATTGTCATGTTCTCTGCTTTATTTGGCGGTTGTATTCTGTGATCTGACTTGTTATCTTAAATTGGTCTCAGTTGGAGGCTTTGGTTAGTGGTGATGCTAGAGAATCAGAAATCCAGGTATTTTGTTCCCTTATTCTTTGTATGCATTCAATGATTTGCAGATGCATCATTGTTAAATCTCAACTCAACTAACCTTTGATTCTTAACCAGTTGGAATTTGCTAGATGGAACTTTTCCTCCATCATATGATTGACAGTTTAGTAATTTTGTCTTTGGTGTATGGCTGTATTGGACCCCAGCAGTGATACCTGCCCAACAAGCATGTTGTGTGCTATTTTACTTTTTTCTTCTTCTTTCTTAAAGGGTAGCAACCTGGACGTGTCCCCCAGGAATCACAGAAACCTGTAAATGGCTAACATTCTCATGTCTGCATGTGCAGACACTCAAACCTTGTGGAAACACTTGGGAACATCTCAAAAACTTAAAAAAAAAAAAAAAAAAAAAAAAAAAAAAAAAAAGAAAATTTATGCTAGATGGAACCTTTTCTCGCATCATCAATTGATTGACGTTTATAATTTTGTCTTGTGTCATGCTGTACTTGGTAGCTCCTCAACTTGATACCTGCCCAACAAGCATGTTGTTGTGCTAATTACCTTTCTTCCTTCGTTCTAAAGGGTAGCAACCTGGACCGGTCCCCGCAGGAATGCACAGAAACCTGTAAAAGCAAACATGTCTCCATTCTGCATGTTGCAGACACTTCAAAACCTTGTGGAAACACTTGGGAACATCCAAACTAAAAAAAAAAAAAAAAAAAAAAAGAAAAAAAAAGATTCTTGAAACATGCCATAGGTGAACAAAATAAAAAAATAAAGTGTGAGGAATAAAACATAATAACCCTATACTCTTTTCCATTGCTAGTTTCAAATTCAAAATGAAACACATGTATCTTAATTTTGGAAAAACCTTGAGCTTGTATAAATTTATCAATCATATAATATAATGTAAAAAAAAAAAAAAAAAAAAAAAAAAAAAAAAAAGATTTTGAAACATGCATAGTTGACAAAAAAAAAATAAAAGTGTGAGGAATAAAACATAATAAAGCCCTAATTCTCTTTTTCCATTCTATTCAATTCATGAAACACATGTTATCTTAATTTTGGAAAACTTGAGCTTGTATTAAATTTATCAATCAAAATATAATGTGTAAACTAAGCTTGTATCAACTTCATTTATCAAAATATAATGTCATCTTATTTTGAGCATTTTGATACTAGATTATTGAAATATGTGTTCAGGGAGTGATTGCTGAGGTTCCTGAAATCATTCTCCGATGTGTTAGTCGAGATGAGGCTGCCTTGGCTGTGGCACAAAAGGTGTGCTTCTATTTCCTTGTGGTTTATTGCCCATCTCTTTTTCTGCTTTTGGTTTTCTGTCAAATGTTTTCCAGTTTAGCCATTGAAAGTGATAGCTCTGATTGCCAATTCTTTTATATTAGCTTCATGTAATAAATTATTACCCAATTTTCATACAGGTTTTCAAGGGTTTATACGAAAATGCTACAAACAATTTTCATGTCAATACTTGTCTTGCAATTCTTGCTGCTATTCGTGATGTTTGCAAGCTTGTGGTTAAAGAACTCACTAGTTGGGTATGTTTTACTACTACTCCTGAAATGCTGATGTTATTATGATAGTTTTGCAACGCTATGGGCTGGGTCTCTACTAGCCTGCTCAGTGGCTATTTCATGGTTCATTTCTTATTAAGATTGTTTGTCATCGAAATATATCAAATGTTCTAATATTCACATACATTTTTTTTAATTTCTAACTATTTCCTGCAGGTGATTTACTCTGATGAGGAGCGGAAGTTCAATAAAGACATTACTGTTGGCCTTATACGCAGTGAATTGCTCAATCTTGCTGAGTACAATGTTCATATGGCAAAACTTATTGATGGGGGAAGGAATAGTACGTATTTGGCAATTTTTATCATTTAGAATTGATATGACTTTGTAATTGATTAATTACGCAAAATGTGCAGAAGGTGCAACTGAGTTTGCTATATCCCTTATCCAAGCTTTAGTTGTTGAAGAATCCAAAGTTATATCTGAACTCCACAACCTTGTTGATGCATTGGCTAAGGTTTTGTGTCCATTCTTCCTTCTTTTGCTGTGCTGTTAGATTGCACGCATGCTATTTTGTTTGTGCAGTTTCTTAGTGATTCTGACTTGCAGTTTGCCGCAAAACCTGGTTCTCCTGAGTCATTACAACAGCTGATTGAGATCGTCAGAAATCCTGTTGCAGCTAATTCTGCTGCATTAACTGATTTTACATCTGTAAAAGAGGACAAGACTAGGCAGTCTAGAGATAAAAAGGTCAGTGTTGATTCCATAAATGATGTTTTTTTCCACCTTATCCTTACTTTGAAACTAAACTACCTGTTGAAGCAGGCTGCGAGTCAATCTATAGCTAACAGAGAGGACTACAGTAATCTTGACTCTGTAGAACCAGATCCTGTTGGTTTCCGCGAACAGGTATAGCTTATATTGTGCATATGTATTAGGGCATTAAGCTTTAAATGATTCACTAACTATTTATTTTGAAACCAAATATGGTGAACATCTGTAGTTTTATATTATGAGTGCTTCAATTGCTTCTGACAGTTGTATTGTTGTTCAATGTATATGATTCAAATATTTCATTCCTTTCTGTTGACAGAGGCTGATTCAATTTCCTAGATGTATTAAAAAAGAGAATGACTAGAATTTTTTAGCCTTTGTTTATTCTTTTCTCTCTTTGTGCTTGTACTGTCTCTCTCTCTCTCTCTCTCTCTCTCTCTTTTATCATATTGTTCTCTTGTTTTTGTGAAAAGGGAAAAAGGGGAAAATTTATGTGGATGTTTATTCCCAATGCTTAAATTATTCATTTAACAATTTTTTTGGTGCCACCATTTCTTTAGGTATCCATGCTATTTGCGGAATGGTATCGCATATGTGAACTTCCGGGAGCAAATGACGCAGGTTGTACTCATTACATCTTACAATTGCATCAAAATGGACTTTTGAAGGGGGATGATATGACAGATCGGTTTTTCCGAATCCTCACGGTGATTATCTCTGACATATTTCCTTCATTGGCATAATGTTGAAGGTTGCAAATGTGATCCCTTAATATCTTTTCAGGAGCTCTCTGTTGCACATTGCTTATCCTCGGAGGTGATTAGTTCCGGTGCTCTGCAATCGCCTCAACAAGGGCAGAGCTTGTCTTTCCTTGCCATTGATATTTATGCAAAACTTGTCTTTTCAATCCTTAAGGTAGACATTTGTGCTTGTGAGTTTTCTTTTCATGGTTTTATTGAACCTTTTACATGTGTATTCTCTCTAATTCTATATCTAACTTGAACTGTTAGGTGGAGCAGGGGTCTAGTAGATTTTTTCTTTTGTCAAAGGTGAATCTTTAAACAAAGACTCTTTGTCTACTTCTTTTCTTTTGCAACGTGTTCTATATGACATTTATGGATTTGAACAGATTTTGGCTGTGACCGTGAGATTTATACAAAAGGATTCAGAGGAGAAGAAAACATCTTTCAATCCAAGACCATACTTCCGACTGTTTGTGAATTGGTTGTTGGATCTCGTCTCCTCAGACCCTGTTATTGATGGTGCAATCTTTCAGGTAGGATCTCCTGCATTACTTCGAGATTTTATCATCTTTCCTCAACTAACATTACCTGCTTGTTTTGCAGATCTTGACAGCCTTTGCTGGTGCATTCCATAATTTGCAGCCCCTTAAAGTTCCTGCATTCAGGTTAGCACAGTGCATATATTTAAGGTTTGGCTGATTGTGAGGGGCGATATATTCAATAAATTGGTCCTTATATGATGGTACCACAACTAATAGGATCTAGGTTGTGGGTTATTCTGTGGGTTTGGAGTTGTCTTTTATTAGTGCTCTAGAAGCCCTCTTCGCCCGACAGAAAATTTGATACGCATCCAACCAATGGATTAATAGTGTTTCAAAAACTAATTATTTGAAGGACTCTCTCTTGTTAACTTTTTCCCCTACTGAAAAGACACTCGGACCTTTTTCGCTTTTTATTTTCTTATCACATAGGCAAGGTGTACACACCCAGTGTTATGCAAGACTTGCTCTTCCTGGAGCCCCAAAATATTGGCAGACTGTTTTTGATATAACCATGTGGCCCAAAAGATGCGACTCTTTGTTGCTTTGCTTTAGGCATATTAACAATTCAAAATCTGGCCATTTATTTAATTTTTCTCTTCCTGAGCTTGGACATTCCATGTCGGGAATTTTTTCTCAGGTTTTTTGGTTTTTGCTTTTCACTTGCCTGCCTAACTCGGTTAGACTTTTTCCTCAGCTTTGCATGGCTCGAGTTGGTGAGTCACAGGAGCTTCATGCCAAAATTGCTAATGGGAAATGCTCAGAAGGGTTGGCCCTATATCCAGCGCCTTCTGGTAGACTTGTTCCAATTCCTGGAGCCATTTTTGAGGAGTGCTGAACTAGGAATGCCTGTATGCCACTTTCACTTTACTGATTTTTCAAATATGCCGCTTCACTTGCTGTTTTTACACAGTTCATTAAAATTGATGTTTTGATTGTTCTGATTTATCTTGTTGTATTTATGCAGGTTCACTTCCTGTATAAAGGTACACTAAGGGTGCTGCTGGTGCTACTTCATGATTTTCCAGAATTCCTATGTGATTATCATTTCACCTTCTGTGATGTGATTCCTCCGAGCTGCATACAAATGCGTAATATTATCCTTAGTGCATTCCCTCGCAATATGAGGCTACCAGATCCTTCTACTCCCAACCTGAAGGTCTCCATTCATCATAATTATTTTGATTTTACTTTTCTCATTACATATCCTAAAATAAATTGCTTGGTTCTGACACTGATGTTGGAAGACTTGGCTCCATATTTCACTTTTGCACAGATTGATTTGCTTCCAGAAATAAGGGAGGCTCCTCACATTCTATCTGAGGTTGATGCTGCTCTCAAGCTAAAGCAGATGAAAGCTGATGTGGATGAGTATCTCAAGGTGTATTTCTTTTTCTCTTAACTCTTTGCACAAGCTTAGTGACTTCTTTGTGGTTCTTAAATTGCTGAAACTCTGATGCGTGGTGTTTCATTTTTCATTTATTGGGCTTGTTATTGCCTAATTTGTAAATTTTTGGACTACTTTTCCCATTATAATTATTTTTTCTCGTCTGTAATTCTTCATTCTGTCTCTCCGCTTGATGTCAATACATTTTGTATTGAAGTTGCAGTAAGTATTCATCTGGTGTCTTTCACTATATGTTGTCCTTTTTTATCAACATCTTCTCAATTTGGTAAATTGCAACTCTCTGCAGACAAGACAGCAGGGTTCTTCATTCCTGACAGAATTGAAACAGAGACTACTCCTTTCACCGGGTGAAGCTGCCTCTGCTGGAACGCGTTATAATGTACCACTGATCAACTCCCTTGTGCTTTATGCCGGGATGCAGGTATATTCTATTCTATTGATCCATGTTTTATAGTTACTTCTCATAATCCCCAGGGTCACATGTTACCAAATTGAAAGGAGGACAGAATTGAAACAGACGTTATGCATAATTAACTATGTTTAGATATTATGCCAAATTTCCAGTGGATATCCTTTTTTCTTCTTAATGCAGCTTAGAGTTTGATCTGTGGATTAGTGGAATATTCTGAAGGCTTCTTGGCACAAAAGAAGTCCATAAAATTTTAAAAAATCCATTCAGACAAAATGCTTGGCATGTTTGTTATATTCAAAAATTAACTTGGGATTCTATGATACTTGGTAGAGTTTGCAAGAGAATTTTGAAATGGTGTTATTTCAAAATCAAATTTGATTTAGCTAAGCACTGGTAGAATTTGCTGATAAAAGTGAATTTTATATTCGTCTATTTGGAATAAGATGTAATATTTTACTTTAAAAGTTTTTTTAATGGTATAATATGAACTTCACTCTAATTCACTTTTTTTTTTTGTTTGTTTGATTTTGAAATTCCTTTCAACCTCAGGCCATCCAGCAGCTACAGGCAAGAACACCTCATGCACAGTCAACTGGAAACACTGCTCCTCTAGCTGTGTTATTGGTAGATGCTGCCTTGGATATTTATCAGACTCTCATATTGGAATTGGACACTGAAGGGCGATATCTCTTCCTGAATGCTGTTGCTAATCAACTGCGCTATCCAAACAACCACACACATTACTTCTCTTTTGTCCTACTTTACTTGTTTGCTGAATCGAACCAGGTAGAACACATATTTCGAAATAGAAATTACTTCTCTCTGTTGTTCCATTTTGTTCTGTTTGAACAGTACGCAACAGCATATTTGAAATCTAAATAATCTCCATGGATCTTTCACAAAATAATAATAATAATAATAATAATTGTAATAATAATAAGTGATCTCCATGGATAAACATATTAATTAACAATTTCGTATTCTGGTCCATTTATGGTGTCTTCAACATCAGATGGATTGTCATTTAACTTGGGCTTTTCTTTTAGAAAGTGTTTTCATATAGGATGTCAAGTGAAGACTGACTTGATGTGTTTGTCTCTGGTTACATATAGGAAAAAATGCAATATTTATTTATTTATTTATTTTGTGCCAATGTTTTACTTGTTCTGTGGGCAGGAAATTATACAGGAGCAGATCACAAGAGTACTGTTGGAACGCCTAATAGTTAACCGTCCACATCCCTGGGGCCTTTTGATCACTTTCATTGAACTCATTAAGGTAATCATAGTCGGCAAATATTGCATTGCAGGGTCTGCAATAGTTGCCTTTTCTAATGAAAGTGATTTGTGTTTCCCTGCAGAATCCTAGATACAACTTCTGGAACCGGTCCTTCATAAGGTGTGCACCAGAGATTGAAAAACTCTTCGAGTCGGTGGCAAGATCATGTGGTGGCTTAAAGCCTATGGACGAGAGTATGGTATCTGGCTGGGTATCTGAGGGCACACATTGAGGCTTTCTCTAACGCCTGTTTGGATTTGCTCCTTTTGCATTCTTACAGATATTATTTTGTAGTTTACTGTTAAAACCAATTTTATGGCAGTATAGATTTGTACTGGATAAGACCGGCTTTTTAATTTTGTTATCTTTCTCAGCTATAGTTTACCTGAATTTTGAAACTGCAAGATAAAACTTGCAATAGTAACTGTAAAATGGTAGTTCGTTGAGTGCCGTTTCAAACATATGCAATTACCGATTAGAAATTATGATTACATCTCTTGGTCAATAATTTTCATACTATATTTTTTAGTGGCTTTTTATCATTCATTTTAACGATCTCATTCTGCCTTTTTGTAATATATGGTGAATGAAAGTAACATCGGGTAATGTACTGTTTAATTGCACAAGTTTGGTTTAAATAATTATTTCGCCTCTATTTTAATAAGCCTAAGATTTATTTATTTATATAGCATTTTGAGTGATTTTCACTGTTGGCCGGGAACAACTCCGAAACTGGTTTTTTCATAAAAACTTTCTTAAGTTAGCTCTGAATTTCCTCGGTCTTAAAAATGGAAACCTAATATCCACCAAACCAAAATAAAATAAAAGAATCTTCTTAGCATAATAATAATAATAATAATAATAATAATAAAACTGTAAATGTTTAATCATATCCACGTAATTCAAAAACGATATCCATTAGTACAATTTCCAAACCGACTCAAAATCCAAAATTCAACTTTCCCAAACTGATTCCCTACCATCAGTATATTTCTAAGCCTCTCTACGAACAAAGTAGAGTTTACCCACAACATGAAGGATTGCGACAAAAGCTATGAATCCGATGCTCATGATCAGTACAACATTGGGGGAGATCTTGAGTCCTGGTGCGTCATCAGTGTAAAATTGAAGCATAGTCCCTGCTGCTCCTCCTGAGGCCCCACCACTGGTTGTCCTCCTCCTACGCATACTTGCAGCAGCCGCTGCACTGCCTCTTGGGGGAGCTGTTCCTCCTAAAGCCATTTCTGTAACAATCACCAATTATCAAAATTCTTCATATCCATGTTTATGCAGGACACAGCATCTAATTCTTTATTGATTCATCACAGCAAGTAATACTTTCGCATATTGATTCTTCAAGTCCAATTCTTTATTCCCAGGTACAACATGCAATAACCAAATTTGTGCATCACTAGAGATGTGAAAGTACTAATTAAAATTTGCTACTCGTGGTGGACAGGGCATTAAACAGCGTGTCCAACAAGAAGCAAGAATCCCAGACAACAAAAACACAAATTCATCATTGATGTTTCTTTCAGTTTTTGATAGGGGAATGGTGTTGACTGGTGAATGGAAGCACCCATTTTGGGTTTTATGGCAATAATATGCGCATTAGCCAAACAGATTATGTGATTTTCTTGCACACGATATGCGAGCAAGCATCAAATTTCAACAATCAACTTCACAGCAGGATCAAAACTAAAAATTTCAAAACGAACAAGAAAAATAGAAAAGGCAACAACAGATCTCTTCAACCAATATTTCAGATACTTCTCCACGACCACAAGAATCAATGATAGGTTCAATGAACTACTGGTCTCAAAATCAAGTCGGTGTAATCCACATAGTACACAGATCAAATTGCGACAAGCTTCAAATATATAACCAAAATAGATCCGATCACAAGACATCTATACAAATTTCATTCCCAAAAACCAAGCCTCGACAGATGTATATTTCCACTTTTTCATAATAATTAAACCACTCTTAATCTACACCCACGGCAATAGCCATGTAAAGCAAAAAAAAACAAAACAGAGTACACACAACAATCACAATCGAATCTCACCAACGAAAATTAAAGTCAAAATTACTTATTTGATTCAGCCCTAATTAAACCGAGTACAGAATCACAAAAACTAAGCAACAAATCTATTTGAGATTGAGACCGCCTAGAAGTCGATAACCCTCCGAACAAAAACAGAAAAAAAAAAGAAGATCTCTTAGGATCTGAAAGCTAGATCTAATCTAAATCTTGAGAATCGTATATATCACAACATATTGAATTGGATCCAAAATGAGAAAAAAAAAATGAACGAAAAGAATTGAGAACACTTACCAGAATCAGGTCATAAAATTGAGGGATCGGCCGGAGTTGAAGATCAGTGAGGACAAAGTATAACTTACAGAATGACGATCTTTTCTGTTTATATGGCGAGGGTATCAGTACGCGTATCCTTCGTTTGATCGATGGGGCACCCAACTTTTCCACGCATGACTAACCAATCATGATCAGCCACGTCAGATTGTAGACAAAGTAGAAAACCTGCCAGCAATATGCGTTAATTGTGAAGATTTAAAAAAAAAAGTTAGTGAGTTTTATTATAGTTTGAAAAGTGAATTACAAAGTATTGCAAACATATAATTAAATAGCATAAAGATAAAAATAAAAAATAATTAAAATAAAATATTATGAACTCAAGGTTTATGCCAATAAAAAAATTATTAAATTAAATAATTTATTTAATAAAAAAATTTAGATTTAGATCAGCTAATGATAAAAGGTCAATACAATACAATACCAGCCTTATTTGGCGTTTATGAACGTTATATTTATTTAATGTAGAATTGTTTGAATGCTTTAGGCACAACACCAGCGAAACAGAGTTAGGAATAGAATAGAAGAAGAGTACATTCCATATGAAAACAGACAGGCATCAGGAAGCTGAGCCATTAATGGACAAATAGAAGTTAGAAGTAGCTAGGATTTTCCAATATTAGATTGATGGTATTCACCAAGCTCGTATAAGCATAGACATTCAATTAAGCAACAAAAATAGCAGTTGTTGTATCACCATGAAGTTGCAAAATTCAACTGTAAATTATTGTTACAAGTGGTAAAGATTGTATTTCATAGGGACTTATATCATGAATAATTTGATATATGTGGAGATTTACACTTTTGCTATAACTACCAAGTCAAATGGCTACAATGAATTAGAATATCTGACCTACTTGAAGGTTAGAAATAAAGAGTCCTAGCTTTTGAAATACATTATTTAGCTTGACATACACATCGCCCACATAAATCAAAAGGGGTGCTTATGGTTGTATGCTTCATATGACAACCCCACTCGCAGGCCCCTATTGAAAAGCTCTGGATAATCCTCCTCCACTGCAACAAAAAAATGTAAATCAATCACCAGAGAATGTCTATGGAGACCTCTGAACCATTTTGCAGCTGCCGTTTAATCATTAAAACATTCACCAATTGAATCCCAGATACTCATTGGCAACCAATGTGTTTAGCCCTTTAATCCCTTGAAAAATCTACCACCTTTATTTCCCACTCCAGTTCCAGAAAGATTTGACGAAAGAAGAGATCTCGAGTCTGGCCGCCATTTCAACTCTTTCAGAACAGAGAACAGAGATGCCAGGGCAGGACTCACTTCATTGTCCTTTATCTTGTTGCTTGATATTACTCTTAACCCCTGAAGCTCATTCCAGTTAAGAATAACTGCTTCCAAGCCTTCTGTTGTCAGCGATGAGCACCCTTCCAGAGATAGAAGCTTCACCCTCCTAGAAATAAAAAGATAAAGAACATTGAATCACAGTATTTTCAAGGGAATAGCTCATGTCTAAAGTAAATATTTTCATATAACAAGCATAAAGCATCACTGACGCTGAGGCTGAGTGGGGTCTCGCTTCAATGATTAGTATCAATACACAAGTGCACACAGTTGTACAAAATTTAGGTAAAACACCATAAGTGATCAAACTGTTCAATCAGTTATTGTATTTGTAAATATCAGCATACCCATGTGGGCTAAATATGAGGCTGTAAATGCAAGTATAAAAACAAAAAAGTAAAGGCTATAATAACTGATGGTAGATGTGTTCCCATGCATATAGCCTGTATACATGCATTTCTATTCATCCTATAATTGGTGATAAACTAAATCTACTTTTCTTTTCTAGCCTACTAATTGCTGGTGGAATTCCAGTACAAGAGCAACTCAACGGCATACAATTTAATTTGTGCAGAGGATTATGAAAGTGGAGACTGATTTCTCCAATTCCATCAGTCCTCATCTGTGGCTTGATTCGATTGTTATACTATGTATAATAATTGCTTCAATGTGATAATTAAGATTGTAAGAGTCGAAGATGAGTGAATTTGACTAATGAGAATCAAGTTAGGGTTAAGGGAACGTTCCTCTGCATACATTTCTACTGCAAAGCACCCTAACTTTTCATTCAAAAATAGAAATGCTAAAAATGGAACTATCATCCTCTATAACCAAAACATACAAAAGATGTTCAGTTGTGGAAAAAAGAACAAGCTCAACACAAATATTGCACCCAACATACACATTGAAATTATTGAAATTGACACCAATGAGCCATCCTCGTTTCTATGTTATAAATCACTTCATCCATTTCATTCCCTCAGTAAAACATGTAAAGTTAGAAATCAACAAAAGAATTGAGCAAGAAATCACAATAAGAAACCCTGTACCTTAAAACACTTGCAGTGCCGAAAACTTCATCCTCCAATCCCCAACAGTTCTGGAAAACAATCTCCCTAACAGCCTCACAAACTAAAAACAGAGCCTTAACACCAGGCTTATCCCGCATCTGACACTGCTGCAGATGCAGCTCTTCAAGAGTTGGACAAGTCCCCAAATGCTCATCAGGACCTGGACTTGAATCTATGCTCTTGCAGGACTGCAGCCTCAGAGTCTTCAGGTTACCACAAAATGACAGTGCCGCCAACCATCCACCATCCATTCTATGATCACAGAGAGTTAACTCCTCAAGCATTTGACAGCACTGTCCTATTGCTTTAATCCCATCATAGCTCCCTTCACATCCACACAACTCAAGCTTTACTAGCCGCCTACACCCTTGCGCTAATATAGTTAATCCAATATCAGACACCACCGAGCTATAAAGCCCCTCAATACAACCAATCAATTTTACCACCTGTAGATTCCTACACCCTGAAATACCCTTCAACGAGAAATCCTCACAGCAATGTAGCTCCAGTTCTTGCAATGTCTCGCACTTATTTGAAATACTTAACAATCCATTCTCGCTTGCTCCAATTGCAGCAAGTCTCCTCAAATTAGTGTACTGTTGGGCAATCATTTCAAGCCCACAATCAATCAAATCCGACGGTAACAGGTCATTCTCTTGGATAAACCCTCTATCAGAGAATTCAGTACTGACGTGAATAGACAAATTCTTGTGAGTCAACATAATACCAGAGTTTCGAGGAGTTCTAATACATGCGTCAACGATTCCCAACTCGGTTAGATTGGGGAACCGGTGAAATATCCGACCCGAATTAAGAAATGACCAGTCGGTAAGCTCGAGAGATTGTACCAAGCGGCCGTGAAGGTACAACCAGCGTTTGCAGACAAGAGAATTAGAGACATAATGAGAGATTGGGAGCCTAGAGAAAATTTGGAGGAGAATTTCGTCGGAGAGAAGCGATGTATGGTCAGGTCCTCGAGGGTCCAGTGTTAAGGGTTTGAACCCTGTCATTAACGAAAAGTCCGCCTCAGAAGGAGGTGATGCCGATTGACTAGCAGACAGAGATCTAAGGTGCATCTTCATAACTACATGCTTCAGCGATTGCTCTTTGTACCATTCGTCTGGTAAGCTTACGGCTCTGCTCCGCCTTGTAGTTGAAGGTGACCTTGGAGTTGGACAATGGTTAGGGTTAGGGTTTGGGCTCCTATCCGGTGATTGTAACATTTTATCTCGATTAGGTATTAGGGTTAGAATTGGAATTAGGGTGCCTCCTTTTTTTTAATGTTTACTGTTTTAAATTTTGAATTGCATCACCACCAGCTAGCTGCGTCCAGTTTTTTACTGCTCTCTGGTTCTTTTGTTTTTGTTTTTCCAATAGATTCGTAACGAAACAGACTTTTTGTTTGGATTTGTTAGATTTGTGGGGTTTGCATTTTATAATCCATTCATTTGCAAATGATTTTATTTGCTCCGGTAATGATTCAGTGTGTAAGCGACTATGATTAAATCTTTGTTACTTTCACTGCGTGCCTGGATGTTGGAGGGCAAGTGTTTCTTTCCATAAGAACTAGTGACGTGCTGCAATTTCACTGGGTCATTTGGGGCGTAATTATTTTGCTTGTTGCACTTGATTGGGACTCTCGAAATGATAAGAGAAATCATCTTTTCATGTTAGGGTGCATTAAAAAGCATTTAAAATCTTGTCTCATGTGAGGTTGCGACAATGGTAGCATTTATTTAAAATTTAAAAAGCTTCAAACAACTAAGCTTTTATGAGTGGATAAATAATTTTTCAGATTTTTTAACCTTTATTTTTTGTATGGATTATAAGGTCTAAAAAAAAAAAAAAAAAAAAGGTCTCGTATGCGGGGGCGAGCGGGGCGGGGAGACGCGGAGTGGTTCGGGAGGAGCGATCGGAGGAGGGGGGAGAGGGGCACGGGGGGGAGGGGGGGAGGAGCCGGGTCGTGCCGAACCAGTACGATCAACGTCACGGGAAGGGGAGATCCGGGGTCGAATCCTTTGCGTATAAGGAAAACCTCACCCTAGCCCGAAAAATCCTTTACATACAGTATTGAGAGTTCTTTCGATCAAGGTGGAGCATTAGGGCCTTCAACCTTGCGGGGAACATATTTTGTAATTCCGCAGGGATGAGGTACGTGAGCACAAATATCCTCTAGGATCTTGCTCAATCAGTATTGAGTCCAAGTTCTTGACGCATCACCGAGGATGTGCAGGCTCACTTATTGGGGTTCAGGGGATTGCATGGCAGTAGACTCGTGGTGGGGGACTCTCGAATGATAAGAGAAATTCATCTTTTCATGTTAGGGTCCTGCCATTAAAAAGCATTTAAAATTCTTGTCTCATGTGAGGTGCGACAATGGTAGCATTTTATTTTAAAATTTAAAAAGCTTCAAACAAACTAAAGCCTTTTATGACGTGGATAAATAATTTTTTCAGATTTTTTAACCTTTATATTTTTTGTTATGGATTATTAAAGGTCTAAAAAAAAAAAAAAAAAAAAAAAGTCACCTCCATGTTTTTACAACAAAACAAGTACACCAATTGTCACTTTTTAACATCCTAATCAACGAAACAAAAAAGTTATTTTCATTCTTGAATGTAACTATTTTTTAAATCATTTTTCATTTTCCTTTTAAGATGTCTAGAAAACAATGATTAATTTTCTTTTTAATTTAAGTTCATTTAAAAAGTGAAAAATATCTTATTTTCCTCCCATAAAATCAGATTTATTTTTATGTTTTTGAATTAAAAATAATAATTAACTTTATCTGGACACTAAAAATTAATTAAATAGAAAAATTCTTAATAATAAAGTATATTAAATATCACCGAGGTATGAAACACAAGAGTGTACCAACAAGAACTATTTCCACTAATCAGACCTCTCAATCGATCAAAAAATAAAATATATTAAATACTAACGTATTAGATAACCGATTGATTAATGTTTTGTGGAAAATGTTTTTTTTTTTTTTTTTTTTAAATTTTTTTTTTTTTTTTTTTTTTTTTTTTAAATTTTACATCATACTGGTTTAGAGAGACGATTGGACAGAGAAGGTATTATTCAGTCGGTGATTTATTGAGCTGGAGTGGGTGGCTGGAGAGACTGAAAGTTGGTGGGAGCAGAGGAGAGAAAATAAAAGAACGAGAAAATTAATAATTATGCATTAAAAAATATAATTTTCTTTTCGATTTCATTTTGTATGATACAATTACAAATAATTTTTTAAATTTATTTATCTCTGTAAATATATAAAATAGCAACACATTTTTAGGTGCTTAATTAGCAAATAAAATAAATTTTATATTATTTTTAATCACAAAAAAACCCTAAATTTTGTGGGACAAAAATAGATTAGGTCTTTTCAGAATTATATGTAATGAATTTAATAGGGTAAAATAATAAAAGCAACACAAATTGTTAATTAGTGTATAAAATGGAATCTGGATTATTATTTGCAGAAAAGGGAAGTGTAGAGTGCTGTATTTCAGTATTTGCAAAATTAGGGTTTCTCTTACTATCACTTCCAAAATCTATAATTTAATATTTATTTTCTTTTCTAGAAAAATATTTTTTTATAAAAAAAAAAAGCTTTCATAATGCAATAAATCTTAACATGAATATTAAATTTTCTAATTAATAGTAATCTGGCATGTATGTTTTTGAAAGTTTAAAAATATGATACTGTACACAAGATAATGCTAGTAATTTTTGGAAACATTTAAAAAAAAAAAAAAAAGAACATAATGAAACATAAAACTAAATGTAGTAACGACCTTATTTACTGGCACTCACCTGTCAGTAAATAGTATCAAATTCGTGGACTCTCTTCAACTGTCAAGAAGCCCACAAATATATTGGACTTTGAGCCGTTAAAGCCCATTAGCAAATAGACAAGCAGTAACAATCCAATTTTATGTTTTTCCTACGAACCGTATTGTATTTAAAGTTATAGTTGTAAGTGTATTTTAAATTGACTCAATATATAAATTCACCCATAAACTTTGCAACTTTAGCCTTGTGGCACTGTAAATTTTGCGAATGAGTTACTGTACACTTGAACTTGTAAATTTTAGTAATATTACACACCTTTCGATACTAACATCAATAATTTTTAAAGTTTTTGACTTTTTACATAATATCGACTTTATATGTAGTTAGCATGAGTTCTGAAATAATAATTTTCATAAACTTTAATTTTTAATGAGTGTATAATTGATCTAATTTTATAAGTTGAATTTTCATAAACTTTAATTTTTAATGAGTGTATAATTGATCTAATTTTATAAGTTGAAATATTCAATAAAATAAATTTAAAAATTAAAGTATTTAATAAGTATAATTTTATAAATTAAAGTATTTGATGGATCAAAATAAAAGTCGAGGATGTCACAAAGTTAAAATAAAAAAGTTTATGGATAAAATTATATATTCAGCAGTTTTAAATTACAATATTATAATAATATATTTGGAAAAAGAAGACTTGAAGTTAAAAGAAAATGAAAAATGGCAATCAATAAGACGACCTAATTCCTAACTATGATGATAGGATAAGATAGCGACGAGTCACACACGAATGGTGCAAAAAAATTTAATTTGGTTCTCAGAGTAACTTAATTTGGAGGTATACATATTTGTCAATGAAAGGTCAACCATTAGTTTATTCACTCTTTATTATGAGAGAGCGTTACTTGGGTCTGTCCAGCGGAACGCGCCGACATCGCAACTTGTAACTCGAATGGGACCTGGGACCATGCAAATTTTGGAGGTTCCGTTCCGATCAGCATCAAAATTTGACTACCGCCTGAATTTACTTTATTTTAATTAATTGGATAATTAACCAGCATAGCGCACATGGATTTTCACTTTAATTCGAATTTTTTAGCCTACTTTTGTTTAGGAAGAATAAATTTATCTTTAAAAAATATTTTCTGTTGTTTAATTTTAAATTAAAAATATTCATACATTTAGAAATTGAATATTTTAAAAGTTTATTATTAAATATGAGAAAATAACATATGAAAATAATAAATTATGTTGGATAACAATATTAAGATGCTGTTTCTATACGAGCATGAAATAATTATATTCACACAAATAGATAGAAATAGCATGGTGAGGTTAAAAAAAGCATGGAAGGATAGAATTAAGACTTTAGAATTTACTTTCTTATAGTTTGGTACTTGTCTATCTATAAAGTAAAAGTAGAAGAGCATCTTGTGACGGCCCGCATAAACAGGGGCATGGCACTGATGATTAGCGACATCGAGATGAATTTACAGGAACCGTGTCTAGACTCTAGAGTCGGATTATTATCCGCTGCAATTGCTATCGCAAGGAATAGGAATTAGTCCAAATCTGGCAGTCAGGATTATTACATCCAAACTGCCCAAAGTAATTCCTGGAGTGAGCAGACGATGGGCCCCGATGTCCTTCAATTTGAAAGGCCTGCCGAATAACATCTTGAACCTCAGCCCGACACTATAGACTATACCGATTTGTTCAAGCAGCCTCCATTTTATACATATATTTTATCATATATATATATATATATATATATATATATATATCATATATTTAGAGAAAATGGATTATTTTACGTATGTTTTTAAGGAAAGAATAAGGGATGATAATTTAATATATATATATATATATATATATCATATATTTAGAGAAAATGATTATTTTACGTATGTATTAAGGAAGAATAGGGATGATAATTTAATAAAATCATAATCCTTTTTCTTTTTCTTTTAATTAAATTCATTAATATTTTGTGTAAGTGTGTTAATTGACAATATTTTTTAAAATCAATTACAATTAAAAATTTACCTCTTACGCTCATATTTCATATTGAAGAGTACACACGCATATATAAGAAATATGGTCATATGATTTGCTCTTTTATCTTTTTTACTACCATAACTATTTCTCCACTTTTATATAAGGAGTTGAATAAAGATTAACCTCTTTTAGATTGGAAGTAATTATATTTAAAATACTTTTCAAAAATATTGATTCCGCGATCATTAGCTTACATTGCCGCACTCTTTTGATACGATCAAATATATTTGAAACTGTTAAAAATATATAATTCAATATTAAGCATATAAAATCTGGCAATAAATTCAAATTTGAAGTGCGAATGAAAAAAATAAAAAAAAAATGTTAAAAAGTGCATCATATACTGTTACGAAATACATCCCATTCAATACTTAAAAATTAATATGTGTCGTATTTGCAATCTACGATGAGCTTATCATTGGAAAGTTGTGATTACGGATTTACGGGGAAAGCTTTGGGTTGACGGAGGCAGCAGCACTTAAACGTAGGCCCACCTCTCCTCCTCAATTAATACCTCAGTTTTACTGCATATGACCAGAATATCTGCCTCCACTCTCAAAATACAAAAACGTTCTTATCTTTCTTTCACAGGCCACCAAATACTTCCTTCCTATACCATAATGCACGATTCCATTCCCACAACCTGAAAAGCTCTCACCCACATCAACCAAACATCAATTTCTATTTTGTAGAAGCAGAATATTATACTATTCTCTTTCTCTCCCTTATTTCATTCCATTGTAAATGTCACTGCAACAAATTAATTAAATACAGAAAAATGAGCCAGTGCGTCCCCAGTTGGAATCTTGACGACAGCAATCCCGCTCCTGCCAAGCTTTCTCTTCGTTCTCACTCCAATTCCACTGCACCAGATGTTCCTATGTAATTATTTTTCTTTCACTTCTTTCAAATTCTACAGGAACATGATACATCTTTATTTATCTATACGTGATTAATGAATTCTATCTCTAGTTGACGATTGGCTGTCGTTTTTACAGGTTAGACTACGAAGTAGCTGAGCTGACATGGGAGAACGGTCAGCTGGCTATGCACGGACTAGGTCCACCGCGAGCGCCAGCCAAACCGTTAGCTTCCGCTTCTCCTTCCAAATACGCCTGGGACAAGCCACGCGCAAGTGGTACTCTCGAATCCATAGTCAATCAAGCTACACGCTTACCCCAACGCAAGCTTGGTCTGGATGCATGTGGATCAGACGAGCTTGTCCCATGGTTCGAAAACAACCGTGCAGCCGCCGTCGCCGCCTCTTCAGCTACCACGACTATGGACGCCTTAGTCCCTTGCTCTAATCGGACTACTGATGACCGCAAAAAGCGAGCGATGGAGTCCGTGCCGGCACTAGGCAACTGCGTGGTAGGGAGTTCTACTCGTGTGGGGTCGTGCAGTGGGCCAACTGCCACGCAAGATGAAGATGCTCTCCTCACTGCGAAACGCGCGAGGGTGGCGCGTGTTCCAGTTGCACCCGAGTGGAGCAGCAGAGACCAAAGCGTAAGCTGTAGCGCAACTTTTGGGAGAGATAGCCAACACGTGACACTGGAGACGTGCGAGCCAGACCTTGGTATGGATTTCACATCCACTTCTTTTGGGTCACAAGAAAATACCAGCTGCGGCAAGCCCGGCACCAAGACGGCCACCGTGGACGAGAATGACTCAGTTTGCCACAGTAGACCACAAGTAAATTATTGCTTAAAATTTCTTTAAAGAACTTTTTTATATCAAGTAAAATTAAAAAAATATTTATCTTATTTTTACAAACCGTGTTTCATCAAATTTAATATAATTATGTAATTGGAAGCTAAAATTGATGAATATTTATTTTGTTTCTTCAAAAGAGGGAGGAAGCAGACGAGGAAGACAAGAAGAAAGGAAACGTGAAATCATCTGCTTCGACTAAAAGAAGTAGGGCTGCTGCTATTCATAACCAGTCTGAACGTGTATGCTCCCTCTCTTTTGGATTGTTATTTTCATTTCATACTCATTGTTTAAATGTTACTAACCTGTGTATGGTGTGTCTCCGATTTAATCAATAAAAAAAATGTCGAATTAAACTTAAAAAAATGAAATTAACAACAAGAAATAGAACAGGAAAGCTTCATAAATGATTCATTCACCATCGTCATCATTAATTTCACAATTAAATATAGTCAGAAAAGGACAAAGGAGGCAGCTTCATTATATATTAAGTATATTTTTTGAAGCATTAGGGTACTAAAAATGAAATTCATTTTGTTTTAGAGTTCGTAATTGCCCTATTATATACGTTTTAGCATGAATATTTTAGAAAATATTTTCTTTTGGTATTGTTTGAATATAAAGAAAAAAAAAACTTTAAATTGATATAAAAATATCTTTATAAATATAGTTCTACCGGCATATTCCTATTTACAGAGCTGAATATTATAAAAGGGTAAATTATTATATAAATTAAAAATGAGTTCGTTTTCATGAAATGATTTTCTTCTCATCACATCATTGCAAGACTGTTTATGTTTGAGTTCACCAATTATAACTTCTCTCGCATTTTATTGCCAGAAAAGGAGAGACAAAATAAACCAAAGGATGAAGACACTGCAGAAGCTGGTCCCAAATTCCAGTAAGGTACGGAGTTTAATTGCCTGTTTGTTTATATTTCAATAAGGCCTGCAAATTTTATCCCTGCATTAAAAGCTCTTAACTAATAAATACTAACGCGCACTTATCAGCTGACAATTTTTTCCTTCAGTCCTAATTGCATTTATTAATAGGCCTCTTGATTATATCATTTTAGTTTACAGGTATGTAAGGATCCTGGAATGTTTAGGAAGAAAAGGAAAACTACTGATTTAACTGTATTCCTACTTATCATGATAAACAAATATATATATCTTATAATTTTTGCAAGTGCAGTTACTTTCAAGCTATGGTATTTCGTTTTCGCATTATTTATTTTTTTGGGTATTATCAAATTGAACAAACTATAAAGTTAGTTTCTAAATATCCATTGTTAGTGGTATTAAAACTATTCTTTCGTCTCCAAAATACTATGAAACTGACTCAATTGAGTTGCAAAGTAATCCAAAAGAAAAGAAGATAAAAAGGAGAAAGAAGAAAGAACCAATGGATATGTATTGTCATGCAAACCCACTTGACTGTCATATTATATTCATATTTTATTCTGACTTGTGGGCTAGGCGACTATCATATTTATTCTGACTTGTGGGCTAAAGGGTATCTCTATTTTTCATGTGCCTTATCCTTTGTATGTATTGGTACAGCTACTTTTTAATTTTTAATTTTTTTTTATTTTTTAGGTATTATGCAACTTTAGGTTTCCTATTATTCACATTTCAAGGTCAGATACCTTCACATGGATTAAATGATTAATTTCAGATATTGAAAAAAAAGAAGAAGAAAAGACACGTCCCGCTTAGTTGTAACTTGTTACTACACATGGAATTACTCTAATGACAAATACTACAGCAGACAAAAGAAGGAAAAAAAAAAAAAAATGTGGTCTAAACTCTTTGGCATATCAAATGGCTGTGCCGTATCTTCGGACTGGTTCAGTGATTGTAGTCCACATAGCCAATATTGCAATGGGGACAACTTGACAGACGGTTGTTTGGTGTGGAGACAATATCCTGCTACCACATAAACTCATCTCCAATATGCAGGCCCTATATATGTCCTTCCCTCTTGTTCATATATACAAGTCGCTACCAGTCATTTAATTACAACTTCCCAACAGATTTACAGAACACCAATAATATAGTTCCATGATGGCTAAGTTAATCAATTATTAGTTTGTTGGTTAATGATAATATGACGTCATTTTCTTGCTTAATTTGTTTTAGACCGACAAAGCTTCCATGCTGGATGAAGTGATAGAATATTTAAAGCAATTGCAAGCTCAAGTACAAATGATGAGTAGAATGAACATGCAGCCGATGATGTTGCCCATGGCAATGCAACAACAACTCCAAATGTCTATGTTGGCTCCAATGAACATGGGTATTGGTATCGGAATGGGTATGGGCGTTGTCGATATGAACTCAATTAGCCGTCCAAATATTGCTGCTGGCATCTCTCCAGCTCTTCACCCTTCCGCTTTTATGCCTGTTATGGCAGCTTCATGGGATGGCTCCGCGGAACGCTTACAAGCTGCTGCGTCTACAACTGTTATGCCTGATCCTTTATCTGCATTCCTTGCTTGCCAGTCACAGGTACGCATAAAAATTTTGTTAATTAATAAAACATTTTTCATTTATAACTAAAGAATAATTAAACTCTAATCTGGGAATTCCAGCTTGACAAAGTAGTAGCTCATAATTGGGTGTAACCAACTATAGCTAAAAAGTAGAAAAGTAATAATGTATAATATTTATGAGTGGACTGGTTGACTAATGTGCATGTACGAATATTTTGCAGCCAATGACAATGGATGCTTACAGTAGGATGGCTGCCATGTACCAGCAACTACAACAGCAACCTCTGCCTGCTTCTAGCTCCAAGAGCTAAGGTGGAGGCATCAGGGAAATTGCGATCCAGCCAGTTCAGATAAAGCTTGTCGTTAACTGGTCATGGATTTGAGTGCAAGCGTCTGTAGCGGTGTGTTAAGAGGCATATATTCGGTTTCATGTACTTTAACCCTTACAGATTAATCAGCGACTTGTGTATGATATTTTTATTTTTCCAAATTTTCATTCATTATTTTCTGGCCTCTACATATATAACCAGTGCTTTTGGATATTTCCCACCTTAGATTATACATATATCTTTTCTATTTTAATCTTTTTTCCACGGTTTCTTAATCCTCAATAAATTATGAGTCTCTGTAATTAATAATACACAACTTACTGGGAGCACTTCCTTTTTATAGACTTAACGCCACAGTAAGATTAAGTTTAGCTTAATGGTCAAATCACGTCTGCCGTATTAAAAAAAAAAAAAAAAAAAAAAAAAATAGACTTAACGCCACTATAAGATTAAGTTTTATGCTTAATGGTTCAAATCACGTCTGCCGTATTTAAAAAAAAAAAAAAAAAAAAAAAAAGAAACCCTTAAATCTAAAAAAAAAAAAAAAAAAAAAAAAAAACCCTTAAATCTTATACTACAAATTAAAATCCCTCACCACAAATTTAATGGAATTCATATATTTCAATTAAAAAAAAAATTTGTTGAAAGAGAAAAATCTCCAACAACTTGTCCGAGTAAAAAAAAAAAAAAAAAAAAAAAAAAAAACCCTTAAATCTTATACTACAAATTAAAATCCCTCACCACAAATTTAATGGAATTCATATATTTCAATTAAAAAAAAAATTTGTTGAAAGAGAAAAATCTCCAACAACTTGTCCGAGTAAATAATTGAACCAGGTTATTCCTAATATACATAAATATTTATGATAAAGAAATGATTAAGCATTCGATAACGCGTGAAGGCAGTCATGCAAATTGCAAGTTATAGTAACAAGAAAACACGAAGCATGCAATGTTTACGAAAAGATAAACATATAAATGATTGGATGCTCATTTGTCAACTTGGATTTCGCATTCGCCACGCGTTTATTCAGTAACCTAGATTATTATGCTCTTCTGCCAATGACTTGGACCTAAATAAATTTTATCACTGTTACTCATAATTTTAATCACTGTATGTAAAGATGTACATAGAAATGGGTTTGTCTTTTCGTTCTTAGCCATCAAATTGTCATCATTATTATTAGGGACCTCATATTATTGGTCTCTGATATTTTTCTCTCTCTCTTTTTTTTTTTTATATATATTGAAATGTCCAAATTTTAATCTTAAAAAAATAAATGTTTAAATAAAAAATTTATTTTCATGCAGATGCATTTGATTGAAAACTTTTTTGTCAGAATACTAAAATAATAAATAATCTACTGGACCTCTAGTGAATAATATAATAATAATAATAAAAAGCATTGGGTTACATATATATGTTCCCTGAAATGTGTCTAACTTGTTTTCTTGGGCTTTTCCTTTTTCTTTTTTTAAAAAATAATAGCAATAATAATATAAATAATAATTTTACAAGTTTTGACCGCATATTTTAAAAGTGTAATTAATTATGCATGAAAAAAATAAATAGATTAATACTATTTTAACGGTGGTGCTAGCTGTAACATGAAATAAAATTAGCATTGATTTTATAGTAAAATTAAATGAAAATTTTTAATTTTAAGAAAGGCAATTTAGGTATTTTACTATGTAATTTCAGAAAATGAATGTATTTTATTTTTTTAATTTTTATAAAAAAATAAGATATTGACAGATGAAGTATAGCTAATACAAAGAAATGATTGTTGAACAAAGCATCTATGTTTTAAGGGAAAAAAGTTTTTTTTTTTTTTCTTAATAAAATTAATACGGGCCCAATATGCTTTAAAGACTGGCTGTAACATCATCGAAAATGGTGTGTTTGGATATGCGAATGAGACGGCAACCCACTTGGTATTTTCTTGTGCTCAATGCTACTAAATAAAATTAATATATAGAGGAAAAGAGGATAAATGATAATGGAAGGAACGCTTGGGCTGTAGGAAAACCACATGCTTTGATTTATATTGAGGATGAGAATCTAATTATCTTTTGCTTCAGCAGATTTGGTCTTCTCTCCCCTTATAACCAAACGTCCGTGTCTTTCCTTTCATCAAAAGTTGTTTTCTTTGAAAAGCAGTTTGATTAGGGCTTTCAATGTTGCCGTGTAGCTTAGGACCATTCAACCAAACAGGAGATTCTTTCAAAGATGATAAATAATCCGAGTTTTAACTTACACTGACACGATTTAGGGTAATGCCATTGTTCAAGGAATCGACTAATCTCAGACAAGAGCAGTGTAGGTTCCAGTACTATTTTAATAGGCCCACTGGGCCTATTGCTTTAGGTCTTAGAAGAGATGCATTTCTATGGCCCTTACTTCTAGTATTGAAGTACGACAGGCCCACAATCGGCTCAGCCGTGTTGCAACTTGAGGGGATCAAAGGCTGGACCCAGATAATTGTTGTATAGTGTGTTCTTCAAATTGGGCTGGACCCTGACCAATTAGAATAATTATTTTATTTTATTAATTATTATTATTATTATTTGGCAACCACTGTTCGAGTAGAACTTGTTATGTGGGCCAAGCTTTTTAAGAGTCAGAAGGCAACAATTTTAGTTACAAGTTTTGGGAATTTATGTTGTGTTAAGTGTCAACTGATTAAAATATTTATCTAATTTACATTTTATTTATATTTTAAATAATATTTCTTTTTATGGTTGACTTTCTAATTTCCTATTAAAAATGAAGATTAAACGTCATGTTGAATTGAATAATGACATTAGAATATTTTCTATCAGCAAAAAGAAAAAAAAATTTTTTTTTTTAAAGTTATAAACCAAAGTGTAGCCTGTAAAGTATATATAAGATTTGTTAACAGATCCGCGTCCAAATTCCTTCCTCCGACACTAAAAAAAAAAAAAAAAAAAAAAAAAAAAAAAAAAAATAAAAAAAAAAGATAGAGAAAGTATTAAGATCTAAATTGAGCACTAAAAGATCCTATGTTGGGAAAAAAAAAAAAAAAAAAAAAAAAAGATAGAGAAAGTATAAGATCTAAATTGAGCACTAAAAGATCTAATTGGTAGGCAAGTGAAATCTGTGGACGAACATTTATTGGGTTACCCAACACAAGTTGGCCCGTTTTAGATTTTGAATCTTTGATATCCAACACTACACTTATATTACATGGGTCCATTCATTTTTTCTGCTAGGCCAGGAGAGCTCCACCAGACTTATACTTCACCGGATATTTTTCTATCTTGGTGGACAATTTGCTTTTAGGTCCATTGTTCATTAATTCTGTGTTTGCAGTCACTTCCACTATATAGCATTAGCTGCAAAAACGAGGCTAAGAAGTGAACTGAAATGAATTTAAGCTTTTTTTTTAATTAATTATTGAATTAAAACATATAAGTAACATTATATTATAATGTAATTAATAACATCAAAGTATACCCTAAAAAGAAACATCAAAGTATTAAAATTCTGAAACAAGATTAGTTTTATGTTCAAATTCGGAAACAAATACTCGTGGGAGTATTATATATATATCAAACAACGAAAGGAAGAGGAAGAGGAAGGAAGGGTATAGTCCTATGGTGCTTGGATGGACAAGATGAAAGATATGGCAGGTGGCTCAAGTTGCAAAACGAGATTCAACGATATAGATAGATAGATAGATATAGGTCAAGCAATTGCACGTGTGATTAGTAATAGACCCACTTTGGACTTCTCATTCACAAATCTCAATGCGTCTAGTTATGTGGGTCCAAAAGTCTTACATCTAGTCCAGAGACTCCAGCTATCAACTGAGACTTCTCCTCTGTTTCAATGCCTATTGGCATTTTCTTACTCCCCCTCAAACTCAAAAGCCCACTGTCGGCGAGCTCATACAGTATTCATACCTCATACGGACCGTAAACTCTAGACTCTATATATTAATTAATATAATAATACTTGGGTATGGAGAAAGCTTAGCTGTTTTGTCTGTACTTTGGCTTTACATAGAGGAAACACTCAAATCTTTTATAATATTGATATTATCTTTGCTTCCAACCACCTTCCAAATGTCTTTAGTTCCTTTCTTTATTTACTTTCACAGCTTAAGCATCCTCTTCCAACTCTCTCTATATAAATCTTCCTAAACCCTCCCCATTTTCTGCGAGTACTGCCCACTTCTTTTATCTCCACAAAAAAAAAAAACACAATTCTCAGGCTCAAATGGCTTCATCTTCTCTTGCAATTTCTCCAAGAAAGCTTCGATCAGATCTATACGCCTATTCTTACCAGAATGACTCGAATACCCCATTAGTCATATCTGTTCTTTCTTCCCTGATTGAGAGAACCATGGCTAGGAATGAAAGAATTGCGAGAAGCTGCAGTTGGGCATTATCAAAAGATATTAGAAGTGGAGTGTTTGATTGCTATGAGACTCCAGACATGACAATTCAATCTTATCTTGAAAGAATTTTCCGATACACTAAAGCTGGACCCTCTGTTTATGTTGTTGCTTATGTTTACATTGATCGGTTTTGCCAAGCCAATCCTGGATTTAGAATCAACGCCAGAAATGTACATAGGCTTCTCATCACAACAATCATGGTCGCTTCTAAATATGTAGAGGACATGTAAGTTCTTCTGTTATACTTTTTCTTTTCTTTTTTTAAAAAAGAAAATTCAAGATTGAGTTCGAATTTAATCTCTGGTTATTAATTTCTTGAACAGGAATTATAGGAATTCTTATTTCGCAAGAGTTGGAGGATTAAATACGAAGGAGCTGAATAAATTGGAGGTTGAATTTTTATTCTTGATGGGTTTCAAATTGCATGTGAATGTGAGTGTTTTTGAGAGCTATTGTTGCCATTTAGAAAGAGAAGTGAGTATTGGAGGAGGCTATCATATAGAGAAAACTTTGAGATGTGCAGAGGAAATCAAATCAAGGCAAAACGAACACAAAAGATATATCAATCAAATTGCAAGAATTATGTTGTAGACTATAATTCTCTTTTTTTTAATTTTGCCTGTCGTTTTAGGAGAATGGGTAATTCTTATGTACAGTACAGATTGAAATGTATAAATATGTGTGATGGTTTCCTGGGATTTTAGGCTTTGCTCAAACCAGCGATGTATAACTATTCGGGTTCTTACTTTTCACAGAAGGAAATGTTTCACCTGTTAGGAATTGTGGCTTTTACACTAATTTATTATTACATTTTATTTTATTATGGTTCACCAAATAGAGCACAAATGAAATACTGAGTTTGGGAACTTACGAACATAAACATGCAAACGTTATTTCATAGCAGAATGAAAAAACCAAAAAAAATATATATATATAATAATAATAATAAAAATAAAAGTCTGTGACTTATGGAAGGGAGGGAAAACTTTCCATTCTGTCGGTGACGATAAAGAAGAATCCTTTTTGTGAGAGAGAACCGACTAATTCTTATGCATACGATCATTAATTGCTGCAGGTTATGTTACTTACTACATTAAGGATCCTATTAAACTTATGGAAATGGGAAACAAAAATGAGATTTCCGTCACATTTAGATAAAAATAAAAATAAAATTGGGCAGCAATATATTTTTTCCAAATGTTTTTTATATGTCAATAAAATAATTTCTTGCACAATGTCAAATTATTCTCTTAAATAAAAAATGCAATAAATTAAAAAGAAAAAGAAACATTTTTGTCATGATGAAATTCCAGAAACAATCCCGATCAAGAACGTAAAATGATTTTTTTTTTATAAAAAATGCAACACATGCTAGTACTTATATGTTTATTATTGGCAGAAAGGCATAAAATCACTTTAGGCTGGAACTCTGCTGTGATTCACACATCACTTTGATTAGTAAAATTATTATATAGCCAAGTCGTTCATGAGAAGCGGATTATTATTGGCCTAAATTCTTAATTAATTGAACAGAATAATTGAAATTTTAATAAATATATAACACCTTCTAGGATTTGTTTCAAAAAAAAAAAAAAAAAAAAATAAGAAAAAGAAAAAGAAACATTTTTGATCACATGATGAGATTCCAGACAACGAATTGTGCCCGATTCAGATAGAAAAACGTAAAAATGAATTTTTTTTTACGTAAAAAATGCAACACTATGCTAGTAACTATATGTTATTAGGTTATTGGGCAGAAAGGGCCATAAAAAATCATTGTAGGCTGGACTGCTGCTGTGATCACACATCACTCTTGATTAGTAAATTATTAATATGCCGAAGTCCGTTTGCCTGAGAAGCGGATCTATATTGGCCCTAAATTCTTAATTAAATTGAACAAGTAATAATTGAGATGATTGTTAATTAAATAGTATACACACGCTGTCTTAAGCGATTTTGTTTCAAAAAAAAAAAGAAAATAAAAAAAAAAAATTCTAATTTTTGAAAAGATCTGTTCTTATCAATATAAAAAAAAAAAAAAAAAAAAAAAATTCTAAATTTTTGAAAGATCTGTTTTATCATATAATGAGTCTTATACAGCTTCACTGTCATGCAAGTTGCTAATAATGGACAACCAACTTGGATAACATGATGGGTTTTTTTTCTTTTCCTATTTATAATTGTATAATTAAAGATTAATTATAAAACAACGCCCCTCAATCCAGGTGGATTTATGTGCTATTTTGTGGATTTTTGAAAGACTACTAGATGAAATTGAAACTTTTTTAAAAAAATATATATTTTTTTATTAGTTCTCATTGTATCAAATTTTGGAATCTTTTCTTACAATTACTTATTGGAAATCCTTTGGGGTAGTCCAAACGGAGATGGAAATTTTATAGAGAGTAAAGCTCTTCTCAGCTATTCAAAGCTTAACGAAGGTGCTGATGCAGTTAACAGTTGCTAAATTTTATTTCTTACTTCTTATTGGAAACAAGGTTAAGGGGTGTTGTTGAGATGCACTTATGATTTATCTCTTAATAGTGCCAATTGTTTCTCAATGTTATGTATGCAGAAAAGGGATTTAAAGCTTAATTATCGCGATTTTATGTAGATCACATTGCCTTCTTCTGATTTGGACCAGTTAATTTCACATAATGAATACCGTAAAATTTGATCACTGATCTGTTCCCAAATGCCAGACTGTGAGGATAGTAAGCTGGTAGCCCTTTTCAGGTACTTCTAATTGGTGGAATTTTGTCTAATGGAAATGGTTTGTTTCTTTTTATTATTATTAATTTGATACTGATAGTCCATATTTCACTTTCAGTCATCAAAGGTTTTATGATTTATTTTGCTTTTGTATGATTATGAAATTTTAGCATCATCTTTTCTACTAAAAACATAGTTTGAAAGTCTGTGAAATGCAACTAATAAAGAGAAAAATTCTTCACTTGGATTTCTCTTTTGAAGTATACGTTGATGCTTTCAGGTATATAACAATCATCATTTCCTTGAACTTAGCTGCTTAGATAGCTCTTTTAGGTATGTGCATTTATTCTACTGTTCGTTGCTGTTACATATTTGTTTTTAAAAAGGGGGAAAAAAAAAAAAGTCTCTTTTGGGTTTTTTTTTTTTTTTTTTTTTTTTGTTTTAAAAAAGGGAAAAAGCAAAAAAGAAGTCCTCTTTTGGGTTTTTTTTTTTTGTTTGTTTTTTTTTAATTTTTTTGAAAAGAGAAAAAAGAAATTGGGGATTATCCAATTAATCGTTCCACGGGAATAAGTGTTTCTTTTTTAATTGGTTCGGTCTTCTGCGCTAACCAGGAAGAAATACCTCCTCTTCCATACAATTATGTTTTTTTTTCCCTTTTTTTTTTTTTTTTGTTATTCGTGCTTCTCGATGGATCGGGAAATAAGAGAAAATAAAGTAATGTTTTTCTTTTTTTTTTTTTTTTTTGTGCTTCTCGATGGATCGGAAAAGAGAAAATAATAATGACTCGATTTGTGGCCGTGGGTGTACGATTTAGCTTCTTTTGGGAGAGATTGAGTCTAGAAATGATCGTTACCGTGGCAACCATGGATTCCGGCGAGTTCGCACCGTCTCCGGCATTCTCAGGTGTTAAGGTTAGTTCCGGTTGGTTGCTTGTCATCTCTTAAACTCTTTCCCTTTGTAAATTTTTATTATAGGTTGTTGAGCAGTTTAAATTTGAAAAAAAAAAAAAATTGGGGTTTTTTATGGAAACATTCAAATATTTAGAAATTAATAGCATGATTGGGTTCCTCTTGAATTTTGAACGTTTTGCTCTATATTATCAATTGAACGTTGTAATTTTGTGTTGTTCAGCTTTAATGTTAGCGTATTAATCTCTCTCAGATGGTCCAAGTTACTTTACCTCTCCATTGAGCTTTTATCATGAATGCCAATATCTACAGTTTAAAATCTTGACTGGTATGAAATTTTGATGTGCATTCTTTATATTTGCAACTAGTGACTGCTTAACAAGTTCCTCATTGGAGGGTTCCATTGATTTGTACTTTGCATCCAACACGAATTGAACCTTCAAGTGTCCCAGTTATCAGTTGAGTGCTTTAGCCTGAACTGAAGGAATAGAAAGGAAGGAAAGAGACAAAGACTGTAATGGTTGAAATAGGAGTTAATTATCATCATTTCCTGCTACTGTTTAAGGTTGCTTTGTCTATAGTATTATTACAATCAATTGCACTTGCGCTTATAGTCTAAAAGAATTGACCTGCTTTAGATTCTTATAATACTATTACTTTTGTTTGATTTGACAAATTAACAATAATATAATAAGAAAGCCATTATGAGTATTTTGTCCTCAAAAGAAGACAGCTCTTGAAAGGAAAGAGGAAAGAAACAGGGCATTGAAGAGACAATTGTACTTGCATATTCGGATTTAGGTTAGATAATTAGACATTACTTTATTCTTATTTTTTAAAGAAAAAGGTTTAGTGGTTTTGGTCATTTCAAATTGTAATTACATGAGGACACTCACCTAATGCTAAGCTTAATTATATGGTGTTTGTTTAATTAAAGAAGTGGGTCTATTACCAACCGACGAACTTGATTCTAAAGATTTGGTTCATTGGATAGTATTTGTTCATAGATATTTGTCGAAATATATTACATCAATCATACATTTGTAATCTCAATTATCACTTTTTTTTTTTATGTTTCCAAAATTTAAATTTTGGACTCCTTTTTCAAATTGTCTACTATTCTATTAGGACATTAAATAAGATTAATTTTTTAATTATTTGAAAAAAAAATAAGATAAATCGATGTGTGAAGTATTTACATCTAAAATATTCATAACGTTCAAATTACAAATGGAGTAAATTTATCATACTACAAACACTCTATAATCATCATATTTTTTTTATAAAAATAATTTAATATACTTAGTTCAAGATCCAAACAGCTTAAAATGATGTTTGAAATCAAATTAAATAAAAAATAATTAGTACCTTCAAATGTCTCATAATTATATAAGGACTTGGGTAGAGCTACCACAAACTTTTTTTCTTTTTTTTTTTTTTAAAAAAAAAAAGAAAAACTGTGGGTAGAGCTACCACAAACTGTTTTATCTCTTTTTTTTGTTTTAAAAAAAAGAAACTTTTTTTTTTTTTTTTAAAAAAAAAAAGAAAAGAAAAATACAACAACAAAGGCCTCAATCAAATAGCAAGCGGGGAAGCAAGGCTATGCACCATCTAATCACATTTATATTGGCTAAATCCAACCGCTATGAGAAAAAAGAACAGCTTTCTTACAACTTTAATTGATGATTTGATGTACGGATTACCCAAAAGATAAGGAAAAAGAAAATTAAATGATTGAGGTTGATGGAATGGAGGCCATATAATTTTTTTTTTTTTTTTTATGGAATCAAATCATAGTAATTGCTCAAAAATCATCCTATTTGCAGCTAATATTGACGATCCCGACAAATAATGCGATGAATAAAGTGGATGGGCAACTATAGTTAGGTCAGAAGGAAAGCAAAAATAAACTTTATTTATATTTGTTTACGACCACTTTCTGGGTTCTACCTCTTTAACTCTTATTTTATTCATAAATACAACTAATCTTGTCCCCTAGCAACCTACCTATTAATTACATATTTAATGTAATAAATCTATGCTCATTTTTTTACCATTTGATCCTCACTTCTCTCTGTTCTATATTAATTTATTTCTCAAAATTTTCTCTTTTTCCCTCTGTTTTTTTTTTTTAATAAAAAAATTTAAAATTAAGATTGGTATGATTCTAACAGCATAGATTGTTTTGAGTATTGGAGGGTTGAGAACAAACAAGCTAGCTGAAGTTTGCAGTACAAATTGTTACTGGTTAAAAGAACACGTAATCTATTCCGTTCCAGATTTTTGTGTTGTCCATTAGCATCTTGGATTTTTTAAAAAAGAAAATTTCCTACTTTCTTCCCAAAAAAAAAAAAAAAAAGGTTTTAAATAACTTGAACAACTTTTATGGGTGAATTTAATGACATTTATGTATCTTTTATTTAACAAAAAAAAACAGCTAAGTTTTTTCTTTGTCCTACTAAAATGAACGGAGTTCTTATTCCCATGATTCTTTCCTTGTGAATATTCCGAATTCGATCAAATTATCTAATAAAATCTAATTTTGATTTAAGAAAAAAAAAACCACCAAAGAGAAACTTTTCCGCTGACGAGGGAAAATCATTTGTTGTCCACAAATGGAACAGAAAACATTGTGCTTCAACCAATATATGAGCCCTTTGATGGGCCTATATATAGGTGTCCAGATTCTGTAGAATTAGTCTATCGCAACTCTTCATCCTTTTGAAGCACTGGGCCTGGGGTTCTCGTAAATCTGGGCTTAAGAAGCCTTACCGACCCCATAAAATACGGAACAGACGTGTTTTTCCACTAAGGCCCACTTGGGGTAGGCCTGGCGGTAATCCACAAAGTTTTTCAACAATCCAAATGGGATCCACGTATAATTTAATTTAATAAAGACCCAGTTTATAAAAGTCTCGTATAATTGTGAGAGAGAGAAAACGACAATACACTGTCACAATTAGTACTCCGCCCTTCCTTTTTATAGAGAAAAAGTTTTTATTTTGGGTGTTGTTTTTATATATAAAATTTTATTTAATTTGGTAACTTTGGTAATCATGCCAATATGAAAAGTTTATTTTACTCTTGTTTTAGTCCTTTGTAAAGTTTTTAGTGTAAGGAAATTTCAAGATAGTGGTAGACAAAGGTATAGATAAATATTTAATGTGAAGAAATTTTGGAGAATTGGTTTTTTCATCAATTTTCAATGAAAAACAAAATGTTCGTATAGGTGATTTGATTGTGATTAAAATGAAGTTTGAATATAAAATGGTCACAATTTTTAGATTGACCATAATGAAAGGAATCCTTACGGATTTCGCTTGAATATTTGAAAAATTAAGTAATTTTTAAACTACGTTTTTAATAACCAAAGACAGTTGGAAGGTTAAATGAATATAAATTAAAAATTTTCACACAACTTTCTTAAATAAAGGACCAAGAAACGAATTTTTTCTCCACAAATCAGAGCATAAACTTTATTTTTCACAACCATATTTATTCTCTTCATTCCAACAAAGCATTTAAAGATTAGCGAAGATTGGAATATAATTTAAGGTATACATTAATATTAGAGGAGAAATCAATAAGATATTAGGGATAAATTAGGAAAAAAAATGTCAAAAAAAGTTGATTAAACTACTTTTCAATCTTGGTGAAAAATTATTTATTTCTATACAAAAAGAACAAAATGAGTATTATTTCATTTATATAGTGGGGGAAAAAAAAAAGAGTACTGTGTGAAATGAGTCTATCCATGGAAAAACTCTCCATGACCAAAAAATTGTTCAGCAATATTTGTCTTGGAGGAATTTGGGAATTCTATTATTCTAAGGCCTCATTTTCAACATCTATACACTGAAGTCTAAAGATGCCATGTTATTCCAAACCCAAAAAATGACAGACCAATTGCATCATTATGAAAAGCGCAAGAGAATTAATTAATTCTTCAAATGGAATAATAGTTCCAAACCCTAACGTGTTAAAAATTAATTAGCATTTATAAAATTAACATGCAAACTTTTGACGAATGCTCATATTCTTCGATTCAACTACTTTAAGATCCATACTTATTCGTTGTTTGGGTCTTTTCAGGAAACGAGGAAGCCCAATCATTCATTTCATTTGCTCCAACTATTCCTATATTTGCAAAACAAATCCTGCTTTAAAGGGATTCTTTTTGTTTTTTAATATTTCATCCCCATAAAGTTTTCCTAAAAGAGTTTGGCTTTAAAACGTTAAATGGCAAATGTACGTGGTCCGCTGGACTTCAAATATATATATATTATATATATATATATATTATATATTATATATTATTAAATTCATTGATATGCCCAATTGAACTGAGAATATATAGTATAATATCTTGTTTTAATGTCCATTTACTTTAATTTACTATATATTTTATTTTTCTTTTACACTCTATTCTATATTTATTAATACATTCATTCAGTTTCATAAGCGACGTATTAAATAAGGGATTCTCTATTCAGGTTTAATGCAATGCTTTACATATTATTTATTTTCTCTTTTACATCTATTCTATTTTATTAATAATTCATTCAGTTTCATAGCGACGTAATTAATCAACGGGGATTTCTATCAAGGTTAATGCTGCTTCAGTAAAAAAGAATATAAAAAGTCTTCAATTTTTATAGTATACAGTACTCTTTACATTATATTTGACAGTTTTTTACTTATTTTTTAATTTCAATAACTTTTAAAAAAAATTAAAATTTCTTAAATTTAAGGAAATACTCCATGTAGATTTCTCATATGAAAATGATGGCCACGTGAATTCTCCTCACTGTTAAAAAAAAAAAAAAGAATACGAAATTTTTTTTACTCAATAGAGTCATAATTATTTTTCTCCGTAGCTTGCTGCATTTTCTTGTTCCCAAAATTTTATTTTACCTGATAAATTTATCATAATTAATAATATAATATTCTTTCAGTTGTTTGTATATATCTTTCATTAGAAGTCTAAATTTTGTAAACATTCTTGTCGCGTTAAATAAGGCCATATTATATATATAAAAAGTCAATAAAAAAATAGGAAATATATCATGTCATTAGCCTCACCTGTGAAAAATTCTAATTCTAATTATTATTATTTTCGTATACAAATGCTTAACCCCAATCCCCGGCCAACATTACGCGCCGTAGATATTCAATGACGTGGACTAACACGTGGAAAATGGGAGTATTGTGGATCGTCCGATCAATTAGCGGTTGAATTTTCCAACGGCAAAAAACCACCATTAACGGGAGCATTAACGAACATCTTTCGCTTTCAATTACGAATTGAGAATCTTTTATTTTCTACGGGTCCAGACAAACCGTATACCCTTGAAAACGGAGCTGGGTCTCCGTATGACAAGTTAGGTAGGCCCAGTGACTCACTGCCTGAGTGGGATTCTACCATAACCGTCCGAGTAGGCAAACTTTGACAGTTGATGCCAAAAAAACAAAGGTTAAAGGCCGTTAGATTCCCATAAAGATGCCGGATTAAACCGTATTAGGAGTTGATTACGATTATTCCGTCTAAACAACAGATAGATTTAAAAAAGATTTGGTAGGGTTTTCTCGTCTATTTGCATACCGTGGATTGAATTAACTGACATGAATTAATTAACGGAAAATATTTTTTATAAAATGATTGGATTTTAAATAATGATTCGTTTTATCTCTACTTTAATAATTTTTTTTTAAAAAAAAAAAAACCGAAATGCATGTTTCATATTTCACACGTAACATTTACTTATATTAGATAATAAAATAAGTTCATTGGATAATGAAATCATATCGCTATCTTTTAGTAGTAATATTATGAAAATCAATATATATACTTATGGCAGGTATTTCTAAGTTATTAAGAAGTAACATTATTGTTTTCCTTGTAGGATATTTTCAAAGTAATATTTTGACTTCATGTTTAGAAGTATGACAAGTGGTGTATAATTAGTAACTGACAAGTGATATTATTGCTCACTTGTCAAAAAGAATTCAAAGTATATGACTTCGCTTTATGTCTATTTGAAAATGAATTGAATTTATAATTATTTATTTATTGAATTAAATTGTGTTAAATATAGGGATTCAAATCCCTCAATCTATCTATTCTCAAAAAAAAAAAAAAAATTGTGTTAAATATAATTGATTAATTGTAATATTAGAGAGTGGTTAACATGTTAAGTGATAATTTATCTAGATTTTAATGATATGAATAAATTACTTAATTCATGGATTTTAATTATATGAGTAATTATTTTTGTAATTTATAGATTTTAATATGGGCAGTTATTTTTTATAATAATTTTGAAAATAAATTAAATTTATGATTGTTTACGTACTAAATTAAATTGTGTTAAATATATTAAAAAATTAATATCATATACAATTTATATAGCTTTTTAATTATACGAATAAATTGCTTAATTTATGCCAATGATATGAACAGTTATTTTTTTATATAGATTTTCTTTCATCTTATTTTATTTTATTTTATTAAAAGTCAGGCAAACTGTTAGTTTTAATATATGTACGGTTCATAATAGAATGAATTACATATATAATTATACACTTCGTATTGGCTTCTTCTAAAGCAAATCTGACTATCTGACTGCTTAACTGATCATATGGTGACACGTGGAGATAAATAAGTGGATGCATTACAAGCCATGCACTCCTCGTCCTCTCCATCTATAAATACCACCGTTGTCTCATCCTCTTAAACCCATCCCAGCAGCCAAGACAAGTCGTTAGCTATGGCAAACCCATTTTCTCTCTCGATTCTTTTAACTTTGTTTCTGTTAAACTCCTGCTACTGCTTCAGGCCCAAATTTTTTAATGTTTCGAAGTCGAACTCTGATTCTGATTGGGCACCTGCTGGTGCAACCTGGTACGGTAGTCCCACTGGTGCCGGAAGTGATGGTAATTCTAATCCAAACAAATTAAGAGAAATTAATTAATGTCGTTAAAAATCATAATCGTCATTTATATGTTTGTCGTAGCTGGAGCTTGTGGGTATCAAAATGCAGTAGAGCAACCCCCATTCTCCTCAATGATAGCAGCCGGAGGTCCTTCTCTCTACAAATCAGGCAAAGAGTGTGGAGCCTGTTACCAGGTGCAATGCCTTTTTATAAATTTTCATTTTTCTTTAATATTAATTACTTATAAGTAATTCAATTTGATTGGTCTTTGAAATTCAGGTCAAGTGTACGTCTAATTCAGCCTGTTCAGGGAATCCAGTGACGGTAGTAATCACAGACGAGTGTCCTGAATGTACCTCCGAGTCTGCTCATTTTGATTTAAGTGGTTCTGCTTTCGGAGCACTAGCCATTTCTGGTAAGGCTGATCAACTTCGGGATGCCGGCATTTTGCAGGTTCAATATAAAAGGTATTTTATAATTAATTGAATGAACTAATAAGAGAGAATAATATACTTACCAAATTTATTCTTCGATTCTATCCCGGTCTTTGAGTACTTATGTTTTAGTCAAACATATTAATTGCCCATTAGCACTTTTTCCACTATATTGATATATTTTTCAAATTTTTCGACCTAAATCTTTAATCTTTAATTAGTATTAATACATTTTGATTAATGATTTGCCGACTAGCAGAGTTGGGTGCCAGTATCCAGACAAGACAGTGACGTTCCGTGTGGATTCAGGGTCGAACCCGCAATATTTTGCAACCCTAATTGAGTACGAAAACGGAGATGGCGATCTTGCTTCAGTTGAACTAAAACAGGCTCAAAACACTGACTCATGGATTCAGATGCAACAATCATGGGGTGCAGTTTGGAAAGTTAACTCAGGCTCGGTTCTGCAAGCCCCGTTTTCTCTCAAGTTAACCACAATTGAGTCCGGAGAAACTATTGTAGCGAATGGAGTAATTCCTGCTGATTGGCAACCTGGAAAGACTTATCGATCTGTTGTCAATTTTTAGTATCTATATTGGCATATGAATTACTGTAGCATGTATATTTCCATGGAGCAGATATGTTCAAATCGAAGTCCACGTGGAAAGTTATAAATTGCAAGGATTTTAATATAATGTCTTATCGTATGTGATAAGTTCTAAATATGATAAGTTTTACTATTTTTCTTCGGATTTTTTTTTTTTTTTGAAGGAATATATTTTTATTCAGAGTTGAGACTAGAGAGTGTCATTTCCATATTACGTAATGCGGACATATGTATATTCTAATAATGAGATTAGGGAAGGAGAATATGCATCTTCTAATAATGAGATTAGGGAAGGAGAAGGTGTTTGGCTACTTAGAAAAGGCTACTTTTTATTTGGAAAGGGAAGGATGGAAAATATTGGAGAAAGGAAAATAATAGAGAATTATCATCTTTCTTTATATATTTATTTTTCACCTTTGTGTTTGGATAAGACGAAGGAAAGTTTTCTGTTTGAAAAGGGAAAATATATTAGAGGAAAAAAAATATTATTACTAAAAATTCAATTATATCCTCACTTTAAATAATAAAGTATTTAAAGCTAAAAATTCAATTATATACTTATTTAAATAATAAAGCAATTAAAGTTTATCGCTTAATTAATTTGAAGTGTTTGAGTAACTTAATAAATTTGAGTAAAATTCTCATTTTCTTCCATTATTTTTTTTTAAATTGGAAAGATTCAAAACATGTAGGCCGGGATGAAAAATAAGCAAAATATTCTTCAATATTTTTTCTCTTATTTTCTAAACAAGGAAAAATATATTTTCTAGAAATTTTCCATGATTATTTTTCTTCTTTTAAAAACATATTTTCATCCAAATAAGGAGAGAGAAGAGAGATAAGATAAATAGATTGAAAGATAAAAGAGGAAGAAGATTTCGAAACAAAGAAAAAGGAATATCTGATAGTTCATCGTGTGAGTCTCCGTTTATAATTGTCCAAACTCCAAAGGTAATCCTTAACACAAATAAATATAAGAGAAAAATTAAAATTAGTCTTAAATGAATACATGAAAATCTCTATATTAACCGTGAGATTTTTAAATTATACTTATATTAACAATTTAGCCATTTGATTTAAAATGATCGCTTTTGACGGTCAATGATTTTTCGTTTTAAGTTAATTTCGGATTTGGATTTAATTACTTTCTTTTTTTTAGCTTGAAAAATTCAAGATTTATAATTTTTTGATAATAATTTTCAATTTTAATTAAGACTGTCTTATGATTTCCAGATTTAGTTTCTCTTTAATTTTCAAGCTTTCTGATTTAATTTCCAGATTTTTGATTTAATTTTGAATTGTGGATTAAATAATATTTTTTAACCTTTTTTAATTCAACAAATTGAAACTCCTGTAGTAGCTCCTGGAATTGAAATTACAAATTCGGATAGAATTGTGGCCCATCATGAGGGATCAAAGTAAAGCCCATTTAGCATTTTTTAAAAACGGGTCGGCTGAGCGACAAATTTATTGCCTATTTTAAATGGGCTTGGGTTGGGTCTGCTCAAATTTGAATTTGAATGTTAGGACAGAAGAAGCTAATCCCGCTATTCCAGTAAGATTTAACTTTTAGCAACTTAATATAAGGATAGTCAAGGGATGAGATGCCACACGTGCTCCTTTAACTTAGCAATAACGTACTTTATTGTCTTTAATCCATTAATCGGAGATGAAAATTTCTTTTTCTAATCCACGTGGTACAACACACTCCTAAATTAATCTACAAAATTTATAAAAAAATCCACAGAAATTAATAGTAAAATATTCCACTCAGAAAAAAAAAAAAAAAAAGATAATATCAGGACTAATAAGATCCATAATAATCTAATTGGTTGATCACAGACTAATTAAACCCACTGCACTACTCATGGATATTCACTTAATGGCTTTGCTTAGCCAACAGTTCACTCCCTCTTATCATTAATTAATCCACATCAATACCCATTAATCCTTTTGCATTAAATGAGAAAAAAAAATGAATTAATTGATATTTTCTTGAACTAAAAACGTTAAATCAAACTGTCCTAAATGGGCATCTATAAATATCTGTCTCTTTGGACTAAAGATTAATTAGAGGACTAAAACACGGCCAAATTGTGCTTAAAGTTAGGATGTATGAAACAAATGTGAAAATGGTTAAATTGAAAGGAGAAAGGTTAATGACAATTATAGTTAAGTTACATAATATTTGTGTGGAAAAGCAGGTTGAACCAACCTGAAGGGTTGAGAACAAACAAGCTAGCTTAAGTTCGCAGTACAAATTGTTATTGGTTAAAAGAACACGTAATCTATTCCGTTCCAGATTTTTGTCTTGTCCATTAGCATCTTGGATTTTTTTAAAAAGAAAATTTCCTACTTTCTTCGAAAAAAAAAAAAGTTTTAAATTTGAAGAATTGGTTTTTTACATCAAATTTCAATGAAAAAAAAAATGCTCGTATAGGAATTTGATTGCATATTAAAATGGAGTTTGAATATAAAATGGTCACAATTTTTAGATTGACTAAAATGAAATGAATCCTTACGGATTTCGCTTGAATATTTGAAAAATTACACAATATTTAAACTACATTTTAAATAACCAAAGACAGTGGAAGATTAAATGAGCACAAATTAAAAATTTCCACACAACTTTCTTAAATAAAGGACCAAGAAACAAATTTTTTCTCCACAAGTTAGAGCGTAAACTTTATTTTTTACAACTATATTTATTCTCTTCATTCCAACAATGCATTTAAAGATTAGGGGAAAATTGAAATATAATTTAAGGTATACATTAATATTAGTTATTCTCTTCATTTCACAATGCATTTAAGATTAGGGGAAAATTGAAATATATTAAGGTATACATTTAATAATCATAGAGGGAACACCATAAGATATAAGGGTAAATTAAATTAGGCGAAAAAACATGAGCAACAAACAAAAGTTGATTAGACTACTTTTCATCTTGTGAAAAATTATTTATTTTATATATAAAAGAACAAGTTGCACAGTATTATTTCATTTTATATTAGTAGGGCAAAAAAAAGAGTACTTTTTCAATCTTGGTGAAAAATTATTTATTTTTATATAAAAAGAACAAAGTGAGTATTATTTCATTTATATAGTGGGAAAAAAAAAAAGAGTACTGTGTGAAATGAGTTTATCCATGGAAAAACATTCCATGACCAAAAAATTTTTCAGCAATATTTGTCTCGGAGGAATTTGGGAATTCTATTATTCTAAGGCCTCATTTTCAACATCTATACACTAAGATGCCATGTTGTTCCAAACCCAAAAAATGACAGACCAATTGCATCATTATGATAAGAGCAAGAGAATTAATTAATTCTTCAAATGGAATAATTATTCCAAACCCTTAAACATTAATTAGCATTTATAAAATTAACATGCAAACTTTGACGAATGCTCATATTCTTTGATTCAACTACTTTAAGATCTATATTTATTCGTTGTTTGGGTCCTTTCAGAAAACGAGGAAGCTCAGTCATTTATTTCATTTGCCCCAACTATTCCTATATTTGCAAAACAAATCTTGCTTTAACGGGATTCTTTTTGTTTTTTAATATTTCATCCCCAGAAAGTTTTCCTAAAAGAGCTTGGCTTTAAAACGTTAAATGACAAATGTACGTGGCCCGCTGGACTTCAAATATATATATTTTAATTCATTGATGTGCCTAGTGAACTGAGAAAAAATATTTATATATATTTTTTAATCTCCATTTAATATTTATAGAAGTTTTTCGCTGAAATATTATTTATTTTCTCTTTTACATCTATTCTATTTTATTAATAATTTATTCGGTTTCATAGCGACCTAATCAACCAACGGAAATTTCTATCAAGGTTAATGCTGCTTCAGTAAAAAAGAATATAAAAAGTCTTCAATTTTTATAGTATATAGTACTCCTTACATTATATTTGACAGTTTTTTTACTTTTTTTTTTAAATTTAAATAATACTTTTAAAAAAATTAAAATTTCTCAAATTTAACCAAACACTTCATGTAGATTTCTCATATGAAAAATGATGGCCACGTGGATTCTCCTCACTGTTAAAAAAAAAAAAAAAATTCAATTCTCAATTAATTCCCCTTAAAGTCTCCCTTTGATTGCGATAACCACGTGGAATGTCTTCAAATATTGCTTGATTTACGTGACAATTTTTTTACTCAATAAAGTCATAATTATTTTTCTCCGTAGCTTGCTGCATTTTCTTGTTCCCAAAATTTTATTAAACCTGATAAATTTATCATAATTAATAATATAATATTCTTTCAGTTGTTTGTATCAATCTTTCATTAGAAGTCTAAATTTTGTAAACATTCTTGTCGCGTTAAATAAGGCCATATATATAAAAAGTCAATACGAAAATAGGAAATATATCATGTCAATTGCCTAATTCTAATTATTATTGTTATCGTATACAAATGCTTAACCCCAATCCCCGGCCAACATTACGCGCCGTAGATATTCAATGACGTGGACTAACACGTGGAAATGGGAGTATTGTGGATCGTCCGATCAATTAGCGGTTGAATTTTCCAACGGCAAAAAACCACCATTAACGGCATCATTAACGAACATCTTTAGCTTTCAATTACGAATTGAGAATCTTTTATTTTCTACGGGTCCAAACAAACCGTATCCCCTTGAAAACGGAACTGGGTCTCCGTATGACAAGTTAGGTAGGCCCATGAGTGGGATTCTACCATAACCGTCCGAGCAGGCAAACCTTGACAGTTGATGCCAAAAAAAGACAGGTTAAAGGCCGTTAGATTCCCATTAAGATGCCGGGTTAAACCGTATTAGGAGTTGATTATGATTATTCAGCCTAAACAACAGAAGATTTAAAAAAGATTTGGTAGGGTTTGCTCGTCTATTTGCATAACGTGGATTGAATTAACTGACATGAATTATATATGAGGTCCAAGATATGAAAATTAATTAATGAAAAATATGTTTTATAAAATGATTGGATTTTATATAATGATTCGTTTTATCTCTACTTTAATAATTTTATATTTTTTGTAAAAAAAAAAAAAACAGCAAAATGCATGTTTCATATTTCACACGTAACATTTACTTATATTAGACAATTAAATAAATTCATTGGATAATGAAATATTATGAAAATCAATATATATACTTATGGCAGGTATTTCTAAGTTATTAAGAAGTAACATTATTATTTTCCATGTATGATATTTTCAAAGTAATATTTTGACTTTATGTTTAGAAGTATGACAAGTGGTGTTTAATTAGTAATTGACAACTGATATTATTGCTCACTTGCCAAATAGAATTTCAAAGTATATGACTTTGCTTTACGTTTATTTGAAAATGAATTGAATTTATAATTATTTATTTATTGAATTAAATTGTGTTAAATATAATTGATTAATTGTAATATTAGAGAATGGTTAATATGTTAAGTGATAATTTATCTAGATTTTAATGATATGAATAAATTACTTAATTCATGGATTTTAATTACATGAGTAATTATTTTTTTAATTTATAGATTTTAATATGGGCATTTATTTTTATATTAATTTTGAAAATAAATTAAATTTATGATTGTTTACTTACTAAATTAAACTGTGTTAAATATATTAAAAAATTAATATTTTATACAATTTATATAGCTTTTAATTATACGAATAAATTGCTTAACTTATAAATTTCAACGATATGCACAGTTATTTTTTTTATATAGATTTTCTTTCATCTTATTTTATTTTATTTTATTAAACGTCAGGCAAACGGTTCATAATAGAATGAATTACATATATAATTATACACTTCGTAGTGGCTTCTTCTAAAGCAAACCTGACTATTTGACTACTTAACTGATCTTATGGTGACACGTGGCGATAAATAAGTGGATGCATTACAAGCCATGCACTCCTCATCCTCTCCTTCTATAAATACCACCGTTGTCTCATCCTCTTAAGCCCATCCCAGCAGGCAGCAGCCAAGATAGCGGTTATTTAATAAGTCGTTAGCTATGGCAAACCCATTTTCTCTCTCCATTCTTTTAACTTTGTTTCTGTTAAACACCTGCTACTGCTTCAGGCCCAAATTTTTTAATGTTTCGAAGTCAAACTCTGATTCTGATTGGGCACCTGCTGGTGCAACCTGGTACGGTAGTCCCACTGGTGCCGGAAGTGATGGTAATTCTAATCCAAACAAATTAAGAGAAATTAATTAATGTCGTTAAAAATCATAATCGTAACTTATATGTTTGTCGTAGGTGGAGCTTGTGGGTATCAAAATGCAGTAGAGCAACCCCCATTCTCTTCAATGATAGCAGCCGGAGGTCCTTCTCTCTACAAATCAGGCAAAGAATGTGGAGCCTGTTACCAGGTGCAATGCCTTTTTATAAATTTTCATTTTTCTGTAATATTAATTTACTTCTAAGTAATTCAATTTGATTGGACTTTGAAATTCAGGTCAAATGTACGTCTAATTCAGCCTGTTCAGGGAATCCAGTGACGGTAGTAATCACAGACGAGTGTCCTGGCTGTACCTCCGAGTCTGCTCATTTTGATTTAAGTGGTTCTGCTTTCGGAGCTATGGCCATTTCTGGTAAGGCTGATCAACTTCGAGACGCCGGCATTTTGCAGGTTCAATATAAAAGGTATTTTATAATTAATTGAATGAACTAATAAGAGAGAATAATATACTTACCAAATTTATTCTTCGATTCTATCCCAGTCTTCAAGTACGTATGTTTTAGTCAAATGCACTGATTGCCCATTAGCACTTTTTCCACTATATCAATATATTTGTCAAAATTTGCCACCTAAATCTTTAATCTTTAATTAGTATTAATACATTTTGATTAATGATTTGGCGGCTAGCAGAGTTGGGTGCAAGTATCCAGGCAAGACGGTCACGTTCCGTGTGGATTCAGGGTCGAACCCGCAATATTTTGCAACCCTAATTGAGTACGAAAACGGAGATGGCGATCTTGCTTCAGTTGAACTAAAACAGGCTCAAGACACTGAATCGTGGATTCAGATGGAACAATCATGGGGTGCAGTTTGGAAAGTTAACTCAGGCTCGGTTCTACGAGCCCCATTTTCTCTCAAGTTAACCTCCGTTGAGTCTGGAGAAACTATTTTAGCGAATGGAGTAATTCCTGCAGATTGGCAGCCTGGAAAGACTTATCGATCTGTTGTCAATTTCTAGTATCTATATTGGCATCTGAATTACTGTAGCATGTATATTTCCATGGAGGAGACATGTTCAAATCGGAGTCCACGTGGAAAGTTATAAATTGCAAGGATTTTAATAGAATATTTGTTTCTATATATATATAGATATATAATTATTTCTAATTATATCTTATCGTATGTGATAAGTTCTACTATAAAGTATAAAATATGATAAGTTCTACTATTTTTCTTCGGATTTTTTTTTGAAGGAATATATTTTTCTTCAGAGTTGAGAGCAGATAGTGTCATTTTCATATTACGTAATGCGGACATACGCATCTTCTAATAATGAGATTAGGGAAGGAGAAGGTGTTTAGCTACTTAGAAAAGGCTACTTTTTATTTGGAAAGGAAAGGATGGAAAATATTGGAGAAAGGAAAATAATAGAGAATTATCATTTTTTTTTATATAGTTATTTTTCACCTTTGTGTTTGGATAAGGCGAAGGAAAATTTTCTGTTTGAAAAGGGAAAAAATTTTAGAGGAAAAAAATATTATTACTAAAAATTCAATTATATCCTCATTTTAAATAATAAAGTATTTAAAGCTAAAAAAGAAAGGAAACATAATAGAGGAAAATTATCACAATTTTGTTTAAATACTTAGGTTATTATTTTCACCTTTGCTGCTTTGCGATAAGGCGACAGAAAATTTTCTAGTTTGAAAAGGGAAAAAAAAAAAATTTTTCAGGGGAACAAAATTTATTACTAAAAATCAAATTCATATCTCATTTTAAATCAATAAAGTAAATCTTAAAAGCTAAAAATATCAAATTATATACTCATAATTATTACTAAAAATTCAATTATATCCTCATTTTAAATAATAAAGTATTTAAAGCTAAAAATTCAATTATATACTCATTTAAATAATAAAGCAATTAAAGTTTATCACTTAATTAATTTGAAGTGTTTGAGTAACTTAATAAATTTGAGTAAAATTCTCATTTTCTTTTATTATTTTTTTTAAAATTTGAAAGATTCAAAACATGTAGGTCAGGATAGAAAATAAATAAAATATTGTTCAATATTTTTCTCCTATTTTATAAACAAGGAAAAATATATTTTTTAAAAAATTTTCTATAATTATTTTCCTTCTTTTGAAAACGTATTCTCATCCAAATAAGGGGAGAGAAAAAAGAGAAAATAAATAGATCGAAAGATAAAAGAGGAAGAAAATTTCGAAACAAAGAAAAAGGAATATATGATAGTTCATCATATGAGTCTCCATTTATCAGTGTCCAAACTCCAAAGGTAATCATTAATACAAATAAATATAAGGGAAAAAATTAATCCTAGTCCCTAATTTATAGTTAAATGAATACATGAAAACCTTTATGTTAACTGTGATATCTTTAAATTATAATTATAGTAACAATTTGGCCATTTGATTTAAAATAAGCTCTTTTGACGGTCAATGGTTTTTCGTTTTCAAGTTAATTTCGGATTGGATTTAATTACTTTTCTTTTTTTTAACTTGAAAATTTCAAGATTTATAATTTTTTGATAATAATTTTCAATTTTAATTAAGACTGTCCAGATTTAGTTTCTCTTTAATTTTCAAGCTTTCTGATTTAATTTCCAGATTTTTTGATTTAATTTTGAATTGTGGATTAAATAATATTTTTTAACCTTTTTTAATTCAACAAATTGAAACTCCTGTAGTAGCTCCTGGAATTGAAATTACAAGTTCAGATAGAATTGTGGCCCATCATAAAGGGTCAAAGAGAAGCCCATTTAGCATTGTTTAAAAATGGGTAGGCTGAGCGACGAATTTATGGCCTTTTTAGATGGGCTTGGGTTGGGTCAGCTCAAATTTGAATTTGAATGTTAGGACAGAAGAAGCTAATCCCGCTATTCCAGTAAGATTTAACTTTTAGCAACTTAATATGGGGATAGTCAAGGGATGAGATGCCACACGTGCTCCTTTAACTTAGCAATAACGTACTTTATTGTCTTTAATGCAATAAAGAATACCATTAATCCGAGATGAAAATTTCTTTATCTAATCCACGTGGCACAACACACTCCTAAATTAATCTACAAAATTTTAAAAAAAATCCACAGAAATTAATAGTAAAAAATAATCCACTCAGAAAAAAAAAATTAAAACAAGATAATATCAGGATCAATAAAATCCATAATAATCTAATTCACATTAAAAAAAAAAAAAAAAAAAAAAAAAAAAAAAAAAAAAAAAAAAAAAAAAAACTAGAATCTAGTGCTAGTAAGTACTTTGGTGCCACCAACCAGACTGCAACCCAGCACCTAAAAACTTCATAAGAGTTAATAAGCCTGTAATCATTAACATTTCTAATCCGCCAAAATAAAATGAAAGTGGGTCACTTGTAATGTAGAAAATAAAGCAAAATGACGTCAAAAAAAAAAAAAAAAATCAAATTCATAAAAAAAAAAAAAAAAAAAAAAAAAAAACTAGAATCTAGTGCTAGTGAAGTACTTGGTGCACCAACAGACTGCAACCCAGCACCTAAAAAACTTGCATAAGAGTTATAAGCCTGTAATCATTAACATTTCTATATCCGGCCAAAATAAAATGAAGTGGGTCACTTTGTAATGTAGAAAATAAAAGCAAATGACGTCAAAAAAAAAAAAAAATCAATCATAAATATCATTAGGTAATATTAATATCACCTGCTGCTCATTCAGTGAAGTGGTAGGTAGCAAATATTTTTCTTTCGATTTATACTAATGAAATTAGTAAACTGTCTCCATCATTTCTCAGTACTGCTACAGCAAAATTCATGAGATGTAGTAAAAGTATCTACTGGTTGCTTGAAGGCCTAAACTATAAGTAAGTGACCAGCTCTTTACTTGTCGCTATCTCTACTACTAAGTACTACTTAAGTAACCAGTTGGCTTTGTGAATGCTTTAAAACGAAGCGAGAATTATGATATAATTGATTGATCACAGACTAATTAAACCCACTGCACTAGTCATGGATATTCACTTAATGGCTTTGCTTAGCCAACAGTTCACTCCCTCTTATCATTAATTAATCCAAATCAATACCCATTAATCCTTTTGCATTAAATCAGAAAAAAAAATAAAAAATGAATTAATTGATATTTTCTTGAACTAAAAACGTTAAATCAAACTGTCCTAAATGGGCATCTATAAATATCTGTCTCTTTGGACTAAAGATTAATTAGAGGACTAAAACACAGCCAAATTGTGCTTAAAGTTAGGATGTATGAAACAAGTGTGAAAATGGTTAAATTGAAAGGAGAAAGGTTAATGACAATTATAGTTAAGTTACATAATATTTGTGTGGAAAAGCAGGTTGAACCAACCGACAGACAAGGAGAAGCATGGGTTAGTTTTCTTGGCTTGGAATTGAAGGGATATGAATAGGTATGGCAGTTAGAACCACTCTCTTTCCTTTCACTCCCTCACTCACTCTCTTTCTCTAACAAATATACACACACATGCAAAAAAAAAAAAGAAATAAAGAAATAAAAAAAATCATTAGGTGGTTTGTTTGACCGGCGGCGCCACCACCACAAAGTCGTAGAAAAAGTCCCTCCGACCACTTGTCACCACACTCATTTAGCTCTTATCACTTCTATCTCTCTCTCTCTCTCTCTCATCCACAAAAACAACCATTACTATATCTAAAAACTAGGACTGGTACTATTCCTCTTCACCATACAACCCTACAATAATTTTCACTACAAGAACATAACTCCACCGCTTTTCTTCTCCATTCTTAATTTTATCTTAGTCTGCTTCTTTTTTAATTATATTTTATCACTCATTCATTTTTTTTTCTTTTTCTCTAGTTTTTTTCTCGTTGTATGGCTTTGATTGTTGATCCACAATCAAACTTCAAGCATTTTTGTAAAATTTGCAAGAAAGGTTTCGGGTGTGGAAGAGCTTTGGGCGGTCACATGAGGGCTCATGGAATAGGTGATGAGAATAGTCATATGGACGATGAAGACCCAGGAAGCGATTGGGAAGATAAATTAGGAGGAAATATCCCTCCTACCAATAAAAGAATGTATGCATTGAGAACAAACCCTAATCGGTTAAAAAGTTGTCGTGTTTGTGAAAATTGTGGAAAAGAATTTTTGTCTTGGAAATCTTTCCTTGAACATGGCAAATGCAGTTCCGAGGATGCAGTTTCCTCCCCAGGATCCGATTGTGAGGATGGCACGCCGAGAAGAGGTTGTGGTTGGTCTAAAAGGAAAAGATCGTTCAGAGCTAAAGTTGGTAATTTTAGCTCAAATTGCCCGTCAAGCGAAGAAGAAGATCTTGCAAATTGTCTTATGATGTTATCTAATGCAACAGTTGACCTTTCAGTAGCCGAACCGGAAGAGTCATGTGCTTCGGCTAGTAAAGACGAGGAGAGAAGAAATCCGATGAATTTTATAGCTCCTATGGCCTATAGGGCGCCGAAAATGGATAAGGCCAAAGGAGTTGCTAACAAAGGAATGTTCGAATGCAAAGCATGCAAGAAAGTTTTTAATTCTCATCAAGCATTAGGTGGACATAGAGCAAGTCATAAGAAGGTTAAAGGATGTTTCGCAGCTCGATTGGATCAAGGACCAGATGATAGTCTAGTTGACGATGATGTTATTACACATGAAGAATTTTTTCCAGCAAAATCAACGTCAACTTTTCAATTCGATCACGGTCCCAATCATGCACCGTTGCCTTCTACTTCAAAAAGGAAATCAAAAGTACATGAATGTTCTATATGTCATCGTGTATTTTCGTCGGGACAAGCTTTGGGTGGCCATAAGAGATGCCATTGGATTACTTCAAATTCACAAGATGCATCTTCTTTGGCCAAATTTCATCAATTTCAAGATCATATAGAACAAATTCAACAAAGACCCAAGTTTATTAATAATCCTGAGACGCTTGATCTTACACTTGATCTGAATCTGCCTGCTCCGGCTGATGATCATAACCGGCGGGACCAACCTGCAAACCCTCCTAACTTTGAAGTTTCTACAGAAATTTATTTACAAACATGGATAGGCGTTGAAGCTAAAGTAAAAGGCGATAGTCACCACCAACACCATTCAAATGAGGATGATAATGAAAACAACATCAACAACAACAACAATAACAATAATTGTAATGGTAATTCAATGCAGAATGTGGATGATGAAGCAGACAGTAAGGTTAAGTTAGCAAAGCTTAGTGAACTAAAAGACATGAACATGAATGGAAGCTCATCTCCATGGTTGCAGGTAGGGATTGGTTCAACCACAGATGTGGGTGCTGACCCCTAAAAGTTTTGGAAGCTATATGAAGGTCTTCCCTTTTTACATTTTCTGGAATTTTTATTATTTCCAATTTTGTATTTAAAAACTGTAATTACAGACTTAACAGGTTCATAACTATAACTTTATACCATTTACTGTAACTTTTTTGATGGAGATTGTAGAAATTCCCATGAATATTAATCATGGAGAAGATTAATCTAAATAAACATATATACGTCATTATTGAGGCCGTAGAATTAATAAATTCTATTAATGTTATACATTCAATATCTGCTTTCATTTTCTTTTCTTTTTCTTTTTCTTTTTCTTTCTTTTTTTTGGTTAAAATTCTTATTTCCACTCCCTTCCGTGTCACATTTTGTGACTTGAGTTGAGAGTCATAACGGAGATTTGCTGTTTCCAAGCAGTTGCCATTGTAAGACAACATGATTTTAAAAATAAAAAATTCTATTTGATGTTTCAGGTGCATGAAAAGTCTGTACAAACTATAAAAGTTTTGGTTCATCTCTGGTGCTAATGTAACAAAATGTTTAACATTGTAAAAGTAATTATTTTCACTAAGATATCTATGTCGGAAAACTAGTATATATATACGAAAAGTATAATTAAGTTTGAATTATGTAATGCTCTTACTGGATTAAGGAGCGGATAGAAACTCTTGATATTTTCATCCTCAAGCAACCATCAGACAGAAAAGAAACTCTATATATAGGTGGACAGTGGGCTTTAACTTATTTTCAGGTAGGCCTATCACCAGAGATGAAATGAAGGTGGCTTGGAACTGCATGCGACGGCAGCAAGGCTCCGGACCATATGGTTTTGACCTCAACTTTTTCAAGAAGCGCTGGTTAGTTATCTGCTTAGTCTGTGCTTTTTCCATAGCGTTCAAACCCAATGTGGAGAGCTCTTCTGAATTTAAAGATTATAGACTTGTTAGTTTGATTGGTAGTATATAAAAGATCATATCATAGATACTATTTACCAGATTGCATTTGGTCATAGTAAAAGTCATATCTGCTATCCAGTCTGCTTTTGTCAAATACTTAATGGAGTACTCATTGGCTGTCCTAAGAAGAAACAAAGAAAGAAGAGTTATTTTCAAGATCTATTCTGGGGAGTATGTGTTTTTCCCCCATTGTTATTAGCATCCTTTTGTCGAATCTCTTAAGTCTATTGTAATAGGCGTGAAACCAGAATTATCAACTATGGAATTAAATGGTTTCTTTCCTTTGAATTTCATTAATCCATATATTAGTCTCGTTAATGCATTTCATAAGAAAAACATTGATCTCAATGTTCCCTTTTATTGGGATAATTTCACATGCTCAATTATTAAAAGAAAAAAAAAAATTGTGTTAATGCGAGTGCTAAGTCAACGTTGACCATAAGGTTAGGGATGGAAAAAAATATATATATAGACAAATCGTGTTGGGTGCGCCACCTGTCAAGAGAAAAGATCTGTATAGCGTAGCATGTCTCCCACAATCCACCGCGTTCCAGTGTTATTCTGCGGCCCAATGGGTACGGGCTTTTTTTTCACCCCAGGAAATTATATTCTGTATAGCATATAATATTTTGGTTAATATAAATGCGTATTATTCAATTTTTATTGTTAATAACATAAAATATTTTATAATTTTAATGGAATAATATTTGAATTGACCATTTTTCTCACATCTAGTTATATTAAAGTTATTGTACACACTTTTGGACAAGATGTTATTTAAATAAAATTTTCGAATTTCTTAAAATTCATATAGAAAAGTAATATATTCTCGTTGATGTTATTGTCTATTAAAAAAAAATCTCAATAAATTTAATTAATTTTTAAGAGCATTTTTCAAAAAGAAAAAAAGAAAAAAAACCCATTTTTTGTACCTTTTTTAATGAAAAAAGTTGGCTTTTACTTTTTACGTAACTACAATAATTAAAATCAATTATTTTACGATATAAAGCTATAAGCTAGTGAAGCTGACATTTCTCCACGTCCTATTTGTTCTTTAACAATATAAATTACAACTTACAAGAGCTCAAAAATGAGAATTTAATTATTCGACAAGCAAGTTTTAACTTGGTGGGAGAAAAGCTGCAGAAAAAACTGGAAAACCCTCATAATAATGGGTAGCCAACCTTATCTTCGAATAGAATATAATCATCTTATACATATAAAGTGGCTGCCACTGCATGTTTGACTCTGAAACTTATCTTTTATATAAACGTATTACGTATTTCTCTTCCCTTTTGTATATTCAAACAATTTATAATTCTTTTCTCAAAAGAAAAAAAAAAAAACTATATTTCATTATATAAAATTTTCAAATTTTAATTAATGCAAATTTGGATTTCAGTCGTTTATTATTTATATAGGAACCAAATTGCATGTTGAGGATCGATTATTTATTTGGTTGAATTGTGTGTATATCATCAGCAAAATTGGCCTTTCAATAATTAATGTGGTATACGAATAATTAAATAAAATAATTAAAAAATTATACAATGGTCTTGTTCAAAATTGGCATTGGGTTCTCTTTTATATGCCGAGTCGTTACACACTATCAAAGTTACTTTGGAAACTATAAAATTACAATTTAGAACCTTAATATATATCAATTAATTAAAATAAATAAGAAAAAAGTTGATATTATTTGAAATTATCAATTCCAAGTTTAAAATATGTGAATATTCTTCTTTGAAAAATATTTGAATAATTATTTAGCTAACTATTTGAAAAAAAGTTATCACATAATTTTTTTTTTCAAGATATTTTATTTTTTGATGCTAATAATATATACTCTATCTGTCCATTAAAAAAATAAAAAAGATTCAAGGCGTTATTTATTCTTTGGAAGGAAGATTCTCAAGAAAACTTCTTTTAAGAAAACAACTTTTATAAAAAAAACAAATTTAAATTCATTTTATTTTTTTTTTCACAAAATACAAATTTTCAATTTTACAATTTTATAAAGGAATTTACATTTTTTGAAGAAGATGTTTTATTCAAGTTCACGCGAGGATTGAGTTCTGGTACAAAACATCAGATTGGTACATTCAATATCAATTTCCGATTGCTATTTTAGCTGAATTTACTTTTGTTTTTTCGTTTTAACTGTCCGGAATCTGAGTTCTACTGGTCCAATTAATTTAAATTTATGTCGGACAACTCATAAGTGAGTAAAGCGCTCGTTCTCGAGTATTTAAATAAATTTATAGTTATAATTCAAACTTGAAATCTTTAGTTTAATAAAAAATGGGTTTTTGTACTCTCATCTTATTTCTTGCTGTGAATCTCATTTTGTTTGTATTGTTAATACTTGCAAGAATATATAATTCTTTCTTTTTCTTTTTCTTAATTTTTTTTTCCATGGGTGAAGCCTTAAACAATCAGAAATAGTTTTAAACACAGATTTGGACTATGCACCTTTAAACGGCTGAAAACTCCAAAAGAAGGATATCAAACAAATCCTTAATTTAAAGTGGTATCCATTCCTTGTGATCGATTTATGAGTTATGACAACCTTAATTCTGGGTAATAACTTGTGGCATAAAAAAGGAGAAAATTAATTTTAATATTAAACTATTAGTAGTTTTTAATTAATAAAAAAATAATGTTATTATTACATTTATCGGAATTATTAATTATTTGGTCAATCGCATGTTGAACAGTGAATTCTGACCAATGAGTTTTTAATGATACTAAACAAATTGAGATTGCAGTTTTGAATTCCATTTAAAGCCACATGCAAAAAATAACACAACAAATTTTTTTATTGATGAATTCACTCGCGAGTCAGCAACTAAATATAATTAAATAATATTATATCTGATAGAATAATTAATTAATATAAAATTTATTCGGTTTTAAATTAACGATAAGATAATATCACGAATTAATTTTTAATTTTAACTTCTTAGTCAAATACTGACCGTCAATATCTAAGGGGAAAAAAAATTCCTTCGTATATCATCATTAGCCTAAAAAAATTGAATGGTACATGTAAATATTTAGAAGACTTTGTTATCAATGGCTTAATTAGGCTTTTTCTTTTTATTATTTGAAAAGAATGGCTTAATTAGTTGAATATTTGTCAAGTAATTAGAGAGTAAACAAGGCTCCGTTTGTTTCCGTAAAATAACTTGCAGAAAAATATTTTCTACAATTTTCCGATGTTTGAGGCGCTCAGGAAAATATGTCAACATTCAATATTTTATTGGTCAAAAGAAAATTAAATTATTTTTTAAGGAAAATAAATTTCTATTTTAACAGAGTAAAACATTTTTCGAATATCGAAAAACCTTATAAATCATATTTTTTAATTTATTAATCATTATAGTCATTACTACTAATCACCGTTTACCACCGACCACCAGCAGCAGCTACCACCACTGGCGGCCACCATCACCAACCACTGACGGCTTTCATAATTTATGTTTTTTTTTCTTTCTTTTCATATTTAACAATAAAATTTTTAAATTATAAAATTTCTATTATTATTAATATTTTTATAGTCTTACGAGATAAAAACTTTAATATTTTTAACTAATTTTTAATAGTACAACCAAACAACCCGAAATAAGTTATTTGAAAATATTTTTCAAGAAAAATGTTTTCCATAAAAATATTTTTCAGTAAATTATTTTTCTACCAATTATTTTACGCAAATAAATGGAAACTAAAATTTAAAATATTAAATTTTTTTTTTCCTTAAAAAGATCTACGATGTAAAACTTTTTTTTCCCTAAGAAGAATGTGTAATTGGGTGTCATCCACGTGGCCGTGGCTTATTCGACTCAGTAGTTGGCACTGAGGACTCTGGACTGAGTCTATAAACCCCTAACAAAACGGCATTTACTACTCTCTCATGAAAAAACTCCTTTCTCAAAGGAAGGAAGGAAGTTACTTTCCTACTCATTTCTCACCCTTCATTTCCTATCGGACATTTCAACAAAAGATCCAATTTTTTAGGAAATTTACCCTAAATTAGGTTAGAATTACCTCATTTCATTAACTTTTTTCTTTTTTAATTACATAAATTAATTAATTTACTTAAATCAATTGAAATAAGGACTTAAAAAATAAAAAAGTTGCAGCCGGTCCAGCCGGCGTGCTAAAGCTACCAAGACTGACAGTTGGCCCCTAATATCACCGTCAAAAAGTTGACATAATCACAGAATCTCTAATTCATTCTTTTGAATTAGTGTAAAATAAATAAAAACAGTATAAATACCGGAATAGCGGGATATGGTGTATGACACGTGGACCACGTTAGTGAAGTGTACTGATTTGATTTGGATTTGTGAGCTTGTTACGCATTATATGTCACAGCGAGGTCGGATTAAAACCAGTGGGGTTCATTTTTATCGATAGAGGACGGTCTGTTGGTTTTATATTTGTGCTTCGTCGTTACAACCAACCCAGCAGTTTTCTTCACTTGTACAAGTAAGCAAGCCACCGGTTCGTTTTCTGGTAACCTCTAATTTAATTTCCAAAATACCCTCCATGGTTTTACTAAATTAAATTGAAAGAAAAAGAATTTCTTATTCAACTTACGTAGTAAAACATAAAAAGAATGGTTAGGAATAAATATACAGAAACGGGCAAGCCTCGCATGTTACATGTCGTTCTTTCTCCATTCATGCACACGCTTTTATTAACTTATATTTAATTGTTTTAAATTGCCGTTTTAAAAGAAGAACAATTACTCCTAAAATCAAAATTACCATTTTGGTTTTTAATTCTGAAACTACTATTTCTTTTTCTTTTTTTTTTCTTTTTTTTTTTTTTAAACCTTTGGCGATGCTTCAGCAGCTTTCCCTTTCCAAGAACAATATAAGAGGCCGAGAACATAGGCATCTCAAAAGACGAAGCCTGAGTTAAACTTTACACACAATTAGCTGAGAGATCAAATTGTTGTGGCGATGCCCACTCAAGTGGGATTTTTTTTTTTTATTTTTCTTTTTTTTTTCTTTTTTTTTTTTTTAATTTTCTTCTTCTTTTTTAACCTTTCATATATATCTCTTGGTGGAGGAACGCTTGTCACCTACTCTTTTTAGTTTTTAGTTTTTCCACTCTCTCTCACAACTTCTTTAAAACTCTTTTTCTGGGGAGAAAAAAAAAAGAAAAAAAAAGAAAAGGAGAAATCCAGAGCTCAGAACTTTTTCACGAAGAAAGGAGAGCTAGCTCTGTTTTTGGCTCTGTTTCTTTCTGGATAAAATGGAAAGGCACAGATGTAAGCTCTGTTTGAAAAGTTTCTCTAATGGAAGAGCTTTGGGTGGTCACATGAGGTCTCATATGTTGAATCTTCCCATTCCTCCCAAACCAGAAGAAGACCCGACCATTCAACTCAGCGAAGAGACCGAGTCAGCTTCATCTTCGTCTTCATCTTCAGAAGAAGAAGGAGAAGCAGAGGGTGATGATAAAGGTGTTTATTATGGATTGAGAGAGAACCCAAAGAGAAGTATTCGGTTGGTAGATCCTGAATTCTCTTTCGCTGTGGATGCTACGTCTGTTGTTCTTCAAGACAGAGAGAGCGAAACTGAGTCATCCAAGAACCCAACTCGGAGACGATCCAAAAGAACTCGAAGTTTGTTAGAGCATCAATATCACCACCACCAACAACGGCAACAAGAACAAGAAAACAATTTTAAAAAGCTTATTTTTAGCAAATTAAGTAAGACCGAGTCATGGGCTGAGCCTGAACCAGTGAGTTCAATCTCTGACACGACCGCAGAAGAAGATGTCGCTTTCTGTCTTATGATGCTTTCAAGGGACAAATGGAAGAGAAGAGAACAACTACTACAAAACAATCGAGAACAAGAGGAAGAAGAAGCTGAAGCTGAAAAATCGATTGAAGAAACAGATGAATCGGATGAGTTCAAATCTTGCAAAACAAGAAATCGGGGAAAGTACAAGTGCGAGACATGCAAGAAAGTATTTAAATCTTATCAAGCTTTGGGTGGGCATAGAGCAAGTCACAAGAAACTGAAAAATTATACACAAAACAGAGAAACAGAGTTGGAAACAGAGAATGCAGGTACTTCAACTTCGGCGGTAGAGAAGAAAGTCCATGAATGTCCTTATTGTTTTAGAGTATTCTCATCTGGGCAAGCTTTGGGTGGTCATAAAAGATCTCATGTAACTGGTTTAGGAACAACTCCTGCTAGAAGTTCTACGAAAGTAGAAGACAATTTGAACTTAATAGATCTCAATCTTCCAGCTCCAATTGAAGATGATGATATTAGCCAAATCGAGCTGTCTGCGGTATCTGATGCAGAATTTGTCAATCATATCAAGAGGTGAGTAATTTTGGCTTACTATACTATAGCTATGATCTTCGATAAAAGAAGATTCGATCCAAAAGTAGATAGCTTTTGGCTACTTTTGCGTTTTGGGATCTAAATTCATGCGAATTTGTTAGTTTTAATTGAGTTTTATGCTTCCTATTTATCCAAAGACTATTAATTAATTTCTTAATTAATTTCTTGGTTGAAATTCTAACTCCAATTCATTTCTCCCGTCTGTGTCTCCTGTGACAAGCTCAGTTACTTATAACATGAACATCCAATTATTTATACTTAAATAATAATTTCTTCGTTTTGTTTATAAAGAATTATAAACAGTTATCAATTTCTGGTTATTTCTTATAATTAATAATCATAGAGCTTTAGTAACCAAGTGCAAAGAATTCTTGGTGATGGGTTCTGTTTAAGATTCCAGCTGTTAAGTAGCTAGTTGTTTCACCAGTCATTTTCTTGAAATCTTTTTTTTTTTTTTTTTTTTTTTTTTTTAAAATCTTTTTTTTTTTTTTTTTTTTTTTATTTTAAAGTTTTTTTTTTTTTTTTTTTTTTTTTTATTTTAAGTTTAAATATGTAGTCATTCATCTTCGAAGAAGGGAAGCTGATCAAAACCGTATGTTATTTTATTAATTAATAGAAAAGTAACTTCCACCACCTGTCAATACTGGCATTGTACAGTTAACGAGAGGAGAGAAGCCAATTCTTTGTTTCTCTTATCTGCAACTGTTTTCTTTTCCTTTTTACCTTCTTCTTTCTTGCTCTCAGCATTTTCTTGCTTCTCTGTCTCGGGTCTGTGAATATTTGAAACTGTACCTAAAAACAGATCTGCTAAATCAACAGAGAAATAGCATTTAATGGCATGAGCATAAATATATAGCCTCGAAGCAGCATCTGATTTTACATTAAATATTTTTCAATGTCGGAAATCTGAAAAGCTCATAGAGAGAAGCAAAATCTTCTGTTTTTACTGGGAGAGAATAACATGTTTGGTTTGGCGTGACCAAAGCAATATTCCTCAGTCAGGCTCACTGCAACCATATGGAAACTACAATCACATTCGTTAAATTTGTAGTAAATGAAAAGAACTCGGCGCTGGTTGAATTGATGAACAATATTAACTTCCATCCGTAGAGGTGAGAATAAATTTGATCTCGGGAATATAATCTTTATGATCTATGATCTAAGAAGGATTACACATCTTGATCATAAAAAGAAAAATTTGTAGGAAATAAAAGAAAATAAGTGCTGTTACCTTTTAGACTTTTCTTCTTAACAAAAATTATATATATTTTGTACCCCTCTGTTATTTCTAGAGTTCCTGGAAAAAAATTATTTTGAGAGATCTTTTCTGTTATTTGAGGAAAGTTTCTAGTTCATATATCGAGGAAGATGAACTTGAGATTGACCCGGATAAAAATTTTAGTTTTAATAAATACTGTATGTTTGGATTCACATATTGATTTTTATATCTAGAATTTTAAAATGTGGAATTTATTTGAAATGATACTTGTTTTTGAAATTCATAATGTTTAAATTTTATTTCATTTAGATTTAAATCTATAAATATGTAATAATTCGAATAACAAATTTTAATAAAATTCAAATTCAAACATTCAAATCATGGATTCAAAAACCATATAATTAATTTTTTTTTAAAAATAATTTTTCGGAGTATAAATTAATTTAAGACAATTAGCCTAAAATCAATGGCTATGTAACTAAACTGAATTTCGAAATTCGAATGGAAGCGTTGGCAAGGGTCACGATTCATGAAGCGGCAGGTCCAACATATCAAGTTGTTGCAATTTGATATTATCATGAAATTATCTTTTTTTTTTTTTTAAAGCATGAAATTATCAATTATTAATATGTTTATATTAGAGAAAGAGTTACTATCAATTATGCAATTATTGTGCTCGACAAATGCAAACTAAATGAACTTTAATTTCATTTTTTTAAAGAAAAAAACTTCAATCCAATATCCTTGTAAACTACTAGTGCAAAAAAAGTTTTCTCCCCAATTATATAATTTATTTTGTAAAATGCATCAATATTGCAATCACGGTAATAATATTAATAATAGCCATTTTACCATTTCTTCTATTTAGAAATGGAGTGAATATGAATTTTAAAAATAAAATGCTACATGCTTTGTAAATATATTTCTTTAAAAAAGTGGGATTTTTTTTAAAAAATAAATATTTTGAATAAAATCTGGCCCCAAGCCGTGAAGAATATAAAATCGAGGCTTAGAATGGCTTTCAATTGAAAAAGAAAAGTTCACATTTTTCAATTTGATCACATGGTTTCATGCATGAGATCCCCGATCTTCCATGATTAAGCTTATTTAATTTTCTTTCTTTTATTTTTAATTTCTTATATATAGTAGGAATAAAGAGACAAAATGACTTTTATAACGTTTGGAATTTAATCTAACATAATTGCAAAATTGCATGCATCTAACCTAGAACTGAAATTATTCCACTCAAAAAGGTTTTTGAGTGCAAGAATGGAACTAATAAAGTATGTCATTACTCATTAATATTAATATCAAGATTAAAAAACATAAGTAGAAATCCACTATTACGTGGTCAACATATATTGTGAAGATGTGCAAAAATTATTATTCTATATAATCATGCTTCACTTATATATATATATAAATACTTTTTTTAATAATTCCAAAAAAATTAATATTTTAATTTTAAAACTTTAGTGAAACCTATGAGGATTGGAGTGAATCTCTACATGTGGCATTATTATATATTAATGTGTTATTTTTTAAACTTGAAAATCCTGCATTAGGTCAAAATTATCACATTCATATTGAAAATCCTGCATTAGGTCAAAATTATCACATTCATATTCTTAGGATGATGCCCTAATATATTCTCACAATAATGACCCGTCCTTTTTACAGAGAGACAAGTAGCAATTAAAGTTATTAAGTGGTAACTATCATAACCAAATTTATGAAATCCTTATTCACCATCCTTTTTTTTTTTTCTTTTAAATTGCTTTATTGATCACAGATATAGCCATGGTTTAGTGGGTTTTGAACTTGCAATTAGTTAAGAAATGTGCCCCAAAAATATATTTATGGTTTTGATTCCTTACCCATTTAAAAAGGGCATATGTCCTCTTCATCAAGACCTTTGTGCTGGAACTTCAAAAACCATTATAGGAAAAGAAAATTGATGAGTTTCTCCATAATGTACCGTTCGTATTGGCTGATCACTGTTTAAGATGCTTGTTATCTTTAATGCTGACCTAATCGCCAAAAAACTGTAGCAATTAGAATTGGCCACAACTTGGGTTGGTAGCTGCTACGCATGACCTTTATGGTTGAGACTTTCAGCGAGAATTATATATATGGCCATTTGATCCAGTCGGTGGGTCGGTTCTTGGTTCCATTCCGACCATCAAATTAAAGATTAAAAAAAAAAAAAAAAAAAACGACCATCAAATTAAAGATTAAAAAAAAAAAAAAAAAAAAAAAAAAAAAAGTAAAAGTGTACTTGCAAGAAGGGTGAAGGAGGATAGGGTTATGACTTATCAGAGTTAGTGCCACTTTACGTCTCACTCAAAATACTCTTTAGCGTTTTAAAACTATTATTATTTTTTTTAAAATAATTGAATCATATATATATATATATATTTTAATATTGAAGAGTTTTAAGTTCAAGTATATATAGTTTGAACTGAATTCCAATTGATTAATTAATTGATAATAAGAATAAAGATAAGTGTTATTGTGGGGAATGGGCGAAGTTTTTTGAATGATGAAAAGAGTGAAACAAACAAAAGAATTGTTAATTTGCCGGCTAATGGACTTTCAAGAAGTCCCAAAAAGAAAGAGTCAACAATAAATCAATAATGTGATCTTTTTTCCTCTGGTCTTTTTTTTTTTTTTTTTTTTTTTTTTTTTTTTTTTTTTTTTTTTTTTTTTTTTTTTTTTTTTTTTCTTGAAAGTCCTAAGTCATAACAAACACTACATCATCATCATCATCATCATCACCCAAAACCACTTTCCCTTTGTTACTTACCCTCCAGTGATTCCATAGGCTACTGTGTTGCTTCTTCTTGTATGGTTATGCTGCAAGTTACCTAATTGGCGAAAGTATATTCTTTTTCTTTCTTCCTTCGTTGTTAGATAAATTAAGCTACATGTTCATTGAAAATAACAAGTATCTAATGGCTTAATTAGTTGTGAACTTCTACTTTTAGTTCGTTCTCTTGTTTCTTCAATTCAAAATTTCTTCCATTTGAATTAGAGTCTTCATATCTTTTGCATCCTATAGAGAGCAAACTTTTGTGTTGATTGATTGGCTGCGTATACTTTTACTTTGGGCTTGAATCTTCTTATTTATCCTCTTTCAGGATTCATCAATGGTTAGATCATGATAGTCCTGGAGTGGCTTAACCTAAATGGTGCAAATAGCTAGTGTTCTTTTTCTCTCTTTTTTCTAAAAACAAATAACGTCGAATTGAATTAGTAATTGAAGTAAAAATTAATTAAATGGGTTATAGATGTATTTTCATTTTCTTTATTGTTGGAGAATTAAAAAATATTAAGAAGGTAATATGATAATTACATGGTAACGTGCAAGAATCATTAATTGACAATATTTGGATGAAAAATACAAACTGCAAAATCTAAGAGTCATCATGTTGTCTCATTTTTGGCCACTAAAATATGTTACGAGACAAAGCAAGAAAAGAAGTCAAACAAGTTCACTTACAGATATCCTAAATGACGCCTTTATAATTAATTAAAAGGCTAACTACCACTCAAAAGAAAGATCTTCATGTTCTATTGTAGTAAGATTTCCATCACCTAACATGTGACCAAAGTACTCAACTGCCAAACCCATGAAAAAAATGCAAACCCTTTTATCTTCAAGACTTGGATCCAAAATGAACTTTTGTTTTTTCTTTAATTTTAAGTTTGAATCATCATTTTCTTTGCAAACAAACAAGAAGTAGAGCTCGAAAGTTTGGCTTGTGTCTTAATTATAACAATATATAAACCATAAAATGATACTAACCCACTTGAAGCATGCATGGAAGACAGCTTACCCTAAAATCTTTTCTTTTTGGGTAGCACTCTTTTACACATGTTTTGTTTCCTTGCTTTCTTTTTTGGCTCTTTCTTATTTAATTTTATAAACTAGAAATATTTTTAAATCCTTGTTTATGCAATGCGTGGGCATCGCCTTTGGTTCACGCTACAAAAAGCCATAATTTCACATAGACACTCAAAGCACTAGCAAGTAGCAGCAGCGGCGTTGTTTGTGTCTCACATGTGACCTCTCCGCTGATATCAAATACCTGCAAATCCACCCATGGTTATAAAAAAAAAAAAAAAGAAAATACTCTGATTTTGAAACTAGTATCCGAAAGGAATAGCACGTGTGGAGCGTGTGACACGAGAAGCGGGAAATTTGTGACGATGGTTGCTTTGTACTGCTCAAAGACATGGTGCATGTATATCCTTGGGGTCTGGTTCTTGGATCAGTTCTTCTAGTTTTCAAAATTGCACATGCATGTTTCCTTTTTATACCAACAGAAGCACCCGCCAAAAAAAAAAAAAAAAAAAAAAAAAAGCACATGCATGTTTCCTTTATACCAACAGAAGCACCCGCCAAAAAAAAAAAAAAAAAAAAAAATAAAAAAAAAAAAAAAAAAAAAAAAAAATCACAGTTTTATTAATTTTTTTAAATGCATGCAAGGTTACCATTTTGAAATTCAAACCTTAGACTGTATACCAAACTGTTTGGGTTCTAACTACGTTTGGCACCTGCATGAGACCATTAGAATATTATTTGATTGGAAATGGACGGTTAAGTTCTGGGTTTTTCAAAACCTAAATAATTCTCCCAACCGTTTAGCCAAGCTTTTGATCATTAGTACATAGGGACAGACAGCACCATTATGGATTCCACCGTTCAGAAAAGATGGAAAGGTCACAGCACCGAAGCATGCATGCTTATAAATATAATTAGTTGTTTCCTATCCTTTTTTTTCCCTGAGGTACTGGTTAAAAATATAAATAATTCAGATAAATTAAAATAATTAGTATTAACAAGTAAAGAATAAAAGAATAGAGATTTTAATAAATCAATAGTTTTTATTTTTCCGGTAATTATCATTTTTTTTTAACTTTAGCCCCCCTTATTAATTCAAATCATTTGAATTCCAGCCGAATTAATAAAAAAAAGGATAAAAATATAAAACACCTCCATGAAAATTCTAGGCTTGTTGTGTATTGTTTTTTCTGAAAACGAAAGCATTCAATGAATTGTGAAATTTTAACAATGTCTGGGCTCGCCAGATGAACCTTTTTTATTGGCATTGACTTGTTAATGCCATAATCAATAATGTGTGGTTGTCTGCTGTGGTAATACAGTGAGACCATTTATTGGGGTGTCACTGACTTTGCCAATGAAATGCAAATTGGAAAAAAGAAGAAAAAGAAAAATCAGCTCTTATTAGATGCTAATTACATTTATGTCCTCAAAAGACTACTCCATTTTATTTCATATAAAATATCTTGAATCGTGCTCTCAGGAAAAAAAATAATATTCTCAATGAGTATGTTAATCACGTAAATTATAATTAATCATATAAAAAAAAAATACCGGATCAAGAGGGGAAAAAAATGTTCACCTACTTTTTTAATTGACCAGAGAAATAGTCAAAGCACTTTCCTCACTGATATTCTTATAAAAATAATCAATATATAAAATTCTTTAAATTATGGAATAAGTGCAATTTAGTGCCTCGGATCTCACATTCTTTTAATATGTCAAATTTTTGCCTTGTATAGGCAACCTAATAGTATATGGTTAAGAATGTTTCTAACATGAATAATTTCCACTTGAAGTTGTAAGGAACTATCAAGTGGCTGTAATTTAGTGGTAAGAATTTCACGTTGTGGCTGTGAAGAACTGGGCTCGAATCTCAGCAGCCACATTTTTTCCTGTTTTTATCCACTTTTATGCCAATGATCTTATTCATGTTCATTAGTAGGAGCTGAAATTAATTGTTCTTTGAACACTTTTTCTTTGGCGGAAGCTTTTTTCCATTCTTTTTTTTTTTTTTTTTTTTTTTTGCTTTTTTCCCATTCTTTTTTTTTTTTTTTTTTTTTTTTTTTTTTTTGTTTCCCTGAAAAGGCTTTTCCTTCATTCTTTTTACAAACAGTACAATTTTTCGGGAAAAAATAAATGGAACTAGGGATTTGCCCAAAGGCAAGCCTTGGTCAATCCAAAATCATCTTTCAAATCAAAACAGCTTTCCTTTTTTTTTTTTTTTTTTTTTTTTTCCTGAAAGGCTTTCTTCATTCTTTTACAACAGTAAATTTTCGGGAAAAAATAAATGGCAACTAGGATTTGCCAAGGCAAGCTTGGTCAATCCAAATCATCTTTCAAATCAAAACAGCTTTCCTGCTTGGCCCAACAATTAAAAACACCTAGAAATGGGTCAAATGGATATGAAATTACATGGAGGCCCAATACCTAGGTGCGATGGACTCCAGTGGGCTGGGCCTGTAATTCCAAGCTAATTCTCAGACTGTCTTCCCCACGTACACTATGCTTGCTCATAGTTGGGCAGTAAGTTTTTGTTTTTATTGTGAGAGAAATAGGTATTAAATTAAATTAAATGCCGATCATTTAATATACCGAGCCGCTAATCTTAATTACGGAATCTATTACAAAGCAACAAATTCTCAGTAGCCGCATTTTTCTCACAACCAGACGCAATTTTTGCCTTTGTTTTCTCTTCTTCTGTGCTTTCCCCCACTCTCATGCATTTGCTTTCTTGACCTCTGTGTTTCTTTTTCTTTCTGCAGAGAAGAAAAAAGATGAAAAACAAAAAACCGGACGACCTTACTAATTCATCTAACAATCCGCCACCTTCTCCAACCTCTCTCACCAACTCGCTTATGACTCAGAACCAACTCTTCGATTCGCTCACTGCTCACATCTCTCTTTACCATTCTCATTCTCTCCTCTCCAATCTCAATCCTAACCCCAATCCAAGGTCCTCGATCCTCAGATGGTTCTCATCTCTCACCGTCCATCAACGCCAAGCTCATCTCACAACCGTCGATTATAAATTCACACAGCTTCTAATTCAAATGCTTGGCGAAGTCCGTAAACAAGGACGCGGCCGTTTCATCATTCTTCCTGACCTGCCCTCACGTGACCTTCCTGGCCTTTGTTACAAGAAGTCACGGGGTCTCTTGTCTCGAACCGCCGAGTCTAACGAGTCGGAGCGGTTAATTTTTGAGTCAACTCGGATTTTTGGGTCCAGAGAAGGCGAGAAGATCGCGGAATGTTGTTGTTCGATTTGGTGTTTAGATTCAGTAACTGTAAGCGAAGAGTTGGTGGAAAACGTAGACAAGTTTGTTGAAACAATGGATAACATATCGAATGGAGGATTTTTGAGAGGAGAAGAAAGCGAATTAGGATTTGATTGGGCGGAATTTGAGTGGTTAAAAGCTAAAGGTTATTATAGCATTGAGGCTTTTGTGGCAAATAGGTTAGAGGTGGCTTTGAGGCTTGCGTGGCTAAATTGTAGTCATGGTAAGAAAAGGGGGGTGAAATTGAAAGAGAAAATGATTTCTGCAGGTACAGCTGCTAATGTATTTTGGAGAAAGCGAGGATGTGTTGATTGGTGGCTAAATTTGGACGCTGAAACGAGGAGGAAATTCTTGACTGTATCGCTTGGGAAAGCTGCAAAATCACTGGTATTATCCGCAAAATTTGGTTATTTCAATATGAGTTGTGTTATTCTATTTAATATCTCATGTACTTAAACAAGTTGTATGTTTTAAATGATCTTGACGCGAGAATGTTGATATTATCCTGTTATCTAATTTACATGTCAGTAATAAAATTCTTTTCTTAGTATAGTATGATTCTTTATTAGTGTCTCAGATTGCGGGGATGTCAAATATTAATGATACAATGAAATCTACAATTAATGATATTTAAGAGCTTTCTATGAAAAAAGAAAAAGGAAGACAGAAAGAAAACTGAATTGTGGCCTAAACTTGTGGTCATTTACAAGTTCTCAGACTCTAGAGATTGTGAAGGAAGCCACTGTTGCAGTGGAGGATGAGACAGGGCCATTTAGAGCAGGAGAAGGGCAACAATTGGGGTACAGCTATGGTGAATCAACACAAAAATCAACCATAAAACTCTCAGACGATGTGAATTTTGGTTCAACTGTTAAGGGCGCTTCCCCATCTGCGAAAGCTGTTTTGTTGGCCAATCAATTTAGTAGTTTGTACGTACTTCGGGATATTGTTACTTTGATGTTAGCAGATTGGCATACTGAGTATGATATATCAAAGATATTCTTTAGCACATTGGATTCTGTCAGTAGCCTTTCTGATTGCATATTAAGAAAGCTACGGGGACTTGTTATGGTTATTTCACTTGATTGCACAAAGCTTGAACTTCTTGGAGAAGGAAATTTTAAGAGTTCAACCAATAAACCAAAGGAAAAGCTTAGTGCTGGTAAACGTAAGAAAAAGGGAAAGACTCATAGCATGAAAAAGTCAATTCCTGCTACAGGGATAGGTGTCAGGGAATCTTCTTTCAACAAACCTCTCAAGGTACCTCTTCCCTTGTTGATAATTGCTAGCAGCCTTCAAAAAAATTATTTTATTTATTTGCATTTAAATGTTGGTTGTTGATATTTTTTTGGTAGTGACTGGTTTAAATGATTCTTAGGATCATGACGATGCATTGACTTATTCTGAGAATATGGAGTCAACGGCGGTCAGTGAGTTACCAAATATGCCTCTTGGAAGGGAAATACAAGAAGACACATTATCATCAGCAGTTGAAATGGTTACATAATTTTTCATTTGGATAATCTTTCTTATTGATGATTTAAATGGTTTATAACTGGTAGCCTGTCATCAGGAACACTCCCAAGGATTGGTTATTGGGAAAGGTCAAACTGCTGCGAGGAAGAACAGAAAAAGGAAAAATAAAAGTAAAACCTCTACCTTAAACAATGTGGTTGAAGTGAAGAATGCTGAAAGCTCAGTTGCAGAAGGTCCCTGCATGTCCATTATCTGTTCAGAAGAGGCAGCAAAGCTTGATATGGTATCTGATAATTCGGCCACTCAGAATGTATCAAATGATATTTTAGTTGGTAGCGAGTCCTTTGTACCAAATGTGAATCTCAATACTTCTGCTAGTGAGCCCACTAAGGAGGGCATTGGTGTCCAGAGCATTCAAGAAGATGGTGTTGTTGGGCAAAATGAAGGCATCTGTCATATAGGCTCAGAGCATGAACAGTCCTCAAACAATATGATGGAGGATGAATCTATACCTTCCAGAATAGAAACACTAAACTTCAAGACGGAAACTAGTGTAACATCTCATGTAGTGCCTATGCTAAAGATTAACACTAATTCCAGCAATGAAGACATCAATTTTCAGAATAAAAAATCCAAGGCAAGATCAAAGTTTTCTGATAGATCAGTCAGAGACCTTAATGTAAAAGATGAACCCACCCTAATTCAGGGACAAGGGAATAAAAAATTTAATGGTGCCAGGCTCACAAACTCTTCAGAATACATTTCATACGAGTGGCCTAATTTAGCTCCTGTCTATTTTCCATCTCTTAATTCACATCTTCCACCCGCCACTGATAGATTGCATCTGGATGTTGGTTGCAACTGGCAGAATCACGTTCGCCAACCATTTGTTCCCACTGTGCATCAGGCAAGAAATTCTGCCATTGAAAATGGTTACAACAGGACTCTGTCTCGACCACTGCAAATGAGTTTAGATTGGCCCCCAATGGTTAGGAGCAATTATGGATTAGCTCCATCAATGACATGCAACTATGATTCTGGATTTATCTCAAGACGTCAGTCTGTGTTTCAGCAGAGTTTCACTGCTCATAACATGCAGTTTAATGCGAAAACCACTGATGAAGAGAAAAAGTATTCTGGGGATTTTATAGACGCACCTGAATCCGCAAATGCACAGGAGCTGATGGATGATTATGAAAGCCACTGGATATCAGAGGAAGAATTGGAGGTTCATGCAGTATCTGGGATAGATTATAACCAGTACTTTGGTGGTGGTGTGATGTATTGGAATCCTTCTGATCATCCAGGGAAAGGTTTCTCTCGACCCCCTTCTCTTAGTTCTGATGATAGCACATGGGCTTGGCATGAAGCTGACATAAATAGGGCAGTTGATGACATGGTTGCCTTCTCTTCTTCATACAGTACAAATGGTTTGACTTCACCGACTGCTGCTTCATTTTGTTCTCCTTTTGAGCCTTTGGGCGCTGGACACCAGGCACTTGGCTATGTTCTACCTGGAAATGAAGTATCTGGCAAGGTACTGCATTCTTCAACAACGCCAACAGACTCCGCTACAGAGGAGGAGGTCACTGGAACTTTAGCTAATTTGTCAGTTGATGTTGAAGGGAAGGTGGGAGATTCACTTCCTTACCCCATATTACCTCCTATCATTATTCCAAATATGTCAAGGGAAAGGTCAAGATCTGATTTTAAGCGTAGTCATGATCATAAAAGCCCATGTGTTCCTCCTTCTAGGCGGGAACAACCTCGGATAAAGCGACCACCTTCACCTGTAGTGCTCTGTGTTCCACGGGCTCCACGGCCACCACCACCCTCTCCTGTAAGCGGCTCTAGAAAACACCGCGGGTTTCCAACTGTTAGGTCTGGTAGTTCCAGCCCAAGACATTGGAGTATGAGAGGTTGGTACCATGAGGGAACTAATTTGGAAGAAGCTTGTGTACGCTTGGATGGTACTGAAGTTGTTTTGCCTTCTTGGAGGAATAAAAACCTTTCAACCCATCCAATGATTCAGCCTCTCCCGGGAAGTTTACTGCAAGATCGTCTTATTGCGATGTCCCAGCTAGCACGTGATCAGGAACATGTAAGTATGCTTTTGTATTACTTTTTTTATATAAGTTAAAGGGAAGGAAATGAAAAACAGGGATTTCAGGTGAATATTTGAACGTTTACTGGCCCAATGGCTATGTTATAACATTTTAAATTTATTGTGGGATATGTAATTGTTTAATTGGCTGTAACTGTTACACAGCCAGATGTGTCATTTCCGCTTCAACCGCCTGAGATGCAGAATTGCCCAGCTCGAAAGGCATCTCTTTCTTTGATGCACAGCCTTCTTCACAGTGAAATCGACTTTTTCTGCAAGCAGGTACGAGGCTTAGATGATGTTCTTCTTTCTTTTTTAGATTTCTTCCCAGAATCAGGAAGTAAACTTTCTTTAGAAAATTGTTGCTTAGCATTTTTACTTCCTTTCATGGATGCAACTGTGATTGATTACTTTCCTGGCATGTTTACATCCAAGGTTGCTGCAGAGAATATGGAAAGGAAGCCTTTCATTAATTGGGCTGTCAAGCGAGTTACCCGATCTCTCCAAGTTCTATGGCCTAGGTCCAGAACAAACGTCTTTGGATCGAATGCAACTGGTTTATCCCTTCCAACAAGTGATGTTGACCTTGTGGTTTGTCTACCTCCAGTGAGGAACTTGGTAAGGAATTTGTTGATGCATTATTCTTATTGCTGTTGTACTTTAAGGGGAGGAAGTTTTAACTGTGAATGTTTTTTATAGGAACCTATCAAGGAGGCTGGGATTTTAGAAGGCCGTAATGGTATTAAAGAAACTTGTCTTCAGGTACATTAGTGCCATCAATTTTTGTTGCACTGCCCAAGGCAGTTGTTCCATGACTATGGTGACATTTGTTTCTTTAATTTGACTTAAACCAATACATTCCTATCTGTTCTATTGTTCGCTTCACTTGGTGTTGGCCTTGTTGATTAGGTATTTGATCAGCTATTGTACTTTCATGCTACTGGTCATAGTATCTAACCATGTTACCACGTTAAAATTTCACTTTCACTCTATGGTTTTCTGGTATTTGGTAGAGCTTTCATTCCAACAATTAGGCATGCTAGAGGTCAAGCTTCAAATTTCCTTTTTGTTGTTCCTCTAGCTAGGGATGACCACGGTTCGATTTTAAATCGGAACCGAACTGAAATTGAACTGGTCAAAACCGGCCCTATACCGTAGTCAACGGTTCTGGTTCTAAAACCGTAACCGGAACCATGAACTTAAGGTTCGGTTCCGGTTCTTCATTTTTTGAACCGAAACCGACGGTTCCGGGTGAAAAAAACTATCAACTTATTTTTATGTTTTATATAGTTTTTTAGAGTAATATTTAAGAACTTTTATTAAATTGATTTAGTTTTTTTTTTCGATATTAATATTTGTTATTATTATTTATTCAAGCTACAAATCTTAAAAAAACATTTTAAAAATTTTTAAATATATTATTTAGTTTCGGTTCAAAACCGGGAAGAAACCGAAACCGGCGGTTCCAAAACCGTCTAAAAGTGGTTGGGTTCCGGTTTCACCTTTTTTATAACCGGAACCGGCGGTTTTGAAACCGAAACTTGCGGTTCTGGAACCGTGGTCGTGTCTACCTCTAGCTAGTGTCTTTCCATAACAGACATTTCTGTGGTGGTTGTTAGCATGCCAAATTTTGGTCCAACCCTGGCTGTGAGGGTGCTTATTATGAAAGAAGAACAATGATGATGCATGATCTATAGTGCTTAATGTTTATCTAAGAATGTCAATTCTCATCATAAATGCTGATGCTAATTGTTATAGAATGCTCATAGTAGCATATTGCATAGCCTTTTCTAATGATCAGTTGAATTAGATTATAAACTTATTTCCAGCAATAAAAGATAAAAATTGGGAGAACAAAGTTCTAGAAGGAAAATAAAATTCATGTATTTGGTCCAACACTGGCTGTCAGGGTGCTTATTCTGAAAGAAGAACAATGATGATGTATGATCTATAGTGCTTAATATTTATCTAAGAATGTCAATTCTCATCATAGAAAAAGAATGTTGATGCTAATTGCATAGAATGCTCATCGCAGCATATTGCATAGCCTTTTCATTTTGTCCAACCAAATATATGGACAAATTTTTTTCCTTCTCCCATTACCCTGGTTGTAACACTTTTGGCATAGTATTCTAGCATTTTTAAGTTTGGCAATCAAAATAAGTTGTAGTAAGCTGTATTTGTTGGTTGAATGCCAAATACATGAATTTTATTTTTCTTCTAGAACTTTGTTCTCCCAACTTTTATCTTGTATAGCTGGAAATAAGTTTATAATCTAATTCAACTAATCATTGGAAAAATGCTTTTATTATTATTTTCTTGGGGCTTTTTGCAAAACTGAAATTGCTACCTTTATCTTCCAGCATGCTGCCAGGTATCTTGCCAACCAGGAGTGGGTGAAAAATGATTCCCTGAAGACTGTGGAAAATACAGCTGTAATGGCTCATTTTCCTAACCCTGCTAGTCTTGATGGCTCTTGTTGCTGTCTTCCTTGTTCTCTATTTCATCTCACACTGGTACCTCTTTTTCTTTCAGATACCTATTATTATGCTTGTGGTGGAGGTCCCCAGTGATCTGATTATTTCTGCCACTTCCAATATACAATCACCAAAGGAGGAGCCAACTCGTATGACTGGTGATCACGAGAACAATTATCGAACTGATGTGGTTGGTTCAGAAGACTCAATTTCACCAAACTGCTCGCAAAGTAATTGTGATAGTACGAAGGATGTGAAATCAATTCGTCTTGACATCAGCTTCAAGTCTCCATCACATACAGGGTTCCAAACTACAGAGCTGGTAGTTTCTCTTGGTCAAGAATGTATTAATTATCAACTAGAATCTTTGTGATGTTTCAAAAGTTTTATGAGTTATTCAAACACATAGTGGGCCATTTTCCAAAACAGACTTGAGAATTAAATAAGATGGTATGCTAAAGGTCTTAACAGACGGCTGCATGTATTCCTATGTTAATATTTTAGCCTCTTGCTTGACAAGGTGAATGGCTATTTAAGTAAATTTTTAGCTGGCAAAGAGTGTACAGGCAGGGAGTACTATTTCATCTATCCAGGTTTGAGATTTTCAACCAAGAAATGGATGTTACAACAATGGATTTAGTATTTATATCAGGAAAACAGTTCTCATACTTTGCAACTTTTGCTCACTTCAGGATGGAATCTACATGTCAAAAGGTTGGTGAATGTTAATGGGTTCCTGGGAAGCTACAAAAAAAAAAAAAAAAAAAAAACACTAATTTCATCTATCCAGGTTTGAGCATTTTTTTCACCAAGAAATTGCGATGTTAAGACAATGGGATTTTAGTCATTTATATAGGAAACCAGTTTCTCATACTTTGCAACTCTTGTGCTTCACTTCAGGATGGAATCTACAGTGTAAAAGGTTGGTGAATGTTAATGGGTTCCTGGGAAGTCTACAATCAAAAAAAAAAAAAAAAAAAACTCTCAAATGCAAAATCATAAAAAAAAAAAAAAAAAAAAAAAACCTCAAATGCAATCATAAATAGTAGAAGCTAACCTCGACCATCATTCAACTGACTGACTCAATAGGATTTTGAGACTGAAATAAAAGTTCATTTCTGTTTGTTTTTCCTTTTAATTGCGTCCCTTGGACAATGCTGGACTTGTTTAAACATTAGAGTCTTAAGTAGCTGTTTTTTCCTTCTAATTTGAGATTGTTTTTGATAAGTATGTATTTGTGTATTCGCAGTTCATTTCATTTGATAAAATCTTCTGTTCACTATATTATTTGTTTCACATCGTGAATTGTTGGTTATTTTCTTTCCTTTCTTATTACCTTTTTGTTTTAACAGGTCAAAGAACTTACCGAGCAATTTCCAGCTGCAACACCACTTGCTTTGGTACTAAAACAGTTCTTGGCAGATCGTAGTCTTGATCAGTCCTACTCTGGTGGCTTAAGTTCCTATTGTTTGGTAATTATACTTCCTTGCCTTTAGTGGTGTAAGGTTTCCCAAATAAATATTGGACTGTATTGTCACGGAGGTTTATATTTTCATGTTTCATCTTCTAGGCTGAATTTTTATATGAACCTGGTTTGCCCCCACCCTCCCTTCTCTCTCCCCTCAAAGACAGACAACAATTAGATAAAACTTTGCATCCATGCTCTTTTCATGATTTTATGAAATTAGCTGCTCTCTCACATTGGGTATCTAATTCTCGCTTATAAACGCTCATTACAGGTGCTATTAATTACACGTTTTCTGCAGCATGAGCATCATCTTGGCCGGCCTATTAATCAAGTAAGTTTTATGTTGTGAACTCTGCTATATTTTGTTTCTACATTGTACACATTTTTCTTATGATACCTCAGTTGTTTCCTGGATATTCTTGCAGAATTGGGGAAGCCTTCTGATGGATTTTCTTTACTTTTTTGGGTGAGTTATATGTTTTTCCCCACATTTCATAGTTGGGAGTGTTTCCGACCTGATTTTAACACAGTACCTTTTTTTTTTTTGGGAATTCATCTTTGGCTTTGAACTAATTTGTTGTCTCTCTACAAGGAATGTTTTTGATCCTCGCCAAATGCGGATCTCAGTTCAGGGAACTGGAGTCTATATAAACAGGGAACGAGGTTATAGGTAATATTAGCAGTCTTTTCTTTTTCCTAGAATCTATAAATAGCATATCCTGTTAAATCTTTTGTCTCTACAATAGATTGATGTTGTACCACCTGGTGCTGTAGCATTGATCCAATTCACATTGATGATCCACTTTTTCCAACAAATAATGTGGGGAGAAACTGCTTTCGGATACATCAATGTATCAAGGTAAGCCTACACAATAGTTGCACTTACCATTGGGATTGGGTTTGCTATTTCTATTGCAGTTGAAAAATCCTTAGTTGACATCTGTGTTAATATTGATACTCAATAGGGCAAATAAAAGGACTTTCTGATTTGTTGAGCAAATTTTTCTAATTTTGCATGATTCTGAATATTTAAGGGAATGGTTTTCTATTACCTTGTAAATGACTCTAAACAGTGGGAATCCCCTAAAATGGAATTGTCGTCTTTGTATCATGGTACACCCTTAGTTGGGTCTTTATAAAGAAGATTAAAAGAATTGTAAATTGGTGAGCAAGGAATTCTTGTGAAAAATTACGTACAAATAATTTGAAATCATAAATTAAATTAAATCTCAATTCTTAGTAGTTGGAATCATATAGTGGGATGTTATTCCCTATTCATCTTTTGTACAGCCTAACTTTTTATCAGATGTCGAAATGTCACCCATGTCATATGTGGTCTAAATATGTTATTCTTCTCTGATTATACTTCAGGCAACTTGCTTGACAGAGTCTTAATATCTATTGCCAGCTCTCATTCCCTTTGGTACAAATCCTTGTAATAAAAATGGTTAAAGAGAAATAAATATTGTGTGGTGCAGGCATTTTCAGAAGCTTATTCCATTTTGGAGAACGAGTCAACATCACTTCCTGATGATGGTGATGCATGCTCGAGGTCACCATACAAACTGCTTTCTAAAATTATCCCAAGTATTAATTCATTACAGGCAAAACAATGAACTGGTTATAAGGTATTATTTGAACTGTCTGTAACATTAGTAACTAGCTTGAATTATTGAGAGCCTTGGTATTAAATCACTATAAAAAATTTTCTTTTCCAATGCAGTGAAGGATATTTCCAAAATTTGGCAATGCTGCTGTTCAATTCACCAAGTTAATCATTGCTCGATCAATCGAATGATGTCACTTTAATGCTTACAACCCAGATTAAGACTTAGTAACATGGATAGAGGTGGGTATTAATTTTCACGTAGAAACTGCATTTGAAGAAAGATAGTTGCCCCATTTTTGGGAAAATGATTTTTTCTGAATTTGATTTTCAGTTTGTGAAAATGATCTATGGTTGTCCTTGCAAGTTTAAGGTTTGGCTTGTCAAAATGGAAGCTGCCTACATCTTTCAGAAAGTAGTTCATGCCTGCTTGAGTCCATTTGTTGAGTCCGTGTGGTAATATATATCAAATGTAGTAGTACAATCTCCCTTCAATTTTAAAATAGGAATGAAATAAAATAGAAATTTCAATACTTAAATCAAATCCAACTTTAATTCCTACTTATTTATCATGCAGTTTTCCCATTGATACACATGAACTGACATGAATACACCAGTGACTTCCACTTTGATTCAAGTCTCTTCTGAATTTCATGAGAGCTTCCTTGATCTTCACGACATTGCGTCATGCTTCTGCAGTTATTTTCATGAGAAATTGCCTCCCAGTATCTGTCTTCTATGTTGCAAGGAGTTTTCCTATATTGTACTTGCCTGGTTGATTTGGTGGCGATATTGCTTTCTCTACCTTCTGGTTGATTGAGAGGATGAATGATATGACAAAAATGAAAAGGAAAATCGGCAGCAGCCGAAGGCAAGGTGCAGCCAACTGCAGAAACAAGTCTGTTGATGCGTCTCATACTGTTGTTGCTCTGCGTGTACTTGTGATGAAGGTATTGTATTTCAGATAGCGAATTACAAATTGTAGCTTAATGTTCTTCATGTATAGTTTGAATCTTCAGTTACAGGTTCGGATGAATGACTTGAACATGTGGGAAATCAGAGAGGGACAGGATTCTATTACTGTGAATATTTTTCTGTATTTGTGGAAGCAAGTCGGATTGAAATTAGTTCATCAGGCATTCACTTGACAGATTCCGCAGACAGAGACCTGTAATGAGAAGGATTTCAATGGTTCCTGCATGATGAGAAGGAATATTGAAATTAGTTGTTGTGCTCATAGGATTAGGACAAATAGTTGGAGGGATTTTTCACATTTGACTGGCCCTATGACCTGATTGAAAAACATGTATTAAAGCAATGTTCGCCATTACATGAAGGAAATATGATTTTTACCATCCAAAGCAGCCTTGCTCTCTTTTCCCTCACTCTATTAATGGTAGGATGTTTTTGATATCGATCAAAATCCAAACAATCCAAGGTGGATATTCTTACATATAATAATTGTCATCTACTTAATATATTAATAATGCCACGCAAATTTGAAATAAAATTATTTTAGCGCTTTGATTTCGGGAGTTAAATAATATTCATGTGCGCTGGTAATATTTCACTAAAAGATAAGAGTGGGAAAGAAACCCAATTAGCAATTAGCCAATTCCTAGTTTACGGATCAAATTCTCCTTTTCCTGAAATTGTTTTTCTCCAGGTCAAAGTTACATAAAACGCAATTCAATCTCCATTTCTAGAGAAGATTCTAAGAAGATTCTTGAGAATCATTCCCTCCAGATCCCTTCTTCTCCTAGTACAATTACTCGCGTGACATGCATTCACTCACCCATTAATTAACCAGCAATAGATAGCTCGCAAAATCATTTCAACTGCAGTAATGACACCAATCAAAAGCAAACAAAATTGCACAAGCGTGTTAACTTTCCATTACCCATTTACTACAATTTAACGTCACACCATTGCATTACATAAAAGTCATAGTTAGATGAGAAAGCTTTTGGTCATAAATATGATAAGAGTAACCGAATATGCTTAGAATTGTATTTACTTCAATGACTCATTTATACTTTTTTTAACTGCCACTTCATCAAGCTAAGCATATGCTCTCTAATATTCTATTAATCTTTTTCCTCATAAAAGACCTTCATACCATTTTCTTGTTCTCTTGCTCCCCTCTCTTTGCATTCTCCATTTTGTTTTAGTTTTGGTTTACATTTAGGTTTGAGTTCAGAGTTGGAAATGAAATTCGGAAAGAGATTGAAGCAACAAATACAAGAAACGTTGCCGGATTGGCGCGACAAGTACTTGTCGTATAAGGAATTGAAGAAGCTGGTTCGGTTGATCTCTTCGGCCCCGCCGTTGTCCAGTGGATCAATTGAGTATGGAAAAGCCGAGGCTGAGTTTGTGTATTTATTGAACAATGAGATCGACAAGTTCAATGTTTTTTTCATGGAACAAGAAGAAGATTTCATCATTCGACACAAGGTAATTAGTTAACCTTCTTCACTTTCTCATGTGTGTTTAGATTTTATAAACTAAAAATTTCAACAACTTAATGCAGGCAAATTAGGTAATTAGTTTTGTGTTAGAGTCGAGTTAATCTAGTTCCTAGTACAGTAAATTAAAGATGTCTTTATTTAAGACATCAATTGCCTTGTCACGCGTACGAACGTTTATGATATGAATAGCACAGTTTATGTTTGATTGTTACGAAATTAAAAGTCCGGGTGTTTGATAGTAATTTTTAAAGATGTAAGATTTTACACTTTTTTTTTTTTTTTTGGAATAAAATCTTAATGAAAAATATATTCACAAATGTATGAAACTGTGAGTTCAGATATTACAACAGAGGATTGAGAGTGTGATCGAGATATGGGGGCCAAATGGAAGTCAACCTTCAAAGGCAGAGTATAAAGAGGAAATGGGCAAGATTAGAAAAGACATCATCAATTTCCATGGCGAAATGGTGCTTCTTGAAAACTACAGCAATATCAATTTCACAGGTACTTAAACAAACTTAATTAATAAATTCCTTTCGTGAAATGTGAAAAATTTAATTAATTTATAGGATTGGCAAAGATACTGAAGAAGTATGACAAGAGAACTGGTGGGTTATTGCGGTTGCCATTCATTCAGAAAGTGTTGCAGCAACCTTTTTTTACTACTGATCTAATTTCAAAGCTAGTCAAGGAATGTGAAAATACAATAGATACAGTTTTTCCTATAGAGAAAGAAGAAAGAGCAAGAGGAGGAAGAGAAGCAATAATAGCAGCAGAAGAGGGGATTTTTAGGAATACAATTGCTGCCCTAATGACCATGCAAGAAATTAGACGAGGAAGTTCTACTTACAATCACTTTTCTTTGCCTCCTCTCAATTTACCTGACTCTGATATCATCCAATCATTACACTTCACTTCTCCTATACCCATTGTATAATGAAATCTGAATTAATTGCTGAAAACTTATTTACATTATGGGGCATAGCAACTAGCTAATAATTGTTTTTTTTTTCTTCTGTATTGATGATCGTATAATACTATCTACGTCGAAATATACTTATAAAATTTGTTATATATACCTCTTCGTCTCAGTCTCATTTTATTCGTATGATTTAACAAAATACCCATATTAAAAATTTAACTAATAAAAATTATTTTTTTCATTCTTTATCCTTAATTTATTAAGATATTAATAAAAAATTTTCATTTAATTAATAATTATAAAGGTTTAATCGTGAAAAAATAATTGTTTATATAGATTTAGAAACCTTGTAAATATTTTGGGACATCCATTAATGGAATAACAAGAAAACAAAATGGGACTGATGGAGTATTATATATTCAGCAGATTATCACTGGGCCGAGCCGAGCTTCTGGCCTTCTATTTTTTTAAGGGTCCAGCTTATGTAAAATTTTCTATTTACTTGGACTTGTAGAATACTCAAAAAGGTATTGCAACCGAAAAGGGCCCAATGAATTAAAACGGAATAAAGGATCCAGTGGGCCGCGTAACTGCAAATTAGTAAATGAAAAGGGCTGTAATAAAAGCCCAAATGCTTGCTAGGTTTGTTTGAAACGGTGGGCGGTCGAAGCCGTTTTATATTTCACTTGTATGTATGTCTTCAATTAGCCATGGATCCAAAAACGAAAAAGGAAAAAGATTTTTAATTCAAAAAATGATTATTTAATTCAACTGAGGAAGAAGATTTTTTTTTTTTTTTTCAATTTCATGCTCTGATTTTATAATTATTTTTTAAATATTTTTGAAAAAACAAAACTAGCGTCGTTATTATTTTCCAAGAACGGATGGTTCTGGTCTGTAATTAGTGATTTCGATTTTGCCACGTTGGTGTATCTGCCATTCAATCCCTGCGAACTGAAAGCAGGTCTCAATCGTCGCGGGTAGTTTCCCATCCTTCCAGAGAGAGACGTCTCAACAAGGGTAAGCCTCAATTCGATTTATGCCCTAACATTTACTACCAATTTATCGAAAAAGAACAATTCTGCTTTAGTTGCTCAGAATCTGTTGCAAAAGCTAGCTTAAGAAATTTCCCAATTCTGGAATTTGATTTTCTTGAGAGTTTCAATAATAGAGTCCTGCTTTCAATTCATGTAAACATTTGATACTAGTGATTAGAGCTTGATTCAAGCACTGCATATGTCAAAGCGCTAAGAATGTGCAGAAAATCTATAAGCTTATAGAAAGATATCATTTTTGTGTTGGGTTAATCTGTGTGTTGTTAAAATTTGTTGAATTCAGATTAGTCGATAGGATATGAAGTATGGCTTCTGAAGGGGTTTCGGTTCCCTGTCGTCTTATGGTATATATTGGCATTTCTTAATCCTAGTTTTGATGTCAAGATTTACGGTTCCTAGGTTTGATGTCAAGATTTACGGTTCCTAGGTTTGATGTCAAGATTTACGGTTCTTGCATTTTCAAAATCTTTGTGTCCGTATGGTATTCCTATTTAAACTTGAACAGATTTATGTCTTTTTAAGTAGTTGATGTCTTCAGATTTCGTTCTTGCTTTCATCATATATTCCTTCAGTCAAGTCCCATAGTTTATTGTTGCCTTATGATATATGAAATTGCGATATAGGTATTGGAAGCAGTTAGAAGTAATTTTTCATTGTAAGATAATACCTAGAATACTTGTGTAGTACATTGAAGAATCTATAATGACCAGCAGAGGCAATCTTGTAAACAAATTGTTTACCTTCTAGTATTAACCTTCCTTTAGCTGAGGGAAAATTTCAGTGCTGAGCTGTTTATTTATTTTTCACATTCATGTCTTTCAGTGCTTGAAAAGCAGATCTTCTGCACAAAATTGGTTGGTTCAACTGTAAACCAAGTGATGACAGCAATAGCTAAATCTCCTTCCACACTATCAAACATTTTGGTGCATCGAGTGCATCCCAAGAGCCTGAAGTTGTTTAAATCCTCAAGTACAGACTGTATAGGTGGCTTCCCTAAAATCCGTACTAATTATACTCTTGTTTGCTGCACAAAATTAACTCCATGGGAATCTTCACCTGTTACGTATGCTCCACCTGATGATTCTGCTGGTAGCTTTTTAAAGAAAACCAGTGACATATTTGAAACTATGAATTCCGATGACAGAACTGAAGCACCAGTAGCCAACAGCGAAGAGCATGCAGATACAAAGAATCAGCCATTCATGAAATTTCAGTTTCTTAAATGGCCTATGTGGCTTCTGGGTCCTTCTCTTCTTCTAACCACGGGCATGGTTCCCACACTATGGCTACCGCTATCTTCTATATTTCTAGGACCCAATATGGCCAGCCTGCTTTCCTTGATCGGACTAGATTGCATCTTCAATCTTGGTGCTACCCTTTTTCTTCTCATGGCTGATTCTTGTTCTCGGCCGAAAAACTTGGTACAAGCCAGCAATAGCAAGCCTCCTTTCAGTTACAAGTTGTGGAACATGGTTGCATCTATCTCTGGTTTTATCTTTCCTCTGATCTTGCTGTTGGGATCCCATAATGGCACTCTCCAGCCCCAGCTGCCTTTCATCTCATTTACAGTTCTATTGGGTCCCTACCTCCTGCTTCTCTCCGTACAGATTCTGACTGAGATGCTAACTTGGCATTGGCAGTCACCAGTATGGCTGGTGACCCCCGTTGTATACGAGGGATATCGTGTGTTACAACTGATGAGGGGGTTGAAGCTTGCAGCTGAGCTCAGTGCACCAACATGGATGATGCATATGATTAGGGGACTTGTATGTTGGTGGATCCTGATTCTTGGTATTCAATTAATGAGAGTTGCTTGGTTTGCTGGTTTCACTGCTCGAACTCACCAACAACACTCTTCTGTTCCTGCTGATAATAAATAAATTATTCATTGTTGCCAAAGGCTATGGAAGAACAATGGCCTTGAAGATTCTGTTATCAAATAATATATGTAGATTATAAGATTCCTGCGTAATCATTCTATTTTGTTAAAATGAATTCGAGATGGTGTCATGTACATCAAACAGGTTAGGTAACATAATTTGTCATGTGTCTTTCAACAATAACAACATAAATAACAAAATAATTAATACTCTTCACGAGTTTTTATTAATTCGAAAGAGTTTTTATCAATTTGGGAAAAATTATATATATTGCGTATTAGAGTATTATTTGGCGGATTGAGCCTCTCATTTAATAAATTAAAAAAACACACAGATTGGTCCGCCTTCCATTCGTTGGAAAAGTCGGACTGGATAGTCAATAGTCAAAAATAAAAAATGTGGGCTCGAAATTGAAGGCGTAATGAGACGTTTATACCCCTGTGCCACTTGAACCGAACAAGCTCGACTAAAGATTCTAACCGGAAAGTAAACAAACGCAACCCCGGATCGACTTGCCACCAACGTTACTGTCCCACGTTGTTACTTTGCTACACTTCGTCTCTCTCTCTCTCTCTCACATATACATTCTTACATCTTTTTTTCTCTCTTTCCGGCGCACTTTCACCGATCTCATCGGCATGAGTACCGGCGAGCTTCTCAGCATCGAGCCTCAGGAGCTCCAATTCCCATGTAAGCTCCTTTGCAACTGAGTTTTTGCGTTACTAAGCTGTTTTCGGATCCTTGTTTTTTTGCTTTCCATTTATTTTTAATTTTTTCTTTTTTAAAAGTTGACTTGAGGAAGCAGATCTCGTGTTCCCTTCAGCTGTTAAATAAGAGCGACAATTTTGTGGCTTTCAAGGTATTAATCTTAGTTTCTAATTTCATGCATTTCTTATAATCTTCGTTACTCCCTATTCTTTTACGAGTTGTTTTGTCCTAAAATTTTGTACTTTTGATTTGGCTGTTAATTTTTAGGTTAAAACAACGAATCCAAAAAAGTACTGTGTTAGGCCTAATACTGGAGTTGTGTCGCCTAGGTCCACATGTGATGTTATTGGTATCTTTCTTTCTATCTTTCCATCACTCTGTTTAGCTCATGTTTCTATATGGTCAGTGTCTGCTTTACTGATAAGTCATAAACATTCTTTCTAAGTTATTCAGTGATTAATTGCTTGCCAATTTACCTTAAATCAGTTACAATGCAAGCACAAAAGGAGATGCCTCCCGATATGCAATGCAAGGACAAATTTTTACTTCAGAGTGTAGTTGCAAGTCCTGGGGCTACTTCAAAGGATATTAATGCAGAGATGGTAATGATACAAGTACTCTTTCCCTTTTGCAGTTTTCCGTTTTTGCGTGTAATCAACTTTATTCATCTGTGGTCCGCACTAATGGGTTTTGGTTATTTTCCAATTCTTAGTTCACTAAGGAAGCACAGCATCTTGTTGAAGAGTGCAAATTGAGGGTTGTTTATGTTGCTCCACCTAGACCACCATCACCAGTTCGAGAAGAATCAGAGGAAGCTTCTTCACCTAGAGCTTCGGTGTCAGACAATGGAAATCTGAGTGCTTCTGAACGTACAATTGTGAGTTTTTGGTGTCTCTTTGTTGCTAAATTCTGTTATCTTGTAATTTGATTTTTATGTTTTCATCTTTTTAATAGATTGCCTTATGACTGTAACTTTTGCTTATAGGTTTCAAAAGCTTATCTTGAGAGACACGAGCCTCAAGATAATTCATTTGAGGTATTGCTTTTTCTTTTTCTTTTTCTTTTCCTTCAATCATTGAAAAAAAAGGCTTTTTTGACTTGATAAAAAAATTATTTAGTGATACGATTGTGATGAGTGCTTGAATACAATTCATTTTCTCATTTGTTTCTTGGGTTTGATTTGACTATTCAGTTCGGTCACTTGTGAGGATTTCTTAACAGTTCACATTATGATAAATGCTTGATTTGGTCAGACATGTGGTGTGCACCCATAAATTTCTCTTTGTATATACTTCCCCCCATCTTATAATGAGTATCTGCATGATTGACTTAGGATGTCTCCTACTTTCCCATTTAAGTTAGAAGTCAGCAAGTCAAAAGATTGTTTTGTGAATGATGCCCTCCAAATCACTTTGACCTATCTTTTTTGCAACCTCCCCACTAAAATAACAAAATTGGTAAAAGGAAACCTGAAGTCAAATGACTTCGCATTCTCCATGCCGATGTCAAAGTAGATACTCATTGTGGGACGAGGGAGTTGTATTTTGGTATATATATATATATATATAATTTTTCATGTTATCTGTTATCTCATTCCTGTATAATTCTTTTCTATTCTCTGCAATTACATGAAAAGTAATAAATTTTACAGACAATCTTATGGTCTGTCAATCCTGTGTCGCGAAAATTGAGTGAACTTGATAGATCATTGCAATATCATGTTGAGGTCCTTTACTGGGAGTAATACTTCTAATTTCAGGCAAGCTCCCTGATTTCCAAGCTGACTGAGGAGAAAAATTTTGCTATTCAGCATAACAAACAGCTTCGACAAGAATTGGTAAGACACTTCTTTTATATCGATTCATCATGCTAGGTTTTGTGCTTTAATGCCTCTAATACCTTTACATTTTTAGATCTTCTGCTACTGGCATTAACATTAGGTATGGAAAAAAGGTAGATGTAATTAACCTCTCCAAATAAATATCACCCAACAGGAGAAAATAATAATGAACACAATTTAGTGAATACTTAAGAAAAATTATACAATTCTTTTGCATCAATTAAGAAGCTCATGAAACATGTTACATGGGTTATTCACTAAATAAATATTAGATTAGAAACTTTCATACCAGCTGAAGTTGGACTAACAGTGGTCACGTGGCATCTGAATCTTTGTCATAATAATATGTGCTTTTTTATATTCAGTATGTGGGAAGGGGAGACAATTAACATGTGTTCTCATATTATCTGTAGTATAGATATTAACAGAAATGCTTGACCTTTGTATGATGTTAATATTGGCTATCCTAATATATTTTTATATCTACAGTATTTCATGCTTGTACACTTTATTCAACTATCAGAATAGATAACAACTATAATAAATTATGTTTCCAGTTCATCGGGGTACCAAAATTAGAATCACTAATATGTGATAATCCATTGTATTGTTGAACTAATAAAACTTCAACGCAATTGCTATGGGTAGAAGTATTAGCGCCTTATCTTAAAACTGAATGTGTGCACAATTCTGTGCAGGAGCTGTTGAGGCATCAGTCCAGAAGAAGTCGTGGCGGTATCTCATTTATATATGTTGTTTTTGTTGCCTTGCTGGGTGTCATTTTGGGGTACCTCATGAAAAGGACATGATTAATCAAGTTGCTGCCATTGCCTTCAGTTTCACATCCTGGAATGTAAACTGTTCAAGACATGATTGGTGGAATTCCTCTTTATTGGTCTATATGGTTATGACCCAAGAGAAACATGATGTTGTGACCGGTGACAGGGAATTGTTGTTCATTGTATTATTGTTACCAACTGTTGATGGTAAGTTTAGAGAATTTAATAGGTTCTGTAATTGCTAGTCCAACCTAACTAAATTGTGACCTTCTGATGAATATTCCTTGCCCATCTTTCCTCTTTCCACTTTATGTTGATAGCGTGTTTGTAATTTTCACCTTTGCTTTTTCTATAGTGTGTTGGGAGTAGCAATAGGCGAGGAGAGAGCAGCTTGAACAGAGTGATTTAGTTATAATAGATGGATAGTGCTTGATGGATTGGAAGTTTCAGTTGCTGGATTCTTAGTTTGGGGGGCTAAAAATTTTCATTTTAGAGTTGAATTGCAGATTACACAGATCCTAATCCTAAACTGGATAAATCTCATTTGATTCAAAACTTCCCAGCATGGCCTCACATACCCGAGCGGCGATAAAAATAAAACGGTCGACCATGTACTGATTGAAAATTGGCAGCTTTTTGTTCCAAAAATAGGTTAGTGTGACGGAAAGGAAATTTAATTTGCACTTCGAGCCTAAAAGGCACCTCAGAAACCACCATGCGTAGAATCAAAAAACAAAAGGCATCAGAACGCTACACTCCGCATGGGATGGCCCATCAAGCAGGAATACCATATTCGGGATTTCAATGTCTGTTATCCCAGAAGCTTAGAACTTTCCTGAATCAGATTAAATTTACATTTGGTCATCCGACTAGACCAATCACAACAAATACCCATACAATTACACATCACGTGTCAATAGATGACAACAAAGGAGGCACAGAGAGAGAAATGTGAATGTCATTTCCTTGCCACACCTGGAAATTGAATGCTACATCATAGTTCATAAAGATTTCATATTCATCAATGATTTTCAGAACCACGGATCATGTTGCAACGGCTAACAATCTTACGGAAATCATCAAGATTTAGCTGCAAGGATCCATAAACAACAATCAGTTAACTTGAGAAGCATTACAAAGATAATTGGAATAATACATGAATGCAGACGGCATTCACAATTCATGGTTACGTATCTGTGATAAAACGACAAATAAAGAGAAGGCCCTGATATTAGCAGGCTAAATATGATGTACATTAGAGCAACTGGTAAATCAAGCTGTGAACATTGAATCACCAAGGGACCTGTAAACTTGGAACTGTACAACAATACTAACCGGCTTGCTTTGCCAAACTAACATATTAAAGAGACAATGGGGAAAAATTCCAGCAAACCTTGTTTCAAGATTAACAAGGAACTAATGGTCAAGATTAACAAGGAACCTTGTTCCAAGCCTTTGCATGAATTATCAATCTTAGCCAAGACTTATAATCTTACCAAATTCTACCTCAACTTTTGACATCAATGTTAACTTTACAAAATTTAATACTTGGCATGTTCACGATATCTTGAGATCCATCAAAGGTTGCAAATTAAACTGCTCAAAAAGTCCCACTCTATTAAGAAAGAGTCCTATCTTGCCATGACTTTTTGCTTTTGTTCCCTTTTTCAATCGACTATTACGCCTACTCGATTATAGTATGGCTGCATATTTATTAACCGTATAAAATTAAGGAAAATGAAGAGAGCAAGAACCAACCTTAGCATCTCCATCACTATCAAAGCAATGTATCATAGCAGCCAATTCCTTATCTGTCCATGTAAAATCATGTGCAGTTGCTATATTTCGTAGATCTCTAACTGTTAGACACCCATTTCCTGCGGCTGCATGCCAGAATCACCCCATTTTAATGATTCCAAGAAATTCAGGAAGCTAAGGAATTAAAAACAAATAAGGACATGCGATTCAGAATACTTGCTAAAGTAGAAAGGCTAAATTACAGTGATAAATTCCACAAAAAAAGAAGTATCTCCTGAAGTTTTTGACACCAAAACCTTAAGGTGGAAGCTTTTATTGGAAATTTACGGGCTAGAAAATTAGTCATTTTGTAAAGAAGTGAGATTGATGAGATATCAGGAACTTTCTTTAGGAATATATAGAAAGATAGGAAGGCATAGAAGATAGCATGTGTCCAATCCTGATGCTTTCATTCACATACTAAGAACACACCTTGTAAGATCAAGTACTAACTTAAAGCCTATCTGTAAGCTCACATTTCCTTTGAACATAGTTAATGTAAACATTCATGAAGGAATTAAAAGTTCTGATATTTTAGATCTTTGAAAATAATATTGATGCAGAACAACCACATGGTGCAAGACTTATGTAAAAGAGAAAGGTGTTATAAAATACCGTCAAGCTGAAAGAAATGTAAGACCACTTCATCCTCAGTCATCTTCACCCGATCATTGAACTAATCACCCAAAAAATAAAAAGAAAATGGAGGAAATAAAAATTAAAAAAAAAAGAAAAAGAAAAATAAAACAGAACGTCCCAACGGTAAGAAACCGAATGCAATCTACATACTGATTTTTTTCTCTTCCTTTTCCCTGGATCCTCTTGCATGTTAGCATTTCCCTTTCTTTCTTTAAGTGTTGCATCCTCTACGGAATTTTGTAAGGAAAGAGCAATTGCCTGTATATGAATGCTCACAATTAGTTTACCAAAATCCATAAAATTATGAAAATCCAAACAGCTCGAAGTATAAAAGAACTACTCGACCCCTTAAAGTTAACCTGCGTTAATTCATCATCAACTTCACCGATGTTATCTGCACTGTCAAAATGCGGTTGACAAGGAATTTTCTTCTTAGGTTTAGAACCTTTATTCTTAACCTGTTAAAAGAGAAAGCATATAGAATGGTCATTAGGTTATCAACTGGATTGAAGTCAAATAGACCAACCAACAACCTGAAATGAAACAGAAACAGAATTGGAGCCAAGCTAGCACTAGTGAGCTACGCAAATCAGGTGTGCAGTAGTACACACTTTCAATCCTTGTCCAATTAAATGTCTCAAATAATACTGAAATGTAAACCGGATCCACCATATTAAACTGCTTAAAATAGATTTTACTCTTTCTGAGTCAAATATGTTTTCTCTTCAACAGTAGCTGTCTAATTGGCCATGAGCACATGAGCGAACTCTATAAAGGAGTAAACTTTACAATACCTTGTTTCTACGAGACTTTGAAGAAGTTTTACATTCTAAAAAATCTTCATCATTCTCGTCCTCTTCAAAATCATCAACATCTTCATCTTGGTCGTCAGCAACATCATCATCATCATTGGGCCTATAATCGTCATCATCATCAATGACTTTTCCTTTCCCTTTACGGTGATTCGTTTTCCGAGACTGAATCGATTTCTGAGCAGAACCCATAAAGGAAGTGGCCATTTTATGGAGTCCTAAAGCCTCCATTCTGGCTTTGTTTTCTGCAATTCTCGATAACCTCTGTTTCTCATAGTGTGATATCCCCTGCTTCGCCACATTCTTGCTGGGATTCACAGGCTCCTCCTCCTCTTCTTCTTCTTCACTTTCGCTTAACTTCTCCGATTCAACTTCTGAATCTGACGGTTCATTTTTTCCCATTCTGATTGTACCACTACTATTAATATTCGCGGGATTAACGAATTGAAACCGGACGGTCGTTACTATTGGTTGATGACCAAACCCAGAGGCGGAGCAGAGCAGGAAGCGTGGGTTTTTGCTCTATTGTATATGCATTTATGAAATGACAAATTTGCCCTCCAAATTTTGCCACGTAAGCAATGGAGGATAAGACGGGTGGCATAATTTTCTCCGCTGGGGGAACCTTCGGTGTCTACGAAGTCACGCGCATCGCAATGGTCGTGGCCAGTGGGTGGTAGTTCTGAGCTCCAACATGCTTCTAAATTTTCCGTGACCATTTTTCGATTTTTTTTTTTTTTTTTTGCTGAAATTTTAGGCTGTTGCTGATTTCTATGGCTTCTCTGGTGGAGATTGAGAGGTACAAGTTGGTACCGCTGTCAGTGACTGGTCTATGCTCACGCCCCTGCCTTCCTTTATCGAAGAAAACCCTAATTCTCGATCGACGGTTTTCAAAAATAACACTTAAGCTCGTTTTGAATGGATCCAAAGCTGTGTTTCCGGCCCACTCAAACGGCATTTCGGCGATGCGGCACTTGATTACGGCCGTTGCCAGAGCTGAGCAAGATAGGCTTGGCCAGGACGATGCTGACGAGGTACTTTAGACTTCACCTCATTGAATTACTCATATTGAATATATGTTTCATACTGCGTTTGTTGGCGTAGCTATTAAATTATGATTTGGAAATTGTTTGGTATTGCAGTACTGGATGATTTAAGGGTATGCAAATTTTACTTCAAGTGCATAGATGTTTTTGTCATTTTTCATGTCCATTTTCGTTAAAAGAGATTAATTTTTTTTTTTTGGAATTTTGTGTTGCAGAGAGATTGATGAAGAAAATTAATTTTGAATTTGAGGATAATTTAATTTATTCCATGCATTTCATTTATTCGTTGTTCATTTGCTTGTACATATTAATAATTGATTGGAATTTACCGAAATGGGTAAGCTGTAGGAAGTTGACAAAGGGCATAATTTAACAGCTAAAGAGGAATCTGTTTCAGAGGCTCCACAAAAAGGGAGTCAATTGAAGAAAAGAATAATTTTTGGGCTTGGAATTGGAATTTCCGTTGGAGGTGTTGTATTGGCTGGTGGATGGGTTTTCACTGTGGCTTTGGCAGCTGCTGTATTTGCTGGTTCACGGGAGTACTTTGAACTGGTTAGAAGTCGGGGAATTGCTGCAGGAATGACGCCTCCCCCTCGTTATGTGTCACGAGTTTGCTCTGTTATATGTGCTCTCATGCCAGTAATTACCTTGTAAGATTGGCAATGTTCCTTAATTTAATGCACTAGCTGAATTGAGAATCTCTTTCTAGTGCTTTGGTAGTTCTTCTTTGCTCTTTGATTATTACTTTCTTGCACTGTATTTTCTTTTCCTTTTAATTTTTCAATCGTTCAAAGACAGCCATCTTACTGAGGTTCAAAGCTTCCTTCTTCGAAACAATTCAATCAAAAAAGTTGGGTTGAAATTAGTGTAATGAAATCAACCTTTCAAGAGTTATGTACATCGTCTCCATGTTTGCTATGAGTCACATAATTTGTTCAATAACACTAAGATTATATGGCTATGGTGAATTGTATTAAAAAATTTAAATTCAAATGTGGACAAGATAACTTTTAATGATGCTGTTTCTGCCTTTAACATGGATAACCTTTCTATTTCCTCTAATTATTAAATCAACCAACTTACAAGCTTAACTAAAAAATGAAGTCTGACTTCTAATGAACAAAATTGTAGATATAATTATGGGCATGTGGTAATACTTAATTCTATCTGTGACTTTGGTGCATCTTGTGTTTTAAGTTTTTCAAATTTTGTTTGATTCCAAACTTGTATATATTTAGTTATTATTAATCAGTTGCAGAGTTTGTTCTGAAAGTTCACGACAACAGGTTTTTCTTTCTTTGTTTTTGCAAAAGTCATTTATATAAGATTAATTATGGCGCATGTGGTAAAATATTAATTCTATCTGTGATTTGGGGCATCTTTGTGTTTTAAAGTTTTTCAAATTTTGTTTGATTCCAAACTTGGTATATATTTAGTTATTATTAATTCAGTTGCAAGATTTGTTCTGAAAGTCAACGACAACAGGTTTTTCTTTCTTTGTTTTTGCAAAAGTCATTATATATATATATATATATATATAGTATATATAATATATATATATTATATTATATATATATATATATATATATCAAATGCATGCATCTTAAGCTTTCCATATTATATATAACAAATGCATGCATCTTAGCTTCCATATTTGTTTTTGATTTTAGCTAAGTTGTCCTTTCTAATATATGCTCAGGTACTTTGGTCAGATTGACATTCCAGTAACTTTTGCTGCTTTTGTTGTTGCAATGGCATTGCTTCTACAAAGAGGGAATCCTCGCTTTTCTCAGCTCAGTAGTACTATGTTTGGATTATTTTATTGTGGCTATCTTCCTTGTTTCTGGGTCAAGCTTCGATGTGGCTTAGCGGTCCCAGCCTTGAACACCAGTAAGAAGCTGTTTTAAGTGTATTTGGTGGCAATGCTTGATTTCCGAAATTTATCAGAATGAGTGGTGGAGTTACCTTATATAATACTGATTTTGTTTGTGGTGAACAAGTCATAATGCATTATGTGCTGATGAATTTATGATCTATGATGCATCTCGTGTTTACACAATAAGTTTATAAGTTATCCGAACATGAATTTAAATCAATTGAGTCGTGCTTTGAGGATTGGATGCTCTAACATGGGCATGAATTGTTAGTTTAAGAATTCCATGCATAGTCCCATTTATCCTGCTAGTCTGTTTCAGTTTTCCTGGAGTTTCTGTAGGACTGCATATAAGGGAGTATTGATGAGGGTCTTATAGCAATATTGTCTAATGAAAAATGTTGTGCTGTTAAAAAGACGCATGCTGTTAAATGATTATAATAATTCGTTAAAAGCCTAAAGCAAAATTTCCCATTTATTTTATTGCACTTTTTGTTTGGCAGGGCTAGGAGCAGCATGGCCTGTTCTTTTTGGCGGCCAAGCTCATTGGACTGTTGGTCTTGTGGCAACTCTGTTTTCTATCAGCAGTATCATAGCAGCAGATACATATGCTTTTGTGGGCGGCAAGGTATTTAGACTGCTGTCAGCAGACCTCTATTTTTTTTGAGATGCTTAGTTAAAAGAAAAGGAATAATTGGCTGAGCATGGTCATGTGTGTATATGCACCACATGCACCCTCCTGTATATGTTCACACACGAGTGCACATCTATATGGACTCCATCTATTGCAACATAAATTTATCATTATTCATTAACATCCATTAAAACATGTACTAGAATATGACCAGTCAGCATTTCTGAGCTTTTAGCAAATTTTTTTTTTTTCCAATGAGACATAAGAGTTCAGAGATGACTATGATATTTTTTTACTGCAAGTTTATCATTGAAAATAAAAGTCATCGCAGTAGTTCCCAGCATTAAGCAGAAATCATAATATGTTCAATCGAAGGAGAAAAAACATCCTTCTTCTTTTTGTTACATGATAACGGGTAATGGGTATAAGGATTTTTTATGCCCTGTTAGAAGTGGTGCAATTCTTCCTCCACTTTCATCTTCTTACATTTCTGTTTATCCAATTATTGAAACGGCTTGAGACTGTTTTCCTACTTTGCTGCAGGTATTTGGGAGGACCCAATTAACCAGTATTAGTCCAAAGAAGACATGGGAAGGGACTATTGCAGGCTTGGGTGGCTGTATAGCCACTTCAGTCATACTATCTAAGATTTTTTGCTGGCCTACATCATTGCTAAGGTATTCATTCTTCCTTTACTTTTGTCTTGAGTAACCATAAGGTATCCATTATCTCCGCTGAGATTTTCAGTCTTTTGTTAGAGTAATCTGTAGATCAAGTAAAAAAATTTCTCTCTTTCCTTTCTCATTCACACACATTTTGTAAGAGTAAATTTGTGGGTTCATTAATTCCTGGAAATATTAACATAAGCAGACCCAATATCGATGCATTTGTTTATCTAGGCAGTAGGCAATATGTAACCTAAGCAGTGAAATTGGACAAATCCATCCTGTAAAATTTATGGATTCAGTATTTCTAGGAAGCATTAGCATAAGCAGGCTAAATGCGAACACATTCATTTTTAACGTCTTTGCTCGAATAGTCAGTGGAATTGAACAACAATAACAAACTAGGACCCTGTATACCATCAGTGAATAAGTGTCTTGGTGTTCTTTTTTTATGCATATAGGTGGTATGGCAAAACCTTGTCAATATCCAAATTCACTTGATCCCAGCCATCAATGAAACTATATGAAATTTCAATATTTTGGGCGGACTTTTGTGGACTAACTTTTTGTTTCTTAGCTGGTCATATAAGAATTGGATGTTGGACATGGATTAATTATTTTAGTATTCATTATGATGGTTTATTCTATATTTTCACCTGGATGCTTTGCATGCCAGGATGCCCTTATAATAGCTGAGGTTAGTTTTAGAAGAAGTGATTATTGAGTTTAACCATTTATTTTTCCCTGTTAAGCGATAAAAATTATTATTTTTTTCTAGCAATGAACTAAAGCAGCTGTCATTGATGTTCAGATTTTGCAACCTACCGCATAAACAATGTAATATTTCTTCAGTTTTCACATCTTTAGTGAGCTAGTTGTATCTTCTGTTGGAAGAAACTGGAATCAACGCAGAAAAAAAAAGAGTAAAGGATTATGTTAGCATAGGACACTAAATTTCTTCTGTAGGAATAAAAATTGTCATTTTGGAATGTACATCAGTGACTTTGACATATCCTTTTCAATGGTTACAGTGCAATAGCTTTTGGGTTTCTGAATTTCTTCGGGTCTATATTTGGTGATCTTACTGAGTCAATGATCAAACGTGATGCGGGTGTCAAGGACTCTGGCTCTCTCATACCTGGACATGGTAATGACTTTTAGCATATTATTTTCTTCTCTGAAAAGGCATCACTTGAATCTTTGAGACTTTGTTTATGGTGTTGTCTAACTGGTTGCATCATACTGTTGAAAGAATATTTTGCCATGTCAACCCTTTTTTTTCTTTTTATCTTTTCTTTGTTTTGAGATTTTCTTTATGCACAAGTTAAAAAGCATGATGGCTTGAGGTTGTGATCTCTATTCAAACCCCCATACTACAACTGCCTGTGCTGGGCCCAGGTGGCCTTTTTGTTTGTTTCTCTTTTTAATTTGTTTTGAGTTGTGGCTGGTTTAATATTTTTTTACTAGGATTTTAACTGTACCATAATTTCTTCAGCGTATATCTTTTCTCTGAAAATCATGATAGTCTATCATAATGTGAAACTGGAGCAGAATCCTATACACGGATTCTGCAATACCTTTGTCCAAAGTCACGAGATTTCGCAATGGAGCTTATTGTCACTGGTAAGAGATCTTTAAGTTCACCACTGTTGAATTAGGGCTACTACAACACTGAATTTTGTTTGTACTACACTTTCTGAAAAATAATAGAAAGCCCTAAAACTTGCCTTAAGGGCACTGCCATCTATCCAATTCCATTGGTGAATGAAACTGAAGAAAACACGCAACAAGAAATAGGTCTTTAAAAGAGGAGGCATACAGATAAATAATGCCATTTTAAGTCCCATGTACTTGGCAACGAAAGGATATGCACATGCTATGTTGAAGAGAACCAGAGAGAGCAATGCGGTGGTACTGCTTTCTTTTCTTGCTTACCTCCAGCTTTTGTATGATATGACTGTTGGATGTGATTTGCCTTTGCACTTGCAGTGTACTTTGTTTCCAACTTTTTTGTCAGGCTGATCATATAAGATTAATTTATTTCATTTTTGGTAGAATACATCCTTCGTACATTTTTTGATCTCGTCTCTATATTGTGATTTTCACAACACTATTTAACACTTGGACAACATGTAGACCCACAGAAAAGGGTCGACGATTGAAGCCTTTTTTGCATGTATTCTCTTGATTTTAGATGAGTACCCATGGCCATCTCCATTGCAGTTAAATATCAGGTTCTTTTAATTTTCTCTAACAGATTCTGTAAAACTGATGCTACATACAGGTGGAATATTAGATCGGGCGGACAGCTACATTTTCACGGGTGCACTTGCATACTCCTTTGTCAAAACCTTCCTACCCCTTTATGGAGTTTGACATGAAAACTTGTGATCAATAGCAACAACAAAAATACAAAAGAAATTTCCTCATTTGGGAAGCTAGAACCACAAACAAGGTTGAAGGTGAGGCATCTATGGTGAAGATGGAAATCTCATAGATTTTCAACCCTACCAGGTCTCCGCAATCACCTTGAAACTTTTCAAGAGAGTGCCTTGGTTAGGTTATACCCTTTCTGGAATCACATGGCATTAATTGTGCTTCGCTGGCTAATCACACAAAGTGGCGCTTCTGCAATTTACATGGTTAAGATGCCGATGGCTGCAATAGAGGTAGATCCTCTGTTGGCTGTGAACATTTCATGTATTTAATACAACAGCTTATATCAGCTTACCGGTGTTGTTTTTTTTTTTTTTTTTTTTTACTGCAATTTACATGGTTAAGAAATGCCCGATGGCTGCAATAGAGGTAGAATCCTCTGTTGGCTTGTGAAATTTCAGTATTTAATACAAAGCTTATATCAGCTTACGGTGGTTGTTTCTTTTTTTTTTTTTTTTTTTTTTTTTTTTTTTTTTTAATGTTTTGTTTTCCATCTCGGCTTCAATAAAATGTCAAGTGAAAAATCAATTTTTTGCATGTAAAGCTTCCCGTGGCAGGAATATTTTGATTGTGATGATAGATTATAGAAATTGGGTTAGTGACCATTTTTCCAACTGTTACATAAAAGTAAAGAAAGATGTGTAAATCAATATATAGAACTTGCCCTAGTTTTAGGGTTCTTCCATCTTCGATACAGAATATACTACAAATGTAATCTTAATTTGGGTTTATATCCGGACACAGGTACAAACTACTTGGGCTCTTGTTTAACGCATTAGAGCGTAAAATAGGCCTCTGCGGAGGAGACAGTATATTCCATGGTTTACGAAACTGTAAAAGCCTGTCTGACCAGCCGAGCAAGTGAATATCGCATATGTTGTGTAGTAGTTTTCTTTCGGGAGGCGAATATTTGTCATAAAGACGTCTAGTTTGTTTTTGGTTTACTGTAATCAACCTTCTAAAAGCTTTGGATGCTGGAATAATCTCTCTCTCCCCCCTCTGGAGCAAAGGTAAAAGTCGAATTAAAGGTTTCAAATCACTCTTCGTTGCAAGCAGGACAAGTATCCATTTATCCAGTTACTACAGCTTTGGCCCAATGCCTGCAAACATTGCATATTTCTGTGTCCGATAAAGTATTGTGCGAAGGGTCCCATGAAAAAATGGGATCAGTTGTTACAAATGAATCTCATGAGATTACCCTAATTTTATGTATTAGCTTCCGGACGTCTGCTTCAGGTTCTACTAAAACAAACAAATCTTTATTTTTGTGCTGGTTTCTTATTTGCTCTCTTCTTAATTAACAACCTACCTGTGTCTTATCATCACATGGGACGACACTCAATTATATTTGTGTTTGTAATACTTGTTCGACTCTCAAAATATAACTTTATCTTATCATGCTAACAAGTATAAATTAACAATAATACTCCCGGTGGTTATGATAATGACTTGAATTTATGTATATTGTCCAATTCCAAATCTAAACACAAAATAACAATGGCCCCATTATTTTCAATTACGCCATATATGTCATTAAGCTAATCCAAGTTGACCTACAATTTCATATTTTTTTTCTAAAAAAAAAAGAATTTTGAAAAAATCCATTTATATTATTGAAAAATTAAAGATGGGTTCTTGAAGAATGTCGACATTTATCCAGAACGAGTGCAAAATGAAATGATAAAAAATAGAAGGAAAGTCGCACTCTTATGATCTTATCTATCCTATGACCGAAAGGAAAGTTACATGAACCAATTATTTGTTAAGGCAACCACCTGACCGCATCGTCCAAACTAGTTTTCATTTCTTTTCTTGTAATTTCACGTGGACTTGTTTCTTTAACTTCTCTCGTTTGGACTTCTGTCATGCGTCATGCTTTAATTAATTATTAATTAATACTAATAATAATAATAATAATGCAATTTCGAACTCAATAACATTGACAGGTGGCACTGAACTGCAGACCGTAGCATGTCTTTTCGCTTTTTTTTTTTTTTTTTTTTTTTTTTTTTTTTTTTTTTTTTTTTTTTACAAGAGAACGGTAAGTTTTTTTTTTTTTTTTTTTTTTTTTTTACAGAGAACGGTAAGATTTATTTGAAATTGATGTATGGATTATTCCACGTATCATGTTAATTCATAACGATTTTTTTAAAAAGATTTATTTGAAATTAACGTATGGATTATTTGAAAAAGATTGTTAGAATTTATTACTGGGAAACAAAATATCGCAAGTCAGCAGTAAACCTTGACCAATGACCATAATATAGCAAAGCAATAAATTTTATTTGACTGAGGTTTGATTGTAATTTCTTGGACGAGAAAAATAATGATAATAATAATGATGATGATAATAAATTTGAAAACGACGTGAGAAGTGAATGTTGAGTTGACCTGAAATAAGGCTGAGATATATATTATAGACCCATAATAATACAATTGCAAAAATAGAAAAAGGAAAAAAGAAAAGATGGAGATAAGAGTAAAATAAATGAGATATAGAAATAAAGTGGAAATAAGAATGATGGGTGTGGAAAGGAAACTAACAAACAAAGCAAATCCATGCAAAAAAGGTATATACAGAAGTAGTGGAGTGGAGCCAAATCTCCACCAAAATATATGAGACAGAGAGTCTTGAAGATGAAGATCAGAGCGATATGGTTTGTTCTGCTATTGGAGGGCCTACCACAACTGCCTTTTTCACAACCATCATATTACAATTAGAAGATACATATGATATGAGTGCTTGCTTTTGCGTTTTAGGACAAAAAAAAAAAAAAAAAAAAAAAAAAAAAAAAAAAAAAAAAAAAAAGAAAAGGAAAATTTGTAATAACAAAATTTGTGGAATGTAAGAATGCGTTGTTTCTTAAGCTGACTAAGAAGAAATAAAAAAAAAAAAAAAAAAAAAAAAAAAAGAAAAGGAAATTGTAATAACAAAATTTGTGGAATGTAAAGAATGCGTTGTTTCTAAGCTGACTAAGAAGAATAGAAAGACCAAAAGAGAAAGAAACCTAAAGAAGAGTTTGGAGAAGATATGGTGTGGCCAAGCATCTACAAAAGTATTTTATGTGTATATATATATATATATATAGCGAGAGAAAGAAAGAAGAAAGGTAAAAGATATCTTGTATAGAACTTTCTTGCACACGCACAACCATGACAATTGCCATGTCTCTCAATCCAACCCACACACTGCACACTACACTAGCTTTAAATTTGCTTTTCTTTTTCTTACTTTTCTTTGCTATTTGCTTTGGATGCTCACATAACGTTTTCTTGGCCATGACCCTAATTATATCTATTCGTCTTTTATTTCTTGTTCTCATTCATACATAGTCAACATATTATATGTTTTAAACGTAAAACAAAAAATAATACTGGGTATTTGTTTAAAATAATTAGGATTAATTTGAATTAGTAAAATATATCATGAACATATATATATATATATATATATACACATATACATATAGCTTTGCTACTAAGGAAACATCAATTTTAGGGGTTACGTGTTTTATTCGAATTTTGGAAACTTTTTTGTTGTCAATGGATTTTTTGAATTTTATAAATTAAAAAATATATGTACACCCACCAAAATCTACAAATTAAAGTGATGGATTGACAATACAGTGTTGATGTTTTTCTAAAGAATGGAATATATGTTTATATAATTCTTGCAAACCTAATTAATTAAGTAAAATCTCGAGCAAATTAAATTAAGAAATTAAAATCATCACTGCAAATTAAACGGGCACCAAGTTTTTTTTTTTTTAATTTATGCTTTTTTTTTTTTTGCAACATAGAATATGTAATATACAATAAAAATTCGATTGGAAAGTGAATGTGAATTGAGTTTAGATGGAAAGAAAGGAAATAGCTGTTCAAAAATTAGACCCGCAGGTGGGTACCAACAGTAGCTTGATTATGAAATTTGAAGAAGACAAAAGCTGGTGTTTGTGGGCAAATGTGTTTTTGGAGTGTTGTTAGCATATATTTTTGGATATTTGCTGTTGAAAAATTGGAAATGATAAAAAATCCCTGAGTCCTAGGACGAGGCTTCTTCAAGACAAAAGTGCCTACCTCTGAATTTCTTAATGAAAAGTTGATTATCATTATACTTTCCATTATTTTTTCAGAGCTTCAAAAAAGCGTTTTGCTTTTATGGGCTTTCATGTATTATATAGAAGATGCTCTTTGAGAATCTGCTTTGGGCTATTGATTGAAGTGACTAAAGGCAACAAACAAACAATGCCTTGTGCAACAACTCCGTCCAAACAACCAACCGAGAGATGAGAAATAGCGGCTTTGAATTTGATTTTTATGAGAAAAAGAAGCTCTTTTTTCTACAGATTTGCTTATGTTCTTTCCCTTTCTTCTCTCCACGTAACCCCATAAAAGAAAAAATAAATAAAAGTTCATCTATCTCAGAAAAAAGAAAACCCTAAATTTCTTGCTAGAAGTATATATGTAACTCTTAATTACAGTTTTATCTCTGTTGCTTTATTAAAAGTTAAAAGATAGGAGGTACTAGGGTTATTTTGTGGAGGGCAAAGGTTGCAGCTCTTGTCAAGACCACCATTATATATAGTCCGACAATGACTATACAATACTATCTCCCTTTTGAAAGTTTTTATCATCTCTACCAATATGGACATTCTGTTGTTTCAAATTCAAATTAAACTATTCAAATATAAATATTCTTCTTTAATTCCTCTTTTTTTTTTTAAGCTTATTTGTCAAGGGAATAATTATATGCATATATATAATTTAGTTGATATTTTCATTTTCTATAAAAATATAAAGAGTGAAAGTTCTAGGATTTGATTCTTTTCCATTACTTTTCCACCGTCGATGTTTAACCTAATTAACAATACTCTTATTATTTTAATTAAAAACCTCTTTTCCAAAACTCTTACTTAAATTTAAAATGAGATTTCTCATTTAATTAAAAATAACTTGTAAATAATAATTTTACATTATACAAAATATATTTATTTGATAATATATATGAATTTTTAGTCTCAGTTTGCTCAAATCCAAAATCCATCTTATAGTTCAAATCTATCGAGGGGCTAATCATTTTGCTGATTGGCTTTCTAGCTTTGCATAAATAAACCCTCTCCATAATCACGTTTGCCATGACTATTCTCCTGATTTATATATATAGTTAGATTCTCCATGATGATGCTGCTGATGTTGCTTGTAATTTATGTTCTCTCCTTTTTGTGTTTTTATTAAAGCTCAACAAAAATTTAAGGTTGTAATGAAATTTTTAATGATTAAGGATTGATTTATGCATTAAGTGTTATTTTTTTCAGAAAATGAAGATTGTTATAGCTAAAATTCAGACATTGAAACTTTGACTTGCATTCGATAAATTATTAAAATTCAAAGTCTATTATTAAAAATTAATTAATTCTGGAATAAGTAAATAATAAAATAATGCAAGTTGAAGTGGAGTGTTCAATTGAATCACACAGATTGTACCACCCAATTTTAAACAGACACACAGTTGTTGCCCATAAACAGAATTGATCAAACGGTGAGGATCATTTGATCATGACAATTCACCATGTCTGATTACTGATGAGATCATGTTAACTCACTGTCTCTCGGCCCCACACAGCTGTTTCATTTTCCCGCCGTAGATTTTTGGATGGCAATCATCCAAGTGTACGTGCAATCGTCAAGTCTTATTTGTTGCATTGACCGTACACGTGGCACACCTAAGATTGTGACCATTCATTCTGCTTTCTTGGGTCCCACTTGGTAAGTTGCTTGAGGTAGAGGAAGAGATGTATCTATCCACTTGTCATTTTCAGTGTCGCTGTCCCCAGCAATTGCAGCATATGAGACAATAAGTCTCAATCGTTGGATTGGTCTTTTGGTGCACTCTCAATAAGAGTTTTCTCTTTTTCGCATGTTCTGATTTTTGAATGGTGGATTTTGGGTCCCATATTAACTTTTTTTTCCAATGAGTGCTTTCCACGTGTAAATCATCACTGTTAGGATATATTTGTTCCATCCGCAAATTGCATGTTACCGAAGCTCTAGTTCTTTTTTGGTAAAAAGAAAAATATATTATTTATTTTTTTCATTAATTAAAACAATTGAGAGATTTTTATTTAGGATATTTTAGATAGCCATTAATTGTTTTTCATATCAAATGTTTGTTTTTTATTTATTTATTTTATATAATTGGAAGTTGTGATCTCTTTTCAGATTACAAAATCGTAAATATTTAAATTTTTTATTTCAAAACTAAATAAAATTGTTTATTGAATACATAATCCAACTTTTTGAGTATTAAAGCTGTATCAATACTTTTCTTCGTTATTAAACAATTTTAAGTTGCCCTTGGAATGGGAAAAGCACAAAACACCTACCAATTCTGTTTTTTTTTTTTTAAAAAAAAAAAAAAATTAAACAATGTTTAAGTTGCCCTTGGAATGGGAAATAGCAACAAAACACCATTACAATTCTGTTTTTTTTTTTTTTTTAAAAAAAAAAAAAAAAAAATCAACTAATAAATAAATGGGCGGCTTCCAACTGGCAAAATCAGACTTCAAACATTGGGACTTCATTTGATTTTTGCTTAATTTAAAGTTAAAGCAGGTTATAAGTATGACTAATTGGTCGAATCCAGGACAAAAAAGCAATGAATGATTTTTTTTTTTTAAAAAAAAAAAAAAAAATTCAACTAATAAATAAATGGCGGCTTCCAACTGGCAAAATCAGACTTCAAACATTGGACTTCATTTGATTTTTGCTTAATTTAAGTTAAACAGGTTTAATATGACTAAATTGGTCGAATCCAGGACAAATAAAGCAATGATGAACCAGTAATAATTTTAATATTCAAAAACAAAAATAGCCTTTCGAATATTTTATTTCTTCTACTGAAGTCGTTTTCTCAATGTAGCTTCAGACCAAGTTTGACACTTGGCTCCATTCTCAAGTTTTTTAATAAGCAATTATTTAGGCTTTAATCAAGGAATTTAAAAATGAAACCAATAACTAACCTCTACACCCAATAGTTTAATCAAACATTTTTTAAATTTTCTTGATTTAATATGAAATAAAAAGTCAAGAGCTATTCACAGTAAATCTCAAAGAAAAAGAAGAAATTTATGTCATTTTCCTTTGGGAAAAACTATTTAAAGAAACCTTGTAATTGCATATTTACAGGCTTACAGCCATTACACATTATTTAATAAATAAATAAATAGATAGGCACCATCCCCATCTAGGTGATTGGACAGTGTTCCTAATTGGACCACTTCTCTACCCTCTAAATCGGACCACAGGTTCAACTGCTAACAATACCCTAATATCCCCAAAGCCTAACCGGATAACACAATAGTGAACTCTTGTTATTAAAAGTTTAAAATTAATAATAATTGATAGAAAATTTATCTAGAATTAACAGAGCGTTATTGGTATTTATTTCTGTCTCTTATTTAGAATAGTTAGAAATACTATAAATACATGTACTCAACCTCATTAGATGACACAATATAATTTATCAAATTCTCTCAATTTTACTCAAAAATTCTAATTTTTCCACTTTTATTAATTTGACAATATACACATTATTATGCTGATCATTTCGTGCAACCTTGAAGGATCCCGCACAAGAGTGGTATCAAACACTCAAAACAAGATCAATTGTATCCCTTACAATATAAGGGATTTGCCTTTGCCTCAGACAAAATATAAAAAAAAAAATGGATTTTTAGGTGAAAGTCTGACAAATAGACATCTACAGGAATTAGCTTTACACAAGTGGCCTTTGCCTTCGAGGCTCAGTTTATTTAATTGTACCCCAAGCAAGAAAATTTCTTCGGATCTTATTCATTTGAAAAGAAACGAAGGCAAATCACTTAAAAGAGTATTTGAACAAATTTAAAAAATGGCTATGCTGATTGAAGACCTCAATGCATACCCATGACAAAGAATTATAAGAATGGAAAATTATTAGATTCTATTAATATTGACCCACCACTTTCTTTTGCAAAATCAATGACAAGGGCGAATAGCTATACTCGGCTAGATGAAGCCTAGAAGATGCAACAAGCACAAACGAAAGTTTCACAAGAGAAGAAAAAAGAAGATCCTCCAAGGAGATCATCAACAAGACATGGCAAACCACATTTCGCTCGAGCTAATTACACAGCACGCACAACATACTCTCATACAAGCGATAAATGAAGGGATGCGCTGCTCGAAATAGCTTCAGAAGTCATATCAATTAAATGCAGAACTTTAATTAACGATTGAAATTGAAAAGGTAAACAACTTTTCAAATCAACTTTGCCGCCCGGCAAATAGGGTACACAATTCAATTAGGGCACCCGTGTACAAATTTAGCAAGCTTGACCATATTTCGGAATCACACAAAGGCGAACATAAATGTTCATTACCTTTGGGGGAACTTTTGATAGAAGATTTATATAGAATTGACTGAACATTACTTGGGCTGATTCAAAATAAGTAACACTCGGCGAAAGATCTTTATCATATAAGTAATGCTCAAAATTCTCATTCGGTATTTATTTCTATCTCTTACTTAAAATAATTAAAAATATTATAAATACATATACTTAGTCCGAATACAATACAATTTATCAAATTCTCTTAACTTTACTCAAAACTTTATTCCCATTTCTCACTTCAATCAATAATTAATAATTATATCTCTCTCATTAATGTTATGATTGTATTCAACAAAAGAAAGCTTAATGAATTTAAATAATTTAATGTGTAAATGAAGAGCTTCCAAGGTGCTGAAAAGGAAAGCCTTTAGTAATATAATCTAATCACGCAAAGGGTCCAATGATACAAGACCCATGTGATCTCATCAAGACAGGGCATTTAAACAAAAAAACACTAATCAAACTTTTGCGGTTCAATGTATAATAATACAAATGTTATATTTAAGGTCAAATAAATTTGCCCATTTGCTAATAAATTAACGAAATTAATTATCTAATGCACCCACCACCTTAACAGACATTTGGTGGCTAATAAAATATAATATGCATTCATAAAATTTAATACTAGATGCAACTATTAGACAGAATTTAGTCCAACATCCTATCATTGAGACCTTCACCGCCAATCATCCATGAATCTCTAGCACCTCAGGTTTCCATTCAATCTTTTGCTAATTTTCATCGGAAGACAAAGCTATTGACCTCTTTTTACCCAATAGAATAAGAAGAGAAGCTTATCTTTCAAGAACTTACGAATTGATTATGGAAAAAAAAAATTTTTGATTGAACAGCACAGTACATATGAACCGTTAGATCAAGGGCTAACTAACTCTTTTTCAGTTATGTTCATACAGAAATTATCATTTGAAATTGCAACCACACCAACTACATAGTGCATTCAAGAGTTAGCTCAATATATGCATCTCCATCGCATATTGCCCCAAACCCAAACTGAAAGGAAGGAGGACGTATTTACAAATTGAGAGCTTGGAGGATAAATAGCAAATATCAATCGCATTGGACAAGAAATTGAAGAAAAATTAAATACTAGCAAATAGGCAAAAGAGACTTGATTTCAAAAGGTTAACTCTTGATTTGTCTTTTCCCTTTGTTGTCAAATGTACAAGAGACCGTCACCACGTTAAAACAGGAGTAATTAAGCAATATCTAAAGTGACAGAATACATGAACACAGTCATTCAGTTACTAAAATGTTTTGGTTTCTTGACAGGAAACAATTAAGCCTAAAGCACATAGAAATTAGCGTAAGAGAACCAGCGACAACAAAAATTAAGAAAAGATGAGAAATTAAACCAGTAAGTTACGAGGAATCTCAGCAACAATGACTAATTGGTAGAACCAATAATTCTTTAATTCCTTAACACCTCCAAGTTGAAGCCGATATTAGCTCCTTTGGCTGCCAGCAAATTAAGAAATGTTTTGGTTTCTTGACAGGAAACAATTAAGCCTAAGGCACATACAAAATTAGCATAAGATGAGAAATTAAACCAGTAATTTCCGAGGAATCTCAGCAACAATGACTAATTGGTAGCCAATAATTCTTTAATTCCTTAACACCTCCAAGCTGAAGCCGATATTAGCTCCTTTCGCTGCCAGCAAAGAACCAGCGAAGACTGCCTCTTTTCAACATGGAATCCCCTAGCCGGAGTTCGCTGCACCAAACAATCAGCTTGTGACTCGGCAAAGTTACTGAATTGAATTGGAGTAAAACCAGACTGCAAAAACAGACTCTTCCATGGAGGTGTCCTATCAGGATGGCGATGACGACCCAGTACAATTTTTTCAATACCCGGTTGGACCAAGAACCTCTCAATTTTTTGCAGGGCTTCTGAGTTCATATTCACAGCTTCCAGTGATTCAAGCAGACTTGAATAAGATTGAATGGAATTATTTACATGGCTGGCAAATGGCAGATCTGTTCGGTCACACCCTCTGTCCAAAGAGACAACAATTTTAGGTGAGAGCTGCTTTACAAAGCGAAGTGCCACTGGAAGTGATGATGGGTAATTAGAGAAAGGCCCAATTGGAAGATTGACAACAATTACTTCTTTCTCTGATCCACGAAAAGGCATTGAATTCAAAGACTCGAAGCCTAAGATTTCAAGCTCAAACGGCATGTTGATTTCACTAGCAAAGATTCTTAAATTTTCTTGAGTAAAGCCAAGCTCAACCTCATCACGTGAAGAAGGAGAAGCAAAGGCAGTGATTCTAAGCGAAGGAGCACCTCCATTCCTCAAAGCAAGCTCTTGCATAAGAGAAGCCCATTGCCCACCAAATCCAATATCAAAATCAATAATATGAATTCTATCAAAACCCTCACAGGCCTCAAGAAGGGCTTGATTACAAGTAAAATTGGCAAATTGAAGGATTGGAGAGATCTCAGAAAAGGACTTGTAAGCTCCAATTTTGAAAATAAGACTACAAGGGGTCAAACTAGGTGAGTTGGTACCGTTGTTCAGGTGAAGGAGTAACTGTAAAGCTTCCTTGAAGTAAAAAGCAGCCCTAATATGAGGCTTACCGATGGAAAGAGAGAGCTTGTGATTGAGCCGCGCCAATATCCCTTGCGCGAGTACCGGATTGCCGGTTTCTATCAGCTCTGCTGCTTGGCATATTGGGTTTAATATGGCCTGTTGAATCTGTTGGGCCGCCAATTCGTCTGTCATAATTTTCTGCTTCATCATTGCTGGTCTTTGCTGTTGTAGCATTTGAAGCTGCTGTTGCTGTCGCTGGACAAAAAACTCTGGCCTTGCCATCTGATAGTTAGCTCCAACGGGCCCTGAATTAAGCCGCTTTGTTGGTGGTGGCGATAAAAGATGATGCTCTTGCAACTGTGCGTACGACAGGGGCAAAAACATGGCCGGATTCTGACCAAGCTGAGCTTGATTTTGGTTGATTATTATTTGCGGATTGAAAATCTGTGGCTTTTCGTCTGCAGCTTCAATTTGTGGTGGTGGTTGATTTTGAAACATACCCGGGAAGAGATTACCAGCTGAAGCAGAAATAACCTGGTTTGGGTTTTGGGTTAAGACCGGACCAATCCTAACATTGTGATTCAGAAGAGGAAACTCTGGAGAAGTTCCATGAACAGAAGAAGAAGAGTCAATGCTGTTCACCAAGTTGGTACTATTCATAGGCTCAAACCCAAAACCCTGATCTACAACCCCAAAACCCGCATTGAACTCCATATCTTGTGACGAGCCGCTTCCACCTTGCAAGAGCTTGTTCAAACCCAAAGATGGGTCCTCAACATCGCCCATAATTAACCTCAAAATAGACGGTTCCTGACTAGGGGACCCAGGCAATACGCCGTCCCAGTATTCCATTCCTAACTGCCCGCATTTTTCAGTACTAATATCAACAGAAGGATTTCCAGAAACAGCTGCTGCCACACCGGTGGTGGTTTCTGTAGAGGCGGCGCCACCACCGCCGTTACTACCGCCTTGTGAAGAAGACAGTGTTGAGGAGGATGTAGGGAGGGCTGGGACTTCTTCTAGCTTCAAGTACAGAGGTGGGCTCACTGCCCACATAGCAGCAATTATCTTTGGTGCTGCTGTTTTGCCACTTTAGCTGTTGTTGATGTTGATTTTGTGGAGGTAGTTGAGGAAATAAAACCGGAGAAGAAGAAGAAGAGAAATCTAGCACCCCCTTCCCTTGAAAATCCTCAAAGGATAGGGGCATGGCCTTCATCTAAGAAAATCACCAACAAGGACAAACCCAAGAACCAAAATCTCTCCAGTTTCCAAAATCAAGAACCAATCACCACTCCAAAAGGTTTCGCTTACAGAATAAAATAAACAGAGAGGTTGGAGTTTGGAGAAGACAAGAATTATAATGAGAAAATCAAATTAGAGTTATTGGAGAAGATAGTTTGCTAAATGCAAATCAGGAAAAATCGTCTCAGCGCACACCTTAGCTTGTTCTTCTTATTTCTTGGGCTTTTTATTGAAAGCACTACCTATCTCTCTTTCTTTAATTTTTCAGTACAGCATCAAGAAAAATCTCATTTTGGAACCATCTTTTATCTTCTTGGTTCTGTGGTTAACTTTGGTAGGTTTTCTTCTCTTCTCTACTCTTCTCTTTCTTCTGGTTTTGTAGTACTCTGTCTTTCTTCTGTTTCCTGCTATGGATGCGTGCAACATATAAAAGTGGTAAAGTGCCCTTCAATCCCCCCCTCTCTCTCTCTCTCTCTCTCTCTCTCTCTCTCTCTTTTTCATCTCTTGGTTCTCGTGGTTAACTTTGGTAAAGGTTTTTCTTCTCTTCTCTACTCTTCTCTTTTCTTCTGGTTTTGTAGTACTCTGTCTTTCTTCCATGTTCCTGCTATGGAATGCGTGCAAACAATATAAAAAGGTGGGTAAAAGTGCCCTTCAATCCCCCCTCTCCCTCTCTCTCTCTCTCTCCTTCTCTCTCTCTTCTCTCTCTCTCTCTCTCTCTCTCCTTTCTTTTTCTCTATCTTTTTTTTTTCTTTTTTTAAAAATTTTTTATTTATACTTTTTTTTAATGTGGCTTTTTTGTCTATATACGTAGTTATCTCTCCGGTAGGGTTTCTTTTTACTCAACCTATCCCATGCTCAATTTGATGGCGCGTTTAAACCACTCTCTGCCTAAAATTAAATAGATTAGGACAAACCTTCTCTCAAAATATTCTTCCAGTAATACTAATTCCATTTTGGATAGAACTTTATATATCTATGCTTGATTAGAAGTGGTATTAAGATAAATTTTTATTTTAATTAGTTAATTTTTATTAGCCAAGCCTCCAAAAAAATATATGTAAATGGATGATTAATGTTATAACTAACCATTTCAATCTATTGTGATTTGTGATTAATAACTAAACTAATAAGTTAAATATATGTATATTATTTTTAAAAAAATAGTTAAACATGGATATTAATAGTAAAGGCTTTTGCTGGTATGCATTGGGTACGCTCCTTAAAGCGAGTGGACTTCCCATTCGGGCAGTCCTATTGTTAATTATTTTCTTTTACAGAGACCAACGAGACAGAGAAAAGGTGATCTGATTCAGATTGTTTTTGTAATTTATACATATTTCCTAAAAAACCCCTCCAAACTTTCCCGCTATCCAACCAAATCCTTCCTAAAGAGCGCAGGTAAACGCAGGGGTGTTGTTGTAATCGCAGAGAAACAGGTTCTGCTGGCCTGGATTTCGAAACTGAATCTGACGACCCGAGATAACGAGTGAGGCTTTTGCGAGTTTTGAAAAAATCGAGACAGATTCAACGGTTGAGATAATTGAGTTAAAAGTGGATGGCCGTGATTTACAGTTTGTCCAAAAACAAGAAAGAAAAAAGAAAATCAGTTTTTGGTCCAAAGAGCCTAGTTCGGGTCTTCTTGACCAATGGCTTTGGGTTCGTTGGACCAACTGTCTCTTTCTAGCGCCGGTAAAAAGTAAAAGTAAAACTGAAAATAATTAACATGACAAGCCTATTTCACTGTTCACTGTTCACTGTTCAGCTGCCCCGGGAATTTCAGTAAATTTATGCGTTGGAAAGGGATGACAGTGGTGGGCAAAATTTCGTTGGTAATGGTAAGTAGTATTTGTTACCATTGATTTTTTTTTTTTTTTTTTTTTTTGGTAAGTAGTATTTGTTACCATTGAATTTTTTTTTTTTTTTTTTTTTTTGGATATTTTTTTTTTTTTTTTTTTTTTTTGGATAATTTTAAGAATTGCCCTCTTTTATATTGGTTTAACATATTAAAAATGTTCTTTAGGGTTAAAAACTAAAATTTTCAATTCAAGCTCACCTTTTGAACTATACGAACCAAATTGAATTTTAAATAAAAAACCTAATAAGATATGAGGTTAAGAAGAAAGGATGGTTTACAGCGGAAAAATATTTTTTTTTTCTTTTCCGTCAATCTTGATATAATGCCGCTATAAGCATTTCATAAATAATATTTCTAGATATATTAAATAGATATAAGAAAATATATCTTTAAAATCACATAATCGATTTAAAAAAAAAAAGAAAAAGATTGAATGTCTCATGATGTTTGAGTTAGCCATTAAAATCAGCAATCCAATTATTGAAGAGTTGTCTTCTATTACAAATGGTCTTGTTTTCCTTTTATATATAATATATAAAAAATATTGAATATGAAAGCATAGAGAAGTATATTATGATTTGACAAAAACCAAAGAACATTCGCCTAGAGGGATGGATGAATAGAATACAAGTCAGCTTCTTTCAATTACTTAAACACCCTCCCTCTAATATGAGTAATCTTTAATTTATTTTAAATCATAATATTAAGAACTATTTAAGTGCAATTATAAAATGTAAAAGCAAACATTTTTTTTTTTTTTTTTTTTAACTATTAACAACTAATTAAGATTGCCAATTATAAAATCGTAAAAGCAAACCTTTTTTGTTTTTTTTTTTTGATATTTGTTTGTCACCAAGCCAACCCCAAAATGTTGCCAAACCTCTTAATTGAGCTATATTATGAAGTGAAATTGGAAAATCAATGGGTATAAAACTATGCATTTTTTGCTTTTTCTTAAAATTATTGAGGAGTTGTTGCATGCTCTTAAACTCTTCTTATTTACTCACTGCATCTGTTTAGACTTCAATTGTGGTGTTTGTTTCGTGGGTAAATTTTGAACAAAGCAACAGTGTAGATATGTAGTTCTTCCTTTTCATAAGACAGCTTTGCCCCACACCATGAAGATCTGACCTCATTTGTGATTAATATGAGAACTTGTGGACATACTAAATGTCAAACATTTTTTTTTTTTTTTTTGATATTGTATTGTCACCAACAAACTCAAAATTGTTGCATTTTCTTTTCATATGAATGTTGCTCTCAAATTTCTATTTTTACTCACTGCATCTGTTAGATTCAATGTGGGTTTGCTCTAAATTTGCAAAAAGGCACAGTAAATGTAGTTTCCTTTTGCACTTTGCCAATGAATGAATGATAATGGAAGTGGACATACTATTTTATGAGAGACAAAAATAGAAACCCAAAATCAAAAAAGAGCAACATGGGAAGTGGAAGAAAATGAATAGTTTAATATAGAAATATAGGAAAGGGAAGAGGGGACATGCTTAGGTTTGTAATGAATTGTTTAGGGCAACCATGACTTGGACATGTCAGGAAATAAGGTTTAGTTATCTTTTCAATCCCATGTGAAGCCTAACAACAACTCCTACCCTCTTCTCTATCATATGAAGTGTAAAGTGACCCAATCTCAAAGTCACTTGGCTTTGTTTTGCCTTCCCTCTTGAGTTTTCTATTCAAATTTTCGAAATTTTTATATCCCCTCTTTCTTTCTTTCTTTCTTTCTTTTTTTTTTTTTCCTCCAATTTTCTTGTCCACAATTTTTGTTTCTTTGTTGGCTAAAAGGGTATTGGTCTTAAGTTCTTTTCTCTCTTCTCAAGACACCCTACGTCTCAAGCAACACAAATTGACACAAGAACGTTTGCCTAATTAACCTAGCCAACCATACCAAAGCTAAAGCATTTCTATGTCACTTTTCCTTTTTTTTTTTTTTTTTTTTTCTTTTTTTTTTTTTTTTTTTTTAAGGCTTGTGCTCTGATCAAGAAAGTTTTCTTTATGATTAGAGGGAAGACTGATAGGAAATATGTATATCTCCTCCTTTTTAAAGAATTTTTCAATACCATTATGCACATCTATGTATGTTGTCTTTTTTTTTTTTTTTTTTTTTTTAAAGCTTGATATTGCTTGATCAATTGAAAGTTTCTTATGATTAGAGAAGACATGATAGGAAATATGTATATTCTCCTCCTTTTAAAGAATTTTTCAATACATTATGCACATCTATGTATTTTCTTGTCAATATATATGCCGCGATTGGAATGCAATTGAAAATAAATACATAAAGAAAATGCATAATCCAAGTTATTTGGCAAACTTTCTCGGAACCAACCCTTGCAATTCTAAATCACTAGTAGATAAGAACATGGACAATCAAAACTAGAAATTTGGAGATATACATGCATGCATTAACAACTAAACATATGATGTGAGTTATCGTTGAGACTATAAATAAAATGATTAGGAAATAGTTGAGTTTTATAAAAAAATAAGTTGTTTTAATATTAAAAAAATTATATTCAACCTAGCTATTTCAAGCTCGGTCCAATTAACTATTTTAATTTTCAAAAAAAAAAAAAAAAAAACTGGCATTGCTAATGACCTTTAAGCACCCAATATCAAAAAGTCAAGAGTTCTATTTGCGCCTAAATATTTTTAAAAATTATATTTATCCATAGAAGATGTTACAATTTCATATAGATGTATGTATTATTTTGAGTTGATGTGTCAATAGAACCATTCATAAATCAAACTAAAAAAAAGAATTTTAAAATATTTTTCCCATTTATCTTTTTTTTTTTTTTTCCTAATGGATAGTCTGAAATATTACATTTTTATTTTTTTATTTTTTTGTTTGGTCGGTGCGTAGGACTATAAACCCGGTGTTGGGCAAGTCAATTAAAAAAAAAAAACGTTATCGTGCTTATTCTCGAAAGTAGACTGACGTGCGTTCTAACTTCTAGTTCTAAGAACATGATCATACATACAGCAGGATATTGTTGAGCCCAAACTATGATTTGGGCTTACTGCAAAAGATTAGTAACTCTACTGGGCTGGATTCCTCGAGCCCGTCCATCAGTAAAGAAAATTCCCGCCCAAATTCTTTGGGGCTGACGTGGCAATTTTTCATGGGTAATTTCACGATATTACGACACAATCAAGGGCACCGCAGAGAATTACGAAACCATCTGTCATTAATAAGTATTAAATATTTTTCTTTAGAAAAAAAAAAAAAAGAGAAATATTAAATATTTACAGGCATCATCTGTTCATCACTTGAATTCTAATCAACTGATCTTTCTCTTCTAATACCCAATATCTCAAACTCAATCACTACATTTGGTCAGTCCTTTTGATTTCTCGTCCCGTAATTAGTTGTATGTTTAATAAGCCTTCATTAGCTGGTCTTATTCCATGGAGCTTTCTGTCTATTTCGTTCATTCAATCTTTTTTTCCCTTTTCGCTTTCTTATTGATTCAGGATTTGGTATGGCTTTTAAAATTATTTGGTTTAATTTATTTGATTCTATACTTACAAGCTATGCTTTCGATATTATGCAGGAGTTTGAAGGAGAATGGCCAAGAGCAGCTTTAAGCTAGAACATGATTTTGGTATGATTTCGATGTCTATGTTTTAGGTTTCATGGGTAATTTGTGCTGCATAATTCACAGTAACCCTAATCTTCGTTTTATTTGGTTTCGTCTTCTGTTTCTGATTGTATATTACTCTGTTGTCTCTTCAGAGAAGAGGCGTGCTGAGGCTATGAGAATTAGGGAGAAATATCCAGATAGAATTCCGGTGAGAATCGATCATTAAATTTTCATCAGTTAGTTAATTCTTCAGTTCTGTATGAAAGTTGTACATGAATTGTCCCATCCATTGAAAGATTAGGATTTTGTTGTTTACTATGGAGTTTGGGTTTATCAATTTGATGTAATGAATTGGACATTTTTAGGTAATTTAATGCAACTATAAAGAAAACATTATGTGAATTGGTCATTTACAGCATTGATGCATTGAATAAGTATAACACAAAGTAGCATACGCGTTAGTTTCATGTGAAGATTCCTGCTATGATTAATCACAATAGAAGATTTTGCTCTCATGTTAAAAAAAAAAGCCTTTTGAAATGATTTTGAAGTCATTTGTAATTTTGGGTTTGTACTAGTGGAAGCTTGATTATCTGTTGGACTTAAATTTGTGGCCAACCATTGCTTTTTATTTATTTATTTATTCATTTTTTTATAAGAGGGATAAAGGGAAGAAAAAGGAAAAATAGTTACTTTTTAGGAGAGATGACCATCAATGATAATCTATCTTGCAGCTTAGTTGTTCTTCATTCACTTTAATGTACTACTTAGATAGAAGACTGCTAAAATTTTTCTTAAATTGTTTGGTTGTGGATTGTCAACCCAAACAGTAAATTGTCCACTGTAAGTATTATAAAATGGATTACTGCTTTCCTATAGGTAGCATCATTTTGTACCTTTGTATTCCTTATTTGATTCTATTGGTTCTCTTGCACTTTCTAGGTAATTGTTGAGAAGGCTGAGAGAAGTGACATTCCTAACATTGATAAGAAGAAGTAAGAATCTGTTTCATGCGGCAAATTCTTTTCCCGTCATGTCGCTGTGATATGGGCTTGAATATTGTAACTTTCATCTGTGATCAATTGTCAACTTCATCATGATTATCATTGAACTTTGTTCTCTTTCCCTCTCTTGCACATGTGGCTATGCATGCTTGATTTGACATGTGGTTAGAAGTGATTCAAAATTTTTGTTCTGCATAGTGAAATATATTCTCTGTTGTTTCCCATAATTCTCATAGTGGACCGTTTGACCTCACAGCCTGCATTGTTTTTATAGAATGTGGGCTGTGGACCCAACATAGACTAATTCTTTCATGTTGAGAGCACGAATGATATCACTGGTAGAGTGAAATCATTGCTAGTAAAGGGTTTGATGGATATAAACTGTTACAATGTTTGTATGTATACATCTTCAGTTTGACTTTAGTTGAAATTTTACAGATACTTAGTCCCAGCTGACCTGACAGTTGGTCAGTTTGTTTATGTGATCCGGAAGAGAATTAAACTGAGTGCAGAAAAGGCAATCTTCATATTTGTGGACAATGTCCTCCCTCCAACGGGTAGACAGTTCTCTCTCTCTCTCTCTCTCTCTCTCTCTCCCCCCCTCTTTTGTTTGCATATACATATAACTGTTTGGTTTCAGTAATTGGAGAATTTATTGGACATGACATGCATAATGAATTTTTGATTCAGAATGTATCTGATGTTACTCGAGATCTGTAATCAATCTAACCAAATAATTTTACTGTCAAAAATAGAACTGTTCTCCTTTTGTTTCTTCCTCATTCCCCTTTCCCCTTGTCTTTTATTACATTCTAAAACAATCATTACGACGTGTGCAGTGCATGTACATTCACATTAATATGTACATAATTTTCTATAGTAGTCTAACACTCCAAAACCAGCTCATCTGCAGTGCGAGTTGATATTCTTTTTGAGTTTATTTGCATGTAGCACCTGCAGTTAAAACATTGTCATTTTGTAGTTGTTTCTAAAAATGACTAGCTTTGAAGTAATTGTTTAATTATGACATGTTGCAGGGGCAGTGATGTCTACTATCTATGATGAAAAGAAGGATGAAGATGGATTTTTGTACGTCACATACAGTGGAGAGAACACTTTCGGGTGGCAGATGATACTGTAGATAAAGTTCTTTCCTTGTATTCCATTCTTTGTGTTGCTGTCCAGTATGTTTCTCATCATAATGACTTGGCAAAATCTTTGCTAGTGACTAGTCTCATTTAGTTGAAAGGCTATGATATCAAGCCTAATTTCTCAGACCTTGCCTGTCTTTCTTGTACAGATACATATCCTGTAAATTCTCTTCCACCAAGTAAATGATGTCAGCTCCTATATAATTTGAATTCGACTAAAATGTGATTTCCGTAAATCATCTCTGCTTGTTTAATACAAATGCTGCACAATAGGTGGGTTCATTTGTCTTCTATAATTGGATTTTTAAGGTGATAGAGAGAGGAGTTGAATTAAAGTTCTGATGCGAGTGACAAGCTATTGATGATAACGATGTCGTTTAGCAACTGAAACTGGACCGCTCCCTCACCTCCCTAACAAAAGCCGACGATGCGAGATTGAGCTGTAATGCCGTGGGGACAACGCGGCGATCAAAACGAGAGTGCTCGACTTTTATGATACAGTGACCGAGTTGGAGCGATTGTCAACGCAGAGTCCGAATCCCTAACCACCTTGAAAGGCGGGCCCTGTCGCGCCGTCGATCATGGACACTTCCAAAACAATACCAGTATGCAAACAAACAAACAAACCACTACGAGTTAGGATATTTCATGCTCATTGTCTTCACTTTTTCAAAATAGAAAATATTAACAGCGTTCATGTCATGAGTTGTCTTTGGTGGACCACCACCAACATGGGTTTCGGCGGCCCATGTACACGTGGCAATCCAAATGAACCACATGGGCTTTTGCCACGTGTTAGATATGGCCGGTATTGACGGTTAGGGCACTCTTAGGTGTCCCTTGCTAAAGGAACACAGGACGGGTGGATCCATGAGCCATTGTCTCCTTTCTACCTTTGTCCCTACTCCTGTAGGGTCCTTTTGTGTCTGGTTGATCATGTGGATATCACGCATTAATCATGATCAGTCGATTTCGCGTCTCTTCTGTTTGGCAGCAGTAACTTACTACTATAATAAGAACTACTGCTAATAAACAAGGTTAAAATATATATATATATACACTCTTTATACTGTTATATAGTCTTTCCTTCGTTCAAAAAATAAAAGATTATCATTCAAACTTAATATCTAATTCAAATTCATACTACAATAGTAATTAATTTTTAATTTCAAATTAATTGAAATTGGCAATGTAAATCACCCGTGTCTATTTCGATTTGCATAAATCTTTGAAATTTTAATACAACATTTCTCCTTGGCATGAATTTCACTAAATATTATCTATTTAACGTTTACACTCATTTTCTAAAAGTATTGTAAATTCATTTTCAAATTTGATTCAATTTTACTTTTATGAAACCTAACTTAACATAATTAATATACAAAGCCTGAAATTAGACCAGTGATTTAATTACTTATGGTCAGAATGTATTACAGCAAAGGAGAATGATTCAAACTAATTTCATTTCTTTTAAAAGATCTGTCGACAAAATATTAATTTCAATAAAAATGGATTAGAAGAACATTCAGTTTCAGATTAGCCTTAATCGCGGACTAACTACCAAAATTTGAAGGACAAGCTCTCATTCCCTTCTTAAGAGAGCTAAAACGCAAATGCTTTATAGTTTCATTTCCGTTGGTAAGATGAAAGACACAACAAAACAACCAATTTCTTACATATGAAGAATATCACTAAACTTTCCAAAACTATAAATATTTATTTATATATACAATCAGATACAAAAATAATTACCGGACATTCACGCTTATAGTTACAGTATAAATAATGACCAGACACTGTCAATTTGTCATGGATATACGTCTGGCGTCCACATTTACTTGCCTTTTCTTTTCTTTTATTTTTAATTTTAAATACAATTTTTTTACATAATTAATGTTGCAAAAAGGCTTTCTTCTTTTCATAATTTCACTAATAATACAATAATATATAGTCACTAAAAAAATCACGTTAATGTTTTCAAGATAAAAAGGCATGGAAGGGCAAGAAACAAGGAAGCATAAACTATGCAAGCAAGTGTTGAAGGTAAAAAAAAAAAAAAAAAAAAAAAAAAAAAAAAAAAAACACCAGACTCAATTCCAAACGGAGCCCAAACTTTAAATGGTATATTATGGAAGTGGAAATTGAAAACCATCCATGGGTATAAAAAACATGTTTAAGGTAGTTCCTAATTTTTGGGCTTTAAATGGTTTTCTTCAAGCAACAGCTTCTTTATTAAATGAGCTGGTCCAGTTAAAGAAAGGAATTATACCCTTCCTTATTTGTTTAGACATTTTGTTAACTTGTAATGTAATGAAAATTACACATTTTGTTAACTTGTAATGTAATTAAAATTACACATGTAATTTTAATTACATTACAAGTTAACAAAATGTCTAAACAAATAAGGAAGGGTATAATTCCTTTCTTTAACTGGACCAGCTCATTTAATAAAGAAGCTGTTGTGTAATTTTCATTACTTAAATTAATTTTATAATCATTACATCAAAAGATATATGTAAAGTTCATTACATTTCTCAAAGCCAATATCCATTCTCAACCACCACCACCACCATCGCAATCGCTGCCACCACCACCATTACCACAATCACCACAAACACTACACCACTGACAATGCAACTACCACTCTGCCGCCACCATCGTAACCGCCACTAACAATGCAACTACCACTCCACCGCCACTACCATCGTGACCACCACCACCACCAGTACTCCACCACTAACAATGCAACTACCACTCCACCGTCGCCACTATCGCAACCACCATTGCAACCACCACTCCACCCCTGCCGCCACCACCACTCCACCGTCGCCACCATCGCAACCACCATTGCAACCACCACTCCACCCCTGCCGCCACCACCACTCCACCGTCGCCACCATCGCAACCACCATTGCAACCACCACTCCACCCCTGCCGCCACCACCACTCCACCGTCGCCACCATCGCAACCACCATTGCAACCACCACTCCACCCCTGCCGCCACCACCACTCCACCGTCGCCACCATCGCAACCACCATTGCAACCACCACTCCACCCCTGCCGCCACCACCACTCCAACTATGCAAGGCAAGATGCTGGAAAGTTCTATCTCTCCCACTTTAAACCCAATACAAAACAAATAAATGGTCACCACAATCACCACCATTCACTCATTATCTTAATATTCCTTTATGTATATATTATAGGAATAGGAAAGTGAGATGAAAAAATCCACTAAAAAGATCAGACTAACAGAAAAATTCAGTTTATCTTCGGTTGGAAACATAGTATAGAAAGTTTTAAGTGTGTAATTGATGCTATATTTGATAATTTTAATATATTTTTTAAATAATTGTTATGTAACAAAAATTCTAAATTCTAAATTCTCTCAATTTTTTTATAGAAACTAATGTTTTAACTTTTTTCCCTAAACACTATTTATCTAAGTACTTCTTTAGCTTTGTATTTTTTTCTCGAAGATAAGTAATGTATTTAATTTATAATCAAGAGCACTTTTGTTTTTTTTTTTTGTTTTTTTAATAATTTGATCCTTAGTTTTTTTTTTTTTTTTTTTTTTAATTCTATCTAATCAATTTTTTAAAAAATGTTTAACTTTTTCACATATAGTACTCTTTAGCTTTTATTTTTTTCCGAAAAAGAGAAAAAATGTTTTGTTTATATATATAGTAAATTTTTTAAAGGGAAAATCTCTCTTTTGGACTATCTCTTCTTCTCTCTCCATATATGTACATGAACGCGCTAATCTGTGCTCTCTCTATCTCTTTTTTCTTGTTGGTGTTCTGTGTCTGGGGACCCAACTGATTAAGATTTGGAAAAAAGAAGGGACACTCCACCCCTGCCGCCACCACCACTCCACCGTCGCCACCATCGCAACCACCATTGCAACCACCACTCCACCCCTGCCGCCACCACCACTCCACCGTCGCCACCATCGCAACCACCATTGCAACCACCACTCCACCCCTGCCGCCACCACCACTCCACCGTCGCCACCATCGCAACCACCATTGCAACCACCACTCCACCCCTGCCGCCACCACCACTCCACCGTCGCCACCATCGCAACCACCATTGCAACCACCACTCCACCCCTGCCGCCACCACCACTCCATTGTCACTACCACCGATACCACCACATCCTCTCCACCACCATCACCACTCTACTACCACCATTGCAGCCACCGTTGCAACCACCACTACAACCACCACTGTTACTCCACTACCACCACTCCACCACCACCATCATCACGACAATCACCACTACCATAATCACCACAATCACCACCATCACATCATTATTAATTATTCTTTTGTATTATTATAGGAATAGGAAAAGTGAGATGAAAAATCACTAAAAAGATCAGACTACCAAAATTTCATATTGTAATTTAATTTATTCAATGAAAATATATAAAATTGTGTAACAAATTAATTTTCAATGACTTTAAATTTTATTTTGTTACATTATATTTTTTTCAGCTTTTTTTTTTTTTTTTAATTTTCTAGTCCAAGTAGTTTATAATTCTAAATAGTATTTAATAGCTTGATATAACGAATAATTTTTAATTCAAATATTTCTTTTTTTATTATTAATAATTATGTGGTGGTAGTGGTGGTGGTAGTAGTGGTGGCAGTGTGATTGATAGCGGTGGTCTGCTAATTACATTACATATTTACAAATAAACATAAAAATTGAATGATGATTTCATTGCATAAATTCTCTCAATTATATTCACCAAACATAGTAATGGAATATTAATTACATTTTTCATTGCATTACATTAAGCTAAACATAGCGTTAAAATAAAAGGATTAATTTCACTTTGAATAAAAAGGTGCCTAAATTTCAACTCATCTGCAAGTTAAATTAGATTTAGATTTCCACCAATTCTCTCTACTCCACCTCATCTTAATCTTTCGCCCTTTCTTGTTTTCTACATAAAAAAAAGTAACCCAAATTCGCTCTAATCTCATCAATTATTCTCTCGCGCAGACTAACTACTGAACTAGAATTAAGAACAAAAATCAAGAATAAGAACAAAAATCAAGAATAAGAACATAGGCATAAAGAAATTACAAAATCAAAGCTTTTTAAAGTTGGGATTAAGCTTGATCGCCTTGAAGCCTTGGTCCTTAACCCAACTTCAAAACTCTTCTTGTATGTGCCAATCTCTCTCCCTTACTTCTTGCTCTTCTGGGTCTTACTTTGTTCATCTTTCTAGTTTGTTTTTTTAAGTGTTTTGGATTTTTATTTGGTTGTACTTTGTACAATTATGTTTGCATTTGTTTGTTCTTTTGCTCTACTCTGCTCTTCTTTTTTCCTTTAAATGCATGGTCTCTTTCTTTTGATAGAAGCTACTCCTAGCATCTTTGATTCCTATTTCAGGCAAGTAGGTAACAAGATTTCTTAATCGTATACATATCTTTTAGAGATTTAAAAGATTTGAAAAATTGGCAAGGGGTTATCTATATCAAAAATTTAGAAGACAGGGAACTTAAAATCAATTTGTCAAAGGTGGATATCATAGCGCTAGAGTCGGCGATCAGTTTGTTGCCTTGTTGATCATTATATTGCTCAAATGAAGCTCAGTTGGGGCTAGTTTTCTATCGCTGGCTGGCTTTTGAATTTGATAGTTATGGTTTGATTTTTGTTTTTGGTTTGATTTTGATCTGTAAGTTTTTATTAGATCATGCATAACCATTATGCTGCATATTATTTCTATATGGGTTTATTATTAGTGATTTCGTAAGTGTACGGATCGTGCAAGTAGTATAATAAGATATCGTCCTCAAGAATAGGGGGACTGATTATTAGCTTTGAATTCAAGATGTATTGTCTAGACAATTAAATGGGTGAATCTTTCAAACCTAAAATGAACTAAAAGTAAAATAAGCAAGTAAACTACTGAAGTGAAAATTAAACAAGATTATTGTAATCAAATAAAGAAAGCATTAGTGTTGGGATCATCATCACACCACGAAAGTAGGTATTCTTATGATTTCAGAACGTTTGTGTTACTCGGAAGAGAGCATGAATATAAATGGATTCCCTTCAAGATGCATCCCTAATAGATTGAAAATGGAAATTTGAGCCTCATGTTGTTATTCAATGATGTTGATCCCAACAGTAGTGATTTTATTTGATTACATTAGTCTTTGTTGCTCAATTTTCACTTTAGTAGTTTACCTGCTTATTTTACTTTTAGTTCATTTTAGATTTAAAAGATTCACCCATTTAATTTTCTAGAAAATACATCTTGGATTCAAAGCTAATATTCAGTCTCTCTATCCCTGAGGACGATATCTTATTATACTACTTGCATGATCCATACACTTGAGGAATTCCTACTAAGTTTTTGGCATCGTTGTCGGGGATAAATGCTTCGGTGTTGATATTAGTGATTAGATTCATAGTGTTGATCTAGATACTTTGCTTTTATTTTTATACTTTTACTCATAGCTATTGTTACATATTCTGTTTTTCTTATGCATCTACTAATATTGTATGCCCAAATCTAGAAGCTTGTATTTGCTCCCTTTACTTCCTAAGATTGAGAGGACTGTAAGGCCCTTAAGGAGAACAAGTCCAAGATATCAATGAAGCTTCTCCAAGAAGAAGAGTTCAGTTGATCCCCAAATTGAAATTCTGAAGGAAAATATTGAGCAACAGGTGTCTGTAGAGGATTTTTTTTTTTTTTTTTTTTTTAATTCTATCTAATCAATTTTTTAAAAAATGTTTAACTTTTTCACATATAGTACTCTTTAGCTTTTATTTTTTTCCGAAAAAGAGAAAAAATGTTTTGTTTATATATATAGTAAATTTTTTAAAGGGAAAATCTCTCTTTTGGACTATCTCTTCTTCTCTCTCCATATATGTACATGAACGCGCTAATCTGTGCTCTCTCTATCTCTTTTTTCTTGTTGGTGTTCTGTGTCTGGGGACCCAACTGATTAAGATTTGGAAAAAAGAAGGGACACAAGAAACCACCCATATCTTTAAATTTTCTCCTACCCCATACATTTGCATGTTCTGCAAACAGAAAGTCTTTGACCTCTTGCAGTTAATGCTCGTACTACAAATACCACCATTATCACTTACGATCCTCAGTCGACAAGCTACAAAGTTTTTTCCTGCAACCTTGAACTCTATTTAGCATAGCTTGATATCCCCATCTTTCTTAATATGTCAATCACATATTTTTTTCTTGTTTTACTTTTGTGTCTTCATCTACAATCTTCATGTAATGCCAGAAGACTTGCTGCTACTGATGAGAACCTTAACAAGAAATTTCACATGTTAAATCAGGTTTGTGCAACTATATTCATACAGTTTTATATATCTGATTCAGAAACTTATTTAATCTTGCTCATACTGCTGTTATTATGTCAGCATATTAATGGTGAGAAGATGTCAGTTGCACCAAAGGTGGAGTTTTCCTCATCAAATCTCAAAGCTGCAGAAGCGTCAAAAGAAGGTAGCATTTCAGAGACTCATGATCGCCAGTTGGATGATAATATCGATCGTGAGAAGTTGATGAAGTCCAAAAAGGAGCTCAAAATGGCAGAAAAGAATGCAAGAAAATCAGGTGCTGTTGAAAAGGAGTCTGTTGTTTCAGTTCCATGGCGTTTGCCTCGTAGTAAACGCGAAGAGAATAAACAGCCTGGTTTCAACTTGGACTACTCACCACCGAAGACACACCCACCTTCACACAACTGAACCATATAGATAATTATTTTACAACACCAATTTTGCTATTTTGTATCAATACTGTCTCTCTATCCTTGATGGGTGTTCTTAATTAGTTATATATCATATGGAAAGTTTTCATCAAATATAGATCAATGAAGAACTTAAGGGATTCAGTGATAACCCTAGGGTTCTAATGCTCAATGTCAGCATATAAATATATGAAGTTATTATATATGGCAATATATATATAAGATCATATAACTGATACAGTAATGTGTTTAACCTACCACAAAGCTCTGATTAATGTGCATCAACTTGTTAAACATTTACTTGGTTTATTAACTATAGATCACAGAATTACGATCGTAATAGTCATCATTTCTTCTTCTTCTTCTTCTTCTTCTTCTTATGTTTGTTTGAAGTGATGGCCAGATACTGGTTATATTACTCGCAGTTAAATACAAGTTCCTTTTGCAAGGAATTGTCAATTGGTATGAAATAAGAAGGGTTAATTTTGCCAGTTCGCCCTCAGTTTAGTAATGGTTTCATTTTTAATTTATAATAAAAGAATATTTGCATTTTAATTTATGCAACATTAAAATGACTCTTACATATTAAATCGCAAAAGAATGTTAATACGAACGATAAATTTTAAATAAAAAATATATACTCGATCATGTTTAAATTTAATTAAAAAAAATTTGATTAATTGATTTACACTATAAGATTAATTGATTGAAGACTTTTTGGTGATGGTTAATCTAAAATCTTCTCAAAATTATTTTACTGTTACATCGTTGAAGTTTGAATTTTTTTTTTTTTAATTATAATCGATACAATAAAATACATTAATGTTAAATTAAGGGGACAATGGATGAAATTATCCCAAAGTAAAGAAAATATACTCTAGTAACATCACAGTGTATACAAGTCTCCTGAAAATAGATGATAAGACAGGTTAGGGATTGAGATCTAATAAGGGACATTAGATGCATCAATTCCTAGAATGTGTCTCCAGAGAAGACATTAACTAAGTACTTGGAAATCCGCATTGCTGATGTTGCTGTTACAAAGACAAACATCCCATTTTCGAACCTTAACGGAGCTCACACCTCACAATTCCGTGAATGTACGTAACGTTTTCCTATGAAATTCCAACTGGTTCCCAGTTTCCGCTAGACACGTTCCTCTGGACTCTACTTCACTCTGCCAAACTTTTATTTATTTATTTATTATTATTATTTTTTTAACAACACGTTGCCAAACTTAATCAATAATAGAGAAATAGCCTTTTGTTTTGAAATATATATTAAATTTACTGTGAATTGATTTCAAGAAGAAGTTAAGTACTGTCCCGTACTAATTTTATTATTGCTTGGATTGTCTTTTATGATTTAGTTTAATGAAATCTTTTATTTCTTTTGAACAAAAATAAAAAGTTTACAATCACTGAGAAGTGGTTAGTCTTTAAACCTCATATATTGTCAAAGGTATATGTGAATTATAATATATTAATATAACCGATGATTTTGTCAAGAAATTTCTCTCTATAATTTTTCATAGTAAACAAAAAAAAATTAATATTTTCTAATGTATAATATTGAATGTTAAAAAGCAACGTGTAAACTAGTAATTTTAATATTGTAATAAAATAATTTTTTAAATAACATTGTTATAGAATAAAAAAAATTCTACTGACATTTTTCCGTAAAAACCTATATGATAAAATAAAAAAAGACTTCCAAAAAAATTTGTTTTATTCAGAAGAAATGGAAAAACATAAACTTTTTTTTTTCTTGGTTTAATAATCACATCTATTCTTAATTATTGAAATAAGTTAAATCACGGGAGTTTGGGATGGTGTCTTTTCTCAAAAATACCCCCGCACAACAGCAAAATACTCTTCAGCGAAGACTATCCCTCGAGATTAGGGAGGGAAAGTTTTTCCTATTTAAATTTAAAATTGGAACTTTAAAATCCTTTCCCCCTTAAAACCAGTCCCAGTTCGGAAGTTCCTATTTCATAGGATTTGCCACAAGAACTTTTCAATTTTTGGAGAAAAAAAGAAGAAATGGCCGTGAATGAAGTTGGTTCCTCGCTGGATTCTCTGATATCTTCTTTTAACTCTCGAATTGTTGATCTTCAAGAACTCGTTATTGGTCGAAATAGTGAGTCAATTCGAATTCGATTATTTTGCTTTCTTCGTATTTGTATTTGTATCTACTTTGTTCTTACTTAGATCGAATTTGAGTTAGAAGCTCCAACTCAGCTTACGTGATCTACCATCTGCACAGTGTACGCAGCGAGCAGCATCACTGATTTGTCGGCGGTGGACGCTGCATTGAAGGCGATGGAGCTGCAGATACAAGCTATCAAGGACCGCTTGCGTGAAGAGACTGAGGCTATTCCAAAAGCTAAGGTAATTTGTTTGTTTTCCCTATATCTGGGCGTCAATTAGAGTTTATTCGTAGCTGACGAGTTGGGGCAGTTTTAAAATGGATTCAAGGCTTCAACATTTGGGACATCATAAATTCATATTCTGGGAATTGAATGTTGAATCGAACTGTCTAATGTGGCTTTCAGAGTTTAGATTGATTAAGATAATTCGTGTTCAAAATTATTCAATAATGAGATTGTGAACAGAAAAATGTATAAATTTAAGGTTTGGATTTCTTTTTTGAACAGAATAAAATTCCTGGTTAATTAATCTTAAACAATGCAGTGGAATTACTTAGTAGATTTTTTTTTTTGTCGTTATGTTCATTTGTTAGTCTAAAAATTCAAACAGAGAGAGAGGGGGGGTTGGGGGGGAAGTTAAGGCTTTTTGCGGTTTGATTTCTGCCTCCTGCTCTCAATCTTGTCCCAAGTTTCTTCTGATAAGAATCTATCTCTTTAACTTATTAAAGCTCGCTACGTTGTAAGCCGTAAAAATTTACGTAATTGATTAATCTTTCTGCAAAGAAGACACTCTTGCGCCTCCTGAGTTTGGGTCTAAGGAATCAGTCAAGTATATTTAGTCTACTTGTCCAATTTCGAATTCGATTATTTGTGCTGTATGTTAAGCTTTTGTTTCCCGAGTAAATAATATGGTATGTTTTGGTGTAACTCACTTTAGTCTCTATTCTTACTTTATATGAACATCGAAGTGAATTTTTTCGTAGTTATAGCTAGGGAACAATGGCAATCATCAGAAGACTGACAAGCAGAATTACATATGTAACCCAATCGTATTGCGCAAGGTGAACTCACTTTACTCGCAGCACTACCGTTAGCGACCTCTATGTAGTATGTTGAAACGAACAGCGTGAAGAAGCGCGATAGAACCTTGCTGATCTTGAGATTCATGAAGGATCGCGTGGCTCGCGTGGATGCTGACACTGACCGAGCTTCTCTCGGATAGGCGGTTATTTGCGCGATGCTTGGTCTATCAAATAGGGGTAGAAATACCTTATACAGCCGCTGGGTCTTATCAAAAAGTGAATTCCGCTTTAGTGACCACCGGTCCGGAAGTTAAGGAATAGTGTCTGAGTGTTCTGGTTCCCCTCTCCAGAAAAAAGACTTATAATACTTTACGTTGTATGTTTTAAATTTATTTTATGGTTTTATGTATAATTTTTTGGAGCCCACCTGTATTATATTCCACTGGGTGTTTTATGGGGCGGTCAGAAAAGTTATAAGAGAGGTATATTTTTTGTTCGTGAAGGCAATTTGAGAGAACGCTTTGTGAATAGGTTGGGTTATGGTGTGGTGACTAGATATAAAAGTATTAAGGGGTTAAATTTTCAGGGAGCTCTCTATACTATTTATCTTTATGGGGGACATTGCATAAAATTTATGACAAAATGTTTTTGTGGGGGAAAGGATTATTATAAACTTAGATTATTGATAGATACGAAGGAACATTTTGTTACATTTGAATGTGGCTTTCAGGAGGTATAATTAAGATATTGTGATTAGTGACATTTGAATCTCTAAAGCCATTTCATTGTGGTGAAAAAGATAAAAAGATAATCCAAATAAACATCGCCTATTAGGAGTTGTCTTTATGTGAACAGAATAAATGTTATTTAAAAATAATTAAGGGTTTTGATTTCTCTTTATGATTTGAACCACGAATTAAAAAATTTCCTCGAATATGTTTAATTTAATCTTAGAACAATGCAGTGGAATTACTTAGTAGAATTTTTTTGTCGTTTATGTTCATTTGTTAGTCTTAAAAATTCAAAAACAGAGAAGAGAGAGGGGGCGATATAATAACAGGGATGCGGGTTTGGGGTGGCCATGAGATGGAAGAAATGTCGAAAAGTTAGGCATCAACTTTACTTTATGGCTCTTTAGGGCTATGTTGAAAAGGCTGAACGAAGTAAACTCCTTTGTTTCCTTCTTTGATCTGTTAAAACAACAGGCTCAATTACTTCTTTCTTCACAGTTTGGTTAATGGGGGGGGGGGAGAGAGGAGAAATGGAAAAGTTAGGCAAATTACTTATGCTTAGGGCATGTTGAAGCTGAAGAAGTAAACTCCTTTGTTTCCTTCTTTGATTGTAAAGCAATTACTCTTTCTTCAAGTTGGTTAATTCCCATTCCGTTGTTGGTTAATTGTGTCTAAGCTGAGTTTAATGTTCTGATTGCAGAAACTCATTGCTGCATCGCTGCAGCAGCAGAAGAAATTGCAGAATATGTCTATTCATGTTCCCTTACATTTGCCAGAAAGAATGACCTTATTGAATATGGATACAAATCGAAGGTAATAATATTCCCGCATATTATATGAACACCTTTTTTCCCTTTCAAAAAAGAAAATTAAGCTTGTAATTCAACAGTTAGACTCTACTTTTGTGTAACAGTGCACAGCCTGAAGTCCCTAATCAACAACTTGGATTTGGTTCTTTGAAAAGCGAAGAGGAGTCTGCAGCATTATCCAAGGTATGTGCAATATGATGGCAAAGAAGCAACAGTGCCCAAGAGTTGTGATGGCAGAGTTTTGTCAAAAATTCTCATCTTTTAACTCAATTTAGACTGAGACAATTGATATTCGTATTTCAATTTACAAACTAGTGATTCACTTTGTAATTGTTTTCTTTGGATCAATGCATGCATATGTTTATGTACCTTGAAACACCAAGATAAAGAGCTAACATAAAACAACGAAGAAAAAAGTGCAAATGCTTGCTTATTGCGCAAATGTTTTATCTTACTTCTCTAAAATCTCATATTGCAGATGAACTATGAGCCTGTTCTGAAATTATTTTAATCACTTCTCTTATTTTTGTTAATTCTAGGAGAAAAAGGGTCGAGCATCTCCACCATTGTGGTATATAAATGTTGAAGAGCTGGATTCTCTGTCTTCGTGAGTTCATCCCAATTCCTTTCAATTATATAATTTTTATCCTCAGATGTGTTAGAATTGTAGCTATTTACCAGCTAGTCATTCACATCTCATGATTTGTCAATCAGAACAACTGCACATGAATTTTTTTTTTTTTTTTTTTTTTTAGGTTGAAATCAGTTTATAGACCATTGTCTCTCTTTAGGTATAATGCTAATTAATACTGTTTGAATACGTGTATATGATTGAGTTTAGGACAGAGACCTTTCTTCTAATGGATAACCTTATATACTTCTGCCCATATTTAAGTATTCTTCATGGACAGAAATAAGATTGCTATAAATTTTTACCACTATGATGATTTCATGACACAAAGACACTTAACTCTTTGGGATTGAGTGCGGAATGGGGAACTGGCTTCACAAGAAATACCACATTAAACTCTTTTTCAACTTCCACTGAACGTAGATACATGAGAGGAAGGCTCACGCTGGATAAGGTTAATGCTGCTATTAATGACATGGCAGCATATGCTGAAGCAAATGCTCAGCTCATTAGAGCCCCAAAGAAGAAGGTACTGCCAAATTTTGATGTGACTTCAATTCTTGGATTCTTATTCTTGCACCTATTGCTGACTTCCAAAATTTTCTTCATGAAGCTGGCAGAAAATCATTGGGAAAAGGCCTTGGTAAGTGAAATTAACTATGTAACACAACCTGTGATTTCTTCAAGCACTTTGTTCCTTTAAAAGGTAGGATGCTTCTCTAGAATTGCACGCTTCCCTGAGTTGCCACTAAATGAGGAGCTGATATGGATTGATATATTCCAGAAAACAACTAGATGTGGAAGCATGTTTCCATTTCTAACAGTTGGCATACAAATATGTTAGTGTTAATGTTATGTTCATACAGAAACTAGTTGTTGATTTTCAATGTTTTTGTGAAACGTGCAGGAACTAAGAGATATTGCAATGACAGAAACAATAAAGGGAAAACACTTTTTTCTTGAAAGTGACATAAAAGGGCCAACATTGAAGCTTGACAACACAGGAAAAGCTATACTGACTGTAAGTCTTCTTTCTATTCTTCTTTTTTAGTCCTTTATTATGTGGTAAAATTTCTACCCTGTTTGTATCTATTAAATTCAGTCACTAGTAGCATTCTTGGAACTGCCAAGCTAAGGCTGCTATTTGGTGCTTAGAAGAATTGAGCTTATTATAAGTTGGTATGGACTTGTACAAAATCAGCTTGTATTAGGGGGAAAATGGTCCAAAAACTAGAAAATTCTACGAAACTTATGCTGCTGCTATTACGAGAGCACAAAAAGATAATAGCTTTCGTGCCGAGTCATATGTGAATGAATGCCACCTACTCATCCATCCGCAATTTGATGCTTTCCAGGTGCTTCGTCATCTTGGTCGCATCAGTGAGACTCGTACTGGGCATCATCGAGTGATCATTCTTTTGAAGCCACAATAAATCTTAATTTCAAGGAGAGCAAGTGAATGGCAATAGCCTATCTGCATAAGAGGGGTATCTGTTATATATCTTGTTTAATAGTCCAAAATCTTATTTTAGTCTTGTAACGGATGAATTTCCTGTGGATTGACTGCGGACAATTTATCTAAACTAGTGAAATTAAATGAAGACTATAGACTGCATTTTCTAATAAACTTCTAACTGAATACCAGGAAAAAAGGAAAATAAAAAATAAAAAACAGAGAACTTGTAGTTTTGCAAATTGCACTGATTTCAGTTCTAGTTTATCGATTACTTGTGTATTTGTTTCGTAACTTTAATATGGGTCATCATTCTTATCCTAGTAAATAATGCGAACAATAATTTAAAAGTGAACCCAGGGCCAACCAGCTACCTGTATATTTGATGGCTTGGAAAAAAATTTAAAAATACAAAGCTTTTTCAACGATTCCATCATCACTTTGTTTCGGCCATTTTGTAAAACAAATGGCAGTTCAGATTTTATCCCATCCAAAATGATGACAAATACCCATATGCAGTGGATCAATAAAAAAATAAAAAGAAGTCAAAAAAATGGACTGAAGGAATGGAAGAAAGGGAACAAACTATGACAAGTGAAAAAACTAATAACAGGTTAGGATGTCTTATCGTTATACGGTGTGCAGAAAACTCCAAGATATGAAAATGGCATATTGCTGTATCGCCAGCTATGGAGGTTTTGATCCGATCCAATGTGCTCACATGACATGGGTCCTCTTATTATTTCTAATACTAAAAATCCTAAACAAGCAAAAACCTCCATCTATAAAAGCATTAAACCTATTTCACTGCAAAGCACCAACTAAAACATTCCATCTTTTAAATATCCCAAAATGGGTTCTAAGGCAATTGCAAGCACCGCTCTTCTTCTTTCACTTAACCTTCTCTTCTTCACTTTGGTTAGCTCAACCCATCATTATGTCCCATGTCCTCCAACCCCAAAGCCTCCAAAACCGCATCCAAAACCACCAGCAGTTTTGCCCTCTTGCCCAATTGATACCCTAAAGTTAGGTGTATGTGCTAACTTATTAAACGATTTGGTGCACCTTGTTCTGGGAACCCCACCAAAGACACCATGCTGTCCTCTCCTTCAAGGCCTTGCTGACCTTGAAGCTGCCGTTTGCCTTTGCACTGCTCTTAAGGCTAGCGTTTTGGGCCTTAATCTTAACGTTCCTATCTCCTTAAGCTTGCTTTTGAATTACTGTGGACAAGGTGTTCCTGCTGGATTCCAGTGTGCTTAACTAGCATGGGAAAATTAATATTTCTAGTTTCTTTTTTTGGTTTCAGGGCTTGTTGGGATTCGTTTTTCATATAGATGAGGTGAAATGTCTCTGTCACCATGCATCTAGCTAATGGGAAAGAAACAATATATGTTCACCATTATTCAATAATGCTTTGATGGGATCCTTATTTTTGTTTCTCTCTCTAAGTTTAAATGAAACAGATATTTTCTTCTTATTATTTTTTTTTAACAAGAGATAGATGTTATCTTCTATACTCAGAGAAGAGAGACTGTGGGAAGCAGAGAAATCTTTTCTAAATTCTGACCAATTACTCGCAATCATAAATCTAAAATATACTAATACTAACACTATGATCTTCCTAAATAAATAATTACATACAGACATGATTAAGCACAATATTTAGATGAGAAGCAAAGAAATCAGATGAGAAACAACAATAACACAAATTATAGAAAACACTGTCCAGCTTGAGCACCAAGAGATCCAATGGAGGAAAACAGATAAATCATTGGGTAAGTGGAGCCAAGTGATGGAAGCATATTCTCACTCGTCTGGTCGTGTCCCATTTATTATTATTCCAATCTTCTCTTAATTTACTCCAAATTGTATAAAAATAATAATAAATTATTCTACCACTGTCGCTTCCTCACTCCTGTTCATAATCTATAAATTTGTAAAATAAAATCAAAGTTCACAGGTTCTTTGTTGCTATATATATATATATATATATATATATATATAATATATATAACAGCACATTTTTTACAAATAATTTAATAAATAAAGACCATTCTACTTGGATATTTATTAAAATTTAATAAATATAATTGGGGCTGAAAATAAGCAAAAAGGCTGAAAATTTGGGCTGTCAAAATTTCATATGGCCCTTAAAATTGGGCCGTGAATGGCCTAAAATCTGCGCCTAAAATTTCATACTGAGCCCAAATTGGATAAGTTGGGCCTGAATATGGCCCAGAAATTTATAGGCCCGGAAATAGATTAAAATTGGGCCCGAATGTAGGCCGGACAATTGGATATATATATATATATATATATATATACAGCACATTTTTTACAATAATTTAAAATAAAGACCATCTACTTGGATATTATTAAATTTAATAAATATAAATTGGGCTGAAATAAGCAAAAAGGCTGAAAATTTGGGCTTCAAATTTCCATAATGGCCCTTAAAATTGGGCCTGAATGGCCTAAAATCTGCGCCTAAAATTTTCATACTGAGCCCAAATTGGATAAAGTTGGGCCTGAATATGGCCCAGAAATTTATAGGCCCGAAATAGATTAAAATTGGGCCCGAATGTAGGCCGACAATTGGACGTGAATTTTTACAATGGGCCCAAACTGAATAACATTTCGGCCTCAATATGGGCCAATATTGGGCCTAAAATTTACACAGTAGGCCCAAATCGAGTTGCAGTTGAGCCTGAATTTGGGCCAGTAATTTACAGTAGGCCCAAACCAGATTAAATTGGGCCTGGATTTGAGCCAGAATTTATAGTGGGCCCAAGTTGTATAAAATTGGGCCTAGTTTGGGCCGAAATTTGTGCCAGAGATTCGACAGCAGGCCCAAATTGGATTAAAATTGGGCCAGAAATTTGTACAGTGGGCTCAGAATCGGGCCTCAATTGAGCCTACAATTCGGAGAGTGCGCCCACGGTGGGCCTGAATTGAGCTCGAAAATCAATTTTCATAAAAGGGATAAATTGGGCTAAAAATTAGGCTTTTAATTTTCATAATGGACCCAAATTGAGTTAAAATTAGGCGAAAACTGAAACTAAATTTGTGGTGAGATTGCACAAGTTTTCTTGTTGCTTGAAATTATATATATATAGCAAGTATATAAGACACGTCATAATTGACAATTAAAGAATTAAGCTCAAATAACCTGCGAATTTAAAATCAGTATATTAGTTATAACAGGCTTAATATCTAGTACAGAACTAAAGCAGGAAGATAAATTACCCAACCTATTGATAAATTACAACAATATCCATGTAGGAATAACAGATTGCATCAAATAAATGCAATTTAATTGACATAAAATTAACGAAATTGAGATCAGCTATGCGCACTGGAAGCCTTGAGGAACCTTTTTCTCACAAGCACTGAGCAATAAACTAATAGCCACAGGTAATTGAAGTTTAACAATTCCTAAAACATTGCTCTTTATCGCCGTACACAAACACAATGCAGCTTCAAGATCCGCAACCCCTTTAATTAAACTACAACATTCCTTGCTTGGTTTAGTCCCAACCACCTCATGAACCAACCCTAACCAGCTTCCACAAACCCCAAACTTTAGGGTGTCCTGAGGACATTTGGCTGCCTTGTTTGGGACAGAGGGAGGCAGGATGGAGGGAACTTTTGGAGGACAAGCTGGTACATTATGACATGAAACACTACTAATAATTATGAGATGAACAAGAATTAAAAGAGATGTTGCCTTGAAAGCCATTTTCTTTTCAAGTAATTTGATAGTAGCTACTAGCTGGTGTATTTTGTGGCCAATATTGGAGATGTTTATGGCATAGCTAAAGCAGCCAAATTGTTGTGTGAGCGTTATCTGTTAGATTGAAACTATAGGCTAAGAGAAACATTTTCAAGATATGTATAGGCCCAGCCGCAGTATAGCCCAAACTCCTCTCATTTTGCTTTATTTCTGTCTTCCACTTAAGTACAAGTTTTATTAGATAAAAGTTTTCTTATCGAGCATCTAGTTATTTCCGTTTCTTTTGCATTTGACCAAGTCTAGCAGTGGGGTTGGAGTTTGGAGTGGAAGTTAAGTTTCCCATAACATCAAAAAGCTTACCCAGCACGTACCCGAAAAAGGTTTGGATTTGACCCAATTAATCCCTGGGATTAATCTCCTAAAACATGAAACCCCTTATTACAGAGTGCACAATAATTAGTTGATGAGCAGGAGGAAGGCAGGTTCGGCTTTTGTAGCTGGGACATTCTTTGGAGTATTCACGAGCAGCAGAGCACAGCGTTCCCAACACCATGGGCTGCGCCAAGAGTGGCCGCTTTGTCCTCGCGAATCACACATCAATCCAACCTCAGTTACAGCAGCACAACAGACGGTTAATGCACCCATCCTCCGTAACTAGTTGCACACATGACACATTCATAGCGCGTTTTTGCAGTTTTGGAAAAAAGTTTGGTTTATCTCTTTTGATGTCTGTTAAAGTGTGTTATGGGATTTTTACGAGAAAAGTTCATCCATTTGTTCATTTGATCTGATTTCCTGGTGAAGAATAAGAACGACACTATTTGGAACAAAATCAAGCTCGAGATATCAGACTGATTCGTGACAAAAAAACAAAAACAAAGACTAAGATATACCCAAACTTCAGATAAAAAGTCTTGTTCAAACATCTAAAATATCAATTATTGCAAGTGCCAATAATACATCAGACTAATTTTACAAACTACGTGAGGTCCTTAAAACGTGTTAAAGAACTATGTGGAGGCTTGACAATTGCAGCCGGTAAACCAATATGACAAGTATTACCTGGTTGGTTTCTATGAACTTCTCACAACATAGCCAATGAAGATGCCTAATAGTCCAACCAGAAACACAAAAAATAAAGAGAAGCCACCGGCACGATTTTTGCTAATTTGCTTTCTCATCAGTTCCTGTTGCAACGAAAAAGCCCATGATGGTAAGGATTAGTAATTGTAACTACAACCTTAAAGAACTACAAGATTTCATTGATCAGCATGACAAAACATACACATTGATAGATGGTAGGAGAAGCCCTATATCAAAAGGAAAAAATCTTTCCACTTCTACTCCTTTCAAAAGGGCAACCTATTTGACAACCCCAGCCGAGAAAAAGGGCAACCTATTTGTGGAAAACCACAACTTCTAAAGCAAATATATATCCAAAATACTAAAATCATTTCATACCAGTTCTTGTTGTAGCTGTTGATTCTGCTGCAGAGCAGAAGTTTTCTCCTCAGTCAACTTAGAAATTGTAGACCATGCCTGTGAAATCCATCATAAAAATTGCTATGTAAAATTGGAGAAAGATACAAAAGCAACACATAAGGATAAGCAAACATTTGATTGTCATAAGGATATGAAAATCAAAATATGTCTGACTTTCAAGGTGATTCTATATTTTATGCAGCAATTTCAAGAACCTATGAAGCACTATACAATTAAGCAATATAATGAAAATACTACTAACAACATGAAAAGAAGATGAAAAGCACGTAGGAAGTATTTAATACTATCATCCATTACTGCAAAAAACAAAACCCTCCAAATTTCACAAGGCACAAGTTAAAGGAAAAATCTCGCGGTATTACTAGAGATCTGTCTAGTGTTCAAGGTGTGAAACCTTCAAATTTTCACACTCTCTTTGAAAAGGCATATCAAGTACTAACTCATAAATACTGAAATCACTGAAAAAATTGACTCACTCAGAAATATTGAAATGAAAGACACAAAAACCAAGTGAACAAATTTTATGAAAAAGAGCGAAAGAGAATTCACCTCAGCAGATTTCTCTTTGGGCTCCTCTAAAGATCTTGATATCTGAAAATTGTCACATGACGTTAAAAATGGCTATACTATATGCCAAACCTCATGTACTAGTCTTTACACAACGCACAAACAGAAACTAGAAGAAAATACTTACAGCTTCAAGCAAAGAAGAATCTTTACTTCCATTCTCAAGAACAGATGCCCTCGGAGATGATCCTTCTTCAGATTCTTCTGGGACAGGTGAGGGAGGATTGGCAGGGATGTATATAACACGCAACTTGAACTCCTCCACAACCTTACCATCTTCCTTATTAAACTGCAATACCAATTAACACCGATTTAAGTCCAAAAGGAAAACAAAAAACTGAGTCTTCAAAAGTCAAGAAAGGGAGAATGAATGGAGAAAATGAGAGCAGGGAAGAAGCTATCTCACCATATCCGGAGTTATATCTTTTGTAGTTGCACCATCAAATGCAGCAACACTCTGAAGAAGGAATTTGTCCTTGCATTGCATATCAAGGGGCGCCTCCTTTTGAGCTTGCATTGTAACTACCAGGATCCATTCCAAAATAAATTTATAAATTTATCAAAATATGAACACAAACTAGTAGGAAAATTAAAAACATTTGAATCTGAAAAAAAATAAAAATAAAAAAAAAAAAAAATAAAATAAAACTCTTTGCTTTAAGAAATTTAGGAAATTTACCATAAAATTACAAGCAGGAATTATATCGTAAGTGAGTTAACACCAGCGAAGGAGGTGAGATGTGACAGAACTGTCGCCAACTAGTTTTTCACCCACTAAGAGGAAACGATAGAAATAGATAGATAGATAGATAGATAGATAGATAGATAGGTAGATAACTGCAGAGGAAGTCTGTTCCTCTCGTATCAAACACTCTTACATAAACACGCTCAATACTAACAACCTCCACTTTCATGAAACACCTACTATTTCAATTTATTATCCCAACAGGAAGCTTTTACTATTGATGATTATTGAAGTTTACCTGTAACATTGCAAGTGCTCCTGGGCAAAATGACGCCAGCGTTGGGACGAACACAGTATTTCTTGGGATTGGTCGTTTTAACCTACTCAGTTCCAATGTTCAATAAGTTGAACTTGTTACTGTTAGCCAATAGCAATTACAATGTTGATTAGGAAAGAAAAAAGAGAAAAGAGAACCAACCTTAAAAGCCACATATTTATCTGTCTTGTTAGTCAATTGCAAAGAACAGGAGCTCTGCTTCTTCAATTCAACTTCATCATATGTTAAATAATCAGCAACCGAATAGCCCCGACAAAAAAGGAAAAGTAAAATACAGTTTTGATCTAAAACATTGCATTCAATAAAACATTTTCAACTTTCAGTTTCCATTTCATTTACTTTCCTTGAGTTACCTAACACAATTATATCACTCATTCACTTTATTCCCCAACTAAATCAAACCAAATATCAAATGTTTTTCTACTACATTTATTTCCTTCTCCAGATTTTCTCCCAAACCAAACAGGAAAAGAAGAGAAATTGGCGCAACTTACATGGGAATTTGAGTTCCGAGGGTTGAATGCTGAGAAGATCTCCGGTACTCATGTCTTTGGAATCAGAAAACCAAACCAGTTTAACTAATGAAATATCACTTGATATAAAATCTAGGGTTTATGGTAGTGGAAGAAGAAATTGCGAGCCTTGAGTGTAATCAGTGATCTATCAATCGAGAGTGAAAACTGGAGTAGAAGAAGAAAACTGAAAACTCTTGTCTGTTTTAAAATTTGGTAAAGGGTAGAAAATAAAGATAGATCATAGGGATAGGAGTGACAAATTCGCACCGCTCGACTTGCACAAAGTGGGCCCTCCAGATTCAACTTAGCGAAGGCATTTAATTTCATTGGGCTGTGATATCATGAACGTCACCACCCGTGAGACTACGATTTACCCTTAATTTCTCCGTTTGTTGGGTGGACGCGTTTAAGTTCTAATAATTGTCGGCTAATAATACTTCACTGCTATTTTTTAAACCGCAGAATCTAGTATGTTCCAGTCAGTCCAATGACGTAAATGCCCTTGGAACTGGCAATTTTAACGGGAAGACATACGTTCGCATTGGTAGGCTAGTAGCAGGGTACAAAGGGAAACTTAAGAGACTGGTAGACGCGTTCTAATTGCTTGTTTTTTTTTAATTGAAAGTGAATGATCGTTTTAGTGGTTGAATCACTGTCGTCGAACGACAAGTCATCTGCAAAACGGTTGAATCAGTCTACTATTTTGAAGTTATAAACTGCATGTAACTTGATTATATTACCTGCTTTTGTAGTAACATTATAAAATGCAACTCTACTGTAAAACTGTCCCAACACCACCAATCCTATCCTACCATCATCAAAGTTCCATCTACTCTGAACTATTATGTAAAGTGAGAACTTGCAGCACTTAAATATATATGATAAAACGACGTTGCATTTAATTTTACCCTTAACTACTCAATAGCATAATTCACCAACAAAACCACCTTCAACTAGCCCAACTTCACATGGTCGTTCACTGTGGCATAAAAAGATCACAGGTCTTTTGAGAGAATCTTGTCGTATGATTCTCACTGATTTGACCCATTTGGCATCTAGACGCTAACCTATCTTCCGTCTGTCTCTTGAACCTTCTTCTGTTCAAGTAGCCAACGGCATAATAATGTCTGTGTTCTCAGAAAGCTTGAATTCTTTGAAAAAACTCATCATCTTTCTCCACAGCACTATATTTCCCCCTTTTCTGTGAAGAACTTGAGCTGCCTTTCTCTTGCAGGGGCTTTCTTGGCGAGAATTTTGATTATGAAATTTAAGGGAACCGACTAACTAAAAACTCAAGAACTTTAAAACGGGTATTTCTCTGGGCGAGACGATGAGTCCATTGTTAAAGCCCAAGTTACTGTCAGAGGCTCTGAAAAATAAGAAGACAAGGGTGGGCTATACATGTAAGAGCTCCAAGTTCAGTTCACCACTTGCATGTGGCGTATAAATATGTGATTATGTAAGTTTATTGTCACATGCAGGGTCAGATAAATTGGGAAGGGGAAACTGACAACCCCTGAGGAACAACACAAAAGATTCAAGTTGGCTGGTTGATAATCTAAGAATAACATTCAATTTTCAGACAGTTTTATAAATCCTGAAGGAAAATGTGAAAATGGAAAAAGAATTAAAAAAAAAAAAAAAAGTGGAATTGGACCTCAACCCAACATAACACTCCATGCCGAAAGAAAGTCCAAGACCAAATTAATAAGCCCAACTGCCCAAGCATACCCTTCGGCAGAAGCTTGAAGGCGCGTGACACAAACGTACCTGGAAGTTGGCTGAAGAATAGTGGTTTTTTTTTCACTCACACAACACAATTAACATAATGTTCATAGGCCAATTGGATGGCCGAATGTAAAATTCATTGATCGATGAAATGTAAAATTTGTAAATTTCATATTTCTTCGTTTGGTTAAAAAAATAAACTCATAAATTTGAAGAATATTTTTGAAATAAAATGAAATAATATAAATTTATAATTAAAAGAAATAAAATTAAGAATTTCACGTCAAACATGAAACTGAAACCTCAATGAAATTTATTAATTTATAATAGTTTATTTTATCTCAACTAAACAAAAAAATACGTTTCAATCCTCGTTTAAATTTCATTATTCAAATTCTTTTTCCTCAATCAATCAAATATATCTTATTCGGAATCTCACCATATAATAACTCCAATTTCTAACGAAGTAAAATCTTTTCAATATGTCTACTTTCAACTCAATATTTAAAAAAATCACTCATGTAGAAAGATATTCATAAATCTCTAAGTGAGATTATTGGATATCCAAATTATATATATGTAAGACACTAGAAGTAGTCAAAGGAGACAACAACCAAGTTGAGGTAGAAGTTATACATCAATACCCTACATATTGATTTCCTGTCAGAAGTTTTCATTTTCATCTTGTTTTTGATGTCCTTGTTAGGACCAAAAAAACCAACAAGTTAGTAATAAAGGTGACTACAAATTCACAAACCCAGAAAAAATGAAAGAGATTGCAGATTTGGACGTGTAGCCAAGAAATGGATATGGATGCACGATTTTCGTATACAAAATAAGCCAATGGTACAGTCACAGTGGTCGTGGTCCCGCGGTATAAAATTAAAAACACAGCTGTGAATAATATATCTGAACTGCAATGGCAAAGTAAAGGAAAGGAAAAGGAGAGAAACTATATATAATATTTGGTTCTTTAAAATTCAGGTACATGGGGTCGATCGGGTACATATTAGCAGCGGGCTTTCTCTTGAATGGTACAAAAATGTATCCGCTCCAGTTGTAGACATAAGTAAAGGCAAATGCATGTCCTGCTTGCAGAAACCCACATCAGCCTTCATCAATTTCCTGCCACTGCATTTTGTCTTTATGTCAGGTGAGTGTGTTAAAAAAATTAAAACTTCCCACAACCCATAAAACAAAACCAGCTCATTTGCATGGTAATTTCCATCAATTAAGGATCAATTCTCGTTTAGTGTTATTTTCTCAGTAGCACTGTAGCAGGAGTAGTGGAGAGAGGAACATTATGCATGGTGATTGGGAAACTAGTCTCTTCGAAAGATCTGGTCTATGGATATGGAGTCTTTAATTTAAGGGTAGTCGTCGGTCCCCAAATCTAAACAAATTAAGTGGTTGTTCTCAAGCTTTTATTGAATGTAACTGTCAAAGTACCTTTTTTCATAAAGTCTTATACTCACAAACATTTGCTTTTCTTTTTTTTTTTTCTCTGAAGCTCCTTTAGCTCATTTTGTCTGGGAAAATCCATTTGCCCCATGCTTTGCTTTTCCATTATAGGATGCTAAATTTAAAACCCCACAAAATATCAAAAAATTATATGCCTGCATATATGAGACAGTCCTGCAGTAATATTATCCTGCTAATTATAAATTTAGTTCTCTCCATCATTATTGGTGGGTAGGTCATAGGTGGGTGGGTAGGTGGGTTTGTGTGAAATTGAATTAATCTCATCCATTCGTTATGTATCTGGTTTGATCTGAGAAAAGCATGTACAGAAATGAACTTGCAACTGGCTGCATTGAATATTAAGATCGATTATATCATTGAACATTGTCTCCCGGATGATAATTACAGATTTGGAATTACACTTTACATGCACGTGCTTTACTCAGGCTATGAAAGTTGCAGATAAATTTATACTTACCTTTTCTTTTCCAGTTGCTTTAACTATTCAGAGTTTTAATTGTTTAACGTGTATGAGCAGACACGGAAGCTGGTCGTCTCAGGTTGAACGAAAATTGACAAGTTGATTCCCAGATAACAAAATTTCAGGAAGATTAGATTTTAAATTTGGGATTATTATTTAATTTTGCAATTAGAAAAATATTAATAATAATTATCTGAAACTCGTAGTATAAGAAATTATAATTAACATAACAAAAGATGTCACAAGTTCCAAATAAAATTGAACTTTTGAATATAAATATAAGAAAGAGCTTGCCTTCTCAAATATAGAGGACATCGGGAGGGGAAACCAATAAATTATCGAATAAATATGCCTACCAATTTTGTCTCTACTGCGACCTAGGGAAGAAGAAAAGAACGAAAAGGAGAAAAGGAAGGCCAACAACTTGAGAGAGGTTGTGTTTGTATTTTTATTGTATATAGGGTTTGCAATCACAGTATCTCATCGCCCACTCATAGTTGACATAGACACCTGCTGCTGCTGTTGCTGTTTCTGCTGCGTGTATATAATCAAATTATTATCATAAATTAATACAATTTACTATATAATTATATCAAAAAATTTTGATGTTCTCCAGCGTTGCAGTACAAACACAAGTGTTAAATTTAGATTTAAATTTAAATTAATTCCAATACGAATATTAATAGACAAATATAAGGAAAAATAAGTGTTAATTTAAAAGAGATAATAGGTGCAGAAAATGGAGATAAGAATGACAATAATTTCTCATCAATCAGGGGAAAGAAAAGGGAAAACAAAACAGGGTCCTCTGGTCACTCTTAGTTACTGTAGGTCTGTAAAAGAAGGCGGAAAAAGAGCCATTGAATAATTTGATTTGCCAGAACCGAACCACTAAAATTGAGACTGCTATGAGAGAGGGAGAGAGAGGGAGAGAGTCGCCTAGACAAAAACGGGAGATCTTCTTTTAGTTTCCCCAAATTACCCTCCTATAAACAGTCACAATACCAAATTTATCCCTACCTCCCTCACCCCTCACTCTCTCTCTCTCTCTCTCTTCTCTCTCTCTCCCCGCCCCCATCCCCGCCGTTGTTACACGCTATTCAGTAAAGCGGAGCCCGATTCGGAGTTTTCTTCCTTCGATTCATCAGACCGGCCGATATTTCGGATATCTGTGGGAATATTGGCCGGCAAGCCGATAAGCTACTCCTTTTTTTTCTCACAATTTCAGTTGTAGCAGTGCAAGCAAGTGTCCGACACCCAACCCCACCATACCCACCTGAGCTAGAAGACGTCCGAGTTGAAGGGGCGGGTTCAAGGACCGAGTCAGGAGTCATCAAACCGTCATCTGAACCTTGTTCAGGCAAAGACAAGAACTTGCAGTCGAAGAGGAAACTAGATAGCCCACCCACACCTTTGTTTCTAATGACATGATCAATCTGCAAGAAGAGAAGCTCAATTAAGAAAATAAGAAAGATCCAGATTAAGGAAAATGAAGAACTGAAATTGGTAAGTGAGACCTTGCAGGAAAGAGAGCAGAACAGATAAGGGTCCTGTAAGCTTCTATCGCAGGTGTTACAGATGTTGCCGGAGCCTCTGAATTGCCTTGTTTGTGGCCTGGGATTTAAGAATACCACTTTTGCACTGTTGGTGGTGTAGGACTGAGGAAAGAGAAGAACAATGAAAGTCGGATTAAAAACATCAGGTTCCAAAAGGACAATTCAAACATACAATTTACAAGGAGAGAAACCGTGTTGGATTTTCTGTCCACTGTAGCCAATTTTCTCGATAAGGTAAAAGAAAGGATCTAAAAACAGTAAATTAGCATATTTAAAATTAAAAAGAAATGAAGTATGAGAAGAGTGCAATGTCATACGTATGTTCCTCAAGCGTGTTCAATTCTCTAATTAATTATTCAATTACCATCCGAAAATTCAATTACTTACTTGAACAAAGGCGCAGTCGAACAATTTCTGAGCATCACCCAGCCTGATAACATCGTGATATACATACCTTCTTATCTGCAACACAAAGCCAGAGAAAAATTCAATATTTCAGTAAAATTGAAACTTTTTCGTTTCTTTTCTTATCAGAAAAACTAATTTAGAGAGAAACTAACCTGTAGAAGCCTGTGAGTGCTGTGAGGAGCTAAGCAATGAGGGCATATACTGGTACAACAGTCCAAGCAAAATATGTTCTTCTCGTTCTTCTTTGCATCTTCATGAATTATACAAGCGTTAAAGAACTTTTCTCTGAGAAGCACTTGAAGCCAGTGAGGTAGTGGATGTGAAGAAACCAGCTGTATACAAGTATGAACATGAATTCAAAAAACCCCATAGCAAAAAAATCTTTAAAATTAAAATAATAATAAAGGGAAAGAAACAAGAAAAAGAAAAAGAGAGAGAGGAATTGACAGAAAGAAGTAAAAATCCCACCATGATTTTGTTTTCGTATTTGAATTTTGATGAGAGAGAAAGGGAGAGTTTGGTCAGGGTTTATAAAGATAGTGGTAGACTAACTATAATTGCACAGAGAGAGAGAGAGGGAAACGGCGCCTGTCAACGATGCTGCTGGTTTGGTATTACTGTTACCAATGAGGAACAGTAGAGAGGGTGGGAAGGTTGGGGTTTGGGGTTTCTCATTAAAGAGTGGAGACTGTATGTGTGTCATGTTTTTAGTGTTTGTACAATAGACTATATGTGATGCTCTACACTGTAAGGGAGCTTGGAAAATGAAAACAAAATAAAGAAAAAAAACAGACAAATTTTTTACATGATAAAAGTAAACTATAAAATATTGCTCAAACTCGAATCAAAATAAACTTTCCTTTTCTATTGCTATTTACTATGAGCCCCATCCCATCCCCCCAAAACCCTAAACCTCTTAAGTCTCTAACTATTTTCTCTCTCCCCTGTGCCAAGTGCTAAACGACAAGACTTGAAACAGCGACTTTTCTCAGTTCTCGGAGGAAAACGGTAGTGGCCTTTCCTCTTCAAAAGTCCCCATTTTTATATAGATTAACAGATGTTATGTATATATACAAATAATTAAATTCAGGACGAGTCCACAGTAAAGAATAAGCCAGAATTCAATTATATTTTGGTGAAAAGTTTAAGTTTTTAGCTTGAGTATAGCATGAAACACAATGAACCTTTCAAGTTCTTCTAAGAGGGTACAATAATTTAAGGTTGCTTCATAAATATGGTAGGATTCTAACGGGATTGTCCAGTACCTGATGTCAAACCCCTACAGTGAAAAGGAACTACGAAATTAGGTATAGAAAATGTCTGTGTCCAGGAAAACCAAGCCAGTTTTCAATTTGGATTTTCTCTTGTACTTTTAACCCATTGCAACAGAAATTTACGTGTTGCATTTAACCCTTACGTTATGATTCAATGACACAGACGGTATACTCTTTTCTCTTGATAATTTGCAACTAAAATTTCATTCTGTGGGATTTTTTTATATATAAATCAGTATAAATATAGTATTTCCATGGGAAAACAAAATAAAAAGAAGTATATATATTGCAAAAGATTTTTTTTTTTTTAAAGAAAAGAAAAACTGAATATTGCAAAAGTTGACAAGCCTTGGAACGAGAAACCAAATGAATAAAGTAGCTAGCCCTAGTGATTAACAATGGAAGAAGCATGGAAAATAAATTATTGTAAGAGCGAGTGATAATTTTGTTTCTTGTTGAAAGAAAAAAAAATTAGGAAAAAGAAAAAGAATATGTAATGCAGCTAAGGGAGTTACAGAACCGTACGAATTAGCAAACAGTAACAGAAGAGCATCTGACGCGCTGAGTGTACGTAGGACAGCTCTGAGCACACACAGTCGTAGTGGGCAGCCCACGTCCACGCACCCATCCATCACCTCCCCAATGGACAACCCCCAGTTGCCCCAGTGTGCCACCAACGTCTTCTTTTCATTACGTGAATTGACTAATGTATGGCTCGGTTTTTTGCCCAATTAGCCTTTTCTTTTCACGTCTTCTCACGCGTCGCAATTCCCTATTCGTGTACTTCTCATTAGCTATTTCATGTATCCATCTAAACTTATTTAAAAAAAAAAAAGGCATATCCACAAAAAAAAAAAAAAAAAAAAAACCACCAGTGCGTAGGGGCAGCCCACGTCCACCGCCACCCATCCATCACCTCCCAATGGACACCCCCAGTTTTGCCCAGTGTGACCACCAACGTCTTCTTTCATACGTGAATTGACTTAATGTATGGCTCGGTTTTTTGCCCCAATTAGCCTTTTCTTTTCCGGTCCTTTCACGCGTCGCCAATTCCCTATTCGTGTACTTCTCATTAAGCTATTTCATGATCCATCTAAGACGTTATTTTAAAAAAAAAAAAAAGGCATATCCACAAAAAAAAAAAAAAACAAAAAACAAATTAGCAAAACTTTTTTTTCCTGTTAGAAAGGCATATCCACAAAAAAAAAAAAAAACAAAAAACAAAATTAGCAAACTTTTTTTCCTGTTAGTAATGGCGAGAAAAGTCGTTTGATTTTTTTTTTTTTTGTCTATGCTCAGAGTTATTGCATTAAAGATTCTCTCACCTCTCACGGTAATGCACTCTCCAAAGCCAAGAGCTCCATCCAATCATTAGTAAGTCCTAAAAGATTTCAGGAAAGGCTTGTTCATATTCACAGTTTGGGCCTTGGGCTTATAGATTAGGAAAGGGAGATACCTTTCTTCGCAAATTTGTTCCACCAAAGACAAAATAAGTATGCGTATTAGATTAATGGAATTCTGTTTCAAGGTTTAGAAGTTTGCTTGTGCCAATTGCAAAATTATACTGACACAGAAATAACTAAAGACAAAGCATAATAACGAGCCAATACCAAATTGATATGTCAGCATCATCTTCCCTGACCTTCATATTTCACTTCTATAAATTTACCAATGAAATATTCCAAATCCATTAAAATTTCAAATTTCCTGAATAAATTATCGGCTAATCTTTTTTTTTTTTAAAAATTGCTTAGCAAATACTCATCTGATGTCCTTACACTGATACGGACAAATACTGAGTGTTGAGAGAATCATCATCTTGAGAGCATTCTCGAGCATAACTATCCACAGAGCTTAGATCGTCCAAAGGCGCGATCGAAAACTTCGGACTCGACATCGGCGGCATCGGAGGAAGAAACCTTGGTTTCAGCACACTCGAAACCGTAGATTGCTTCACCACATTGGAACTTCGTTCTTCCGAAGCCGAGACCGGAATAATCGACATCGGCGGCGGCATCGTTGGAATTAACCTTCTCCGTGGAAGCTTACACGAAGCCGAAAGCACCATCAATCTCAATGTTTCTGAAGTTCTTTTCCTCTCCGCCAACGCTGTACTAAGTTTAATTGGAATCGGCTTAGCCCTCAATCGTTGAGAATTTATTTTCTCCTTCTCAACAACAGAAAGCGCCTTCGATATTTCCGTAAGGTCATATGAGGAATTCATTCGCTCGGCAGGCCCCTCCTCCGCCACATTAAGGGCCTGAGATAGTTTTGTTAAATCAAAAGACGGTCCAGTCTCTTTCTTTTCAGTATCAGCACACCGATTCTTCTTCGATTCTGGCTTCATATTTGATTCGACGACCTAAATCTCAAATTCAATTTTTCAAAAAATCAATTCTACAAACCAAACAGAAACTCCACCGAAAAGAGATTCGACGAATCATAAGTTTGTCGCAGTATAAATTTCAAAGGAAAACGACTCAGGCGCCTTATATCTAGTTTAATTTACTCGGACTCTCGGAGGAAGTCGGTTTAATTAGGGTGAAATCCTCCTGATCCTCGGATTCCGATTCCTTGTTGGGCCGAAATAATTCACTTCCTACTGGGTTCAGACCAGCCCAAACTGAGTAATTTGGCCCAGTGGGCCAAGAAAGTTCTAGCCATTAATGATTCCCAAGCACATCCACGTCTTTCACATTTATGTGTTAAAATTATCTAGATGCATATTTTATTTATTCTTTAAAGCTGACAAAAAGTAAATTATTTCGTGTATTTTGATATTTGTGGAGTATATAATAAGTCTCTCTAGTCTCTTTTTTAGGTAAAATAATTTATAATTTTATATTTACCTGAGAAAGGTATTTGGAGTGCAGATGGACCAAGGGGGCATCATGATTGCTTGAATTAAATTAATATAAATCTGTGTCTTAAGTGACAAACTTTATTAATGGATTACTTAGAATATTACCAAGTTGTTAACTGTAAAGCTTTGCAATTTGCATTGATTTAAATAAAGTTAACAAGGTGATATATTATGATCTAGACATGAAAACTAATTGCCTAGACACAGTTAGGGACTTGGAGGTCTTCGTCAACCTCCATAAATCAAAATGTTGAAATCAAATTTTGGAAAAAAAAAAAAAAAAAATCAAAGATGAATTCGGTTTGTAATTTTTAAGTAAACTAACCAAGCATATATATATATATATATATAAACCCTGATGTTTTATTTCTCTGGTTACTATATATGTATTAGAGATAATTTTGAGTTGGCAAAACAAATCCCCTGTAATCATGGCCCCAATTTTCATTTTTCACCAAACCAACCAATATCCTGAAGTGGGCTTCGTGTCTCAGAGTCAACTCACAATCTCCATGAATCCAAACCACTCGTAAAAGGTTTTCATGGTTGGTATTTTCAGTGACCCAAACCTACTCTCAACACATTTTTTGCACTGCACGCATTTTTTCATTCAAACTCCACTTGATGCTGCTCGCAACAAATGTAACTAATATCATTACAAGTTCAAAAAATTAAAAACGAGTATTACATAATAATCATGAATTTTATTTTAATACAACGAATGAAATATACAGTAAAAATCAAAAGAATGTTTAAAAATCCTAATTTTATAATATTATATTAGCATGTACTAGTGTCAATCTGCTCTAATAATAAATGCGTGGGTAAAATTTGTATTTTGTTTTTTACATAGAATGTTTGATGGACTAAAAGGAATATATGAGCTACACAATAGAGCAACTCTTTCCTTTAAATAATATTCACCGAATTGATAATAATTTTTATATTAAAGATAAATTGAACTCGAGACCCTCGCTTTTCATATTTCCTATAAATTGTCTGGCATTATTAAAAACCTTTTTATCACTTTAATCACTTATTGTATTTCCTATCCAATTACATGATTGTGAAATTGGTGTCTGGATAGGTATAGAGAGTCCCAGCATATCAGGTAGTGAAGACTTGCTTAACACTAAAACATGTCGGCTAAAAGTATCACACATGATTTAAAAGGTGAATAAAGTTATTATAATCTAAATTTTTAAATAAACATAGCAAAGTTCACAAGAAATGTGTAAAAAGCTACTTTGAAGCGCATTTGGTTGTTATATACCTCAATATAACAGTACTGTAATGATTGGACCCATTAAAAAAAAAAAAAAAAAAAAAATAAACATAGCCAAAGTTTCACCAAGAAATGTGGTAAAAAGCTCTTTGAAGCGTGCATTTGGATTGTTATTATTACCTTCCCAATATAACAGTACTGTTTAATGATTGGACCCATTAAAAAAAAAAAAAAAAAAAAAAAAAAAAAAAAAAAAACATTGTTGTAGCTACAAGACATGAAACAAAATTAATGGGTAATCTCTATTTTATTTACTTGATTAAGAAATTGTAATTCTTTGTCTTCTTTGAAGAGCCAATTCAATTTAATGATAGTATATGATATCCATTTCTTGATTATAATAGATGCCTTTGTTTTAAGTGGACACATAACTTTTCCCTGTTGTTTTTGCTGCCTAACCTCATTAATATGAAAATACGACAACCTTTTTTAGGAAATAAAAATTCAATTCTTGGGCTACGAAAGCTCACAGTTTTAATTAGTGAAAAAGAAGCAGTACCAAACTTTACATATTTTAGTGCTGTACAGTGTATTCATTCCTAACAATGATTTAAATGGTCAACATAGCAGATAGTACTTTCAAATTTTTTTTTTTTAAAATATCAATTTGGACCTATGTTTAGGGATTTCTATCGAAATGTCGTTTTCACTGAGTATATACAAATTTAAGCTCAATAGAACATCACATGTTATGACGGTGGAGAGTCAATTCTTTCCTCTAGGACAAGCTTTTTATTTTTGATTGCTTAAATAGTTTCTATATTAAATATTGCTTTCAGCCATTTTTTGATGCCCCTCCACCTAACCTAACAGTCTCAGATTCCACCTTCTCACCTTCATTTCTAAATCATTTATTTATAATTTTTATTCTTCTCAAATTTGTGAAATAACAAACGTTTCCTCTGACAACCATCATTGTATTTTTAATGTTTCCTATCTAAAACCATTTATTATTTCTTTTAAATAATGTAGTAATGCACTTTTTTAAAATTTAAATTATTTACTCTCAATAAATACTTTATCTTTTTTAAAAATACTATATATAAGTTGTATTACTATATTTTTATGTATTCTAGACAAAGGTATATTGGTCTCTACTTTTAAATATATTATTTATTTTTTTTAAGTTCATCTACTTTTAAATATATTATTTATTTTTTTTAAGTTCATAATTTTGCTACATTTAAATTATTTCCACTAATGGAGTTAGTAGTTTTTACTCAAACTTTTTCTCTTCTTTTTTAAAGATTATTTAATATATTTTTGTAACTGTAAACTATCAAATCAATATATATTTATATATAAAGAATGTAGAATTTTTCTTAGTATTACCATGTAGGATTTCATATAAATGACATGTGTATGACTTAATTATTTATTTTTATATTTATTTAAAAATAAAATAATTTATGATTGAATTAAATTGTCTTAAATGTAATCGATTAATGTAACATTAGAGGATTAATAACTTGTTAAGTAACAATTTATATAACTTTTAATAATATAAATATGTTACATAATTTATAAATTTTAATGTTATGGGCAATTATTACTTTATATTAAAAAATTAAAAATTTTGTATTAAATTATACAATTTGTGGCTATCTAAACTTAAATTATTGTTAAAATATAAGTTGATATCTATAGTATTAATTAATATTGATAGATATAGAATTTATAAAACTCTTAATTATTTAAAATAAACCTATGCTATCCTAATTCATCAAAATTTTCGACGTCATTGACAAATAGATGAGGTTATTTATCTCTTTACATTTGTTAAGTAACAATTTATATAACTTTTAATAATATAAATATGTTACATAATTTATAAATTTTAATGTTATGGGCAATTATTATTTTATATTAAAAAATTAAAAATTTTTGTATTAAATTAAATTATGTTAAATATAATTGATTAATTATAGTATTAATAATATGATAAGTTGAAGATTTATAAAACTCTTAATTATTTAAAATAAAGTATTTATTCATAAATTTTAATGAAATAATGAGTTAATTATCTTTTACATTAATTTTAAAATAATCAAATTAATGAATTTTATCACATTTCATTTTACTTTTTTTTAATTTATCTCTGTAAATTTCAATATTTTTAATCTATATTCGTGAACACATGTCTATCTATTAATTTTTACTTTAGTAAAAAAAATCACGCTATATTTTTTTTACTATTGATATATCTTTATAATATTTTTCAATAGTATAGTAAAAGAAATTTCATCCAAAAATCTATAAATTATGCATATATTTTCTCAATTTTACTTTATTTTACTTTTTTTTAACCGTGCATAGCACAAGTATATTGCTAGTTTGCAAATGTCTTAGACTCTAAAATGAGAGAGATAAAAAACTAATTTTCAAAAAAAAAAAAAAAAATCAAAGGGAACCAGATAAAAAAATTTTGACTAACGTTGTTTAGGTCATATTTTTGATGGAAGATTTTCATTTAATTCCCTGATTAATGATTGGTCAGTGATATAGAATTACGCAATACGCTGTCCACTAGCCGTTTCCCTTATTACCGTTAAGCATAATGTCAAAAGTCAGCTTAACGATGAGTTAATAAAAAGAGGAAAGGAAAACTGATGAAAATTTTTTTAAAAAAGAACTAAAAGGAATGTAAAAGCAACAGAAGAAAAATGTGCAGCAAAGCAAGCGAAAACCCAACATCGACATATACCTTCCTTCAAAGACATTCAAAGCACAACCCAGAAGGAAAATAAAGTGGTATATTAGTATACCTCAACGTTTCTCTCTTTTTCTCTTACTTTCCTTCGTTTTCCTTTTCCTCTCTAATCAAACACTTTTATCCTGAGAGGAAGAGGGGAAAACAACAGTTTGGAATTCAATTCCATTCTTAACAATCCGAAACAAGAAAGGAGAACAAATCCCCCAATTTCCCTCTCTCATGACAGAAATGATGGATGGTTCCTCAACTACTCCCAAAGCCCCACCTATCTCTGAAATGTTCCAGAAGTTCGCTCTCGCTTTCAAGACTAAGACTTTCGAATTCTTCAATGAGGAGACTGCCGCCGATGAACCCTCCGATGTCGACGGTTTTTCCCTCCTTGACTCTGCTGAAGATTTCATTCCTGACCAGAAAGTTATTATTCTCAAACCCGACCAACCCCTCAATCATAGTTCACCGAGCCCTCCGACTCCATCGAGGGAGCCTCAACAATTGTTGCCGCAATCGACGATAAATAAGTCTATGGAGCAAACCCAGATCAGGGCTTTAAACATCCATTCGGCAAAAACTTTGATTTCGTCAATATTTGCAACGGTTTCTTCATTTGAAGCTTCGTACTTGCAGCTGCAAACTGCTCATGTGCCTTTCAATGAAGAGGGCATAAAGTCCGCGGATGAGGCTCTGGTTTCGCATCTTCAGAGACTGTCTGATTTTAAGCAATTCTATGGGGATTTATCCAGGAATCCTGATTTCGGCGCAGATTTGCCTTTTGGGTCGTGCTTGGAAGCTCAGGTGCAGGAAAATCAAAGCAAGCTGAGAGTTTTGGGGACTGTTTCGGACCATTTACAAGCAGAGATTGATCGAAAGGATAATGAAGTTACAGCTTTAAGGAAGAAAATGGGTGACTTACAAAAGTCTAATTTCAACTTGTCAAAGAGGTTATCTGGTAATCTGAATTTTCATTCATCTTGTGATGTTTTGTTATCTGTTAGGGTTTTCATTTCTGTGTTAAATGATGCTTGTAAAGCAACGTATAAATTTACTAAGATTCTGATCGAGTTGATGAAAAAAGCTGGATGGGATTTGGATTTGGCTGCGAATTCAGTTCATGCTGATATTAAATATGCAAAAACAGGGCATAATCGCTATGCTTTTCTCTCATATGTTTGTTTGGGCATGTTTCGAGGGTTTGATTTAAAAAGGTTTTGTTTGGATCAGGATGATAATACTGAAATCCTCTGTAATGGCCACAATTCCGATTCTGGTAAGATACATAGTTCTTTGAAGCAATTGCTTGAGCATGTTTCAAGCAGTCCAATAGAGTTGCTACATAGGAATCCTAACAGTGATTTTTCTAAATTTTGTGAGAAGAAGTATCAAGAGCTTGTTCATCCGACAATGGAATCTTCAATTTTCAGTAATTTGGATCAAAATGAAGTTGTTCTGAATTCATGGAGATCACTAAGTTTATTCTACGAGTCATTTGTTAACATGGCTAGTTCAATATGGGCACTTCATAAGCTGGCGCTCTCTTTCGATCCTGTTGTTGAGATTTTTCAGATAGAGAGAGGGGTTGATTTTTCAATGGTCTATATGGAAGATGTAACAAGAAGATGCGCCTTACCGGCTAAATCAGGAATGAAGGTGGGGTTCACAGTAGTTCCAGGATTTAAGATTGGAAGAACAGTTATTCAGTCTCAGGTCTATTTATGTGGCTTGAAATGTACAGGGTAGTCAATCTCACCGTTGTATCATAGAGGGAACTTGGAAGTTACACCGCCTAAGCAAAACAACTTATATCTTGCTTTTGGTTTGAATATGCGCACTACAATCCTTGAGAGTTTGATTGTAAGGAAATGTCATCCACACGGGATTCCGAAGGACTCATCTCAGTTAAATATGCTCAGAAAGGAATCTGATATATGAAAAACTTGGACAGGATAAGCCAGCTCTTTGCTGTATGGTTGCATTGACAGGCACTGGGAACAACTATGGTAATAGCATGCAGCTCTTGGTTACCTTGTGATGTGTAGTTATACTTCCATCTTGGTTGTGAATTTCTCCTTTCTTTTTCCTTTTGCAGGGTGCTGTGTAAAAATTGCTGTAAAGTTTTCTTCTCTTTTTTGCTTTTCTCCCTTTTGTATTTTGCTTCAAGCTCTCTTCTGACACAAAAATACATTACCAAACTGTGTATCACACCCACCCTTTTTTCTTTTTGAGTTGGAAACATTGTATCTGCATCAAGCTTCTTTTGATACTTAACAATTCAACCTGGAATTGAAAGTTCTCCTATAATGATTCTGTTTATGCTTAGTTGTGAATCAGATAGCTCGAGTAACATTCATTTTCTTTTGACCTTAATCAATTTCCATTAGAATTCTTTTACGCTTTGGAAGTATGATCTTATCTTCTCGCTTGCTGCATAGTTTTCTCTATTTTATTTGATCAATTCTGCAACATTCATCCTCTCACTTCTTAGCTATTCTCTTTATGGCTTCTTGATGTCTGTTTAACGAAACTCTATATGACGTTTGTTTTTTTTTTTTTTGGCTTTCCTTGCTGATACCTTGCACAATCAGCGGATGTCCACCTTTCCATCCTATGGTTGCGTATGTGATTACTATTTTCGTCGTAGGATTTTGTTTTCTTATTTGATGTAATATGATGCATTTCATTTTTTTTTTTTCAAATACATTTTAATACCTTAAAGATTTTTTTTTAACTGTTACAACTTTAATTTGATGGAAAATGAGATTTAGTTTGCAATACTTTTAAGATATTTTAAAAGCGATCTTAAAAAATAACTTGAAATTTAAAAAATATGTTGAAATTAAAAAAAAAAAACTTTCTTTTTTTTTTTTTAATATTGGGAAAAAGGGAATTCGAATGTGTCGTTTTGCACATTTACCCAGGAAACCCCAAAATCATGACGGAGAGATTATTTGGGCTGCACTCGGTTAGCAATTGCAGAGTTCACTGTTTCGGTCCAATTGACAATTGTCCTTCATATATGGGCTACTGACTCTGGCCCACTAACGAGGAAAAGAGCCACCGCCAATGTTTTTGTACCGTTTAGCTACAAGGTTTCATACAATAGCTAGATTTAACCGGAATTAATTTCTCGTTAAACAATTAAATACAAAAAATTAGTATATGTGATATGTCTATTTATCAAATTATATATATATATATATAGTGCTCTAAAAATTTCAAGTTTGATAAATAAAGCAGTGCGGAATACTTTAATAAATTGGAGATTTTGCATATTTTTTTGGTGAAAAAAAAAAATTAAAAAGCCATGGAATTAATAATTATTCATTGAATGATGATTGATTGTTACAAACGGAGCACATTTACCATTTAATTATTAAGACGTGAAATGATATTTGATAATATCATTTACAAAACAATATCCTTTAATTAATTCACATCTTAATAATTAAAGGGTATTATTTTCTAAATGAAATTTGACAAAGGAAAGTTCAAAATCACTTTTCTTTTCTCCTCCTATTTTCCTTTTTTTTTTTTTTTTTTTTTTTTTTCTCCTCCTATTTTCTTTTTTTTTTTTTTTTTCTTTTGCTTTCTCAAACAAAAACCAAATTTCTCAAAAAGACCAAAATTCAAAAACTTCCAATTGAAAAATAAAAAAAATCAAGAAGTCCCATAAATTCAATTTTCAATTTTTAAATGAATCCACCTCAAAATTCTCAATTAAGTTTGTTGAAATAACTTGAAATAGAATTGATAGTAACAGAGAGTTATTCGGATTCTGCGAAAGTGGAGTCTTTATTGTCAGCGCTCGATAGTCTTACGAACTAAATACATTGTTTCATCAACTATGTTAAAATGCCTAAATAACAATAAATAACTGACTGCTTAAAATATTGCCCCCACTCGAATAATTAATCATTAACAAAAGAGCACAACCTTTCGTCGTGCGCATTGATTATTCCACAAAAAAAGATAAAGGCAAATGTTTGATTGTTTGAAACCCACACTAAAACTCGATCTCTCTCTCCGCTAGCGATATAGCATTGCATAAGAGCAGAACTATCTCGTGTCGAAACGAAATCCTCTTTCGAGTTTTTCCCTTCTCGGAACTGACACAGAGAAATTCATTTCGTAGATATTCAACCATTGGCTGCCTTCAAGAAAGGGTTCAGTGGTTACAAACTGGATTAGGAAATTAGAGATCGTCTGTGAAAGAAGATTATGAAGAGACCAAGAGAGGAAGACTTCTTGTGGTTTAATTCTGCGTTTGCAGTTTGGTCGTTTTATGTCTGAGTCTTTAAGTTAAATATTATAATCAAAACTCACTCAAATTTATGAAGCCATCGCATAGCTAGATTCTATTTGTCCTTAATAAACACACACTTTTGCGGCTTTGGTGGATGATTTAGTGTTCAAGATACCTGTAAAATAGTTATAAAGTTAGTTTGTGCAATTTTGGGATATTTTTCATTTCTCCATTTCCATCATTTGTAAAGTTATATATTAACATTTATTATGACAATTAATTAATTAATTAATAATAGTTAAAACTGAGTAGTTTATGAACAGAACAATTTTACTAGTAAATGATAATGACCTAACTAATATTTCTATTTCTTTCTGATAAAACAAAAAAAAAAAAAACTTCGACAATTATTTCAGATCCTGTGAGAGGGCCGTGCTCTGCAGTACCTTGGTACGAGCCCACACTGAAGTATGTCTCTTCAAAAGTAGCCAGCCATTCATAAAACAGTCTCGGTTTCTTATATAATTATTGGTTTTCGGGAAGTCGATTAGTAATAAATATGTATCGGCGGGAGACTCCGAAATCCTTCCGTGCCTCTCTGGAAGACCATTAACTAACATTTAAAACCCATACATCATTTAGCAGGTCCAGTCTTCTTGAAAGAAAAAGGGTTTAAATGACAAGGCAAAAAAAAAAAAAAAAAAAAACGAATATGGAATATTCCAAAGTAGCCACATTATAAAGACCTTCGGTTTCTTATATAATTAATGGTTTTCGGGAGATTATATAAATATGTATGGCGGTGAGACTCCAAAATCTTCTCCCAAACCATACTAACATAAAACCCATACAGTCTTAGCAGTCCAGTCTTCTTGAAAGAAAGGTTTAATGACAAGCAAGTACTCTAATAACAGTTGAAGAAAAGAAGAGGAAACCCTAAAAGTTGCAGTACTTTCTTTCTTAGTAAGGGGAAACGTCCACATTGGCAGCACAATAAAACCCATCCTTCATCAGAACGTCCTCTCCTTCCTGCACAAACGCAACACACAGTTAATAATTGAAAGAAAAAGAATTCTCCTTCTGATCTATTTTAGATCATCACAATGTCAAAAGAAAAAGAAGTGTTAGCTTTTAGGGTTTCTTCTTCAGAACTCAAAAGTACCTGTTGGCGCACGTTAGTTTTCTTCACGGGTTGATCAGGCATAAGTCCGAAGTGAATATGAGGGAAGTGGGCCCACTGAAACAAACAGACAAGTGTATATAATATTATATTATATAATTAAAATGAAAATGAAAACACTTATTTGATTGATGGATTGATATTGGCAAAATGGAACCCTAGCGTGGAAAAGTTGAATTTTCTTGGATCTCACATTCTTTGCAGCTGCGCTAAAAGCCTCTCTGTGGCTTATATCAGGATTTCCAGCTTTGATGCGTTGGATCTCGTCCCTGCAGATTGGTTCATGTCAAGATCATGTATATTCCTCACTACTGTTGTTAATTCATGTTAAAGGAAATAAAAGCTTCAAATCTTGAAAATTTACGTTACAAGTTAAAGATTTACTCACTTGATAAAGCGATTGTAGGCAGATGGGACTCTCTGTCTCTTCTCCGGAGCTGGACATGTAACACACAGACACAACAAAGACAAACACACGGACATGATATGTTATAATCACTTCGCTGACTTTGTAAAATATTTCTCATCAATTCATTTATATTTTTTTCTCTCTCTCTTCATCATTACTTCATCATTATCATTATCATCTCTATCTATCAATCCATGGATTCCCTATCTATAATTCCGGGGCACAGAAACTCTTTTTTCCTTCTTTCTCTTTCATTCACTTATAAATGGATATTTTAATAACAAAAGAAACGTGCAAACTGAAATTCAAGAAACCATTTGAGTAAGAACAAAGGTCTTTTGTTTTTTGGGCTTCCTTTTTGTATATTTTGGGACTTATCAAGAACAAAGCACGCAATGATGCTATTGGTGCATATAGGGTAAATAAAAAAAGGACCGAAAAGCAATGCAACTGATGAGCTAGCTGTGCAGGCAGATCTGAATAGTAGGCCATTTTGGTAGTAATATATAAATGTGAGCTCAGAAGAAGAAGAGAAGGATAGGCATCAGATAGATTCTTGCTACTTGACACAAAACAAGAAATCTCAGTGACTGTTGATTAGCAATAAGACCTAACCTAGATGGCATAGTCTAGCTTTTCTCAAAAGCACTTTTTCCTTATTTCTTAATTAGTTAAGAGACCAGTATAATAGTATAGAATAATATGGTGCTAAAGGCTAGAGCAGTCAAAAGTATTGACTAAATTTCACGTCTTCAAGAAAACAAAGGTAGACATGTGAAGTCGTCGACTGTTGACCTCAAAACATTGGAGAGGCTGCTACTCATACAATTGAAAGAAAAAAGGCCACGTCATGTAAAGGAAGTAACAAACAAGAAGAAGAAGAAGAAGAATCTCACGTCTGTTGACAACAGGTGGCTTAGGAAGCTCCTCAACTCCTCCTCGCACCGGCATAATAGGCTCATTTGGGCTTGGTTGATTGATCAGCATATTTGGTGGTGTTGCGCTCCGGATCTCCTCCTGAAATGGTCCAGTGACCATAAAATTTGAAACAAATAATTAATTGATTTCTATACACATATATAGTTTAGATTTTTTTTTTCTTTTTTTGGAACTTGAAAACCCTAATTGCTGAAGTGTATTAATTCCGAGAATGGAAAGTTCACAAGAATAGTTATATTATGAAACCCTAGAAACATGGTATACCAGAATATTCTGAGGGTTGAAGAAAGGGTGACCAAGGTGGAGCTGGTTAGCCGCAGGAAGAAGGAGCCTGCGCATGTCGACAGTCAAGAGGTTGGTGCAGTGGCCGCATCGAACGGTGACGGTCTTGAACAAGCTAGAGCAAGGGACGCTCACCTGAGACAAGGAAAAAAAAAAGATAATTATAATTATAGAAATTAACATTGAAGAAGAAGAAGAGAAGAAGAAGAAGGATCAGAAGATCTAAGAGAGTGGACAAAAGACAGGGAGAGAGAAAATGATACCGCGAGGAAAGTGTCACAAAATTTGCAATGGACGTAACAGAGCTCGTCGGAGGGAGAGAGGTGGTCCGGTGAAAAAGCAGCTGATGAGGAGGACATGTTTGATTCTTGATTTGATTGATGGAGTAGTGACTGATCAGTGGGTATTTTGTGATAGACAGATAATAATCCTCTTCTTGGATCTGATCTTCTTGATTGTTGAGTTGTTACTATAGGATATAAAGGGAGGGAGAGAAACAAAGATAGAGACAGAGATAGAGGAAAGAGAAAGAGTGGGAAAAAAAACACCACTGTTAATGTAGTTGGTGATTCAGCAGAAGCTGAAACTTTTCTTTTTCTTTTTTTTTTTTTCTTCTCTTTTCTTCTTGCTTATAATATTATATAGACATGTTTTGTTAGTATTTTGTACAAGTTTGTTGATGTATCATGAAGAGAAGAGGACGCAGTGGGGAGGGAGAGATGTGAGGTTAAAGAGAAGAGAAAGAAAGGAAATGAATGGTTGGCATTCCCAATGGATGTAGAGAGAGAGAGGCGGCAGATGTGGGGGAGTGAGAAAGGGACGTGTGCATGGGCTTTGGCTCATTCACCTGTTGTTTTCACACTTAAAAAATTTTAGATTTATAAGTGAAAATAAAACCTTATACTTTTTCTTGGTTCTCTACAATTCCATTCCATGCCTAAATGTATTAGATATGCTGTTTCTGCTTCTTGTGTTCTTTATTAATATAATAATATAAATATATAAATATATAAAAGCCCTAAAGAGCGGGCACCTCTTTATCTATATATCCTCCGTCTAATCGTCTATAAAACACTTGTAGCTCTTTGTCAGCGCCTATATATTGTCCCAATCCCAATCTGCGCTATAGTTTCACGTGTCTTTTCACCGCTTTTGTCCTGTCTGCTTTCTTCCAAGCCCACAAATCTCCTTGATTTCATTGGCCGTTGCTCACCTAGCTGCTACACCCTCCTTGCTTCCCGACACCTTTGTGTATTATCCTTTGAGTCCATCAAATCTTCTCTTCTCCACTTAATTATTTCTAATTGCAACCTCAACTCGTGTGCATCCTGTATATAATGTTTCATGTACGAGAAATTTTCAATAATTCATAAATTTAAATCAAAATCTTCTCTTTTGTTGTGTTTCGTATATGAGAGATTTCAAACACTTCATAAATTTAATTCAAATTCTTTGTTTGGTACAATAAAAATAAAATAAAATCTAATACTTATATTTTTATTTTCATAAATTTTTACAGTTTGCATAAATTTTAATATTCTTAATCTAACTATTACCTTTTTTTTTTTTTTTATAAATAAAATCTAATAAACTTATATTTTTTTATTTTCATAATTTTTACAGGTTTGGCATAATTTTATATTCTTTAATCTAAACTATACCTTTTTTTTTTTTTTTTTGATGCTCATGTAAGTAATGTTAAAACATCTTCCGAGGATGAGAGATGAGATGGATAATAATTTTTTCTTTCCCTTATCAGAGGTTTTTGAATTCGAGTTTTTGGCATATAATTGAGACTGCGATTGGTTCTAATTAAAAAAAAAAAAAAAAAAAAAAAAAAAAAGGCAGTGGGACATCTAAAAAAAAAAAAAAAAAAAAAAAAGCAGTCGACATCTCAAAACATCCTTATATTTTGGGTTTACCAAGTTGAAAGGTGCACGATTTAAAAGGAAAATGTGGGATAAAATGAATATGATTGAACATAGGCGAAAGCGGAAAGACACATTTGCTTGCTCTAGGATTAAACTTATCTATGCCAATAATTTCTGTACTTTAAAATAAACAAGTATTTGAGCACTAAAAGCATAATTAAGAGTTTCCACATGAAGTCTATAGGTAAGTATAGTTTTAATTCAGTTGTGATATTTGAGCATTGATGACTAATGAGCACAAAATAACTGGCTATGCATTCCACTTTCCATTTCTTTTTGGGGGATTCACGGCCACATTATTGAAACAATTGTAACAAAATCACACAAAAAGCATTAAAGCTTTTTATATTTTTAACGATTTGACCACTCACACCTCTCTCATATATATGTGTGTACAGGGGTGGATACGTAGTTGTCAGTGATAACAGGAGACACAGATCCTTTAATTTAATTAAATTTACTACTTTTCTTTGTCCTTGCACTGTTATATTTTTAGGGCAAGTGTTAGCTAATTTAGTGAGGGCACTACCAACACTATAGAGGGTTTTTGTCTCTGTTGCAAAGTAAACCTATCTTGGCCGTAAAAAAATATCATTTTTCCCTAACAATTTTGAAAACTGTCACCATCCTCCACTTATGTTTGCAAAAAGGGTTTCTCTTCCCCAAAATTTCTTGCTAAGGTAAAATGTCAGTCACGCGGTTACAAATCACAGTAGAGGGTTTATATGCTTTAATTGCCCATTAATTATTCCAGGAATTCCCAACAGGATTGCTATAATTAAAGAAGGTAATCACTTTTTGAAAGTACAATTACGGCCGACTCGATCACATACACCATCTCTAACTTTTCACAAGTATGTATCGATTAGGTATTATTTTTATAATATTTTTAATATAATTTTTATTAAAAATTTTAGTAATTTTGATTAAAAGTTTTTGTTCGAAGTTTACTTGAATCATAATTTAATTGATGTTAAGAAACTTGTAGGATTTTGATATATAAAAGAGCAAAGTAAGCAAAACTCTCAGAGGCTGGCATGCGAGTGCCGCAAGATGACATCAATTCAAAGTTGTGCTCACCTGAGCATGGCCCGTGCTGCGATCACTTAGAACTCAGGCTCTAACATGTCCAGCCCATGCCTCACAGCACACCCGTGTCGAAGTTCAGGTTTTGCCTTGGGCCTAAAACGTCAGCCTATCCTGCACCACTTGCATGGACTCACATGAAATGATTTTTTGACGTAAAAATCAAGTTTTGATCATATTTAGACGCTGGGAGAGTCCTAATTGAGAAGAAATACAAAGTCTAAATAGTTTCCTATCTCCAAAAGATTTCTTACTCAATAAAGATTCATTTTCCTAAACGAACATGAAGATACTCCATACAAAGTCTATATAAATAGAGTGATGAGCCATAGACAAAAAAAAAAAAAAAAAAAAAAAAACATGAAGATTACTCCATAACAAAGTCTATTATAAATAGAGTGATTGATCCATAGGACAATAAAAAAAAAAAAAAAAAAAAAACAATTCCATTCACGGTATATTCATCTTTTCGTTCTAATTGTTTCTCTCTCTAAAAAAAAAAAAAAAAAAAAAAATCCATTCACGGTATATTCCATCTTTTCGTTCTATTGTTTTCTCTCTCTCTAAGATTTCAAGTGATCGAGATAGATTTGTATCAAAATTCAAGGAAGTCGTCCAAAATTATTTGTTAACTAGTTTTTATCTCTAAAATTTTAATCTTGTTTTTTTTACTTTTCATTATTCACATTGATTATGGAATTATTTTCAAATTTAATTGGGTTTTATTTAATTACTATGTCGAACTTAATTCTCATACTAGGAATTTGATGTAACTTAATTTCTCTTCCAATTTATAATATTAGATTTGCTTTTCTTTGTTCAAAGTATACTTTATTATTAAACTTAATACTTCCAGACAGATTTGCTTAATTCTCATTAATAAGGTTTTTAATATGAAAAAGGTAATAAATTAATTGAGAATAATAACTTGATACAGAAGCTATATGGTTTGACTTATGGGGGGTTTTCATAAGTTAATGACATTAGGTTATGAATTCAAAAAATAAACCATAAAACTTAATGATTTAATTCATATTTGATTGCGTATTGGCAGATAGTTAATTAGACTGGGTTAAAATAACTAAGAATACATCGGGAGAGCTTGTTAGTGATTTTAAAGTTGTTTCCTCTACTTGAACAATTAAAATTGATTAACGAATTAATAAAATAAATTGAGATAGAATTAAGTATACTCAAAATCCCTAATAGTTTTTAATCCTTGATTCTTTTAATCAAAAATTGTCTTGATTTCTTCTTATTCTCTTTTATTTACTAAAATTAGTTCTTAAATATAATTTCCCTTATTGCCATTTAAATAATAATAAGTTAACATAATTTTTGTACTTGGTATACAATCCATGTGGATACGATACTCTTCTCATTCTATATTACTTATTGCGATTTCGTACACTTGCGAAAATCACTGTCATGTTATATATGTCACTCAAAGAGACAATAATTACCCTGAAATATATTTAAACCCTAGCGACCTGTTTAATTTCCTTCAACAATTTTTATACAGCACTTGTATTGCACATGTAGCTAGTTATAAAGATGTTTTCATCTGGAGTTCTTATTGTAATTTTTATTATTTATAATTAGATACAGGTAAGTTGTCAGTGATGTGGTTGGTGATTTGTTGTTTTCTTCACGAGTTAGTAGTTATAAGCTGCAAATTAGCTAAGGAAGAGATTGAGATTGACCTGCAGCTACTCTAATCCTTCCCTGATGGGCTACCCATTTATATAATTTGGCACTTTTTCGTACTTGTGCATTTTTGTTACTGAATATTAAGCTTTTTTTAAAAAAATCAATTTTAGAGGACATACAGCTATATATAGTATATATATTAACTACTTTTTAGAAAGTAATATTTAATATATTAAAAAATATTAAATTTCAAATTTTAAATTTTTTAAGTAAAAGTTGAAGCGATGTTTATAAATAAAGAAAATTTTTACTTAGAGTGCTTTTCTTTTATAAATCTGATGCGGCGTGAGTGAGCTTTACTTTTAACTCGATAAGGAAACATGTATTATAATCCTAAAAAAATAATATTTCAGAAAATTTAAAAGCTTCCCTCTCTCTCTCTTCAATCAATTCTAAAGAGCCCCCACTTTTTATTCTATAACTAGATGCAATGCATTATTTAAATGCATTATTTAATTAAGCAAACTAATCTACTATGCCAAGTCTAAATTCTTTCGTATCAAATGAAAATAGCTCAGATATTTTGGTGCATCACTCATACATTCACGGTTCATGTGATTGTACTAATTTAGTTAAGTTGTGAAAGTTTAAGTTCCAGAACCAAAAAAATTATAAATTAAATTGTTTTTCTACTTATACGAGTGTTTGTCAACCTTACATCGTAATAAAATCTGATGTATATATCTATAGTCAAGCTGTTAATTATTAAAAGAAAAAAAAATACGAAACCTGAAAAGAAAAAAAGATTTGATATTCCCCACATACATGAGTTCCTTGTTCAATCTTCGGGGAAGTGACAATGATTGAATGATATGACTTTCATAGATCCTTAACTGAAGAATCCCCACAGATTAATCCATACACTGATATTTGTTCGCATTTGGAGAACTTGGCGGAACTGCACCACAGTGTACCGTTTGTACTGCAAAAATTATAATGGGTAATTCGACAATAAAGAAGAGATGAGAAAAGGCAGGTCCTTTTCAGCTGGGAAGTAAATGAATCAATAAATAGGAGTAGAAAAGTTTTAACCTTTGAATAAGTAATTAATTTTGAATTTTACACAGCCAAACAGTGAAGAGAGTTATTAGATTTCGGGGACAAAAGAAATTAAATTACATGAAAGAAAGATCACATTCATATGGACATATCAGCAATTCAAATCGTACATTCTTTTTTAGATCGTGGGACACATTAGATTTAGATCAGTCTCTCAGACATATAATTGATTGCATACTGATAAGGAGAACTATCTATGTCTCTCTCTCTCTCTCTCTCTCTCTCTCTCTCTCTCTCTTTTATGTAGTCTAACAAGTACAAATCCATTTCTCACCTCATATCTTTTCTATCCTGTGGTGAAAATTTTTCTGTTTCCTTTCCAATTCTCTCTAACATTCTTTTGCAAGATTTGATGCTCATTAATTTTCTACGTCTTATAAACGTTATTATTGTATTATTAATAATTAATAATCAAAGAATGAAAGACATGTAAAATTAGGAGGTTTAACTTGCTTGGGGGGGAGGGATTTTTGGGAGAGAATGGAGGTTTGTCTTGTGTTGGAGTGCAGCTTTATGTGCAGGAAATGTAAATATGGAATTGTACTATGAGTTAACATGACAGTGACATGAGGCATGAGCTATACTCGTTAAGGCACTCAATTACCTAGCAGGCTTCTCTCCATATAAAAAACATAAAAAAATTACATATTCACATAAAAAAAGAAAAGCCTGTAAGTGTTGGTGAATAACGGTGATAGGGTAGAAATCCAATAAAGATGATATTTATGGAGGTGTTCGAGTTTTCTTTGGCTAGGGTTTGTATGGATTGGTACGATTTTACTGTGACAGAAAATGTACACGTAGATTTGAGGCTGTTTGGCTGTTTCTCAAGTTGTAACCTCGATGCAACTTGCATAAGACATGAAAGTAAGATCCTTTTCTTGTTTGTTTTTGTACAGCATCCAGAGCTCTTCTGATTCTCCATAAATGGCATAGAACTCAGCTGGTTTATGCCTTTCAATTTTCACCCAATCAACAGAAGAACCCTGTTTGATTCTTTTTCTCTCTTCAATTCATGTTTTCCCTTCTTCAAAGGCCTAACATTTTACTTGGTTCAAAGTGGGTTCGATTGGAATTTCGTCGTTATCAGTTTGTCATATATTATTAACATAAGAGAAAACGCAACGCTTTTAATAAATTGCCTCCAGGCTCTATCCTCTAGACTGTGTCTGTTATATATACTGACCTAACGGCACATTTGTCGGATTTAATTACATGTGCAAGGGAGACACATCTTAAGGTAATATGTATTTGAGACCCGCCATCATGGTCTTCCACGTTGAATGGATCAATCATCAACATCTTCTGTAGGGACCACAACATATATATCATATCTAATAAATGGCTCTAATGCGTAATAGCCGGGAGTTCCAACTACTTATTACAATAAGCATCTTAAAGTTTTCTTTACTGTTTGCTGATCAAGTGTGTTATGATTGATTTTACACTTATGCGAAGAATAAGTCTTCAGTTTGAATTCTCCTCTCGACCATTTACTTGAGTTTACTTGAGTTTTGTAAAACTTGGACAGCTCATGAGGAGGTGGCTAAAGAAAGTAAGTTTTCAATGTTTCCTCGTAAGAGAAACGACGACGTATATTAGATGAGTGCAAAGGATCTAGGAGCAAAATGAAGGCATGGATACTCGATTCCACTATGAGAAATAAAGAGACATAAAAGTCGCAAGCAAAAGGGCTTGCATTCACATGTGTGTTGTCCATTGCACATGCAAAGCCATCAACTGTAACATTTGATACCACCAGCAGAGATATTCATGATTGAGGCATTACAAGGAATCAACCATTTGACTGATAAGTCATAACTCTAATTAGTTAACTAACCCACAAGCCATATTGACGCTTTCTTTTCTTTTCTTCTCATAATAACTATTTCTTTTGCTGCTAAACACCAAAGTATACTTGCCTATGTATATTTCTTTTGCAGTTGCAATACCTCCAATATTTGCCTAAGTATTTGCAATAGATTTCAATAGAAAATCAAATGATAAGCTTTTTGCATAATTGCACCATAAAGAGTACCATGGCCTTTGGCACAAAGAACTGATCCGTCCTAACATATTACAGAACAAAATTCCTCCAAGAGCACCGTCATTTTGTAATTTCTGTGAAAATAAATCGTCTCTGTTATTTTGAAAGCCAATAGATAATAAGAAACAACGTACAAGCTGCAATGACAGCAGACAGAATTATAGTGTCTCTTGATCGCCGCCTCTTTATAGAACCTTTAAGGGGGAAAAAAAAGAACAGCATTATTTATGAATTTGAATGAAATAAGAAGTAAAACTCCGTAATTTAATCAACTCATTCAAGTACCAAGTAGGCCACGGATAATGGGAAACTTGTCACTTAGAACTTTCAGTTTTCCTTGAATGTCTCCAAATGAAGCCCTTTGAGAACCTAAGACAACCTTCGTTGTTTGAGCTTGATTGATAACATCATCTATCTGCACAAAGGTAAATCCAGCATTGTCAGTTAACTGGCCAGTGCTCAGAGATGCGGTTGCTAGCAAAGAATGTATATGAATTTATACCTTCCAGTTACCTCACAATGAACAGTTTTGGAAGGTATTTAGATCATATAACTCAGAGCAAAATAAACAAGCATGTAAAACATAGGGTGCTTCAAGGTTGAAAACTCTATCTATTTAGCATGGAAGCCAATAGATAATTATGACACTTTAAGAAAGATAAAACAGATGGCATGGGATTTGAGCAATAATATGGATTAGGCCATTTAATTTGAGTGTGCAAGATGTGCTTGCATGTGTATATACCTGAGAGAGAAAAGGAGGAGAGGGCTGGTTTTTAAACCCCCTAAATTTTAACTTCTAAAATGATAATTATGGTCCTTTTTTATTCATAAACATACAATTACTGGTTTCACATCAATCCATGGAAGGACCAGATCCCTTGTTAATTGGTCATGTCAGGCTGCTATAGAGTTTTCTTCGCAGTAGCCATAAAAAATGACAATTTTTGCAAGGACCACATGAAGAGTGTCCCTGCAACTTGGTTCTAAACACAAAGAAAACAACTGATATTTCAGACAAGTAATGACAAAAATAATTCAAAAAATGTTTCAGAGCAACGCGCCATAAGACGCTTGAATGCCTGGGTTCACAGGAAACACAGGACCCTTTTCAGAAGTGAGCTATCAAAAAAGTTAAGAGTAGCACTCTTTACTTAATATCTTCTCTAGTCATTAAAGTATCGTATTAATCCTGTTAATTTGGGAATGATTAAAGAGGTGGAGATGTGCTTTAAGAATTGTCTCAATTCAATTTCAAGATGATGTCATAATGATGTTAGGCCAATATGCATGGAACTAGTTATCAAGATATTGCAAAATAGACAAGAACTATCAGCAAAAGACAAATGGAATTTACTAAAAAAGCAAAAAAGTAATGAACAATAAAATGAAAAAGCAAATTTCTGGCACTTTGCTTTACCTAAGACCCAAAGAGTAATGAACTCAGGTCATTTGAGAATTTTCTGACTGCAATTTGACATTCACTTCAAGAATCCACTTCTCAGTGTACCACCTTGATCTTAACCAAAAACTTATATTTTCCTCTCCAAATTTTTTCATTTTTATGTCTCCACTGATAAAAAGTTATATTCTCTAACCCCGGTTAGCACGCAGTGAGAGACATTTCCATTACAAACACATCAGAATTCAGATTAATCAAACAACATTACTCTTTTCTTCAATCCTTTCTAAATTTCTATAACCATCTCAACATCCTCATTTCTTATCTATTGAGCCACATTATTGTAACAGATTCATTTCAGGAAATTTCTTTTCAGAGAAATATGACCATGAAAAGTAGCAAAATCTTACGTGAGCAATACTTCCATGGATGGCAGCCCTTTCTCGTAGTAATTGCATTCTTGGAGACATACTCCCAGATGCCTGTATGAAGGGAGACAATAAAACCTCAACTTTTGAGAAACAATAGCCATAGAATGTAAATACATATGACATTAACCAAGAGTTAAATAACGCTTACCTTGTACTCACTAATATCATCTCTGACTGAACTCAGGAGCTCTGCATGTTCCTTCATTGAGCTTATGTTTCCCTTGATTCGTCTAAATTCCTAAATTAAGTAATTCTATTTTCTCAATGAGACAGAAGCACTAATAAAACAGTTCCTAATACATTGGTCATGCCTACAATATAGAAAAAGAATAAAGACACCTAATACATCAAGAAATCAAATGTGAGCAAATGAATGATAACATAAGCATATGAAATTTCCTATTCTTTTAATGCTACTTATCATCTGCCTTGGCTGCTAAAAATTTTCAAACACATACATATCACGTTAATTACTCTCTCTACCAGGGCTCCTGTAGACACAGGAAAAGCTTTTATGCACTTCACTATTCAACCACAAAGCCAACAGACAGCTAAGAGAAGGTAACTGCTAGTGACTAAAAAGAAATTGTTTATTGAGATATTAAAATGAACTTGACTATAACAGCTAAGAAGATAGATTAAAATTGTAAAGATAAACAATCATATTTAAATGCAATATATAATCTAAAAGATCTTGAGATTATTCATTGGAAAGTTAAGAACAAAATTTAAAAAGAAAAAAAAATAGAATAGATGGCAATTCAAGGTATTGACTCTGCAGAATTTGTTCTGTAGATCATAATTACTCATTTTATAACTTGCTTGAGTGTATAAATGAATGCTAAATTTTTAGCTGGAGCTATATTTTGAGTTATTTATGGTGTGGAATAGCAACCAAGCTAACATAGGTAGAATCTAATTCAAACTCGCAGTAATTTAAGGCAAAGAAATTCAAATGCAACAAGCAGACAACTAGAATTGAAATCAATGACATTCATTGCAAACCTGGTTAAATTCATGGAGTATGTCTCTATGCCTTGCTAGCTTTTGAGTAACTGATGTAGTTGGTGCAGCAGATGCAGCACATCTACTCATAGCATCATTTGTATCTAGGAGTTTTTCAAGCAATGATTGGATTTCCATTTCCATTGACTTCCATGATCTGCTAGATCCAACAGTGGGCGAACCAGAATCCACATAACCTGAGCCCATAACATACATCATGAAGAAGGAAGTCAGCCTGATGAAGTTAATTACAGTTCAGCTATGAAATTATAAGACTTTAAAGCTAAATCCAATAGAATAAGCAGAAAAATAACAGTAAGACTCAAAGCTTTGCAACATGTTGCCAAAAAAGAATCAGATAAAAAACTCATTGTCCAGAAAAAGACGGTAATAATTAAATGAAACCTTCACCGTTCAATCAGCTAATAAACTCGGTCTCTAATAAAGAATCAGGTAAGCATGGTAGAACTTGCAAAACGTGGGAAGTACATTTAATATCAATTGCACATATTTGCATTCATGTACAGGACTGCAATTTATATTGTCACGGCTACCCATAGTAGTATATGAAAATATTGCATCCTCAATGGTGAAGAACCGGAGTGGGAAAAATGCAACCAAGAAGAAATGCTGACTTGGTGGTGATGTTGGTTTATTATAGCCAACATGCTGCCAAAACAGCAACATTGCTCTGTCACTGCCTTAGTGAAAGAAATGACTCCAGAGTAGTTGAGGATGCAGATAATAGGATTTAATTATCCACTAAGACAGAAATCCAATTCAAGAGAAGGAAGTTAAAATGGAGGTTATTGTCATACAGTGGAAGGACAAGAAGATCCTCTCTCCAGTTTGACACGATCCTAGGCCTATTCCAGAAGAACCACCAATCACAGTTGCTCGAAAACCCATTTACGATACACACTTGTGTGAAAGCAGCTACATCGCAGATTCTATGTTCCAAAAGGAAAGAAGACAATCCGAACGTGTACACACTTATAATTTCAGAACTAAAAACACAACCAGACTTTTTATGACGGTAACTGACGAAGACACTGCGAACAGCTAACAGAGTAAGGAATTGAACTTGTAATACATCAATTCATTTTACCCCTTCCCCACTAAGTTCTGACCTTCTTCCAAATGGTATCATCCCATTAAGCACTGGAGCATACCGAACTAAACCAACCTACTAATCTACACTAGAAAGGAACTATGCCAATTCCAAATATCCAAAAAAATACAAAACAGATTACTCAGTCAAACAATCGTTAATGCTCAAGTAAATAGATTACAGAAAGTTAAATCACAATAAATTTGAGATCAGCATCTTTCAAAACTAATCTAGCACTAATACAAAATGAAAAATCAGCAATTCCAGTCCTAAAGTCGATAATAACTAAAAAGATGGAAAATGTGAAATTAGAAAGAGAAATTGAACCTCCTTGGGTGAACCTAGCGCCAAGCTTGGCATAAGAGGAAAGCTTGACGTCGAGATCTCCTTCTAGCTTTCTGGCCTCTTTCCTCAATTCCTCCCAACCCGATTCCTGCAACTCTAAACTCGAATCCTTCATGTTGGATCTTTCACAAATTACAATCCAGATTCTCTGATCTGCGATGCTGATTGTTGCAGTTGTTCTGGTCACTGGGTTCTATGTAGATGTACTATCTAACTAAAATCAACTATGCACATCAGTCTTCCCTTCCTCCTCTCCGCTTCGCTTCATTTCACAACAACGTACAACGTCCGGTTCTTATTGGGCCTTAATTTTACTAAAGCATCACATTTTGTAGGCCCGGTGACCCGTAAGAGAGCTCTAAATATTTACATATAAATGGGCCAAACAGGCTTCGTCCAGCCCAACTCTAAACTTCTCCTCTAGATCGGACTAAAAATCAAAACCAGTACATTTTTCTGATGAACGGTGGTAAGTTGCAGGAACGAACTTCGACGCATATATATATATATATATATATATATAATATAATATATATATATATATATATATATATATATAATAGATTAGCTACACAATAAATATAATTTTGCTCTCAATTCATTAAATTTGTGAAATTTTTGTAATTGAAAAATTCGAACTCTAGACAACATACTACTCATACTGATAAAAAGATAAATCATACCACACTTGATTGACAATTTTTTTTTACACATATTTTAATTCTCAAGTGGAAATGATATTGGGAAAACAAAACTCTCCCAAATGGTGACTCCAATTTGATTCAATGGGTGAAAGGAAATATTCAATTCGATTCAATGATGCATCATTTAATCCACGATAGAGGCAAGTCAAGCAAGTGGCAGCTAATTCACATATTATACAATATTCAAATTGGTTATTAAGCAGTGTTTGGTTGATACTGATATGTAAAGAACCATAAAATACAAAGATTTGTTTACCTGCCCGTATTTCATATTTGATTTTTTATCCATTTTTCTTGTTTGGTTGGAATCTAACTCTTCTCCAATTAATCAAACCTTAGGAAAAGCTGATAAGGAACATTTCAACAACCCAAAGTTTTATATGTAAGTTAAATAATGTTTCCTTTCTTCTAGAAGCTCAACGGTAAAAAATAATGAATATAATTTCCCAGCAAAACCACCAAATGATGAAAAATTTTAAAATTTTTGGGTCATGGTTGATGATCTGAGAAACAATTAACAAAGCGAAAAGAGTAATTTAATTCATTAATATTAATATTAACATAAAGCTAGAAGACATGGATCAAGGCAAGTACTAACTCCGTCGAAAAAAAAAAAAAAAAGAAGATAAAGAATGACAAAGCATTTGTGGTTGTATACGTTTATCTTTTTTATAATTCTTAAATTTATTTTTAAATATTACAATAGTTGAGATTTGTCGATCTCCATAAAAATCAATCAAATCACATTTAAATAATATTAAATTCATAATTTATTATTAATATTTAATGAGTCATGACGTATCAACAAACATATAAATAAATAAAAGTATACACCTTTACCACATTTAAATAAATTTCTCGTTACCTCGTTATTATATTTCTTATTTAACAATAATTTTATGTCTTGGCTTGTCTTGATTAAATTATTTTTAATTTTATTGTAATTTTAAAAAAATAATTTTTTTATTAAATTTATATTTTAGAACGGATTATTTAAAAAAAAAAAAATCAGACAAACTCATTTCGATATACTTGTTTTTTAGGTAGAGTTGTCTGGGTTTCGTGATTTTTCCATTTGTCTTGAAAAATAAAATCGGAAAGAGAGAGATTGCCAATTGGCGCAAAAAAGCCACCACGTTTGAGAATCAAACTCAAAGCACGCGTCTGCCGTAAGATTGGCTCAGTCGGCAATGTTGGGCCCACCGGTTATGGATATCGCCATCAGTTCTCCTCCATTATATACGGAAAGTACATACGCACGTGTACGGACTACGGGGTTTTTGGAACTTTCCGCATTGCTTTTCTTCTCTGGCCCTACCGCAACTACAGCTGCCCAAAATTCAAAAACCACTTCTAAACAAAAACTAATTTTTCATTTACTGTTTTTTTAATATTAAAAGAAGAAAGGTTAGATTAATTTTGTATTCCTTCATCCCATTAGGATCAACAACATTTTAAATTTTTTTTCTATTTTATTTTATGTTATATAAAATTAAAAAACTGTTAATCATTTTTTTTATTTTACTCTTGTCTTTTAGTAAGCCCACAAAATAAACTTTAATTATTTAAATAATCAATAATAGGAAATTTTAGTCAATTATAACTTTTTCCAAAAAAATAAATTTGTTTAGTGATTCTTCTCAAACAAATTGCTCACTGTCTTAATCTTTTGCAATTAAAATTTGATAATTGCATGCTTATACTTGTGTTAATTAATAGTAAGAAGCAATTCTTGTAGTGATTACCATTGAAAAATAAAAGTGTCCATATTTAATTCATATTTGAAATTTCATATCTGTTAAAAAATCATTAAATTTATCTAAATTATAATAAATTATTGAGAAAATTGACTATATCACCCTTAATTTGATACTAATCTTTAAGAAAATCATTAAATTGAAGTAATAATTATTAGTCATATATAATAGGTAAACATAGAAAAAAAGATTTATTACTCTTTCAAACCACAAATATAATAAGTATTTTAAAATAAATTATTTTCTCGTACATGACAAGTATGGTGTAAATGAGACAATAATATTTTTTAGCCAAATCTTAATTTTATGAACGATTAATTATTAATTTTGTAGCTTTTTGCTTCTGTTTTTTAGTTGCCAATACAATTTATGCATTCCATGAACTATTCGCTGGAAATTTCATTTAATTCTTTTTTTTTATTTGGTTTGGTTTTATGAGTTATTATATGAATTTCCCAACAAATTTTTTTCCATTTGATTCTAATGAGATATGTAAGAGAGTCATCAAATATAAAACCACCAATACAATTGGTCATGTTAATTTATGCACCTATAAAAATCAAAAAATATTTTTTTAATTTATTTTTATTCTTTTGGTATCTTTACTAAATAAATATTAATTATTTTTCTGAGGGAATACTAATTATTTAAATAATTAAAAAAATAATTTAATTAATTATTAAAATTATTTCTTCTAACACTTTAAATTTACCGTAAATTTTTCATACCATAAAATTAAAGATTTATTTTGCAAAATTTTTCACACTAGAAATAATAATTTTTAATTTTAAAATTTTTATAAGTAAAATCCACGATTAATAGAAATTTTTAAAATAATAAATTTTATTTTTTAAATATTTAATAAGTTAACGTATTCAATGAATAAAAATTAAAATTAAAGTTAAAATAATATTTTTGGTGAGAGTGAACTCACATATAAATACACTTTTTTACATTAAATTTGAAAATTTTGAAAGTCGATAAAAATTAAGAAAATTATTTAAGTTTTAGAAAAAATAATAAGTAGTGTTTACTAAATTATCTTTAATTGTTAAATTTAACATAATAAATGGAGTATTTAGGTATTTGGCTAAATAGTTATCCATTTTTATGCCAAGCATAGGTCGTCAATGTGTCCCTTCGGTGGGGCAGTGTGAATTTCCATTTTCGAGGAAGTCCATCTGCATGCTTGCCACATGTCCACTGAAAGGACAAAATTGGGATTATTGGAAAAACAAGTCCTTGACAATATCAACCTGCCCCCAGGAAATTGGTCCATTTTGTTTCTACACTTGAACAGGGATTAATTCTAAAGTGTTACGTGGCAGATTCATCAGTTTCTCGGAAACAACGTGGTTGTTTGGACTTTCAGTTTGAATTTTTATTTAATTGAGCGATACTAAATTCACCCGCACGGCAACTACGAATCATAAATGCCAATCAAAATCGAGAATCAAATTGGAGAAAAAATCAATCCGTGATACAAATAGAATAACTTGATTGACAGAGTTCGTAATAACCGGACGAGCCGCATCACCAGTCGCATTACAAACAGGTACTACTACTATACTAACTCTCCAGTACTGTTAATTAACGACTTGTGTAAATCCAGCCGCAGCTACAATCATCGGACCGTTCCTTTATCTGACTTTGACCTGTCTCTACCTATTTAAGTAATTCTCCTCCATAAAATCAGAATCGCGTGCCGACCATATCATAACCTTTAGCTATCTATCTTTGCTTTTGCCCTTTTCTTTTGACTTTCAAAAATTAAAATTATAATTGATGCAATTTACTGCCCTTTAGATTCCCATACTCCTCCTTTATAAACAACCGTTTCTTGCCACCAGAAGCTCTATTCCTCGTTTGCAACTTTGCCTCCGCCGCCGCCACCACCACCACAGGCCGCTGCTGCCTGAATTATTACCACCATCTTATCTAACCTACTTCTCAAACAAGCAATTCTTGAAACCGAATAGAGGCCTTTGGATCATAACTCCAGCAAACAAGTTTGAATGAAAGTCTTGTATATTAACAGAAAACAACATGTCAAATATACCCACATCTCTCTCTGAAGTATGCCTTACTCTCTTCCGTTTAACCATGTCCATGGCCGACCCTTGGCCCTTTTCTTGAAACCTGCTATACTCTAATAAGTCTTGTTTGCCCATATTCAGAAATACACCCACTTACGCACAAATTTTTTTGTTTAGAAAAAAAGAAAAGCCTCTTTCTTATTATAGTCTGTCTCCCTACCAATCACGTCATGAATAAAATAAGAGGGTTCAAGATTGGAAAGCGGTTAGTTCGGATCTCCAGATGGATTTTCCGGCGGACCCGATGCCGGTCCTGTTACAATCGGCTAAGCCCGCCGGAGAAATCATGCAGGTCGACGCCCCTCGCGAAGCTTATTAACTGGGGACGCCGCTTGACAACGGGAGCCAAATTACTGTGCTCTGCAAAACCCGGGTCGGGTTACGTCCCGGTCGGAGAGGAAGCTATAATTGATAAACCGGTGACAGTGCCAAAAGGACACTTAGCAGTATACGTGGGTCAAAAGGATGGAGATTTCCACAGAGTTCTGATACCTGTGATCTACATTAACCATCCTCTGTTTGGCAAGCTATTGAGAGAAGCAGAACAGGAGTATGGGTTCAATCAACAAGGTGGGATCACGATTCCTTGTCGATACTCGGAGTTTGAAAGGGTCCAAACCCGAATCGCAGCAGGGTCGGGCGGGCGGAAGCTGGCGTGGAAACGCAGCCACTGTTGAAGTCGTTTATTAGATGATGACGATAATATATTACGATAGTGATGTGTAGAATTTTTGGTTAGAATAGGATAGTTCTGTTGCTTTTTTTTCTTTTTTATTTCCCCCGCTTTTTGAAAGCCTTCTGCTTTTCTTTACGTTTTATCTGTAATGAATATTTAGTTGTAAATTGATATACAACTACTTTTTGCTGTTTTAGCTGGTGATTGATTAGTATGATTGGAAATGAACAGTAATACTTCTTGTCGATTCACACCATTCTCGTGCCTATTCCTTTTGTAGAAATATACAAAGCCTAACAACAACATTCTTTCTTATTTGAATTGTTCAAGTAGATATTTTACACTGTTGAAATTTCAGCGATGTTAGTTACTCGCACAATAATTGAAAATTACAACTTTACCCCGTTTGTTGCACTTTTTTTATAAAAAATAAATTGAACTATTTATAGAATTAATTTTTTCTCAAATATGCATACATCAAGAGGGAAAATTATTTCATATTTTCTCTCTATATTTTCCTTTAATATTTTTTTCCACTGTAAATTACTATAAGTTCTTGAAATAATTTATATTCAGGTTATACGCCACTCTAAATTTGTCAACGTAAAATATAGGAAGCCACTAGGTAATCAACCCTCGAAGAACCAAAGAAGGTTTAGAAAATTTTTTTTTCCAAGTTTGTTTTGATATTAAAGAAAATTTTATTTTTAGAAATTAAAAATAAAAATAAATTGCTTTCCCTGCGTTAAGGACCTTATATGTCTTTATCCCGCATAGATTGTGGCGAATCTTACCACTCAAAAAAAAAATATCAACTTTGGTGTTGGACAATAGCCACTACCCACTAGCAGAACTTGATTATGAAATATGGGTCCTTCGACAGTGTTAAGGCATATGCCATAAAAGTACCTGTATCTCTATGGACCAAATGGTTAATGGCTATCGAGTCCGAGTCAATTGTTGCAACTCCTACAACTTGTTTTCTAGATTACTTGCACATAGTAATTTTTTACATTACCAGGCCTTTTCGTTTTATTATTTCAGAAGCCATTGATTTCATTTTGTATATCAAACTGATTCCAATTGATGAAATATAAATTTTTATAGATGGATTTTTTTTTTTTTTTTTTTTTTTTTTTAAAGCAAAGGTATTATGTTGTAGTAACGTACAAGAAAAGGTGGGTCGGTTTATAAGCAATGATTAGACCTTAACCGTACAAATATCCTGGACTAGCCATTATGCTAAAGCACATAATGTGATATTTTGTCCTGGAAAAGGAGTGTAAAGCCTATTTCAGAATTATAATTTTCAGGGGAAAAATAAATATCTAGGATTAGCTAATAATTTCCTGACATGTAACAAGGGGTTCTGGTTTCAGTAGTTATCAATTGAAATATGTGTTGTTTGAAATCGTCAAACGTGGCAACATCATGGGTCATATCATTAATCAAAATTTGATATAGAGAATACTCCAGATCGTTCGGTCCATGTCACTAGAATTATTCTCCACTTAGTCGCAGCCACAGAAAATAATTACTTAATTTGTTTAAGGCTTTTACGGTTTTGTAAACATCCAATTCGGCCCAATATAAAATCAAAACTATTTTATTTGCTTTCTTGTTTTTCGAATATTGAAGTTTCGGCCCAATCAAGAAGCCCATGGCCTGCTAATCCCTCCCTTATGTTTTTTTTGACAGTATCCCAAGCTGTTTACTCAAGCCTTTAGGCTTTAGGAGTTGCATTTTTTCTTTTCTTTTCTTTTTTTTTTTTTCTGTATACATTTTATTTTAGTATGCGGGAGGGAATTATGCTTCAAACATTACAAAAAAACCGCACTAGGGCCAAATGGGCCCTCTTCTTTGGGGAAAAGACATTCATATGAAATTAGAATTGTATGGCAAAAAAGCAAATTCCACATTCTAATTCTTTCATTCATCAAAGCAAACCACAAACCACAAAACAAAACAAAGGAGAGCTTAAACGAACCTAAAAAATAAGAAAGAAACAAAGAAATGTTGATGAGAAGCCTTCACTTACACTCCACTGACCACACAATAATAGCTCTCGAGCTCACTTCACTCTTTTTTCTCTTCGTTTCTCTCAGTAACCATGGCAACCTTGTAAAAGCTCATATTTTCGACTATGCAGGTTGTTCTCAAGAGAAATATCAACCCAACTCTCCATTTGAAGGCAATCTTAATTCCCTTTTAGCTTCAGTTGTAAGCTCATCGTCTCAAGCAGCTTACAATAGTTTTGTTATTGGAAATGGAACCTCAGCACCAGCTGAAGATACTGTATACGGTTTGTATCAGTGCAGAGGCGATTTAAAGATCATTGACTGTTCAAGATGCATTCAAAGCGCGGTTAACCAAATAGGGCTTGTTTGTCCATACTCTTTTGGAGCTAGTTTGCAATTAGAAGGCTGTTTTTTAAGATATGAGCATAATGATTTCTTAGGAAAGCTTGATACGGGTTTAAGATACAAGAAATGTAGTAAAAGTGTAAACAATGATGTTGAATTCTTTAGACGAAGAGATGATGTTCTTGCTGACTTGCAAACGGGTATAGGATTTAAGGTTAGCAGTTCAGGTCTTGTAGAAGGATATGCGCAGTGTTTGGGAGATTTAAATCCAGCAGATTGCTCTTCTTGCTTGGCAAATGTTGTTGGGATGTTGAAGAATTTGTGCGGTTCAGCTGCAGCTGCTGATGTGTTCTTGGGCCAGTGTTATGCTCGGTATTGGGCGTCAGGATACTATGATTTCCCTTCAGGTTTATTTCTTACTTCTTGGTTCCTTGCTATTTGCATTAATTTTCCAAATAATAATAATAATAATAATAATAATAAGGAAAAAGAAAAAAGGATCAGAGAGTCATTGCAAGCTTTAATTAAGTCATTTTGTTTGTAGATCAAATTAAGAAACACCAGATTGACCACTTTAGTGCTTTTTGGAGAGAAACAGAGGTTTGAAATTTTCTTTTCCAGGAGTCAACAAGTATTTCTTTTTATAAAGTAAAGCTGTAAGAGGCATCAGCACTTTGGTTGCTTTTCTTTTAGGCACTGCAATTTCTTAATGTTAATCCTTCCTGTATTTAGCTGCTGCTTTTTTTTTTTTTTTTTTTTTTTTTTTTCACATTTTATCTTTATAAGCTCATTAAAACTTTTGTTATTTTACTGTCATTATCATACTTAGTTAGCACCTAAATTTATCTGTTTTTTTTTTTTTTTTTTTTTTTTCACATTTTATCTTTATAACTCATAAAACTTTTGTTATTTTATCTGTATTAATCATACTTATTAGCACCTAAATTATCTGGTGGAAGGAAAAGTTACTTTTGTTCCATTATTTATTGGTCACATTTCAACAATGCAATAGACAGAATTGAATGCTATGATTTGCCTTAGAAGTTCTACTGATAGATGATAAGAGGTTCCAAATTAAAGAGAAAGCTGGAATATTTAGACAGTCATTCCAAACCCAAATAGTTTAGAATCTAATTGTTCCTTTGTGTTGTTAGCATTCAATTATGAACTAGAAAGAACAAAAGCTAATATCTCATCAGTACCTCTCAAAGTGGGAAACTTTTTTTTTAAAACTATTAACATAGAAAATTAACATAGAAAATTAAGAGGATAAGAAAAAGAGAGAGAGAGATTTAAGAAAGAATTGTATATGTGGTAGTGGCAGCTTTGTTTATTCTCTTTATGTAGGCATTTGCATAGGACTAATTCCCTTGCCTTTTGCTTTTAATGGGTATTGTATCAGATTCCTCCAGCGAGGATCAAGTGGGAAAAACAGTAGCAATCATAGTTGGTATACTAGCAGGTCTTGCTGTTCTAGTTGTTCTTCTCTCAGTCTGCAGGAAATCAATGGGTAAATTAAATTTGTCTTGATTAATTCTATTCTTGATGATAATTACAACTTCTTAATCATCAAGGTAATGATGATGGTGTTCTTGGATGCAGGTTAATCAAGAAGATAGATATGAGAGAGATGTGGATTCTTTCAAAGAGTTGATGTTTGTTTTAAATATTCTCGTGATAGATAATGATACTCTGCTTTTGTTCATTTAAATAGACAAAAGTTTTTGCACGAAAAAGAAAATGGGTTTCGAGTGTTATCCTCTGGCATAAAGTAACACTAATTTCTATCAACTTCTAAATGACCGATGAATCGTGATTCCCTTCCCCAACCCCAATTCATTCTGTCGGCTATAATCAAGAAGGAAATGTTTCCTTCGAAAAGTAGAAAACATGAGAAGGGTATGGGCCCTGCTGTGGCAGGCAGGCCTTTCGTGGGCCTAATCTAATACTAGGCTCTAACATTTAGTAACAAAATCTATGAAGGTCAAATTTGGGCCCAAATACGGTCTTTTGGTTTTTTGGGCTTTTATAAGGATTGGGATTCGAACTTGATCTCCGCTTTCAGAGCAAAGAAGTTTGATTTGAGTCGATTTTAGTAATTTCATGCATGGAGAACGAAACGTTCCTCCAAAGAACAAGTAGCGAAATGGACTAAAGTTCAAAAAGAAAGAAAAGTACAAGCAGACCAGTCAAAAAGCCAAAGTGAAAAATTGGACATCTCACTATCATCATTCATCAACCTACACCTCCTAGTTAAACGAGGGTGGGTGTCTTAATCTTCTGGAAAAGAATAGTAAATATTTCCAAAATTCAATACTCAATATTCCTTCCCTTTCATAAATTGTCCAAGCAACTCCTCTCTTTCTTTCTTTTTTAAATATTAAATAAAAAAAATTAAATGTGGATTGAGATTAATTCTGTTTCAATATCATATTTAATAGCTAATTAATTAGTCAGCAGATTCATTAATTAACCAAGCAATTGATGGATGATAGAACACGTTATTTAATCAGTCAATGATGGAATGATGATTATCCATATATTAATTAAAAATAAAATGTCAATGATTTTGTCATCTTAACTAACTACATATATAAATATAAAACAAAGTAGAAACTAAAACAGCATTCGAGCCACATGAACTTAAGAATAATATAAAAACTCAGTATATTAATGGTTTTTTTTTTTCCTCAACTTACAGTTCCACAAACATTAAACAATGTTATACACCTTAATTAATTATTTCTTCCTTCCTCGGCGATGGAATTTTCCTTATTTTAGTGCCATAAAGGAACTGAATCAAATGACGAAATATACATACATACAATTAAAAATGAAACGAATCAAAGGCCAGAAGTAAATGGAACATTAGTCCCCGGCAACCAAGAATTTCCTGAAATGAAATTTCCAACAGTAAACTGTGAAGCTTCGGTTGGACTGGTAATGACGTGATAGCCTTTCCAGTTAACTCTATTAGCAGTAGATGAGCCAGGACCAGTGTTCATATACTCGCCATAGTATAGAGTATCAAGAGCAAAATTACCGCTCCATTCCATCCAACCTGCTGGATTAATTAAACTATCAAGATATGTTTTCATAAAAACAGTTCTGGAATACTGTTTCCATGGTCTTCCAAGATATGTCCGGACCGAGCCTTGAACGGGTGTTAAATCGGAAGCGGCTGTAACTCTAGAGTTATGAATTGAAATTCCAGTGTTCTGGTTAGGGTCAGTCCTGCCTTGAGCAGTAAGAGTGTTGGTCTTATTAGGGGGATTGCGCGGGTAAATATTGCAGTTTTGGAGAACAACCGCAGCGTTACCGAAGATGAAATCTACAGTTCCGTAAATGTCACATTCTCTATAGAACTGTCTTTGGGAATGAACATAGAGAGTGTCTTGATACCCTTCGAAACTGCATTTGTAGAACACAGAAAGATCAGCCCCGGATCGGAGTGCTACTGCTTGATGGTTTTGCGGGCCAGCAGTGTTTCTAAATGTCATGTCGCGAGCAATAAATCCGTCACCAACAACCGCTGAAACCAAATCCCAATATAATTAATTAGTTAAAGAAAGCTAATTGAATGTTCTTCAAGAAATAGCAGTAAATTTGAATGAATCTCATTTTTCTTTTTTAAAATTCAAACACCCAATTAAAGGTCTTAATTTCCTAGATGTCTTTTTTTTTATTCTTTTTTGGTAACATAAAGAAGGTAACAGCCTTAATAGCTCATATTAGGTTCCTAGATGTCTTGTTATTACTAAATTAATTAATTCTTTGCTAGCACATCAAAACATAAGACTTTCTCTCTCTTTTGTGGGGCAAATCTTAATATTAGTAATTATAAGACTTGCATCAATTGGGTACTAAATGTCAATACTTGCTTTTGAAGCAATCAAAAACCTATTGCTCGCAACCTTTGAAGTCAAGAACCACTAAGAACCTACGAAGGTAATATATGGTGGCCACGAAAAAGACATAAAACTTTTTTTTTTTTTTTTTTTTTTTCCTTTGAAGATCAAGAACCCCTAAGAACCTTACGAAGGTAATATATGGTGGCCACGAAAAATACATTACAAACTTTTTTTTTTTTTTTTTTTTTTTTGGTTTGGTCCCATGTATAAACGGACCAGAGCTGATGATTTTCGAGCCAATCAATTTTGTCGACTTTGACATTGCAAAAGCTAATAATTTAACAATCTTCTATTTTTCCCCGCCTATTACTCTTCCTCTTGACATACGAATTTTATGTAAGAATTTCTTTCTAACCAAATTTTTTATCAACTTAATTATTTAGCAACCCAAAAATTTCAGAAATCTTATATAAATTAGCGTAACAAGACAAATCCAAAGAATAATCAATTTGGAATGTAAAAGGTAACTTTACCAAAGGTTAGCTTGAATTAATGTAGTGGCACCCCTCCAACACTTTTGCTTCCTGTAACATAGTTTTCCAATACCTCTCCAACAAAACATGATTTTTTTTTTTTTTTTTTTTTTGGTTTGGTCCCATGCTATAAACGACAGAGCTGATGATTATTCGAGCCAATAATTTTGTCACTTTGACATGCAAAAGCTAATAATTTAACAATCTTCTATTTTTCCCGCCTTACTCTTCCTCTTGACATACGAATTTTTTTATGTAAGAATTTTCTTTCTAACCAAAATTTTTATCAACTTATTAATTAGCACCCAAAATTTCAGAAATCTATTAATTAGCTAACAAGACAAAATCCAAAGAAATAATCAATTTGGAATTAAAAGTAACTTACCAAAGGTAGCTGAATTAAAGGTAGTGGCACCTCCTCCAACACTTTTGCTTCCTGTAACAATAGTTTTTCCAATACCATCTCCAACAAACATGATGTTCTTCAAACTTTTGCCTATTTGAACATTTTCTTTATATGTCCCTGATTTCACATATATTATATACCTTCCAGTTCCTGACCTTTTTGAGGCTGCAGCAACTGCTTCATTAATTGTCTTGTAATTTCCTGACCCGTCTTGTGCCACCACAATATTAGCTTGCGAAGCAGGTGAAGTTGACTGCAAAAGTTTCCGGTCACCAGGTTTCAGCCATGTAGGGAAACCCTCTTTGTAACTTGGTTCAGTGTATGGTACTTTGTTAAGAGCCAAAGTATTGCAAATTAACTTCGACACGTTATTCGACATTAAGGGCAAAATATAATCAGACACTCCAAGCTCCTCGAACCCGGTTTTACACGTTTCTAAATTGGTTAGAGCTGTGCTTAGCCATGTTTGTGCATCATATTTTGAGCATTTGCTAGTAGTGGTTTGGTTGAGCCAAAGAACTGTGTATTCATAAAGCTCGAGGCAATCTGCCCATGCAGCCTTTTCTCGCTCATTTCTGCACTTTTTGCCTAATGAGTACGTATGGGCTTGTGCATGCAGGGCACGCTCTAAGGCTAGTTGCTTCGAAATTTTGAGAAAATCAGATTCTTGTTTGATGGGAATGTTTTGTGGCTCATGGCTTAAAAAATATTCACAAGGTCCTGGATTGGGTGTTTTCTTGCACCAAGATTGGACCTCTAAGTGATCATACCCTAAAACGGTTGTGGAGAAGAGAAGAGGAACGAAGAAAAGGGCTATCAGAACTCGAAGCTCCATCGATGATGGTACGAATATCCAATAGCAAATTAATTAAATTGCAAAAGCTAGCTAGGGTTTATGAGTTTGTGTGTTGTGCGGTTCATGTCCTAAATTTTGTTCCTTTATATAGAGTGATGGTCGTGCATGTTTATTAGCTACAGTAATGGGATAGCACAATACTTGCACAACCTTCTCTTTTCCTTCTATTTAATTTAATTTATCCTGCATTATTAATTTCGGATAACAAGAATCATTACATTTATATTATTCAAATTAATAATCTTCAACTCTTAATTTAACAATAAGCGAAATAAAAATATGCTAAATTATTTATCATTGCTGTATATATATAATTATTATATAAAAAGTGTTTTGACTCAGAGGGCATGGAACGCGTTATTGACATTTTCTTTCATTTATACAAGCATGAAATAGCTTAGACTCTCATGCAGAGAAATTAAATGGAATAATATATACAAGCAAGAACCTCCTGCCGCTCTAACAAACAGAATGATTCGCACTTGTATTTTGATTGGCAAATGTATATTAATTAATGGTCAGCGAAAATTGGCTTATCCAGTTGTGATTTAAATATTTTCATTGGAGGGTTAAATTTTTCTATTATATGATTAAACATATTTTTTTCCAGGTTTTGCTTAATGGGAATAGTACCTCCCCTTAAATTCTAGGCCAACCAATAAGGTTGGTGTGGGGAAAGCCCTAGCTGGTCATTGTCAAGTGGGATAAGTATAGTTATTTAGTTTATTATATGTACGTAACAGTTACCTAAATTAATTAATCAAGAAAGCATTACCCTCAAAAGTCTAAAGCGCAGCAGCAGCCAACAATTCCATTCTTGGATATGATTGTCACCACCTACCCAACTCTAACCAAGGTTTGGACCTTAAAATTCCTTACCTTTGAAACCATATAGTGCGTGTTGGAGCTGTAGATGGTTTTATGTATGTAGGACTTTTTTCTGCGACTAAATAAATTAGTTATGAGATTAGAACAAGTAATTGGAAAATTTTATGGAAATTAGACATTTATGTTTTTGACTTGCCAATTCAAAGTTTTAAACTCTCCCACGCCATATACTTGTGTTGTACGAGCCTTACGTAATCTGCATCCTCATCCATCTAACTCTAGGTTAGGTAGGACTTTATCCAACATATTTCCGGTTTTTAAAATCCCATTGTATAATTTTCAACGGAGAGGATATAGAAAAAAAAAATTAAAAAACAAAGTTAAAATATTATTATTAGTAGATATTTATAATTTTAATTAGATGAATAATAAATTTAAATCTTCACATATATGCTCAAATACGTTTTGAATGATCCTGGAGAATAATAGAGACAATATTCAAATTTAGCAAACTTCAATTCAATTATTAAATCCTTCTTATATTAAATCATTAGACTCTAAATAAATGCAGCGAAGTAATTAATTAATTAATTAATACATGCTAATTTTCAGGTTTACATGAATCATAAATAACTACCTTTTCTTTCCCTTTTCAAAAGAAAACCTCTTTTATGCTTAAAAAGAAAAGGATAGAAAAAATGAAAATAAATCTTTTATTATTATTATATTATATTATATTATAGAAAAAATATAAAATTGTAAACTACCTAATGGGAATATATTATTATTATATTATTGTAAATATAATGGGAAAAAATAAATTATATTATAGAAAAAAAAATAGAATTGTAACTACTGGCAATGAAATCTGATGGGAATATTATTATTATTATATTATTCTATTCTGATTGGAATTAGTTAGTAACTAAATAGAATTATATTAATCCAAAAATATACTGCTTACAGTTGACCCTGACCATTTCTAAACTACCTATTCTTTTATTTCCAAATGACAAATCAATGCAGGTCATAGTTTTGTTCTTCCTTATATATTTACTTAAAAGAGACATTTATGGTTAGTTAATTTATATTTACTTTTCTATTTCAAAATGAAATTATTTGTAATTTTTAAATAATTAATTTAGCCTGCAGCTCGAGACACATTACCAAACACGAGCTTCTAAATTGATTTCTACAGGCAATTTGATTTTATTTTAATTAGTGATTAACTCACATAAATATTTGTATGAATTGTTTAACAATTTGGTAAAATCCAAAAAACTTCTTCTGTCAGTATGCGTGCGATTGCTTGGCTAACTTTGTAATATGAACAAAATTTCGTTTTCAAATAACGTTTTGAGGCAATCTTTAATTACTTCCCATTTGTCCAAGAAAAAACATAATTGATTATGTTTTACTCTTTTTCACGTTTTAATAAAGCAGTACCTTAGTTGCAATGATTTCCTTTACGTTTTAATAACGCCTTAACGGTTTAGTTGTTACAACTTACAAGTGTCTCAACTCGCCTGGACAGCAATAATACATTAAGTTACAGTTGGACTTTTACTATGTCGTACGACGTCGTTATCAGAAATCATATATCCTAAAGTTGTTAATTGTCGTCGTACTTTGTTACTAACTTGGCTATCTCAAGCATTCCAATTAAAACACGTTATTTCCCCTGCCCCGAACACCATTTGATACATACATAACCATATTGCTTGTGGCCTGGATTGGATCCGTGACCATTTCGACTATATGACTCATCATTTCATCAATTTTCCTTCACGCCATCCATCACTTCTAGAATGAAAAGGTGACTGGATGTATATTGACCCTGACTATTCCTAAACTGCCTAATTACATTAAAAGGTCTTCTCTTCGGGTTTGCTATTCTATGAAGTCAAGTACATACATCAACACGTGTCCAATCTATCACCCCGACATATCACCACGCCTTACTTGATCTGCGCCTCGTGGTCAACATCAAGTCGTTGAATCCGAGTCTTGTAGAGAACTTCTAATATAACCGTTTCACCTTACAAAAAGAATTAATCTCTCGTTTAAATGAAAAATAGATAAAAAATATAAATTTTTAATAATAATGATGATAAAAATAAAATCCTTATATATAGGTGAATGGCTTATATTAATATTTATTTTTTATAAGCAAGAAGTATTTATTAGTATTATATTAATTATTCAGCCCTTACATTAAAGAATAAGAGATAATCTTACAATAATCAAACTTTAATCGAAGTTAAACTAAACTAATGATTTAAAATAATTAGTGTAAATTATAATTTGGATACCCAGTCAGTCGAGTATGAACCTTTGCATGCATCAGCATCACCATTGAAGCTTAGCTCCAGTCACGACATGCATGCGTGATTCTCATTGTCATTGACACATGGCCATTACAATTATCTACGTGTTTCCTAGCTTCGTGATCTACCCATCTAGTTAAATTCCATTTTCGAACGCACACTCCTTTTTCCTTAAGTCCATAGTCATCACATCCAGAACACTAGAAATGTCAATCTCTGTTATCACCATCTTTTTCATTCTCCTAACCATGGCTACCTCTTCCAGCTTTTGCCTTCAAGGGCTGGAGGCAATTCAAATGGCCCAGAATCAAATTGCTCAAGTGAGAAACTGGGCTACTCAGACGTTACAAGATGATGATTCGAATCATGTTAGTGTGCCTTTCAACGATTGTGTCAAGCTTTATAGTGAAAGTGAGTTTCGACTCTCGCAACTGCTTGCGAGTGAAAATTACACCCGTGATGATACCCGCACGTGGCTAAGCGGTGTGCTAGCTAATCATAAAACTTGTTTGAATGGCTTGAACGAGAAAGGGTTTCTTCAAACTCAACCAATAACTCGCAATTTGACATTTTGGCTTAATGAGGCCCTAGCCTTTTACAGAAAGGGAAGGGGAAAAAGGAATGGTAAATTTGTTATTTTTAATTATTTTTTTTCCAAGGTTAAGCGGTAATTTTCTTGTTATGTTCATATGGCTAGTAGACCTGTTTATTTCTCAGGCTGGGCTGGGCCCGGGCTTAATGGAGATTACTATCTCCAAACCTTCGACTAGGTCCAACCCAATTTGAATTTGACCTACGTGAAAACTAATTGAACCTTTTATGAATTTGACATGCATGAAAGTTATTTGAACATTTTTTAAAAGGAGAAATAGTAAATTTGCCCATTTTAAGGTAAGGCTTTAAATAGGTCGAACAGCTAGTTTCTCTAATGGTTTCATTTTATGAAAAATCATCAGATGCATAGTGTGTTTAACGCTTGTATGGTCACATTTATACAAATTCACATAAATATATGTAATTTGTTATATATTATAGTAATTGTTTCTCTTCTGGTCCACATGCAATTAGATCTTTATCATACGTGTCGTTGGGCAATGCAAAATCTTAATTAGTTAGACCGAAATATAATTAAATTTGTTGCAAAAAGTATATTTTTAATATATATTAATTATAATTATATTTGATATTTAAATTTATTAAAACATGTCAATGTGAAAATCACATTCTTTTCCTATTTTAAGAATTGTTTTGCCTAAATTCTCTTTAGGATGATTCAAAATCGAAAAACTTAGTTAATAAATTAAAAATAAAAAAGTCAAAGAATATGAAAATTGAAAATAATTTGTTTTTATTTCCTTTTTCTTTCTTCTATAAAAAGATTAATATTTTATTTTTATTTTTCCTAGAATTTTAGATATTATCTATTATTTTAAAATATTTTAAAATTAGATTCTAAAATTAGTTTTTTAAAAATACATAATTGATCATAATATTCTAAATTGATTATAATTTCAAGCTTATATTCTAAGATTATTCTAAGCTATTTATTTAAGCACTGATTGATTCAAAAGCAGCTCCCGATCCTTCAAGAAAATATTCGATTTGATCTCTGTTTATTTTCGTAAAATAACTTATAATAAAATATTTTTTATAATTTTCCGTTGTTTAGGTGCTCAGTAAAATAAGTCAACGGAAAATATTTTCCTGATTAAAGAAAAATTAAGTCATTTTTTAAGGAAAACAACTTTCTCTTATTTTCGAGAGAGTAAAATATTTTTCGAATATTGGCGAATCTTATAAATCTATATTTTTTAATTTATTAATCATCATAGTCACCATCACTCGTCACCATTTATCACCGGTGGCTTTTATAATTTATATATTTTTTCATTCATTTTGTATTTAACAATAAAATTTTTAAATTATAAAAGTTCTATCATTATTAATATTTTTTATGTTCTTATGAGATAAATATTTTAATATTTTTATTAATTTTCAGTATTATAATATTACAATCAAACAATCGAAAATAAATCATGAAAATATTTTTCAGCAAATTATTTTTATGTAATTTATTTTGTTGTAAACAAATGGAGCCTAATAATCTGTAATTTACTTTGTTGTAAACAAACGGAGCCTAATAAATTGAATATTTATTGTTCTCCCACTTATAAATAACTGAATTCTCTTAGTTTCTTCCATTGAAGGAGTACCACTACCAGGAAGACCGATTAATAATCATGGCGGAGGAATTCTAACATCATGGGATCCAGCAACTTCAAAGGCAGATTTCACAGTGGCCAGGGATGGTTCCGGTACTCATAGAACAATAAACGACGCAGTAGCTGCACTTAATAGAATGGTTAAAGGAAGATCCCAACGAATAATAATACACGTGAAAGCAGGCGTTTATAATGAAAAAGTAGAAATCGAAAAACACCACCATGATGTGATGCTTGTTGGCGACGGCATCGGTAAAACCATTATCACAGGCAGTCGAAATGTCCGAGACGGTGATTCAACCTTGAGCTCAGCTACCTTTGGTAAGACCAGACCAGACCAGACCAATAAGGAAATGGAAAAATACTAACTTATGATTGACCAGTAATGGAGTTCAATTTGCCATATTTTTGCAGGGGTTTCAGGAGATGGATTTTGGGCTAGAGATATAACATTCGAGAACATAGCTGGTCCCAATAAACACCAAGCAGTGGCATTGAGGGTTAGCGCAGATCGATCAGTCTTTTACCGATGTAGCATCCAAGCTTATCAAGACACTCTATATGTCCATTCGTTAAGACAATTCTATCGCGATTGTCAAATATACGGTACAGTAGATTTCATATTTGGTGATGCTTCAGTGATTTTTCAAAATTGTGACATCTTTGTAAAAAGACCAATGAACGGCCAAACCAACTATATAACCGCCCAAGGAAGAGATAATCCTAATGAAATCACAGGAATTTCTATACACAGATCAAGAGTTAGGCCTTCACCAGATTTTGTTGCTGTAAAAGGTTCATTTAAGACTTTCTTGGGCAGGCCATGGAAGAAATATTCGAGGACAGTGTTTATGCAGACGGATCTTGATGGTTTAATTGATCCAGTGGGATGGGGAAAATGGGGTGGTAATTTTGCTCTTTCAACTCTGTTTTATGCAGAATATATGAACACAGGCAATGGTGCATCGACTACAAGGAGGGTGAAATGGCCTGGTTTTCATGTGTTTAACAGCCCTGAACAAGCTCTTCCTTTTAGTGTGAACAGGTTCATACAAGGAGAGTCATGGATTCCGGGTAGTGGCGTGCCATGTTGGCTTGAAATTTAAGGGTGTGTCGTGTGTATGATATTACAATGTGCATGGGCATATGTGTAGCAAGTTTGCCCCAGATGTGGAGCTAATGTTAAATTTTTAGTGGCGTCCAGTAAGAAAATGGAGCGTTTCAGCAAAACTTACTCGTTTGCTAATAGCAAATTTAAAAGTGAGTCATATCGAATGAGCAATGTGATAGAGTAAAAACTAAATAATAATGGAGGAGTATTTTTATGTTGTGAGGTGACCACTCAGTCGAACTCACACTTTGTCGAAAATAAAAGATGGTAGGTGATACCACGTGCAGTTTGAAAAAAAAAAAAAAAGAAAAGAAGTCTTTGGTAGGTGATCCGTTGGTAGATAGATGCGTTCACACATCCACCTCCCCTAATCAGGCTTCCACCTCTCCTATAAGTAGGAGATGGTGCTAGAGCTTCAATATAACAACGAGCATATAACAACGAGCAGAGCAAAAACAAAAGAGAGAGTTTTGAGTTTTAGAACGAGTTCTAAAACTTGGATAGTTAAAATAGTGAAGATAATTTTAGGGTATTTTTGGGAAAAGCGCCACTATTTTGTATTACTCTCTTTGTAAGCCTACTATTTTTAATAGTGGAAAAAATATTCGGTTTTTATCCCGTGGACGTAACCCTAAAAAGTTAAAGGGTGAATCACGTAAATATCTCTGCGTCATATTTATATTTTTCCGCTGTGTTATTATATTCTCGTAATTTTATTGCCGGGTCTAACATTTTATGCTTCAAATCCTCTATTTCTCTAGTTTTTATGCGGCTTTGCTTCTGCAAATTGACACCTTTCTGTCTAAGCCTTGGCAAGCACAGATACGCCATTGCTTTCGAAAGGCTAACAGGGTGTTGCTGATATTCTTGCGAACACTGCGACTTTTGCTACTGAGCATCTGCAGGTTTTCCGTTCTCATAAGGTAGAGGTTCAGGCGGCTCTTCGTGAGGATGTTCAAGGGATTAGCCTGCCGCGTTTGGTTAATGTTAGTTAATTTCTGTGTTTCTTGGGTGTGAGCCCCCTTAGTATCCAAAAAAAACAAAAAAAAGACTAACAATTTTTTTAACTGAAAAGACTAATACTTTAACTCAATCAATATCCTTAATTTATTTATTATCTTGATAGAGATTAATAAATAAAATCATTATTCTTTTTAATTTATCACGCTTTTATATATCTTTAATGTAGAAAATTATTTGTAGTTTACTAAGACTATAAATTAAATTAAATTTTAAAAATAATATACATATATATACACCCTACTTACTGCTACTATCATTATGTTATAAAATTTTGCATCATTATAAGTTTAAAATATTATAAAAATTATAAAGAATAAAAAATAAAAATAGTTATTTATCTTTTTTTCTTTCTGAAGGTTGTAGCATAAATAATGGTATTAAAATGTGAGATATTAATCTTAAAAAGAAACTCCCTTTTACTATGTTGTCCGTTCTATTAAATTTGCTAGTTTTTTTTATTCTTTTCCAATTTAAATGACATTTTTAAAAAATCAAAGTGACATTAATTATTTTTTCTAATTTTGCCATCGTTTAAATATTTAAACTAAAATTTTTTCAATTAAAATAGCACAAATTAAAAGATAATATAATTAATATTGAAGTGGTTCAATTATTATTTTTAATTATTATAGTAATTAATAAGTGTATTTGATAGAGATAATAATTACATTTCTCTAATAATTAATCGGAGGTTAAAAAAAAATAAAAATAAAATTGAGTAAATATAGGAGACCTTGCCACTTTACCAGTGTATCAATTCACTCCCTGTTATTATTATAGCCAAAGTGGAAAACTAAAATCGTTGGCGCAGTAAAGCTGAGACATGTTTCATCTTTTGACCATCTAGATAATATCTGATTTCGCCCTCGCCGGTATCGTGTCCGCCGTCTTTCCTCTGGAAAACCCTAGCTGTTCCTTCACCTTGCTGTTTAACAGAGGCTTCGCGAATTAAAATCCTCCGCCGGAAGACCTATAGTCAACCCGAGGTTCGTGATCTTTGTTACCTTTAGTAATCTGAAATCAAGTGGCGCAACTTCCTCCCGAATTCAGGTCCATAACCACTCACGGCAATTGGCCGTTTTTTTTTTCAGCTTATTGAACTGATCAATCGCCAAGAGAGAGTTGTGGGGTTCAATGGCCGGCGGCTCTGATGTGGCGGAATCAACTGCCTTATCGTGTGTTCAATGCGGGAAGCCTGCGCATCTGCAGTATGTAAATTATTTTATTCATCTCTTTAGTTTTTAAGTGAAAATTTTGCCTTGAGTTTGTTGATTTCACTCTTCTTACCATTTTAGTGCATTGATATTGAAATCAAACTCTAATGATCAGGAAGCTAGAGCCTTTGTGGCAGGTGTCAAAAATTTTTCTTGTTACGCGAGATTGGATATTCGTGATATTGAGATGTTGTGTTCTGCTTCTAGCTTACTAAGTTTCTACTATTACATGTAGAATATAGTTGACGATAGTCAAGCTGTTACCTTTTATGTATTCCAATAGAATTTTTAGCTTCTTCACCTAGTGGTTCTTATCCTCAGATATCTTATTCCGTACGAGATTTTGTTTTTGCAGGTGCCCGAAGTGCATGGAATTAAAGCTTCCTCGTGAAGGTGCTGCTTTCTGGTATGTAATCATTATCTTTGGCTTTTGCCAGTAATCTGTTTGAATGCATAATGGCTATGCTCTGGCTGCTAATGAATAACTTTTTATGAAGAATTTGAGGAAATATTCAGATATTTTTAAATTGTGTTTTTACTTGCAACCTTTCCCTTAAACATGTTCAAGAAAAGGTTTGAATTTTCTAGTTAGCATACAATTTCTTTACGTTTTTTGTGTTCTCCTTTCCTTATCTTTTTGTTTTCATTTCTTCACTTAGTTATTTATTGCAACTGAAAAATCTTTTCTTTTTTTCCCTCTTGCAAATCCTTCTCAATTTTAATTGAATGTGATAGCATCCATATCACTTGTTCAAATCTTTGCATTGTGATGATTAGTCAAATTGATGCAATTGGAATTTATTTGATATTCTTATATAACTAATTCTTTGATTCTGCTATACACGTACTCATATATGTTTCTTGAAATCAAGTTAATCCTATTCTCCATTTCTATGTTGATGAAATTGTTTTCTTCTCAGCACCCAGGATTGCTTTAAGTCTTCTTGGAGTTCTCACAGATCAGTTCATTTGAAGGCAAAGTTGTCTTCAATTAGTAATGGTACTCCAGGTGAACAAAATTCAGATTTACTAAATGAGGGTTGGTTATATTGCTTGAGGGCAGGACAGGCTCGAACTCCAAAACTTCCTCATTTTGATTGGACAGGGTATTTGTGAACGACTGTTTCTCAATCAATAAAATATGCCTTATCTTTTTATTAATTAGCTTCTAACCATATAATTCCTAATTTGTCCAACTTTTCTGTTCTCCTCATCTTTTGGCTTGCTGACATTTCTTTTCTTTGATGAGGTCAGTGGATTGGGGATCATGATATATCCTTATTCTTCGTGCTTGCTTTGAAGCATTATATTAGAAATGGTGTTTGTTGACTAGTGACAATCAGTTCAATCAGTTATAAAGACACCTAGTTTTGTGAAATATTGAAAAGATAATGAGTGATTGGGAAAGAGCTAGTACCCTGGTATTAGTTCACAACAGGGATTAACTAGGTCACTACTGGAATTTAGGGTGGCTCATCTATCTCTACAGGAATAGAAATATTTATATTGTAACATGTCTAATTAACACCCCACCTGTTTTTTTATTCTTTATTTTTTTTAATCAGGCCTCTGCCCTTTATTTTCTTACGTCATAATGGATTTTTCTTTTTGCACAGGCCTCTAAGACCATATCCTATATCCCCTATGCGTGTGGTTCCTGATCAGATTGATAAACCTGATTGGGCAATGGATGTAAGTTCATTATTAGCTTCTTTCAAAATCTTGAACAACAGCTTCTACTTGTTCTTTTGTTTTAGAGCCATTCAAAATGAATATGAATGTCATTTAAATTATTAATATGTTTATTGTCCATATAAGTCGGTGTCCACACTTTATAATTTCAATTTGGACATTATTGTGCCAAATTGCTTCAGTGCCAAGAACTTTCTTCATATTACATTCCCACTTGTACCCTTTTCTGTTACAGGTGTCTCATTGTCATACATCACTGAAGTGCTTTTTTTTCCCCTCACTATCATTTTCAGGGAATCCCAAAGATTGAACCCAACAGTGATTTACAGCGTGTTGTGGAGGTAAATTTATTTTAATTTGTTAATGGCGTTTTACATACTTTTTTTATAGTATTCTGCTTAATGTCCAATTGTGCACATATAAGTTGGATGTAATTATTGAGTTCATATAAATATGTACAAGTATATGAAGTTCCTTATAGGTTCCTTTTCCTATCTTCAATTGCATATGCTGTAGATCAAAACTCCAGAACAAATTCAAAGAATGCGAGAAACTTGTCGGGTAAGTTATCCATCATAAACCTCCTGTAGAATTATATTTTTCTAGCAGCATATTTATCTTGCGTCTTTCAGTGACTAAATGGCATTTAGCAATTTACATGTAGGTCCAGGCAGTGTGGTGCGCCCTATGTTAGCCTAATTTTTTATATTGAGATCTCATCTTATTATTGCTGAACATAACATTTCATGGGCAACAACTATGACTTCAGCTAACAAGAATTTCTGTTAGAAAGAAACAAAAAATGTCCTATACAAAAATCTAGATTACAAATTATCAGAACACTATTATGTTAAATACTAGATTGTAGTCCATTCTTGTGGCTGACTAGAATTGGATGCAACAGCTTTGTGTTTTACATCTTTGTAATCTGTCTGATTTAATATCTTTCCTCAATGGACTTGTTTGAAATCATTCTGCAATAGCTCATACCAAGTGATAGGTGCAAACATTTTGTGAAATTTAACTTAAGCCTGTCATTCTGTTTTCTAAGTATTGTTAAGACGGGGTAGTGAAAGCATTGATCAGGTGTCTAACATACGTTGTGCTCTTCATTGATAGTTCCTTATACTACTTTATTCTCTGTTCATTTGTTTTCCTTTCAATGAATCGGGGAGGCTCTTTTTACCATGGGTAGCATTCTGTCATCCTTGTACAATATCTCCATCCCAATTATATTCATTGATCATTATCTGCAAAACTTGTAACTCTCAGATAGCAAGGGAGGCTTTGGACGCCGCTGCTCGGGTTATTCGGCCTGGTATAACAACTGATGAAATAGATCAAGTGGTTCATGAGGCAACTATTGCAGCTGGTATGTAGATAAAGGTTCACAATTGATAAAGTTCTAGATGCATGCGTGCCATTGTCTGCTGTGATTTTTGCCTGCTAAACTTTACTGTTTTTTTATATGTACTTACTGCAGGAGGATATCCGTCTCCTTTAAATTATTATTTCTTCCCAAAGTCATGCTGCACGTAGGTAGTCCTATCTTTTCCTTAATATTCCTTTGGACAACAATATACTGATCAAGAAGATCTGTCTGTTGCAGGTCAGTTAATGAGGTGATCTGCCATGGAATTCCTGATGCCAGGTGCATGCTAATTCCACCGTGAAAAAATACCTGTAACGCTGGGCACTTTGTAGACTAAAATCTGAACAATGATGCAATATTATTATATAGTCTCATATGCATGCCTTATCTCTTTTACCATTGTAATGTAATAGCATGTAATGAACTGTCTAGTGTCTTTGTAAAAGCATCTGAGTTGAAGCTAAATTTTTCTTCACTGCATCAGGAGATTGGAGGATGGTGATATAGTAAATGTAGACGTGACTGTGTACTACAAAGGTGTCCATGGTAGGAATTTCTTCCAGGTCATTGTGGTAGAATTTCTCTTATTTGTTAAAAAATTCTAGAAAACCTGGAGATATTTGTTGAGCAGTGGCTGAAACATTGTGTAGGTGATCTCAATGAAACGTATTTTGTCGGAAATGTTGATGAAGCATCTCGTCAGTTGGTCCAGTGTACTTATGAATGCTTGGAGAAAGCAATATCCATTGGTATATGTTATGATTGTGCTGTTTCTCTTCTCGAATGCATTTGTATGTGTGTGCATCATGCAAGCATTTATTTCTGCACATTTATTCTCTTAATTGGATTTTGAAGCGGGTGGGTCACTAGGGAAATTCTTAATCATGTTTTCCTTTCTAATTTAAGTTTGCCCTTTTGAGGTTGCATGTTTCATTTTAGTAGATTCTATACAGTCTGTTTTCCAGAAGTGCCTCAGGAATGTAACTCGGTTCTGCTTTTGCTGAATTGTATCAGCATATTTATGATTTATGAAAGAAGATTCCAGCTTCAATATCTTTTTTCTTGTTTAATGTTGAGTCAGTGAAACCTGGAGTTCGATTTCGTGAAATTGGAGAAGTAATTAATCGTCATGCTTCAATGTCAGGGTTATCTGTGGTAATGTACTTATGGCCAAGATTTATATACTTCATTATAAACTTGTTGGCTGTGTTAACAATATATACATATTCTTTTCTTCTGGGTTAAAACAGGTGAAGTCATATTGTGGCCATGGTATTGGAGAGCTCTTCCATTGTGCACCAAATATTCCCCATTACTCAAGTATCCTCTGTAAACAAGCTTTTAAATATGATATTTTCCATAATTTCATCGACTCTTGCAGCGGAGGATTGCAATAATATAACTCATCTACGTCCTGTTTTCTGCTTTTGATCAAGTGTTTGCCTCCATAGAACAGGCGGTTGGGGATTTGAACATTGCAAGTCCCTCTCCCCTTTAGAACATATATATATATATTCTTTTATTTTTTGGGTCCTTAATCTGAGCAGAAAATAAAGCTGTTGGGGTGATGAAGGCTGGACAGACCTTCACTATTGAACCCATGATTAATGCAGGTAGCTTTCCAGTACTTTGAATTGATAGGATAGTGTTTTCCTTTTTGGGGTAGCGATGTCTAAAATTGATCTAAATAGGGGTTTGGCGCAATCGGATGTGGCCTGATGGATGGACTGCTGTTACAGCAGATGGCAAACGCAGTGCTCAATTTGAGCATACTCTTTTGGTAAATTTGCTTTCTCTCTGTTTCCTTATCTTTCTGCTTCTAATTATTATCGTCGCCTGATAACATTCTAGGCCTTTGCATCAGAAACTAACATTTATGGGACTAAATGTTTATGTTGCAAATGATGCAGGTGACAGAAACTGGAGTAGAGGTTCTTACGGCGAGGCTGCCATCATCCCCCAGCGTCTTCTCGTGGCTAAATGCATAAATGGCCTGTGTTCGGGTCGTGGAGAGTCGTCCATGCAATTATTATCTTCTCGGATGAGAATATCACGTATGTATCAGATTAGACGATAAACTCCAATTTTGAAGTAAGGCTTTGGGAATGGTTAGAATGTAAAAACAAAATAATGGCGTTTGGAGGATAAGAGTAATAATTTTTTCAAATTGTAATATCAGTGTTTTCGAGAAACTCAGTAATGTTTGTGATAATAAATGCATTTATGATAGGTCGAAGAATTGACTGAATATTTTAAAATTGACTTTTCGTTCTTTTGGGACCACAACAAGTCCGGCTTGAAAGCCCAAGGACGATTCGAAGCCCAAGTAAAGGGATTTTAAACTAGGTTTGATTATTTTGTAATTCAGATATTCAGATAAAGTGGAGGCTAAGTTTTAAATCTTAAGCTTATTGATAAAGTCTTTAAGGGTGTGATCTCCTCTCGTTATGGTTTTATATAAATGTTATGTTTGATTGTTGTATAATACCTATTTAAACTCAATTTTTTATTTTTTTTTATTATTTCTTCAGTTTTTATGGAAAGACAAGTACAATTATTGAAATGCTCTAAACGACAGCTAAGGTTCAAAACCAACTCAATTCAAACGTTATATATCGTAAGCTAGCCGTTTATGGACAGTTGGCAAGGAGTACGCAAAACAAATCTAATGCGATAGTATTGGCCTGAGGGACATTCGAAGCCTTCCGATTAATGATAGTATTTTCTTTTTTTTTCTTTTAAGTATTCAATGGGTGACGCCACCTCTTTTATTCATTCATTTTTTTTCACTTCCGATTAATTTCACGACTTGCAGAAATTGTTCCCTTTTCGGTAGGCGAAAAATACCATTTTTTGTTTTTGAAGGTTGCTAGCTAAAGACAAAATGGCCGAATGTAGAAAATATGAATCTATAATACAGATTATAAAGCTCGTCGTTTTTGACCCTTTAAAGGGAAAAAATGATACAAGTTACTATCATTTAGTCCTCAATATACTTTGATGTATGATCTCTACCCGCCAAAAATAATAATAAACAAAGAGAGGGAAAAAGAGGGGCACAACATTGGCCCAGGAACTCGATCAAACTCATGAACATTTTGATTAGTCAGAAGTCAAAACCCAGTTGATCCAACAAGTGAGGAATACGATGCATTTTCATCATTAGCCACTGGCCTCCTCTCCCTATCCTTGTCCGGTACTATATCTCTGCTCCTAACAAGTCCCATATCCAGACCTGAAATTTCACACAATTCCAACCTTTGACGCTTTGCGGCCTCCATGTCACCATCCCAATAAGTGTCAGATATAATTTCAAGTGCTTTCTCTATCTTGTCCTCTGGCACAAGATTCCCATTTTGCAGGAGTACAAGGTAAATTTGTTCAGCCGAAGCTTTCCTAATCTGAATTGGACAATGAAAATGTCTAATTTGAGGTTCGAGCTTGTTGAGCTAGTGATAATCCACTTGATAGAATTGACAAAAAAATTATACATAGAAATTTTACATAAATAGATGTGTAGTTCTATCTAGAGAATGAAATGATGGGTTCATAAGCATCGTATGCCATGTATTGAGTGGTGACTTTTGTACCTTGGGATATCGATGGCAAAGAAGAGTGAGAAGATGACTGAATGCCCGAGTGTTCACAGGCTCTGAAAGTGAAGCAATGTATCCAAGTATTGCAATGCCAGCATATAACTTTGGGAAGTCCTTAGATCCTTTTAATTCAATGGCAACAGAATCCAAAACACCAGCACAAAATATTGGAGTATGAGCCTGGAAATCGAGAGTTATTTCAATCAAGTTATCACCCCAAGTGATGCACATATAAAATACAAGAAATCCAATGGAGAATTAGATAAATTAGGAGGCAATAGAAACAGGAAATGTTAACTAACCTCCATGTTCAAGAATATCTTTTTGCTGAAAAGAATCTCAATTGTCTGAAATACACAGAAGTCTTAGTCAAGGTCAAGATGGTGAAGGCATGAAGAAGAACAAAGAAAATTCCGCAGAATTCTTTAATTCAACAATCAAGGTAATTACTCACAATTGGCTACTTAATAATGTTTATGGTTTAGCCACTTTTCTTATAAAGCAGAGGAAATTAGTACTTATTCCCACAAGCTTCCATTACCTTCAATGTAGGTACAATGACTCTATCGCATTTCTTGTACTGTTGGAGCACCCAAAGGATGTCAGCAGACAGCATATGCTCTCTTGACATTCTCTCTTTTGGGTCTTCAGTTTCAACTCCTTGAAGATAGTCCAACAATGCAGAGATGGATACCTTCCTTAAAGAATCTTGCAATCCACCAATTGAAATGACTAACCCAGACATCACTGCTCTGCTATAACAACTAAACTGAAGTAATTTTATAAAACGTGGATATAAAAAGGTGGGTACCTGCAAGGAAGTCATAACATCCCCTCATCAAAGTTCTCAAATATAGATCAAACCAGAGAAGAGATGACCCTATGCATACTTACACCCCATTTCAAATCTGTTTCATTAGGAACAATTTCTTCTAGCTTTTCCCTATGTGGTATAAATGGGACAAATACTGTCTTGTTGTACAAAATCCTTTGGAGAACTTTTGCAGCAATTTCTCTTATTTTATCCATTTTCTCTACAGCTTGCTTAACAATTCCTTCAATTAGATGGGCAGCAAGATTTGCATCAAAAAATGCCAAAATTTGGTTATTCTCAGCCACTCCAGGCATATCTAACACAGACTCAAACCCATTGGATTTCCTAGTGGAATCCATGGAACAGAGGATATATGTACATGTCTCAAGACCTTCCAAAGCAACCTCACGAACCCAGGAACCAACATCACCTCTTTTATCAACAGAATAATCATCAAGAGCTTCAAATAAACTCGGCATCACTTTGTTTTTTATCAGATGATACAGAGACATATGGTCCTCTTCAGAACAAATATAAGAACTTCCTCTTGCCTGAGTTAATGTCTTACATACAGAAATGAGTCCCTTGACAGCATTTACTCGAGCTTCAGCATCTCTGTCCTCGGGGTTATGCTGCAAAGAAGACATACAGTTATGCAAGTTAATGACATTCCTGGCAGTGGGCAATTTTATAAGCTAGCATCTTTTATGAAGCACACCTCAATTGCACAGGAACTACAAAGCTTCAAAAGCACATCTTCCCCCTGACCAGCCAAACATTCATATGGTAAAACACCTAGTGCCAATGCAGATCCTCTTCTTATAGCAACATTTTGATCAGTCAGTTGTCCCAGGTACTTTGATGTTATACCACCTGCATTTCCACTTTTTGCAGTGACAAAGTATGCTTGAACAAAGTGTTTGAGAGCCTTCACAGCAGCAAGCTGTAAATTATGTGCAAATTTTGTTTCAGAAATTCAACATTTCCAGCGTAAAAGGATAAACTTAGTAGCAAATAAAGTTTGAAATTACAAGACAAACACCTGTATTTGAGAATTTGGATGCCTCAAGTTATCATTTAGTGTATCAAGCAGACCCTGTTTTATCTTTTCGGACAATGTCAAACAACACATGGAGATGCATTCAATGAACCGGGAAACAGCAGAACGCATTATCTCTCCACCCTTCCCACGATAAAGACGAGCTTTTTCAATAGCAGGAACAACACCAGCTATGTCTTTCTGTTTATCTGAAAAAGAGAGATTGGACCAATGAAAAAAGTAATACATTTGCTTCAACAAGGAATGGGATCACCAGAGATAATATCTTATGAAATTCTGTAAAAATAACAACTTTAACTCATCAATTTAAAGTGGAATGCCCATCCCAGAAAACATTGTCTTGTGACAAGCTGGCAATATCAAGAATTAGACTTCAAAGGTAGAGTGCTATCAAATCCATACAGAAAATGTAAATCATTTAAGATCTCATACAATTACTGTCATCAAAATGCACACTAAATCATCCAATCAACCATCTATTGAAGCTAAACATTCTATGTACTGTACACCCCCTTTTCTATCTTTGATATGTTAAAGTGCTATAATAAGATATTAGAACACTTGATAATAAGTTTCAGTTGCATTTCTGAACAACAAACAAATTGCTGAAAAAGAGAAAATCAGAGTACCAACCGGTTGCAAGAGTGTAATCACAGTGATGTAAAGCCAAAACAACTTCCCCAACAGCCAAGGTTGCACCATGACGCATGCATAGGTCAGAGGATAGAGTAGAAGGAATCAATTTCTCTAAAACAGTTCTCGCAAAATATTCAGGATCATATTTGACAAGAGCTGAAATGGCCTCTGCAGCAAGTTCTCTCAAGCCTTTATCCTACAGAAACCAATCCTCTTCAAACAAGGAAAAACAAGAACCATAAACATGATAAGAATTATGTTAGTGGCAAGGGCTATGGGGATTTTATGTCTGATCTCTTTAATTGAGTAGTCAAATTCGCAAAAACATAAACAACAAATGCCAATATCTATGATCTACGCCCCATAAAAATCATATTCAACGGGAAACTCTATGATATCATTCAAAAGCTTTTTTTTTCCCTGTAACTTCCCTACAAAAAGGAATACCATAATGAAGTAAGTCCATCCCGGATGAAAGAGAGAAAAGTAATCACAAATTCATAAACTGAACACTAATTTCGAATATATGAAGGTTTGATAAGGCATAAAATTTGAACATTTTGGTGTACATACCCAATGACCAATCTTGTTATGCAGCAGTTCTTCGGCAAATGGATATAGGTATCCTTCATACTGAACAACAGAGACAGCAACATTGAGATAAGAGTTTACTCGCGAAGAAAGAGAAAAATAGTCTGCAGTATTCACTATGTCAATGCCATGCGGATAATTCCCTTGTCTTCCAACATTCTCCTGAAAAGCAGCAGCTGCTGCTCTTCTGCAATTGACCTAGGCATCAAAAGTCATAAGCTTTGGCATGGTTGAAAAGAATAATGGAATCATGGTTTTGATCTGAGAAAAGAGTCCAGAACAAATAATTATCCTATCAAGAGGAGTTAGCACCTCACGATCATAGCAGGCCACTATTAATAGGTGTGGAGCAAGCTGTTCCAGTACTTTTCTCATATCAGTGTGATAATATGCCCGACCAAATGCCCAACAAACGTATGCAGCAGCATCACGTACATGAGACCCCACACTATGTGGCCCTCTTCGAATATCATAATGCAGTGCCTGTTAAGGAAAAGTTATTCTTAATCAGCGTCAATGGTATGTCAATTTTCATAGTTGTCAGTGTCACCCAAATATGCATCTGCATGATGCTTAAGGTATAAATGTAAATTTCTTATGACAATCTTAAAATCAAACAAAGTGATTTAGCTTTAAACAAAAGGAAAAAAATTTTAACCAATATGCAACCATACAACCTTGATGATAAAAGGCACAACTTTTGGAAGACTGACAGGCAATAGCAACCCTCGACGTGCTAGTTCAGCCAATGCTAAGCAAGCTCCATGCCATGAACCATCACCCTGAAAAATGATAATATTTCAGCATGGCTTGAAACCTCCAAGGTTGGTTGGTCAGTTAGAAAGGATAGTATAAAGAGATCAACACCACAAGCATACTTCTCCAGGTGAAAACAGCTCCAAAACAGACGACAAGACCTCTTCTGAGAGGACAGATGTCAAACGGGAAGTTATTCGGCCTATACCTTTTGCAGCAGACCAACGTACAACAGTGTCCTACATCATGAACAATATGGGCATTAAATTAGCCGGAAACTGGCAAAGTTATCAACAAACAGAATAAATATCTCTCCTTTGTCGTCTATCTAATGTTTATTTCGAAACAAGACCAACAGACATAAACATTTACAAATGCTTTTATTAGTGAGTAATCCATGCATGTTTTAGAAGGTGATAGAACTTATGGCCATCAAGTATGTGGCAGGATCTGACCCTTTAAACATACCGTGTCCTTCAATCCAGAAAGTAAAATCTCAATGATCTCTTCTACAATTTCTGGAACATCCATATCTTCATCTTGCACATTGTTTGCAGTTTCTTTTGACTTGTGGGTGTTGGCATTCACTTCATGACTCCACTGATCGGCTATTTTCAATGCATTCAGAGAAATATTCTTTCCAAGTGAGTTGGTTCTTCCCTGTGGATAAAACGAGAATGTTATGTGGTGTTTCACTTGATGGCTCTGATAATTTAACAAACAGATGAATTCACAACTCCCAAGATAATCATTCTGGAAAAATACAACATGATAAGATAAAATATAACTAATTAGCGCAGCAGCTACAAAAACACAGAAAAGGAGAGCACAGAATTCCACTGGCATTAAAGAGAGGACCCTTTTACAATATCTCCATCTTTTCTAACTTTAAACTAATGAATAATGCAGAGGGAAAAATGAATCATATAGTGAAGTTTAGGGCAACTTATAAAGCGAGAGCTCAGATATCAAGCAATGGACTTATAGGTGGCTGGTGGCTGGTGGCTGTATGTGGGCTACAAAGTATATTTTGCATCTGTGGCTTCTCAGAAAATGCTCCTCCATATTTTCGAACACAATGAACTCTCTAATCTGCTCTTCAACTATTAGAAATGCACAATCTCAAATGTAAACTATCCTCCCAAGTGTCATGTAACGCAACTAAAACCCAAGAGAAGAAACACAGACAACAGCCAGGCTCTTTGTATGCCCTCACAAGCCTCCGTAAGCATTTTGAAGAGTCACAAACTAACAATATTCAATGTACCGACGTCAGATCATACACAGGTTGATGATGTCATCACTAAACATGGAGTAAATTAATATCATCAAATATTAATCCATCCTATGATTCCTACACAGAAGCCAAACTTAATTCTAATGTGCACATATGCAAACACTTTTTTTTTTTTTTTCTTTTTGAGTAGCACAAAATATTAATATTATCATATTTAAAAGATTTTGTAAACGAAAAATTTTCAACATAGCAATGATTAGATATTTCCGAGTGAATTTTTCTCATCCTAAATTTATAGATGGTCAAACTTGTGAAGTATAAAGCAAGAAGATTTTGAAAATTGAACAATACTCACTACATAACACCAGGCTGGTGAACGATGGGGGAGGCAAGTGAGTCCTATCCGCTGAGTTAACTTCACCAAATACTTCCGAAGCAAAGGACTACGAGATGCATTACCAGATTTGACCATTAATGACGTGTCATTCCAAACAATAGGAATAGCATCTATCAAAACTTTACGACCACCCACCTGGCTACAATAAAATGGAATATAAGACATCAAGTGAGAAAAAAAAATGTCCAGTCACATGCACCCAACCACACAATACACACAAAGAAAATCACAGAGTAAAAATGAATTCTCTTATTCAGAAAGAAAACAGGATTGTAGAATTGCAAATTTCCAACAGATGTGAAATATAAATCAAAGGAATACGATATTCACTTTTAAAAATACTACTACCAACGTTTTCATTGTAGTTAGGAGACATGAAAAACTATGAAAAGCAAACCTTGAAAATGGCAGCCAATGCTTCCACAACACCTAGTAACCGAAAGTGAGACATGACATCATCTGTTCCAGAAGATAATACTTCATGTGTCCATTCAATGAAGCTGAAAAAGAATACCAAAATGAAATAAGTGAAACAAGCACAACCAAATAGAAAACTTTCAGTATAATCCATGGCTTCACACCTAAAAGAAAAAGAATTTCATGGGACCACCAAACTCCTATTATATCATCTCTCAAGATTGTAGCCATCTGAGTTGGAAGTTACCGAAAGTAGCATATCCATATCAATTCGGCATGACTCAAGGCCTCTATTAGCAAGTCAGACCACCACTTCAGGAACTTACCTAAATACGCACTGTAACTTGATATTCCCATCAGGCTATTAAACACAGTTAACATGCTGACCTAGGAACCTTATTAAATCCAGCACTAGCTAACAAACTACCTCAACACATATATTTATGTCCCTTTACCCGTACTCTAGTCCCTTACATATAACCAAAAGTTAATGGTTGCTCGCAAAGGCCATTAACTTAAGCAATGATATGAATGATGAGAAATACCCGGTAAAGGCCATTGGCATATCGGGACGCGTCAGAAGCTTAGAGAGAAGCAATCCAGCCATGGTGCGCATGGGACCCGCATTAGAAAGGTAATCCTTAGAAAACTTCATTATCCTCAAAACCAGAGGGGAGGGTTCAAGTTTGCAAATATCATTATTATTTGCAATACTAGTATCAACAGAGGAGATATCAAATGGAACTAATACAAGAATAGAAAGCCACAACAGTATCACACATTTTGCCTCCATTTCTCCTGTACTTTCCTGCCGCAACGACGTCCCTGAAGCTGTATCATGGCACTTGTCCAAGAGAGCGACTGCAAGCTCCAAATTAGAAACTTGATGTGGAAAAAACTTTATAACTGCCTTGTATCCACCGACAGTAACAAGGCAATAAATAATGATGCAAATTGGCTTAATTACTTGAAGAATCTCATCCGAAGCTATGCCTAATTCTATTGTCTTAGTTCGGATAATTGACATCAATGGAGAAACTATGCTCTCCAAGTAAGGCTCCAGAAGTTGCCCTTCCTGCTGATACTTATCCATCTGCAACATCATACAATGATAAGATATTTCATATAATTATTAAGTAATCGTGAAACAGATAAATTGGAGAGGAAAAATATTAAGTACGATGGATCGGATCTTGTGGACGGAGGAAAGATCGGAGACGCGGCCATTGGAAACGATGTCATCCAGGAGAGACTTTACGAGTTTCCATTCCTGCAAAAAGTACTTCTGTAAAACTCTCTCCTTGCAACCATGCTCGTCGTCTTCTTCTTCCACAGCCATTTCCGCTTCCTTCCTATGTGTCTCCTCTTTCACTGCCTCCACTGTAAAGAGACTTGTAGTCTACTCTGTGATTTTGTGCGAGGTCAGGAAAATGTGGGCTACAATTCCCGCTATGAGAATTTCACTCAAGTGTTTCAGTTTCGGGGAGGTATACATGTCTCGATCTAAATCAAAAATATTAATTATTATATGGAAAAGTCTACATTACCCCTTCCACTCAAAAACACAGCTGCCCCCTCTACCATTTCTCCCTCACCCTCCCTCTGAAGTCTCAGTCGCTCACCACCGGCCTCCTCTCGCCCTCTCTGAAATTGCCAGCATCCTTGACATCAAAAGAAGCCCATAGAACCAAATCTTTTGCGATAAATGCGATAATCAGCAATAACCTTAGAAATGAAAGAGCACCAAGAAAGGTTGGGTAATCTGTAAAAAAAATCAGTTCTTTTCCATAGAAATTATGAAAATTTTAATTTTAAAGTTTTGGGGAAAAAAAATTAATAAGTTTCGTCGCGGGAATCGAACTCGGGTTTCTTGATGCGAGAGCCAAATACCCTAACCAGCGCAACTACAACGGATTGGTAACAAATCTAAGTTCAACTTTATACACTTAAACTTTAAACTTCATCCCTGATGAACATACAACTATTAAATATTTTTGGTTATGTGGCTGTACCAATACACCTGAAGTAGAAAAAACCTTCCTGTGATGGAATATCTCTTTGAGAGATGAAACAAAAAAAAAAAAAAATGAAAGAGTATAATTCGTCATAATACATTTATTATTAAGGTTTAAGTATGGCTATAACATATTTATTTTATTCAATCACTTGAAAATACTTCAAAAAAAGAAAAATACCTCCACAGTAAATCATTCCACAATTTTGAAATTAAGTAAAATAAAATTTTTGAATCAGACTCAGATTAATGATGATGGAGGTCATCAATGGGATATGGTGGATAATTTCCTTTAAATAGTTCATCCGTCACGCCATATATAAATTGGCAATTATACAGGAGACAAAAAAAAGTGATTCACATTGACATGCTCCCATATTTTTCATTAAACATCTTGGTGTACAAACTATTTTTACAACAACAAATTCCAACTCTTCAAAAGAAAACATATTTGATTATACATTTACATTCTGAAAACACTAACTTTATGGCTTCTTGGCTGCACCAGCTCTATACCTTGCAGCATATCGGTGAAACAAGGTTAAAGCATTGCTCGTAGCCTGTGCCACGTTCATAACTCTACCCTTGATTGTGGCCTTTAACTTGCTCATTCTCCTTCCAGGAAACGCATCAACGCAGTAGCTAGCATCAGACAAGGCGCTGCTAGTCCAAGTCTCAACATTACTTATATGCCAAAATATGTCGCCGCCACCTGCAGCTTCCTCCTGCCTTCCCATGCGGCGGATCTCTCTAATTGACTGGCTAAGCTGTTGCACGCTATCATTTATTTGGTCTAAACAGTCTTTCACCACCTGGTACTCCTTAGCTTTCTTTGCCTGTAGTTCTTTTGCCACTTTCAACATGTATGATCTCGTATAAGAAGCCCTGCATAAGCTTGCCGACAAGGCAACTTGAACCAGCTCCTGCTGGTTTTGAATGGTTGAGTTTGAAAATCTAGAGAGATATTGGACACATAGGGCTGGATAGCGGGTGCCCCGGCATGAGGTCTCGATATAGGCCCGTGCCGGTGCCTTGGTTCTTCTAACAAAGGTTGGCTCTGCCATGCCTGAAATGAGAGAAAAGGAGAGTAGCAGCACTAGTAAAGAAAGGCTGAGATTGGCCATTTTTTGAAAATTGACTCGGTTTGTGGGAAATGGAAAGGAGCATAAGGTGTATATATAGAAATAATATCACATGCTAATGTGCACTTTTCTTGCATTAAGCAAAAATAACACTAAATTGATCCTTAAAGATAGCCTAATAAAATGGGGCTATGTTAATCATGGTGGATCAAATTAAACTGAATTATTTAGGGTATCTTAGGCCCAGGGTAATGGAAGAACCAATCCTTGCACAAAGATAATGCTTATCTGGATCAACATAACCATGAAATTGTTTGGAAAGAAACACATGCATAATTATGTTTGTCAACCTTGATATTGTCCAATTATTATTTGATTTGCATATCTATCGAATCAAATTGGGCGATTTTCTTTTGACCTGGAATAACCATCTCATAGATAGAGTTCATTTGAAAATTGATCATTCATTTCCGACCACTAGATCATCTTAGCTAAGAGAGATCACCATAACCATCTCATAGATAGAGTTCATTTGAAAATTGATCATTCATTTCCGACCACTAGATCATCTTAGCTAAGAGAGATCACCATAACCATCTCATAGATAGAGTTCATTTGAAAATTGATCATTCATTTCCGACCACTAGATCATCTTAGCTAAGAGAGATCACCATAACCATCTCATAGATAGAGTTCATTTGAAAATTGATCATTCATTTCCGACCACTAGATCATCTTAGCTAAGAGAGATCACCATAACCATCTCATAGATAGAGTTCATTTGAAAATTGATCATTCATTTCCGACCACTAGATCATCTTAGCTAAGAGAGATCACCATAACCATCTCATAGATAGAGTTCATTTGAAAATTGATCATTCATTTCCGACCACTAGATCATCTTAGCTAAGAGAGATCACCATAACCATCTCATAGATAGAGTTCATTTGAAAATTGATCATTCATTTCCGACCACTAGATCATCTTAGCTAAGAGAGATCACCATAACCATCTCATAGATAGAGTTCATTTGAAAATTGATCATTCATTTCCGACCACTAGATCATCTTAGCTAAGAGAGATCACCATAACCATCTCATAGATAGAGTTCATTTGAAATATTATTAGTCAATTCTCGTTAGCTTCTTAATGTGAGCGTGAAGTTGTATTGCCACCGCATCAATCACGTGGGCCTACACGAGTGTTTTTTCAACCGAAATCAACTCACACAGAATCGAAACTCTCTCTTGCTACTCTGCTAATGCAACGAAAGCTTCTAATTCCATCACATTGGAAATTCCGATGAAAGAGACTTTTACATGATACGAAAGCTAATTTCACCTCATACAATTTAGCATTACAATTACAAAGATAACAACACGCTATAAGCCAAGGAAGTACATAAATAATAAAACACACCACATAAAAACAGGTTTTAAGATTATTAAGGCGGTAGTCATTCAGCAACCTTCACACCCGAGAGATAAACACGGCTCTGAATTACACTGCCTCCCAACCAAAAACCAGGCATAACCATTAGCCCAACACGAGGCTTCTGGTTTTCATCTAATATCAGATTTTTCACAATACTTTCCATATAAACCTCTGAGAACTCACTACCCCTCCTAACTTGAAAGACCTTAACATTTGGATCAAAAGAATATGCCAGCCTGTGCAGAAGCCAGATTGACTTAGCCAACTTCAAGAAAGCTTGGTAAAAGGGAGTTCTCGGATGTCCACCTCCCATTACATAATTTCTCTGATCCAAATTTCCAAAGAATGAACCTTCCATCTTTGGATGAACCACCACCAGGTACTTGCTCCTGCAAAATTTACCAAAATCGGAATCTGGGTCCTGTCCTAGTACATCTAATGGATCCATCTCTCTGAGTGCAAGATATTGGTGAAAGAAACTTTCTCTAGAGACCATCACATTGTCTGATTTTATTGAGAAGCTTTCCTGCTGGAACCCACTGAACATTCTTTGACATATATGAGATTCAAATGCATACTTTTTGTGAGCCCTCTTTGCATAAACAACATCAGGTTCAATGGAGTTAGCAGCAGCATCAAGGTCCCACCCAGCTGCTTTCATCATGTTGATCAAAGGTTTAGAAAAATCATGAATGGCTTTAAAAGCTACTTCTACAGCAGTCATGAAGAGCTCAGGAGTAAGATCTACAGGATAATACCCGTTTTCTTCCCCAGAACCTTCTGATTCTTTGGTTGACAAGCCTCTAAGCTTAAGATTCTTTTCCAGCTTAGCTCGCTTCTGAGTTGCCTCCTCAATCTGCTGCTGCAACTGAATAATCTCAGAATCTTTATTCTGAATTTCAGATTGGAATTTCTTCACCATAACCTCATATGTTTTCAGTAGGCTCTGTTGTTCTTGGATCTCGGCAGCTAAGCGAGAGTCCTGAGGAGAAACACATACCGGTTTGGGGTAATTCTCCCTGTAAAAATGCTTGAGTTCAGATAAATTCTTCAGCTCGGAAATTACAAGTTTGTCAGCCGCCTGAATTTTTTCAGGATCATACGGAGTATGAGCAGCTTGAAGCTGAATGTAAGCTGACTTCAACGAGGAGATGTTTGTGAATATTTTGGATACCAGGGCTTCCACAGCTTCAGGATTTTGATTCATAGATTCTTCCATGGGTTGGGGGTGGACCTTTTGGCTGTTGCTCTCACGGAGTTGGTTATCTTTCAACCCAGTGGGTAGCATAGCTACTGCTAAAGTAAGGATGGTCAAGTAGGATTCCTTCAAAAAAAGCACCAATATAGCACAACCTGAAAACTCATCTGATAAATGTTAGTAACAAATAAAGGAATAAATGAGGTAAAGTGGAAATTGATGTGAGTACTGATCTTTCAAATCCAAACTGTCAAAAACATATAATCAATGCATATGCAACAAAATTGTTATTTATAAATATCCGTCTCACAAAATTCGTTGTGTAGTTCAAGCATAATAAGAACTAAAACCTGAATATGCAACAATGCCATTACCTTTAGCCACCAAAATCCCTTATGATAATGAGAAGAATGTTGATCAATAAATTTGGAAGTCCCTTCTTCCAGTCCTCATAATATTCCATGCAAACATGATAATACCCCAAATACTACATCCTTATGTGAAACTCTAAATAGAGAGTTTGAGGACAAACCCAACCACTGTTAATAAACAAAAGATTTGAAGAAGCATATGACAACACCATCCAGACCAGACAGGAGATCAGACTTGGAGGAAAAACCATCTGGGGTATGCTATGGTGCAAATGCATTCTCAATCACCCCTTTTAGACGCTACAATGTAAAGAAGGAGAGAAGAACCTAATACCCGTACCAACCACCCCGCTCATTATAAACGATGGAGCATGAGCCCAGGGTTCTGTCCATCACCAAATTAATTGGAAAAACATCTAACAAAAGTTTGTCATTCATACTAATATTTCGCAAAGGAAGCCGTGGGGTTCATACTATGTCATGGATATAACAATAGATCCATGGATGCCAACATTTGAAATATTTCAAAAGCTCAATAAACTATGCACGTTATGTACAACAAAAAAGCCATTATGAGTTTCTTACCTGCAAAGATCACAAACGGCCCTCAGGATATATCCAGCAAACATAATACCCTCCACCCTGAAAACCATAGAAATTAAATTGAAGTATCAACTGATAAGGCAAAACAAGCTCTTAATCAACAAATATCCCGCTATCATTCAATAGCCAGATAGAGAAACACACAAATAGATCAAACGGCTAATTTGAAGCTAAATCCTCCAATTCATCGGGTCGCCACAAGAAGTAGAAGGGAGGTTCACAGAGAATACCGAATCTAAAGCTCTAAGAATGACTTTAGAGCTCTATAATCAGTTTAGCTAGCTTACGATTGAAGACGGAAACGATGATGTTAATACAAATGATGATGTTAATCCAATTTACTTTGATTTCAAGGAAGAACAAATCCTATAGAGGATTTTTCAAAGTAATGAGTACAAAGAGAAGATTTTACCTAGTCGGGAGTTGCCGGAGAATCGCTGAAGATCAGCGAAAACAAGAAACCGATTGACAACCCAAGTTTGGTAAAGTTATAGCTTACTTCCCGACAAAAATAAACCCTAAACTGGGAACGGTCTTTATTGTTTCTTCCTTTTCATTTTTTATTGTTACAATTTTCCATTTTCATCACACTATTATTCATTTATTACATTTTGTTTTGTTTTTTTTTTTTTTTTTTTTTTTTTTCCCTAAAACTGGGAACGGTCTTTATTGTTTTTTCTTCCTTTTCATTTTTTCATTGTTTACCAATTTTCCATTTTCATCACACTATTATTTCATTTATTACATTTGTTTTTGTTTTTTTTTTTTTTTTTTTTTTTTTTTTGTCCATTATACTACAAGAAGTCAAATCACAGTTCATTTTTTTTTTTTTTTTTTTTTTTTTTGTCTCATATACTACAAGAAGTCAAATCACAGTTCACACCGAATCCCAATTGAACTGATTTTTACAGTTAAATGAATTCTATAGTTTGGCGCAAATTATTTAACTGTTTATATGATTATTTTTAAATTAATGGCTGTTATATAAATTAGGAATAGATTAGTTTTTTAATTGCAAAATTTTAACCTATTGTAACTACTAATTAGCCGAATTCAATTGTTCCGTTAGTCCATTGTAAGAATTCATATATACCTTTTACAATCAAGACTTTGCTAAGTTGATGCTTGCGTAATGAAGAGCCACTGTCTGTCACTACCACCTCATAATTACTTATCCATTACCGTATTAATATGATTTTAGGAACATTATAATATTGATACATTTATTTAATTTTTTTTACTTATATAGTCCAATAACAACCACTAAATTATTCAATCAAGTCCAAATAAAAAATGGAAGAGCGGGAAGGCTATAGGTTGGTCTTTTTGTTATTTTTTTAACCCAAGAAAATAAACTAATCAAAATATGAATATATTAGAACACAAAAAACAATACTAAGCTTGTTTAAATTAAGAACTGGTGCAGCAATTTACAGGTGTGCATTTCATTATGTACGATGGGACTAACCATACCATAGTCTGATATTAGCTGTACAGGTCAAATTGCATTTAAACAGGCTAAAACATGCTTAACTGTAGCCCCCCAACCGAAGAGAAGTTCATTGACAGGCAAGGGACTTGTATAATTCTTCTATCAAAAGAAATCATTTGAAAGATATTTGATGTATATCAGTTTGTGATGGTTCACAGCAAGGCAACAACAATCAGAATCCCTGAGCTCTGTATGCGGAAAGCATTGAAACTATTATGCATCAATGTCAGGTCCAGGATAAGCAGGTAAACTCATTATCCGCTTGTCTAATACCGGGCCTCCGACGGTGAAATGGTACAAACTCTGAAAGTTTAATCCTCTCAATCCAAGCACTTCATGCACTGCAAAAGGATAATAAGAGGAAAACTCTCAATTATTATATTTTAGAACATAAGTAGAGATGTTTCCATGGTAGTTCTGCCAAATTGAGTCCACAGAGAGCTTGACTTTACTTTCATTGACTTGTTATTAATTAATCTATAATAATCCTAGCAGTAGCCAGATTAAACGAGGAGCTTTCCTTGAACCAAATCTACCGATTGAAAGCAGACGCTGTACAGGGAATTATCAATGAATATGTGTTTTTAAGCATCATAATCCAAACAGGCTCGCCCATCAAGTTCAGTTCTTGAGCAATGTATATGTTTGATTTGTTAAACCTCTCTAAAAGTACATGTAATTGTACCATTTATCAATTATCATTGACGTTAATTTTTCATGAGCAACGGTCCCATGCACAGTAATCACAACAGAGGAAATACCACGTCAGACAGAAGTGAAGAAAAAGAAACATACCTGGATCATCAAAGAAGCAACCAATGCCAGTTGCAGAAATGCCAACTGCATGTGCTTCAAGATACAACACTTGGCCAAGGACTCCAGTCTCCCAAAATAGTCGAGGATACATCCACACGCCCTTGTCACGCAAGGTAGGCTCAAAATGAGCCACCATACCAAGGCTGAAGCAGCCATCACTGGCTATGTCCTGCATTATGGTAACGTGTTTTAGCAAGAGTTGGAGAAAATGCATAGTAGGCCACCCTCCTTAGATACTCCTCGGTTCACAAAGATGGCCAAGACAGTCTTAAAGCACAATTTGTAACTTAAATTTTAAAAATGATGAGCAGGACCGGCATTAGATCTCTTCATTGTTATTCCCGGGTGAGTGAAACACAAAATCTTTGCCAATAATGGAGGTGACAAACATTGATAAATCAGAGGTTATGGCAACAATTTTTTTTGCTATGCAGGTGTTGAGATGATGTTAATTATGTCAAAACAGGGTCATGTCGTTTCCCATTAAAACTTTTGTGCTGTACTTTATTAAGCGACATCCAAAAGTTAACTTTTTATCTAAGTTTGCCATTATGCTGAGCACCCATGGTTTACCAACCATTTCAAACTTCAATTTTTTAACCAGGATTATTAGCAATAAAAAAAAAAAAAAAAAAAAAAAACATCCAAACGGTTAACTTTTCAACTTTAAGTTGCCATTATGCTGAGCACCATGGTTTACCAACCATTTCAAACTTCAATTTTTTAACCAGTATTTATTAGCAATAAAAAAAAAAAAAAAAAAAAAAAAAAAAAAAAAAAACCAAGTCACAAAGCGCTGCTGGAGCCTATTTGAGAGCATCTAAGCAAGGTGAGATGCAAAAATTAAAAAAAATTAAAATTAAAACATAGAAATCTGAAAAATATATTTTAACATATTAGAAAAAAAAATCAGAAAAACATGGGAAAAAACAGTTAATCAGGAAAAAAAATGAAAAGCATAGAATCAAGAATATGGACAAAAAAAAGAAAAAAGTAAATATATAAGAAGAGAAATTAAGAAAAAAAAATATCTGAATGGCTGCTAGCAAGAGGATAGATTGCAGGAGGTGAGCTCTAAATAGAGGAATGGAGGATGAACTGCAAAACACATCACTGGCTTTTGGCTGACATTTTATTTTACGTAAACAGATACTAGCTGGATACTTCTGTACTCACTTATTCAGAAAAATAAAATAAATAAAAGGACGTGCCTTTCTTAAGCCTAAGGCGTGAAAAGGCGTGCGTCCCCCGAGTGAGGTTGCCCGCCTGAAGACATTTGATGCGCAAGCCCTTGAGCCTTAAGTCAGGCAAGCCTCAATAACCATGACCAGGGTTGCTGGTCTAATACGGATTCAAGTCTAGAATCACATGCTTCCCAAGCAATTCTACTAACATTAGGGGTGAAAAAAAAGAGAGTGTAGCAGTTGACATACCTGATGGCAGGAGAGCTGTTTGGCAATCTGCTGGCAATCACCCCTAGCAAGCTCATACAAAGGTAAATCGTCAGGGCATCCCTCTGGTTTCTCCCATTTAAATCCAGCTCTTGTAGCTTTCTTAAGCTCATGAAAATGATCTTCATTTCTCACCAAGAAATACAACCCTTTTGGCAATCCCGTCACTCTATGCACAAACAAAGCAGCATGCACCTCAGCATCCCAAGAAAGAACTCGAAATGGCAATGCCAACTGTCTTTTCTGACTTTCTCCAGTTCCAGAACCAGAAGGAACACAATGTAACAAAATCTGATAAAATGTTTCTCTATCTATTTTCGTGACTCCGTCCATATCCACAGCACTCCTCCTCTTTCTGACAATTTCCCTAACAGTAAAACCTTTATACGACCCATCACTACAAACACCACTTCCCTGAAATGGATCAATCAAGAATCTTTCTCCTAATGTTAAGGGCTTTTTAACGGCCTCTGCAGTTCTATAAATTATATCCCAACACACATGTTCTTTGCTAAGCAAATTTGGCTTACCTTTCCAGTCCAAATTTTTAAATTCCATTAATGCGGAGCTCAATTCCTTATAATTAACATCAAAATCAGTAGCCCCTTTAGGAAAAACAAGAAGCAAGCAATCAGAATGCTCAAATTCAATATCAGGAATCTTGCCTTTAATTGGCCCATCAGGAACTTGAAAGCTCTGATAAATTTCAAGCCCCATTAACCTTTCCAACTCTTTATGCCCTAGTCCATCAAGCAACTTCACGTCCCATCCAAGTCCAGCAGCAGCCACTGCGATCGCAGCAATAGCATGACCGACATCGTGATTACAATACCGAAACGCACGCTCCCCGTATTTCCAGGCCTCACGCCAGAAAATAGAAGAAATCCCAATTAGAAACGAATCTCTTGGAAAGAATTTTGGAAAAAAATCAGACGGGATTGTAGCTCTAAGCTCTAAAGCATGCTCTTTTGGTGCATAATGCGCAACAAAAGAAGAACTAGAAAGTGATTCAATTGGTGGAGCAATAAGGTAAGCTTCAGTTGGGTGTAAATTACCGCTACTCGGGTTAACCCGAAGAGACCAAGTAGAAAAGCCAGTTGTTTTCCAAGCAGAAAGAGCGAGAGAATCGTAAAACAATTGGGAAATCGAAGATTTAGAAATGGGTTTTGGAGAAGGAAGGGAATTGAAAATAGAATGATATAGAGGAGCAGAGTCAGCAGCTGATGATGCTGTTTGATTGTCAGTTGGAAAGTGCTGGAGAGAAAGTAGTGGAGCAGAAATGTAACGGCGAAATGGATTGGGTTGGTTAGCCCAGTCAAGGCCGCGAGGGCCTCTAGCGTAATTGGTAAAATTGTGTTTGGTCTGGTTATGGTACTTTATTACCTGGCTTAGCTTTTGAGTGTCAGGGTTTGGAGTTTTGTCTTCCTTGGGGTTGGTTATAGATGGTGATGGCGACGATGAGGAGGAGAAAGACATCGTTGCAATTGATTTCTTGGCGGTGCTTAGATCAGATAGGAGAGTAACACTTGAAGTAAAAATGCAGAAATGAGTTTGGTTCAGAGGAGAAGAAAATCTTGAAGTCAGGTTCGGTGGAACCATTCTTGCCGTGTTACTTTTACCCAAAGATCGAAGCTTGTTTCTTGATTCTATAGCTCCATTGATTCTGGAAACATGTGGATTTTTTGAAAAATAAAAATTGATAAGTAAATTAACCCAAATTGATCGGGCCGGGTTCAGTAGTAAATGGACCCAATACTACAATTGGGCCAACGATTAGCCCAAAACTTCTAACCCTAGGGTTTCGTATGTGGTATATAAGATTGCAGAAAGCCAGCAGCTTATTTAAGCCATTATTCTCAGTCGGCTTCTTTTGCAACCCTACCCTCTTCCTTCCTCACTCTACCTTTCTTTGTTTTTCTCGAATACGGAATCGTCAAGTTGATGATTTAAATATTAGCAAGTTGATGATTTAAATATTTCAATAAATACAAGTGAATAGTAAGCAAATGATGAAGAATGTTGGATACTGAGAAGCACGCATTTCTTTAATGCCAGCAGTGTTTCATCTATACTTCCATGACTCTGATGCTTCTATTCTTTATTATTACCATATCACCGTTCTAAAATTTTCTTCTTTTTCTTTTCTGCAAATCTTGATTCTTTGTTTGTTCAAAAGTTTTTCATTTTATTTTTGCTTCTATGATTTTCGATTGATTGAACTGAGCAACCTGTGATTTTACATGCCAAGAAGGCAAGAACTCACATGTTGATTTTTTATTCTAGGGCTAATTTTTTGTTTTTCAGTTATTTTGTTCTGTTGGTATTTTTTTTATTTAAAATTTGTGAATTATGAATTATTTGATTTTTTAAGATAAATAAATAAATAATATTATTTTTATAATTTAATTGGGTTCAATTGATTATTGAATAAAGTTGTCTAGTGCTAGATAATAACTGATTATTGATTAAATTTGAATAAATTTGAAATTACATCAAAATCTACTGAATCAGGAAACTGATATATCACTCTTAAAAAAATAAAATAAGCAAAAAAGGAAATTGATATCATAGGCCTTCAGACATATTAATTTCAAATTGCTCCATGGAAATTCAGAAATGAAATGAACTCGTTAAGTCCATTCAAATGGATTCAGGCCTAGAAGATTAAAACTTAACTTGAGAAGAACAAAAAAAAACTACAGTAAGATTAAAATGTTTCTCAGTAGCAAAATTTGGCACAGAACCAAAAAAAAAAAAAAAAAAAAAAAAAAAATAATTAATTTCTTGTTTCTAACTTTTAATTGCACTCTGTCAAGAATCTTTGAGTTTTCCGTTTTAGTGTGTGTTTTCATATTAGGGAGTTTTTTCAATAATTGATTCTCTCTGTTGCTTCTATGATTTTTCGATTGATTGAACTGAGCAACGCGGACTGTAGACTTTTTAACATGCCAAGAGGCAAGATACGTTTCACATATAGATATATCGAGTTTGGGTTATTATATATTATCCTCTCGGTAATCTGGAGAGTTCTACAAATTTTTTGTGGTTATAATACAGTTGGGTATTTATTATGTTCAGGTAATGGAATATTGTTATCTCTTCTTATTTTAAATTTGTATTGTAAATTTATGAATTATTTTGATTCTTCTTTAAGATAAAATAAATACATATATCCATCTGACAATACACTCTATTTTTATGTAGGACATTTTTTTAAAATTGTGAATCTCCATAATTGATTATATTGAAATACTAAAAAGATATTTTTTGGTCGAGTCTTATGTATTATAGGTATACTGATTATTGGATTAATTTTGGAATAAATTTGAAATTACATCAAAAAACTCAATCTTACTGAAGGATAGGAACAAATGTGAAACTGATATATCAACTAAGCACATTATAAAAATAAAATACAAGCAAAAAAGAAGAAATTAGAATTCAATCAAGTAAAGATGCTCCTTGCAAAGACAATAACTTAATTTTTCACCACATATGTCTCTTCCTCACATGGAACTATATAGAAAACTTGAAATGAACACACGTCTAAAAGTTAAAATATCAAACAATCTCAAATGGATCCTATCGGTAGTGCCCTAGAAGATTAAAACTATAAAAACTTTGAGAAGAACAAAAACTACAATGTAATGAATTAAAAAATGATTTCTCATGTAAGCAAAATTTGTGTCCACTAAAGACCAAAAAATAATAAAAATACAATAAAAAATAATCAAAGCTTACAAATGAGTCACTTCATTTCCAGGTTCACAATTGGGCTCTTTGGATGAATATTATATCATTATTGGCACTTGATGAAATTGATCTTAGAACTTTGGAAAAAAACATTAAAATAAGGAATTAAAGTGATTTTTATATTAAAAATCCATCAAAAACAAACCTGTAATACAAATGCTTCGGAACTCTGCCATGCACCTTTATTTTTTGTTATAATGGAACGGCTAAAATATATTTACGAGTATTAGGGGGTGCCCCAGTGAGAGCGCCAAACCTTTTAGGCGGCGCATTTATGGGAACATCTAGTAGTCACACTCACCACCTAAAATCTGGATTCTCCCGCAATGCTCGACACCCCAAAAACCTTTCTCGGTATTGGAGCGCAATATTTGAACGGGCCTTACAAGTATAATATGCCACCTTAAATCATGCATATCTGAATGATGGATTGCCTCTCAATGATCTGGGTAGTCATTACAAAATAACAAATGATAACGCGTGTTCATATTCGGAAATTCCTTGAGTTTCCTGCTTTTATGCTATCTCCCACTCCTCTAAGACCTCAAAATGTAAAAAAAAAAAAAAAAAAAAAAAAAAAACAAGCTCATGAGTAGCCCAGTCCAGGTCCATTTTTGATGAAATATATATTGGACTTGATGAAATGTCTTAGAACTTGAAAACATTAAATAAGGTTAATGATTTTATATTAAAACAAAACAAACCTATATGCTTTGGCTCTTGCCAGCCTTTATTTTTTTATTGGACGGCTTTGAGTATAGGGGTGCGTGAGAGGCCTGCGGCGCATTTTAACATCTAGTAGTCACAACCATCCATCCACCAAAAACCTTCTCGGAGCGCATGACGTCAGTTTCCACTTTCAATTCGATGATGGATTGCCTCTTGACTCAACAAATCATAACGTGCTACGTAATCCTTGCATTTCTGCTTTTATGCTATCTCCACCCGCCTCAGTCCCCAAAATATATATTCGCTCTTCCCATTCCCTCCCTACATAAATGGACAACGATGCCCTTCACCAAGTCCCGACAACTGGATAATAGCGTCATTTCATGCTAAGAGTAATACCCCGCAGCGGCAACCCGCGAGAAGACCCATAAACAAATAATTATATTACACGCGGATAATCAATAAAATATAATCAGATCATCATCTTAATCCAGCGGCTCCATTTTCTGCTCCTGTTAATTGTGACATTGAAAAAGCTGCTTCTCCTTTAAATCGTCCCGTCCATCTTCATCAATCGAAGTACGCATTTCCTTTAGGCTCTATCCCTTGCTAGTCGCTCTCACTCTCTCTTCTATCTTTCCTCTTTATTCTTTTCCTGGAAGGTACTAATGCAAAGTCGTTTATCATTCACATGGTTGTGGTGAAAGAAATGGTGGCCAGTTTTCTAATTTTACTTTTAAATTGCAGAAATGTCAGTTATAGGGCAGAGAGGAATCCATTACCTGCAGAAACTAAAAGCAGCAAATATCCCGACTGAGTTGATAGAGAAGGGCCAAAATCGCGTTATCGATGCTTCTCTTACTCTTATTCGCGAGAGAGCAAAGCTTAAGGTACATCTCTACTTCTTATCTTATTCAAAAGCTTTTACCAATTTTGATGTCGAATTTCCTACTTATCATGTGAAGACTATGATCTGTTCTCTGCTTCTGTTATGAATGGATTAGTTATCTGAAATTAATTATGGTACTCACAGGGAGAGCTTGTGCGTGCTCTAGGAGGCGCGGTAGCGTCGTCATCGCTTCTTGGTGTTCCTTTAGGCCACAACTCATCATTTCTTCAGGGTCCAGCATTCGCTCCTCCTCGAATTAGGGAGGCTATATGGTGTGGTAGCACTAACTCATCAACTGAGGAAGGTATTCATATTTTATTTAAATAGCACGTTCAATTTATGGTTTTATAACGAACGCGATGACTTTCCCTGAGTATTTTATAATTGGTGATTCATGGATTGATTTAATTAGTTTAATAAATAAATTATTTCAGATCAAACCTTGAATATGTGAATGTTCTCTTCCTAAATCCTACTAGATATCAAATTGCTAATGTTATAGTACTGATTTTCGTACTTCTGGCTGTTCTCGGGAACCTGTTTGTAAAAATATTGAATAATATGAGCTTATGGCCGGGTGATGCTTGGCTGTGTGCAGGGAAAGAATTAAATGACCCACGGGTGCTAACTGATGTCGGTGATGTTCCTGTTCAAGAAATTCGAGATTGTGATGTAGAAGATGACAGATTGATGAATGTTATAAGTGACTCTGTCAAGCTAGTGATGGAGGAGGTGAATGCTATTTTTCATCTACGTTGTCAATTTTCTATCATATTAGCGATTCTGAAAATAGCAGCTAAGCAAATTTTCCTTTAACTCTTCCTTGGTCACCATTGATTGATCCATCCCGGCTTCATCAGCCACATTTTCTTTTATCATCTGCTGAGGTAGTTCAGCAGTTTGTAAGGCTACTTGATTACGACGTAACAGTTGATTGATGCAGAGATTGTTCTTTTCTTTCTGCACATGGATTCCTGCCTTGTGTGCAATGTTGCATTTGCTGTTTCTAGTTTGGTTGTCTCAAATATCTAAAACTTGGGCAAGATTAAGATATTCCAGCAGGTAGCTAAATTTGCACCATTTTACTCTCTGATCTGCATAACGATGAATGATAATTAGCTGTGAGTTGAGCAGTTGGGGGTTAGTAGTTTGACCGACTTATTGAATTAGACTGTTGAATGATTGCAAATTCACAGAAGTTTCTGTATGACTATGGTTCTGTAAACTTGTATGTCAAGTCCAAATTTTTTTTATAACTATGGTTCTGTAAACTTGTACGTGAAGTCCAAATTTTTTTATATTAGATTCTTGAGATTAATTATGCTAATAATCACAGTGATGGTGCTTACTATGCATTCTCTGTTAGAACTCCAAGAACTCTTTTGCTAAAGTTGTACGTTTAATGGGATTTTACTAGTTTGGTAGATCTAAGTATTTGTTGGTACTTTTGGTTTAAATGTTTTATTTTTAATTCTTTTGATGTTTGCTCTTCCAGGATCCACTACGCCCATTAGTTTTAGGTGGTGATCATTCAATATCTTTTCCTGTGGTAAGAGCCGTATCTGAGAAGCTTGGGGGACCTGTGGATATTCTTCATCTGGATGCTCATCCAGATATTTATCATGCTTTTGAAGGAAACAAATATTCTCATGCATCTTCATTTGCCCGAATAATGGAAGGTGGTTATGCACGGCGACTCTTGCAAGTATGGTTTTTACTTCTCACATTATCTTTCTCACTGCTCTGATGTTCTGTACTAATATTTTGGAAAAATATTGATTTGCAATTTTAGCAAGTTAATTCATCTAATTTATGCTATGTCAACTTTTCAAGCAGCTTGAACCCCAATCTCTCCCCTTCTGTATAGAATATGACCATGAAGTTCATATTAGCTTTCTTTTTTACCGCCTTAAACTTTTTATTTTCTTTCTGTCATTTCCTACAGTAAAAGGCTGCACCATGAATCTATCTGCATTCTGCAGGGTGTAACTAAGTGGAAACTCATTGTGTAGCTATTATTTCACAAATTGCACCTGATTATGTTGCTTGTACTTGAGATTTTCAAGTGTAAAACTATTGTTCATCCTTTTCTCCTCCCTCATACAACCCCCTTTCCCCCGCCCCATGCTGACCAGCACAATGGCCCTTGGACCTGGGACATTGAGGACGTTCACTCACACCTTTTGCCAGAATTACAAGAGAGCTCTGGAATATTAATGAAATTGAATGCTGACCTTTCAGGTGGGTATCAGATCAATAACGAAGGAAGGACGTGAGCAAGGCAAAAGGTTTGGAGTTGAGCAATATGAAATGCGAACCTTCTCAAGAGATCGCCAGCTGTTGGAAAATCTGGTCTCTCTCTCTCCCCCCCCCCCCCCCGAGCAATATAGAAAATGCGAAACCTCTCAAGAGATCGCCAGCTGTTGAAAATCGGTCTCCTCTCTCCCCCCCCCCCCCCAAAACAAAAAAAAAAAAAAAAAAAAAAAAAAAAAAAAGAACCAATGTTTGGACATGCTTGTGATTGGGCTATATGAGTTTGACTTCAATTTTTTGCTTGAACAGAAATTAGGGGAAGGTGCAAAGGGAGTGTATATCTCAATAGATGTGGACTGCCTTGACCCTGCATTTGCTCCTGGTGTATCTCACATTGAGCCTGGTGGTCTCTCTTTCCGTGATGTACTAAACATCCTCCACAACCTTCAAGCTGATGTTGTTGCAGCAGATGTGGTAGAATTCAATCCGCAACGTGACACTGTTGATGGGATGACTGCTATGGTTGCTGCCAAGCTGGTAAGAGAACTGACTGCAAAGATATCGAAATGATAAATCTTACACCTTCCTGCCTAGACTTTTCACATTTGTGGTTCCGTGGTGCATCCAATTAGTTTGACCAATGGTTCCTGCCTTCCACACAGGCATCTTTTTCCATATCCCCTTAAGAGGGCTTCTCTCGAGGAATTATTAAATATTTATATTCAAATTAGCTATCTGTAGAATTTTTTGTTTCAACACTTCTCTCTCTGCTTTTGGACAAAAAAAAAAAAAAAAAAAAAAAAAAAAAAAGGAAACAGTAAAAGAGTAGCAACATTTGTCTTGCATTATTCATGGAACATTTTTTACCTCATTTTGTGCCCCAAACAATGAGCCAGAGGGACAAGTTCTACCCAATTTAAGCCATTGGTTGCGCCCCTGCACTTTACAAAATACATGTCTTACAGCCACCATGATATTATTCCAAGCAGGAGGTTGGAAGCTGACAATATGACTCCATAAAAAAAAAAAAAAAAAAAAAAAGAAACAGTAAAAGAGTAGCAACATTGCTCTTGCATTACTTGGAACATTTTTTTACCTCATTTTGTGCCCAAAAATGAGAGGGTACAATTTCTACCAATTTAAGCATTGTTGCGCCCCTGCACTTTTACAAAATAAATGTTTACAGCCACCATGATATTATTCCAAGCAGAGGTTGGGAGCTGACAATATGATCCATTTATATTGGTTTTATGGAAACCTTTTCTTTATGTTAAGAAGTATTGATTGGTAGTGTTGCGTTCCTGTTGAAAAAGGGTGTTTTTAAGACAGCAAGAAGTATATTAAACGGTAGATGCATTACTCCGGGATTCTGGTCTATGTAGAACTGCATGTTACAGACCCTAACATCTTACTATTAGATTTAAATTCTTGCTTCATTTAGATTGCTAGTCCTGAAAACCATATTGAAATGATCTATATAATCAGAGTCCAAACATTTCAAAGCTTATTCTGTATCATTCATTTCACTTGCCTCTGCATTTGGCTTCTCATCGATGTGAACTTATACTGCTTGGCACATAGCGTGAACAATTCCAAGTTAAGAGCTACCAAAGTAGCTGAGAGAAAGAAATACCTCTCTAAATGACCGTGATTTAGATAGGAGGGACCCAACATGGCTTCCCGTTTCGTCTCGCCATTGCCATCACTACAGTCAAAATCATACTGTATTATAGCTGCCAATGGCTGTTGAAGGCATGGACAAGCTGATCCCTAAGCTTGTCAATGCATCCGGTGTTTGCGATGCAAAAAATTGCATTTGTGCAACATCAACTAATGCTTCAGATGCTCCGAGAGGGATGTACTGTGGAGGCTGCCACAAAATCCCTTATGAACGTTCCTCATCACTATCAATAGCATAATTTCGCCTTTGTTGTTCAACAATTCCTGCGACTACTATGGTTACTATTACAACTATAAGCCCAATGCCTATTCTCTGTAGTTTGCCCAGTGGTTTAGGCTTCCGTCTCGTCACTTTCATGATTGAGGGAAGAATTAAGCTGTCATATGATAAAATGAAAGCCGAGGAGCTTATAATGTCGAATGCAGTCATACTTGCTGGAGGAATATAGAACTTGGAGATTGTTTTGTCCATTGCAGCTCCTTGTTCAACAAACAGTGATAGCAATTGTATGAAGACTCCAGAAGGCAGAAGTGTGCAGAACCAAATTGGCAATAGCCTCAGTATGCATTTCACTTCGACCTGAGTGATGGTGCAAAGATGCCATGGATTTGGAGCTGGTCTTGGTCTTCCACTGCGATCATGTCCATGGGGTGGGAGTGGCAGCGCGATCAAGAAATCTGGTTGTCGAACACACACACACACACACAAAAAGAATTAGATAATTTAATTTTGTTTATAATCCAAGTAAGGCAAAGCTTTTTACAAAGATTGTACCCACTTGAAGTCATTAATGTGTAATATTCTTCTGGTACCATTTATTTCACTTTCCCCGCCATGAATTTCATAAAGCCCTTCCCCATTTGAGGGTACTTCAAAATGAAGCTACTATGTATGACCTGAGAGAATCTAGAAATTGGATTACCAGACGGTTTGAAGTGCCTATACCTGAAAGTTCCACTCAATAGCAACAAATATGCGACAACAGCACAAGCAACACAAATCCAAAACCCAACGAACCAATAACCCATATTATCTATATAAACCAAAACTGTCTCTGCAACCAAGGACCCGAGGTTTATTGCAACATAAAAGTAGCTGTAAAATGATTTCTTATACTGCTTTTCTTTGGGATCTTCCTCGTCAAATTGGTCTGCACCGAATGTAGCTAGTGCAGGTTCAGGTGCTCCATTTCCAAAAGCAATCAAGTATATTGATATATAAAATACTGCAACTTCAATTGGTGCATGAGGTTCACATAACACCTCTAAAGGTCCACAGCCATGGGGTTTAAGCAGAAAGTTGAGAATGATAATGCTACTAACCCCTGCATGCAAGAACCGACATTGAAAATCAAATTCCAATTTTTTTTTAAAAAAAAAGCAAGGAAATGGGGAGATCAGAGGTAGCTACTCACAATAACGAGGACAACTTGGAATGCGACACAAGTATCTTCGTAAATACGAGTCACTAATAAAGGCACCCATTAGAGAGAAAAGATAAGCAGTTCCCATCCATTGACTGAATGTATTTGCTGCCTCTGCATTCGTTTGCCTCAATACAGATTTTGAGAAGAGAACCATATTCACCTCCACTCCAACATAAGATAATGTAACTAGACCTAGAATTGCTGTTTTCAATTTTTTTTTTATAAAAAAGGAAATATAAAAAACATACAGAAAATAAAATGATATTACAGTTCAGTCCACATTAAAAAGACATACCTAATAATAGCATTCCCCATCTCCATCCACCAGTGCTTCCCTTTAAAGCAGGTTTGCCATGGCGATCAAGTGATCCATCTCCTGTTCATCCATTGCATTGTCTCTCTTCTCTGTCCTTTGACTGTTGAAGTTCGATGCATATATGCAAACAAAAGTGTTCTACAAATCAGCATTTTACTTTTACTTCTTCTCATGATTTTAATTCCAAGCTTTTTAATTTCACATAATTTTACTTTTTCATTAGATACACAACAGAAAAAAAAAATACAAATGACTTTTATTTTGGTTTGTGTAGAGATCAATTTTATATTGCAATTTGAAATTTAGGTAATATTAATAATAATCAATGATGAATTACAAAAACAGATTATAGGAAGTTTTCTCTCAGCTTTAACTTCGAGTATAAAATCTTGCAGGATATCTCAACTATATTTTTTGGTCAAAACAAAGAGGGCATAAATAGCCATAATAAGATGTAAAATAATTAAAATCTGCAAAAAACGAAGAACAGGGAAAATTCAAGCTACAAGTAAATTCACAATTTCCATTTCTCTGATAAATAGACTGTATAAATTCAGAAACGAAATGATGAATATGTTCAAATTAAGAAAATGAAAGGAATGCATGCAAATTATGGAGGGTTTCGAGAATATTTTTCCTTCAAGTCATTACTGGGTAGAGAAGCTCCGACGCCGGATTCTTGTTCTGCCTCCATTCTTCGTCAAAGAAATCTAATTTAGATACGGAGACAGTGAATGAGAGAGAACCATTTAAAGACGGATGCTGAGGCAAGCAAGCGCCATGCAAAGCAATTATGAAAAATGGCAGCTCAATCACTAATTCATGGAATTTCTGTGCTCCTAATCTAGGGCGCGACGCGTGTCAACCCTAAAGGCTTCAACGTGTTATAAATTTGAAACAAATTATGATTTTGTCTATATTTTAACATAACATATAATATTGCGCCTATATTTTTTAAAATCTTTTGACATTTTTTTTTTCAGCAATGATTATTATTTTATCCTTACATTTTATTGAAATTAACTAATCTCTTACTGAATAAATTGAGCATTTGATTGTTGTATTTTATCAAAATTAATTAATTTGTTCATATATTTAACGGAAACAATATAGAAGAGCATAGTAAGGAGGTAAAAGATAGAGCCAGAATAATGTATTTTAAAAAAGATGCAGAGGCAATGTTGCATATTCTTGTAAGGGCACTGATACAAGAATAAAATTTAATTTTATACAAACCGGTTACCGGTTTACCGTCAGCTTTGATACGGTGTCATTTTATGTAATCTAAATTATCCGCAAGGCATAATCTTTAAGTCTAGCTTCAGTTGCCGTTAACCACTGGCTCGCAGCTTCCACTGTCACGAAGTTCCGCTGCCTCCAAAATGTTGTCTTCGCTGTCGACGCTATCTTCGTCCATTTCGCGCCTAAATCTCCGTCCAAAACCCTCACTTCACTGCGCTTTATCATCTTTCAAAATCCCAAAACCCTACAAGAAGCTATTAACGCTCAATTGCTCACCTCTCACTTACTTCTCACTCTATTCTCCATCTTCTCGCTTTTCGTCTTCGATTAATTCCATTTCCCCAAAATCCAAAATCGAAACTCTTCGCCGTAAAGATGATTTGGTTATTCTCGGCATTGAAACTAGCTGCGACGACACCGCCGCCGCTGTTGTACGTAATTGAGTGTTTTTTTTCTTTTTTTTTTTTTTTCTTTTGGGCGTTTTGAATTTTTATTGATTGCTTGTGATGTTAGGTTAAAGGCAATGGTGAAATTCTCAGTCAGGTGGTGTCTTCTCAGGTATATAGGTCTTGATAGTTCGTTTTCCTTTCCTTATCGTACGTCATTAGCTCATTTTAAGCTTTTTACTAAAGGCAGACCTGCTTGAACGGTATGGTGGTGTTGCTCCTAAAATGGCAGAAGAAAGGCATTCACAAGTGATTGATCAGGTATAGTATTTGAGTTGGAAGCTTTATTTGATTTTCTTTTGTTATTTTTTTGTATTATAGTTCTTTTTACTTACAGTAAATCAATTGGTGCCGAAATTTTTGTTTGTTTTAATGCAGGTTGTACAGGATGCCCTTGATCAAGCAAATTTAACTGCAAGGGATCTCTCTGCGGTTGCTGTTACTATTGGTCCTGGTTTAAGCCTTTGTCTTTGTGGTAATTTGATTAATTTTTCTCTTTTTCCATTAAACTATTTCTCAAATCCTGCTATAGTTATATATTGTTGCGCAATCTTTATAGAGAAAGAGTTCCTTATGAAAGTTTGTTTATGCATTTGTAATGCAGTTGGTGTGCAGAAAGCTCGTAAACTGGCAGGCAGCTTCAATCTACCAATTGTTGGTATCCATCATATGGAGGCTCATGCTCTAGTAGCCAGGTATGGAGTTGCAAGTGTTTATGAGTTGGAGTAGAGATATAGAATAGCATTCACTAAATATTATTCTTTAAAAGACTCTTTTTGATATTCTAACCTATTGGGTTGATGTGTTCTTTGAAATGCTCATGTACGCCCATGTATATCTTCTTGTTAGGTTAATTGAACAAGAGTTGCAATTTCCTTTTATGGCGCTGCTAATTTCTGGTAAGACATATCCTTATTCTATTTACAGGTTTTTTTTTTCTTTCTTTTGTGAGGTAAGCATGTGTGAGAATATGATTGTTACTTAAAACTTGACACTGTTAAAGCATAAATTTTTAGCTTAAATGCATCCACTTCTGCGCACATTGTTTATTTCAAAAGGCATTATCTGAATTATTCAACTAATTTTAGAAAAAAAAATGTTAGCATTCGTTGAAAATGTTGGCAGTAACATGGATTTGAGAAATTGCGGTCCTTTATCTTCTGCCAAAATATCAAATATTGCTTTAATTCCATGCAGTCCTTTGGTTGCTTACTTTTGTTGGCATTGTGATATATCCTTGATATGGCGAACCAAATTTAATTTAACCTTGCTTTGGTTTGGTTCTCAGCCCCTTTCCCTTTGCATTAATTTAAGTAATGTTACTTTAGGATATGGCAAACCAAATTTAGTTCTGGTTGCACATGTTCTGATAATTTCACTTTGCTTTCGACTCTCAGGAGGTCACAATCTGCTTATTCTAGCTCGTGATCTTGGCCATTACATACAACTTGGAACCACAATAGATGATGCAATTGGTGAAGCGTACGATAAGATAGCAAAATGGCTTGGTCTTGATATGAGGAGGAGTGGAGGGCCAGCAGTCGAGGCACTTGCTCAAGAGGGAGATGCAGAATCTATCAAATTTTCAGTTAGTTGTCCAAAATATTTTATTATTATTATTATTATTTTCTGTCAATGAAGTTATGTTTGCAAGAATGTGCATTCTTTGGTTCAATTTGAGAAATCTTTTGTTTTTGTTCTTCTGAAATTCTTGCCGCTTTGTTTTCTCAGAGTCCAATGAAACAACATAAAGATTGCAATTTCTCATATGCTGGACTGAAGACTCAAGTGAGGCTGGCAATTGAATCCAGAAATATGTATGTAGAAAACTCTAAAATATTTGTTCATCTTTTGGAGTACAATTCCATATGATGCATGGCTAGTGCTAACAATGAGCTAGTTAATAAATTTTTTCTCTTTGTCATGGTTATTGATGCATCCATATCTATGTGTCTAGCAATGCAGAAATTCCCATATCATCTGCAACCAGTCAAGACAGAAGCTCCCGAGCTGATATTGCTGCATCTTTTCAGGTTTTTTTTTTTTTCTTTTTCTTTTCTTGGGTTAATTTTTTAATATAGTTCTTTCTGAGACTCTCTTGCAGCGAGTTGCAGTGCTGCATTTAGAGGAGAGGTGTGAACGGGCAATTGATTGGGCACGAAAGATTGAGCCATCTATAAAATATCTGGTAACACACTGGAATTTTCAGCTATTCCACGTGATTGATTTATTCTTTTTGTTAATTTCTTGACATGATTGAGACATTCACCTACCTTTACTTTCAATTCTTCTAGGTGGTCTCTGGAGGTGTTGCATCAAATCAGTATGTCCGAACCCGGCTTGATCAGGTTGTGAAGAAGAAGAACTTGAAACTTTTATGCCCTCCTCCCAGTCTCTGTACAGATAATGGTAAGATCTCTTTGGTCTTCTAGACCTTATAAATAACATACCTTGTAAATAACTAACGACTTGATTTTCATCTCATTAGGTGTAATGGTGGCTTGGACTGGAATTGAGCACTTCTGTATGGGAAGATTTGATCCTCCACCACCTGCAGATGAAGCAGAGGATTTTGTGGTTTGCTCTCAGTGCACTGTCTTTTTTTTGTTTCCTGTCCCCACCCTTGCGATATTTGATTGCACTTCTTTTGAACCATAAACTTGATCATTCATCCTGAGAGATTCAATTAAGGAATCAGCAAATAGATTTCATTTGACCTTTTACATAGCTGTTATGTAACTGTAAGAGGGTTTATTGCTTGTGACAAGTGACAAGTGTAATGTCTACACTTGCTTGATAACATGTTAGATAATATTTTATGTTGTATATTCAAACTGTCTTCTTGCTGCCTCAATAACTAGCAAATGTTTGTCTTTTGAATTAGTATGATCTGCGACCAAGGTGGCCATTAGGAGTGGAGTATGCTGAAGGAAGAAGCAATGCTCGTTCTATAAGAAGGGCACGGGTTCATCCATCTCTTACTTCTCTAATTCAAGCATCACTCCAACAGCAGTGATATGTGGAACTCCTAGTTCTCTGGAGTTCCTTAAAATACGACATTGCTAGTTGGTTGACATTTTTAGACAGTGCTCTCATTGCTCAAAGGATGATTGTCAACCTTGTTGACCAGAATCTGGTTTTCAAATGGGGAACGGAGATTGTCTGTAGACCTGACACCAATTCTAAAAATGATTAATCAGTCCCGACTCCTGAGGAAGTGTTCTGGTCAGGCATCTAGGAAGTTGGTAACTTGCATTTCAGAACCCGAAGTCTTTCTGCTGCGATCTCAAATTGGAATCTCTTGTTTCCCTTGGTTGTGCGCGTTCCGAGTATTGTTATGATCCTGTATATTCTACACTTGTTATTGCATATTGGATAAGACTTGATTTAGTGTAGTAGCAATAAGTAGAGTTACAGATTCAATTACCATTGAGTTGTTTATATTTTAATTACTTCCCTTTCTTATATTTGGGGGTTAACCTGTCTTGTTCATATAATTATTCTAATAAATGTTAATATTTTAATAATTATAGATTCTCGCATTTAATGTTTTTTTCAAGTTGATTTTTTACATTATGGGGTTAGTTTAAATGAGTAGATTGTCCCTCTTCCTCGTGATCAAGAACGATAGTGTTGTTCATAAATCAAAGAAAACCTTCCCTGGAAAAAAAGAAATACTCGTGGTTCATAAATTGTCCATATTTTATTTTATTTTTCTCATCAGAAATATTATTGTCTCAATAAAAATTTTATTTTCACTAATTTGATGCTGGATCTAGTCTAGGTCTAGACCGCGCGGTTTAGGTAAAGAAATCCCATGTTCATTGATGATTTCCCTGTCGTTCGCACACTCAAGGGAAAATCTTATACGGTGTTTTCTTGGGCTTAGCCCAATCCTTCCTGTCCAGGCCCAATTAGTGCCCACAGGCTCTAAGTGTCCAGGTCGCTGCATATCATTAGTTAGCGCCTCGATGAAAGTATTTGCGCGCCAAGAACACTGAAACGACCCGCACAGACGCAGTTTCATCGAATCGAAAACATTTGTCTACCCCCTCAAAAAAAAAAAAAAAAAAAAAAAAAAAAATTAGTTAGCGCCCTCGATGAAAGTATTTGCGCCGCCAAGAACACTGAAACGACCGCACAGACGCAGTTTTCCATCGAATTCGAAAAACATTTGTCTACCCCCTCAAAAAAAAAAAAAAAAAAAAAAACATTTGTCTAGAGAGGGATATGGAAGTATAGAGGCTACCGTTTTATCGGCGACGCAAGAGAGGGAAGCCTTTAATATCGGCAAAGGCTACACTTTCTTCTCTTTCCCTTTCCTTTTCTGTCCTCCCTCCTTCAGATCTTGGCACGTGGTAATTACGTTTTTAATCGCTCAAACCCATAAAAAAAAAAAAAAAAAAAAAAAAAAACATTTGTCTAGAGAGGGATATGGAAGTATCGAGGCTACCGTTATCGGCGACGCAGAGAGGGAAGCTAATATCGGCAGGCTACACTTCTATCTCTTCCCTTTCTTCTGTCTCCTCTTCAGATCTTGCACGTGGTAATTTTACGTTTTAATCGCTCAAACCCATAGTCTACTACGTAATCGTATTCAATTTTCTTACTTTCGGTGCTTCTCTATTCCATATTTCATTTGTTCTTCCTCTATGCTTACTAGATGTGTAGTGTAAATTTAAATTCTGGTGATTTTCATGGTTTGGCCATTTGGGTATTGTCGTTTTGATGATCGGATACCAAGTGTTTGTTATTGTGACCTTGTGATTGGAATTTTAAGAGGTCTCACTAAATGCAGTGAATAGTAAGCTCTAAATTGGAAGGAAATTTGGCCACCAAGTCAGTTGTAGTAGTATCATCTCTAGTAGTATCAATAACAACAACGACTAAGCAGTAGTCCCAAATTAGACAGCTAAGCCTTTGTCCCAAACTAGACGGATTGGCTATATGAATCCTGGTGAAGTGAGCCTGGTGAAGCATATCTGGTCCTAAGCCTGGGATTGATGGCCAAAGTAAAATTAGTCAAACCACATTATGAATCTTTTGATTATTGAGAATTCATTTCTAGTAGTTTAACAGCTTAAAATGTTTGTTCGAGAAATAAGATCTGTTTTATCAAAGGGAAATCATACTCGTTGTTTTTGCTGGGATTGCTTTTGCTTTCTGTATGAATTTCCCCCGGATATCTGTAATGTTATGGCTAAAAATTAACTTTCTTTATGCTTGAATAGATCTGAAAATTTCAGATGGAGAAGCTCTTGAAATTTTGAAAGTTGCATCACATAGCAGTAAGCTGGACAGGGTGGAAGGAAGCCACGCTATTATCATTGGTAATCAATTTCTGCTTGACATGTTACAATTGCATTTCATTTAATTTCCTTTCTCCATTCATTTTCATATTTTCAGAGGTGATCTAACCAAATTGAAAACTTTTAATGGTGTATATTATTCATGAAACCTGAGTGCGGTCTTTTGTATTAACAGGTGCTCAGAATGCTTGGGACATGCTTCATGAGGAGCAGTCCTTGGTACGCATTACTACATCTTGTGCAGATCTAGATAACATCCTTGGTGGAGGAATAAGTTGCAAAGAAGTGACAGAAATTGGTTAGGCATTTTTTTCCTCTCTCTTTCTTCTTGTAAAATTATTAATACGAGAGTTTGTATGCTTTGTCTATGAGCCTAAGCATGATTAGTTGCAAATTATTTTTTCATTTATGGGGTTTTTTTTTCCCTGCTCTTTATAGGTGGAGTGCCAGGCATAGGTAAAACACAGATGGGGTATGAGGCTATCCTTTTCTTCATCTCTTTCTTTCTAGCTGGGGTATAACACAGCCTGAGCATTCGTTCTGTTCTTCTCTTTCTTTATGATGTGTGTGGCCATATATGTAAAGGAAAAGCTTACTGATGCTGAGCCATATATTTGGATTGGTAGGATTCAACTTGCAGTCAATGTCCAAATTCCACCTTATTGTGGTGGCCTGGGCGGACAGGCAATTTATATAGGTAAATTGATGACACTTTAATGGCCCTTTTTCTTTAACTTCTCAACTGATATTTTACTGGTGATGCTTATAATGTTGCATCTTTGCAATATTCAGATACAGAAGGTAGTTTTATGGTGGAGCGTGCTCTACAGGTTGCTGAAGCATGTATAGAGGACATGTCAGAATATAGTAGGTTCTTAAGGAAGGATTTGCAAACTTGTCACGTGGGGATGCAAAGCAAGGATATTTTGAAAAATATATATTACTTTCGTGTTTGCAGTTATTCAGAGCAAATTGCCCTGACTAATTACTTGGAAAATTTTATTTCAGAAAATAGAGATGTAAGTAATTTCGATATTCTGTAATATATGCCAACTGTCGGATTACCAAACAATGGTTTGAATTTGCCTAGTTTCTCTTTCCCCACAGGAAGCAAGACTCTGCTTCTAGATGATTATTTAATTGCTTAAAGCAATAAGTTTCATCCCCATCTATCCAATTCTTCGAATGTCTATTTTTGTGAAACAAGGGATCTCTTGCCGATTTGTCTTACATGTATTTAAAATATGTTCTTCGTGAATTGATTTTCTATCATTTTAACAGGTTAAAATCATAATAATTGATAGTATTACTTTCCACTTCCGCCAAGATTTTGAAGATCTAGCCCTCAGAACACGGGTACTCAGTGGAATGGCCTTAAAGTTGATGAAGATTGCAAAAGATTTCAGCCTAGCGGTAAATTAGTAATTCTTAAAACTGTAAATCCAACAATCTTCACACTTTCATTTCAAGTAATCTTTTATTTTTGGAGTATATTTTACATTACCCAAGTTCAGCTACCTCCCCCACCCCTCTCTCTTTCTCTTCTCCTCTCCTTCCCTTTCCCATTTCATTGTCATAAAGATATCTGAAAACTAGTTGGTAGGCAACTTAGCAAAGCTTTTGTAGAGTTGGTCTTGGTAAATTTTATGAAAGCATCCATTCATTCTTTGCAAAATGTTTTGTTTTTCTTTATTCCTACACATTGAAGTGCTTTCATACTACTGGAATTAAGATCTGTGTCCATTGCTTGGCCTTTTTATGATTAATCAGATTTTAACTGCTTGCAGGTAGTTCTATTGAATCAGGTAACTACCAAGCACACTGAAGGTTCTTTCCAATTAGGTCTTGCACTAGGTAAATTTAATCTCTATACGCCCCCTTCTACATAAATTTTTTTTTTTTCTAGTTCTTGATCATATTCTTTCTTTTTCTTCATAATCTGTCTATTTTATTTATTTATTTTTGTAATCAGTTTTTTCTGGTTTTCTTACACTGATTAGGTGATAGCTGGTCGCATTCTTGCACAAATCGGGTTATTCTGTACTGGAATGGCAATGAGAGATATGCATACATTGACAAATCACCTTCCCTTAAATCAGCATCAGCACCATATTCGGTCACCAGTAGAGGAATCCGAAATTCTACTTCAAGTTGTAAACGTGTTAGAATGATGTAACAGTTTGATTGGGTTCATGGACAGAGATGAAAAGGTAAACAAAAGTTATGGATTACTATTTGATATGCAATACAAAACCTCCTAGCCAACTTAAACGAGTTATCCTAGTTGAAGTACTAAATTTTAACCACTCATTGCAGTAGATTTTCTACCTTTTTAGAAAATGTTTATTTGTTGAAGCTGATGTTAAGGTTGGTGACCTTTCATTCTATTCGCCTCTTTGTAAATTGTAAGTCAGTGCTGAGCAGTCGTAATTGGAGGGTTTGACTGGTTTTTGTTTGTTGCTTGAAATGCGGATGTATCAGCAAAACTAAGCAATAATCTTTTTTATTTATTTGTTGAGAGAGAAGAAAAGTTGATCATTAATTGAAGGCGGCAAGTAATTTTATATACTCATTTTTAAAGATAGATTAAGAAAAATTAATTAATCTAGTTAAACTATACTATTTATTTATATATTTTCTTAAAATACCTTGTTGTAGTGTTAAATTATATATATATAATTGAGAATATACATCTACATTAAATAGAAATACATTAAGAAATTAAATAATAAATTGTCTTTTAAAAAAGAAAATAGAACTGCACTTTGAAAAAGGAAAATAAACTTATATATAGGACAAAGAGAGTATTACTTAGGATCATTACCTAATTAAAAAAATAAAGAATATTGAAGAGTGGAACTGTGTAGTTTGTTGAATTCAAGGTTGAGACGAAAGTATGTTGCTATTTATGTTTTTCAAACTTTGTCACCTAATAGCTTTTCAATCCATCGTCACTCTCAAATTTTATATAAGAAAATCCTAATCTCCAAGGATATTTTGGTCGAAATAATATCTTAATTTTCAGGTTTAATGTATTAGAATATTTCAAATTTTACGGATTTTTCAAATTTATTATTTTGATTAGTTTTATCCTAATTTCGACTTTTTATATTAATTGCATTCTTAAAACAAGAGATTTGTAAAATTCATTGTATTCTAATATAAAATTTTAAAAATTTAACTGCAATTGCATTGTAAAACTGATTTTGAGTATATTTTACGGGATTCACACCTTATACTGTGGAGAAGTGGGTAAGAGAGAGAAGGGCAAAAATGAAAATTTAGATGGTGGATCCCACAAAATATATAATTACAAATCAATTCTAGGGTGTAACTGCAACTAAATTTTAAAATTGGAGTATCCTTGCAACAAAACAAAAATTGCAGTGAGTGTAAAATTGCAACTGTTCAAACGGTGGCTAAGCCACTTTAAGAAGGTAGCTGAACTTAATTAATCTTCTCCATTCAACAAGTACGCTTACGCAAGAGAAGTTTAAATTAATTAACTAATCCCATTGGTTGTACATAGTAGCCCAGATCTGCTTAATTATTAATTAATTCAAATAGTATAAAATTATTGTTGATTTGGGTTAATGTTTGAATGGGAAAAGCATCTTTCCTTTACCGAATGTGCCTAAACAAAATTTCAACCGTAAGCAAAGCAAAATTACATTACAATCCAATCATCTACCAAACCATTTCTCTTTTAACTTTCCAACAACCCACACCTTGCCATTGTTGAACGAAACATTCTCGCAATTTTCAAATTCAGCAACAGGAATCCATTAATGAGCTGTTATTACTGAAAGGAAATTTTTTTTTTTTTTGTTTGGAGAAGGAACCAAAGCTATGTTTTTTTGTTTTACATTACAGAGGAAACAAAATCAAACGGACTTTTCTGTTCCTCCTTAAAAAAGCAAATAGAAAAGAAGATAATCATATGGTTTTAAAATAGAGAAAAAGAAAATTGTGAAAGCTAAAATGGAAATTTTTTATAAAAAAAATGAAGGGCAGAGCATCTCCCAGCTTCTACCCATAGTCAACGGTAGAGATTGTGTTGTCCTCCTAATCTAACGGTCAGCTCAACTCACCTGTCATTTTGTGTAGACGAGAAGATCAAGAATTCAAGATCAAGAGTTGTTGTCTCTCTCTCTCTCTCTCTCTCTCTCTCTCTCTCTCTTAAAATAAAACCTCAAGGCTACTTGCCCTTTTCTCTCTATTTACAAAGTGAATAAAAGAGAGTAGAGGCTTAACAAAGGGCTCTGAAAACAATGGCTTCTACTTCATCTCTAACTCTATCACAGGCCCTTTTGGCTCGGGCCGTCTCTTACTATGGCTCTTCTCAGTCCTCCGACCACCACCGCCTCTCTCTTTCTACACCTTCCCTTCCTGCCTTTTCTGGTCTCAAGTCTACCTCTTCCTCAATCCCACGCGCTACTGCCTCCCGCCGCAGTAGCCGCCGCAGCATTTCCAACCGCCAGCAAACCCAAATCCGGGCGTCTGTGGTTGAAACCGTTGACGCTACCACTGAGACTTCATTGGTTGAGAAATCTGTCAATACAATTAGATTTCTTGCTATTGATGCTGTGGAGAAGGCCAATTCGGGTCACCCCGGTTTGCCTATGGGATGTGCTCCTATGGGTCATATTTTGTACGATGAAGTAATGAAATATAACCCAAAGAATCCTTATTGGTTCAATCGCGATCGGTTCGTCTTGTCTGCCGGTCACGGCTGTATGTTACAGTATGCTTTGCTTCACCTCGCTGGTTATGATAGTGTCAAGGTTGGTGTCTTTTCTTTTACCCATTTCATTTTTTTGTTCTTTTTTTTTTTTTTTTGTTAATTTGTTGAAAGTAATGAAAATATAACCCAAGAATACCTTATTGGTTCAATCGCGACGGTTCAGTCTTGTCTGCCGGTCCACGGAATGTATGATTACAGTATGCTTGCTTTCACCTCGCTGGGTTATGAATTAGTGTCAAAGGTTGGTGGGTCTTTTCCTTTTAAACCCGCATTCATTTTTTTGTTCTTTTTTTTTTTTTTTGTTTTAATTTGTAATGGTGTGTTGAAGTGCTTTTCTCTGCTAAATAATGGGGAAATGGACCTGAATTCCGTTTGCTGAAAACGAAACCTGAACCAACTGGATAGGGAGGCAATAATCCTCAACCTTCTTTGTCAGCTGATCTAGAGCAAAACTCTTTTGGTTTTGCAAAAAGAAACATAAATCGTATTTCTTTTTTTTTTTTTTTTTTTTTTTTTTTTTATACATGCTTGTTGTTTTCTTCTTAGATGTTTAATTAATACTGCACCAGTCCCCCAATTTTTTTTTTTTTTTTTTTTTTTTTATATGCTTGTTGTTTTCTCTTAGATGTTTAATTATACTGCAACAGTCATTTATTTTATATCCAGTTGTCTACTAGTGAAGTCATTCTTATTGATCTCCTTCGTTTTGGCTGATTTAATAGGAAGAAGACTTGAAGAATTTCCGTCAATGGGGAAGCAGGACCCCTGGACACCCTGAGAATTTTGAGACACCTGGTGTTGAGGTCACAACTGGTTAGATTCTGGTTTCAATTGTTCATCATTAAATCTATATTCGCTATATTTATAATTCAGACTAAATAAAGCTTTATGTTTTTCATTGTAGGTCCTCTTGGACAGGGTATCGCCAATGCTGTTGGTTTGGCTCTTGCAGAGAAGCATTTAGCTGCTCGCTACAACAAGCCAGACAATGAAATTGTTGACCACTACACGTATAATACCTCCCTTAATCTTATTATTTATTGCCCTCCATCTGTTTATATGTAAATTTATCATGCCTTTGTATTAAGTGGTATATTGTCATATATGTTCTTTTCTGTAGATACGTTATATTAGGAGACGGTTGTCAAATGGAGGGCATCGCAAATGAAGCTTGTTCCCTTGCTGGACATTGGGGACTAGGAAAGTTGATTGCTTTCTATGATGACAACCACATCTCCATCGACGGTGACACAGCAATTGCATTCACTGAGAGTGTTGACAAACGATTCGAGGGTCTTGGTTGGCATGTTATCTGGGTGAAGAATGGAAACACTGGCTATGATGAGATTCGTGCTGCCATTAAGGAGGCCAAGGCTGTGAAAGACAAGCCCACTTTGATCAAGGTCAGATTATCACTCTCTTTTGGTACTGTGTTTTGAGTTGTCGTGGAAAATTGAATTTTAGTAAATATCAATGACAGAACGATGCAGTGGCATGTTCAGAATCATCATAGAAGTTAAATAGCTGCATTTAGTTTTTAATCATGTTCTTGATGGGCCTTCACATTTCCTTGCAGGTAACTACAACCATTGGTTATGGTTCTCCAAACAAGGCAAACTCTTACAGTGTGCATGGGAGTGCACTTGGTGCCAAGGAAGTTGATGCTACTAGGAAAAACCTTGGGTGGCCATATGAGCCTTTCCATGTTCCAGAGGATGTTAAGAAGTAAGCAAATTTAGAGTGGATTTCTATCTGCTTGATGTTACCAATATTGTTGTGATGTTCAATTATGTCTGGCTTGTTCTTAGGCACTGGAGTCGCCATGTACCACAGGGTGCTACCTTCGAAGCTGAATGGAATGCCAAGTTTGCTGAGTATGAGAAGAAGTACAAGGAAGAAGCTGCAGAGTTGAAGTCTATCATCACTGGTGAATTACCTGCTGGTTGGGAGAAGGCACTTCCAGTGAGTAGAGCTTCAATTATCTGCATTTTTTCTTGATTATATATTTAGGGTCTCCTTCTCTTTGCATTATCTGAAAATGCATGTTCTCATGTTTAATTTTAGCAAGCATTATGGATATTCAGATACTGTGTCATAAAACTGATGTGCATGCCTATTTGCAATTTATCAGACAATCCCTGCTGCAGAGTTAGGGCAATGTGCTAATGTGAGATTTTCAATCTGGATAATCTTTTAATGCTTTTTTCTTTTCTTTCAACTTCCAGACATACACTCCAGAGGACCCAGCAGAGGCTACCAGAAATCTATCTCAGGCAAACTTAAATGCACTTGCAAAAGTACTTCCTGGTCTTCTTGGTGGCAGTGCAGACCTTGCCTCTTCAAACATGACCCTGTTGAAAATGTTTGGAGACTTCCAAAAGGAAACCCCTGAAGAACGCAATGTCAGGTTTGGTGTGAGAGAGCATGGAATGGGAGCTATCTGCAATGGAATTGCACTTCACAGCCCTGGCCTGATCCCTTACTGTGCTACTTTCTTTGTTTTCACTGACTACATGAGGGCTGCTATAAGGATATCTGCCTTGTGTGAGGCTGGAGTCATCTATGTTATGACCCATGATTCAATTGGTCTTGGAGAAGATGGGCCAACCCATCAGCCAATTGAGCACTTGGCAAGCTTCCGTGCAATGCCAAACATTTTGATGCTCCGCCCAGCTGATGGAAATGAAACTGCTGGTGCTTACAAGGTTGCTGTCCTCAACAGGAAGAGACCCTCTATCCTTGCACTTTCTAGGCAAAAGCTGCCAAATCTCCCTGGAACCTCTATTGAGGGAGTCGAAAAGGGTGGCTACACCATTTCAGATAATTCTTCAGGAAATAAGCCGGATGTGATTTTGATTGGAACTGGTTCTGAGTTAGAAATTGCTGCTAAGGCTGCTGAGGAACTTAGAAAGGAGGGCAAGGCTGTAAGAGTTGTCTCCTTTGTTTCATGGGAGCTTTTCGATGAGCAGTCAGAAGCCTACAAGGAAAGTGTTTTGCCAGCAGCTGTAGAAGCTAGGGTTAGCATTGAAGCCGGATCGACATTTGGATGGCAGAAGATTGTCGGAGCCAAAGGCAAGGCTATTGGAATCGACCGATTTGGGGCAAGTGCACCAGCTGGTAAGATATACAAGGAGTTCGGCCTTACTGTTGAGGCTGTTGTTGCTGCTGTCAAAGAAGTTTCTTAGGCTGGATTAAATCTTTTTTTTTTTTTTTTTTTTTGAAAGGTGGTTGTTGCTGCTGGTCAAAAAGAAGTTTTCTTAGGCTGGATTAAATCTTTTTTTTTTTTTTTTTTTAATTTGAATTTGAAGTTTGGGTCGGAGAATTAGGTTTTTTTTTTTTTTTTTTTTAATTTGAAATTTGAGTTTTGGGTCGGAGAATAGGGTGAAGAGGCCATTTCTAGGACAGCTATTCCATGATCCAGCCTCTTGGTTTCAATAAAACAAAAAGGGAAAAAAAAAATGAAAGATTAGATTTTCTTGTGTTGCTTCCAAGTGATCAGCGCAGCAACATAGTTCAAAAAAGAGGAGAGTTGGATTACGATCATTGTGAATTTGTAACGACTCTTGGACCTATCTTGAGTTTTGTAATGTGCAAGTTGTTTTACTTTGTAGTGCGATTGACCATTATTTATTCCTACATTTTTGTTTATGCATGACCAGAAGCAAAGCAAGAGTCAATTACTCTGGCTTCAAAGCCCTCGTGATTTCCTTTCTATGAGACCAAAAAATCATTAATAACAAAGAGATAGATGTGTGGTTGAAAGTGTTTGAAGGATGTAGTTAGATTACAAAATATGTGATTGATTCTATTACTAGAAAAGCTTAGGACGAGTAATTTACAAGCCAGTAGAGGAGGATTGAGTAAATCTAATCCTTTTAGGTTCATGGAATGGACCTACCAAAATGAGGTGTGGCTAAAGAAGCTGAAATCTTGGCCTACTCGAAAAGTTGTGGTTGATGGAGCTCCCATTCCCAATCTGCCTATCCATATTGTCCTATACCATATATTATGCTATTGGATGATGCAGATATTAACAAATTTTGACACATCCAGAGTATGTGCATGCTGGCATATTCTCCGTGATGCGGCTCAACAGACTTGGATAATAAAAATTTCGAAAACAAAAATCTAAATATACTTTTATATCACTTAACTTGCCCTTTGGCACTACCGCCTCAAGGCCTTATAAGACTACTTGTACCATGGCTGCCTTCTCAGAACTTAAAAAGGCGAGTCAATCAGTTCAGTGAAAGGAGACCATGATGCGGCTCACGACAGCAAAACCATGGTTCTCTCACTCTCCATCCCAATATAAAAATCTATTTCTGTTTTCAAATTTTAACGGTAAAGTTCGTTGTATTTCACACGGATCGTGTGTTACCAAAAAATTGGAAAATAAAAAAAAATAATTAAAACACACGTTTGGTTTGATATTTTCAATTTTAAAAGAAAAATTTTTTATTAAAATATATTTTAAAAAATGAATTATAACTTAAAGAAATAAATAAAACATTTAAATTCCATTATTCAAATTCTTCAACCCACGGAATCTGATGGCAATTTATTTCTATTCATTATATATATATTTTTATCACATTCTCACCTAAACCAATCTCTTGAATAAATCATGACAATCTTAAAATTCGAGTTCAGCGATTGAAAAAGTTAGCCAAATTTGACTACGAGATGGTTTGTTGACCTTATTATTTTTTTAATCACTAATTTAATAAAAACTAATTATTGCTCCTATCTATTTCACACAGGTGCTAACAAAAGCCTAGAACGTAAAACCTCCGTTGCAATGGAAGAGCGTATGATATATTTTGCGGATCGGGCTAGTTTGTAGCAAAGTCCCTACTTAGGTCCAACAACAATTATATTTGGGCTAGCTGAGTTCCGATCGCCATCAGCTGAGGCCCACATACGGAATCCCCTAGGACTGGGCTAAAAGCCCAGTTTACTTTTTTCTTCTTAAATTTTTTTCGAAAATAAAGGAAAAAACAAAAAAAAAAAAAAAAAAAGTTTCTTTTTTCTTCTTAAATTTTTTTCGAAAAATTAGGAAAAGACAAAAAAAAAAAAAAAAAAAAAAAAAAAAAAAAAAAAAAAAAAAAAGGAAAGTTTACATGGACAGGGAGCATATTCTTCCGCGATGCTGCTATACCAAATCCAGCCCTCCCGTTGTTGGTCTTAAAGCCCCACCAAACCTACCTACCCTTCATGGGGTCCCTAAAAAATGCTGCCTTTTATCTTTTGGTCATGGTAGTTGGGTGTCACCCTTTGTGTCCAAACTGACCAATTGAGACCGGAATACGGGAAGACGAAAGCTGACATGGCAAGAATCGGTTGTTAGGATATTGAATGGAATAATAGAATCGAATGTATAGAAGCTGAACCCTGGGGGTTGGCATTAGGTGGGTGGGTGGTGATTGATAACGATAGACACAATTGCCACTGCTAAATCCAACAATATCACCAACCCCTTTCTAGCGCTTAGATTTCAAATTCTCAAAACCACCCCAGAGATAAAGTTTCTTTACATGTAAACCCTGAATAATGCAACAGTTGAAGATTTTCAAAGCATGTTACAAGTAATAATTGCATATATCGAAAATTCGAATTATTTTTGAAATAAAGTAAGTTCTTAGGTATCTATTGGAAAATTACCATTCTTTCAAATAGCGGCAAGCAAAGTTGGTTGGTGAATGTCCTCAGTTTGATTCAGTATAACTCTCTGCATACGATTCTGTTACACCTAAACCCCCTCTCACGGTTGCTCCTCCTTTCTTCGACTAATAAGACCACACAAGAGAAGAAGAAAAGGAAATATTCGTACGGAGAGAGAAATGGCGCAAGTTAACAAAATCTGCAATGGAGCTCAAAATAATTATGCCTTCCCCAATCTTTCAAAGCCCCAAAGACCCAAATCTCTACCTTCAGTTTCATTTAAATCACAGTTTCACGGGTCTCCGATTTCTCGGGGTTTAATCCAGTGTCAGAGAAGGGGTGACTGTACAGTTAGGATGGGTTCTATTCGAGTTTCAGCTTCAGTCGCCACAGCGGAGAAGCCGTCAACGGTACCAGAGATAGTATTGCAACCCATTAAAGAAATCTCCGGTACGGTCAAGTTGCCGGGTTCCAAGTCACTGTCCAATCGGATTCTCCTCCTCGCTGCGCTCTCTGAGGTATAGTGATTCTGTGTTTTGAACGCAATTTCAATTTGTAACGCTCGGATGGTATTGGGAGCTAATTTCCTGATTTTCATTTTTGAGGAAATTGCGAAAAGGGAAGCGAAGCAAGTTGATGGAATTTTTAATTTTTATATTTTGTCACTAGATTACTGGTCATTGCTACATTTTGGAAGGCTCGAGCTTTTATATGTTGACATTTAGTTGGTATTTTGTGCTTGGGTTTGAATTGCTTTTTTCTGTTTGACAACTATAGTTTGGAGAAAGGATTCTGATTTCAAATATGTTATATATCCTACCGTGGACACTATTTAATTAACTAAGAAATGAACTAAAGGTGGAAAAAGAACCGGTGAACATATATATGTGTGTGTGCGTGTGTGTGTGTGTGTGCAAAATTGTTGATGAAATTTTGAATTCTTAACTGGATTTTGGTATCTGGTGTTTCTCCCTTGTTTCCAGAAAGCAATTTTTTATGTAGTTGATTGTTGGCACGCACATTATTTATTTGGTGTTAATATGGACAGAAATGTCTTCAGGTGATTATAATTGTATAGTATATTCTTTTATTTTGGCTATTCTAACATTGGTATAAAAGAATAGGAGCGGCTCAAATGTTGTATGCTTGAATTATATACGTGTAATATATTCCTCTGTTATGCTTCTCAACCCAGTTGACTATGCGGATGGTCATTAATTGTTGTTTTTTATCTATCATTCAGGGGACAACTGTTGTTGATAACTTATTGAATAGTGATGATGTTCGTTACATGCTTGGTGCATTGAGAACGCTTGGACTACATGTAGAGGACAATAGTGAACTTAAACAAGCCATTGTAGGAGGTTGTGGTGGTTATTTTCCAGTGGGTAAAGAATCAAAGGATGATATTGAACTTTTCCTTGGAAATGCGGGAACAGCAATGCGTCCATTGACAGCTGCAGTTACTGCAGCAGGTGGAAATTCAAGGTCTCTCCTATCTTGCTCCCCTTCCTACCTGTTTATGTTGCCCTTTGTAAATCATGTAGGAAAATTCAAGTCCCACCATGCTAAAATGTTTAATAGGGTTTGTATCTTAGAGCTTATAATTTGTGTTGACCAATTCTAGGTGCATTTGTTTGTATTTAGTCTTAGAAACTACCAGCATTGCTTTTTCATCTCTCTCTCTCTGTCTCTGGGCGCCTATTATGCATGCTCTGCATAGCAAGTATAGCTTTTCCTTATCTTAATGGGATGCACAAGTTGAAAGCTTCAATCACAAATCAAATAATCTTACTGAGATACAGTAAAAATGATCTTCGACAAAGTTGCCATTTTATATAATATTCTCTGTAGTACTTTGGAATAAGCTTACACATAGGATGCTAGCAGTAAAACATATTATTAAACTTGTCCAATCTGTATGAAAATTATTTCTTGGATTAATTCACAGTGATGTTCAATTTTAATTTGTTAATTGAGTGCAGCAACCAAATGATAACAGCTGTTTTAGAGTTTGCTCTGTTCGTTTTGCTGCCCACTACTTACCGAGCTCTTCAGATATTTTTTTCCCTTTTCTGTTTGAATTAACTATTAAATATACTTCAGCTACATACTAGATGGGGTCCCACGAATGCGAGAGAGACCAATTGGGGATTTGGTTGTTGGTCTTAAGCAGCTTGGTGCAGATGTTGCTTGTTCTCCCACAAACTGCCCCCCAGTTCGTGTAAATGCAAAGGGAGGCCTTCCTGGGGGAAAGGTAGAGCTACTTTTGTCTTTCCCCCTATTATATTTTTATCATTTTTGATAATTTATCATGCCTATTTATATTTCTGACAACATGTAATGCTGCAAGCTCTATCAGTATGATTAGAAATTAGCTTTAAGTTTTGTGCCAGCATATTATGGATGTAAGAATTAAGTTGTTCTTCTTAAACGAGAAATTTGAATTTGAAATATCTTTCAAGTTGTTAATCATTTTCTATTTAATCCAGTAAACATACCCATTTTCTTCATTTGGCATTAAAATTCGTATCTGTTTGAGAACTAGAACTTTGAACCTTGAACCTTTAGCTTTCTATAAGACTCTGAACTTGGTTTCCCTGTTGGCTTTATTCCTCATTTCCTGCTTGACAAGAAGTATATTGAACTTAAAATGGTCTCATTTCCTTGTTAACTTAGGAATTAATCACTTTTAATACTGATTTCCCATGTCTTCATTTTTCAGGTTAAGTTGTCTGGATCAATTAGCAGTCAGTACTTGACTGCTTTGCTCATGGCTGCTCCTTTGGCTCTTGGAGATGTAGAAATTGAGATTATTGATAAACTGATATCCATTCCTTATGTTGAGATGACTTTGAAGTTAATGGAACGCTATGGAGTTAATGTAGAACACAGTGGTAGCTGGGATCGTTTCTTCATCCGAGGAGGTCAAAAGTACCGGTAGGTTCCTTCAGTATAAATGGATCTGCAGGCTTCTAAATCAATGTTTCAAAGAAATTAACAACTGAGATGTCAATTAGGTCTCCTGGAAATTCTTATGTCGAAGGTGATGCTTCAAGTGCCAGTTATTTCCTGGCTGGGGCTGCAATCACTGGTGGAACTATTGCCGTTGAGGGTTGTGGGACAAGCAGTTTGCAGGTATTTCACTCTTGTGAATTCATTTTCTTCTTATTGCTTCCAATAATTTTAAAATGGCACTGGCTGGGAATCTGCTTATTCTATCCATAGCTTTCTGATGGTTGAAAATTTTGTTGAATTTTTTCCAGCATTAACATATCTGTGAGGCCTTTTGTGTAGCTCCATAATCTCCAGTAATTTCCATCGAGAAAATTCTGCAACATGGTTGTATTCATATGCTTACAAAACTAACTCAATTTCCTATGTATCCTTATGAAAATCAAGGGAGATGTAAAGTTTGCTGAGGTTCTTGAGAAAATGGGAGCTAAAGTTACCTGGACAGAGAACAGTGTTACTGTCACTGGACCACCACGCAACTCTCCTAGCCAAAAGCACTTGCGTGCTGTTGATGTCAACATGAACAAAATGCCTGATGTTGCTATGACGTTGGCTGTGGTTGCACTCTTTGCAGATGGCCCTACTGCCATAAGAGACGGTATATTTTGGCCTTCTTAAATTTTAGAAGTGAATTATGCCTTACATTCTTCAAATAAAAATCACCCATCAGGGGGAAATCTAGCATATACTTCAAATCTAAAATTTCCATGGGTCTGAATTCTGAACTCCATAAATTGTACAGGGCATGTAGCAGTTTTGCTTTCTCATAGTTTGAGATGGCTAAAGAATAATCCAATTCTAGATTGTTGAATTTCCATTTCTATGTTTAACCCATATTTAAAGTTCCTAAATATTTTATGTTCATGTGAACAAAATGTTAACAAGTTTTTATAGGTAATTTTTATGCCAATCTCTTGATTTCTCTTACTTGCAGTGGCAAGTTGGAGGGTGAAAGAAACAGAACGGATGATTGCCATTTGCACGGAATTGAGGAAGGTTAGTTTTTGGCAGTTTTTCATTCATTTGATTTATGCAAGAAAAAGGACTCAGGTGTATAATTTGCTTCTTTACATAACATATGGGCTTTAAATTTCAGTTGGGAGCAACAGTTGAAGAAGGACCCGATTACTGTGTGATAACTCCACCAGAGAAACTAAATGTGGCTGAGATTGACACTTACGATGATCACAGAATGGCCATGGCATTCTCTCTTGCTGCCTGTGGAGATGTTCCAGTCACAATCAAGGACCCTGGTTGCACACGAAAAACTTTCCCCGACTACTTTGAAGTTCTGGAGAGGTTCACTAAGCATTGAGCCACAATTCAATGTTCGTAATTTATATGAAATAGAGGTCACCTGAAAACCATAATCGTGCAGAAGCAAGCCTGTAGATTTTTTTTACTTTCAATAATCAATTTGTAATTTTCGAGCGAGTAGATTGTTATTGTGCCTTAAACTTGTATCTTTCAAGTGAAAAACCTGTACTCAGGTTCTCTTTCTAAGCTAGTATTGTTCAGTTCTAGATGAGTTGTAAGAAAAGAATCAAGTTGCTATTAGTGAAGTTGCTATGGGCTATTTTGTGTGATTAAAGAGCAGAGCAAGCCCACACGTCCTCACACGCATCTTAGGCTGACAGCATTAGTGGGTCAATTTAGGAGCAACCCTAATGGTAGAAATTAGAAAGGCTTCAAACCTTATTAATCACGTGAATTTTGTCTAGCCACCGAGGAAACTGGGAAGAAGTGTTGTTGTGTCCTTGATAAGCTACAATACAAGCCCATCTGATCTGACATTAATTGGTGAGGCATGGAACATGTTGCCAATTTATTTATTTATTTACGTAAAGAAGGGACTATTATATTTATATTAAGGCTTGTAGACCTCGTGCAATATATTTTTTCAACAGCTTGTCACATGGGTTGGTGGTTGGAGCTTGGAGAGGTGGCTGTAGAGATTTATTTCTTTTCGCTTTTCCTTCAAAAATATTAACTAATCTACCTATCAAGTTATGGAATTAATAAATAAAAGGGTTCAATAACCTGAAGTGAAGAATTGGCATCTACTGTTTTAAAATTTACTGCATTCTTTATGAACTTTGAAGGAAAAGGAAAGACTCTGCTATTTTTACCACATGTTAATTAGAAAAAGAAATTTTGCGAACATAAACAAGAAGATTATTAAATAATCAGCATTAGATTACTCAAAGGATTACTTGAGTATGTTACTGAAGGAATGTGAAAGTAGAAGTGCAATGATGGCATTGTATGGTTTATTTGAAGCACCATTACCAAAATGTTGAATAATGTAGGAAAATTGTAGAACACAAAATACTTCATTATTTGTAGTGATAATGAGCTTTTAAAGAAAAGAACAAAAGGGTTAGGGTCTGAAAATAGAGCCACTCACATGGTGCTAAATTGCAATCTAAGGATTCATTTGGAAAGGTACTTTTGCCTTCATTTCAAGTTTTTTGTTTTGAATTAGAATATTGACTTGACTCTCTCCCTCTCAGCCTACCATGTAAAACTGAAATAAACCTGAAAAATGGAACGGTAATGCATGTATACAAATCACTCTTGCTGCCTGATTATTGAATTATTCTGAAATATTGGGAGGAAAATGAAAAAGAAAATTAAGGAATCCCCTCTTAAATTTAGCGAGAGAAAATTTAGTTTACTACAATTTCGTAAATAAAAATAGTAAAATACATAAAATCAGAATACGAAACTAGGACAAAAGTTGTAAATCTATTTTTAGAAATACCCAATAAATTATGAGGCGAGTCTTGCGGATAACGTAAATTTGAGTGTTTTTTTCCTGGTTTTAGCTGTGAGATTGAGAACTAATTAGAAAGTTGGTACTGCAACAAAGTGATTACGAGCAAAGTTTAATGGAGAACTGATAATTATGAATCTAAAAGTAAATTCAGTTTGAAAATTGAAAGTTCAAAATTCCAATTCCCACAAATCTCTCTTACTACCTTTTACGTGGTGTGAAAAGAAAAGTAGGAACTCTCCCCTTATAATTTGCCTCAAGACCTTATCTTTCCATCTCCATGTACCCTCACAAATGGAGTACCCAAACTTAGTCACTCTTCCTAAATAAAGAAATTCCACGGACTAATTATGTCCTTAAAAAAGGGAACAGTATAGTATATGAAATTAGGATGGCCCCAGGTTCAAGGCCTCAGAGCCAATCAAATTCAAGTCCAACACAGAAGAAAATAGATAGACAGGCTTGACTACATGTTTGTTTTTGCAATTTATTATTCTTTCCTATATTATATTTCTTGTATTCTTATTTTCCTAATTCTGATTTAATGCCTATTTTTAAGCAAGTCAATTCTTAACCCCAGTCTGTTCCTTTATTTATTTATTTAAATAAAATATATATTAGTTTTGACTCTTTTGTAACTCACATTACCCAAATTTTAAAAACTCTTTATCTTTCTCTGCCTCCCAATTTCTATGTTCTGATCAGATTTTGCTTAACAAATTTACCAAAAGCTTTGAGCTTTCTTGTTTCCTGTTCAAAGAGGGAATAAACCCGAAACAGAAACCACAACCAACCCTTCTCTCCAAGAAACCAGAGAAAAAAAAAAAATTAAATAGAAAGATTCCTAATTTAGAGTCTTATACCCACACCCCACAACATGAAATAACAGCTAAAAAGCAAGAAAACCACCGTCCCATCTTTCCTTATCATCTTCCTCACCACCACCACCACCTGCAATCGCCATTGAAGCCCTAACCCTAACCTTTCAAATCAATAAAATAAAGCTTTAAAAGATTGTCCACATTTTCATTCAAGAATGTCCCAGATGAAGCAAATGTCTCATCTTGACCACATTCCGTCAACGCCTGGCAAATTCAAGATGGACAAATCTTCATACCCATATAGCCGGGTCAGGTGGCATTCATCTTTAGCTAAACTCACATTCTGGTCTTTAGTCTTTGTTGGTGTCATTTTTCTTTTCTTTTATCGATCTCCTTCTTCATCTACCAATCCTCTGCCGTCCGATCCATCCCGTCGCTCTCTTCGGACCTCTTGGGGTGGCTCCGACTGGGAAAAACGGGTGCGGTCGTCCGCCAGAATTCGTTCTCGAAATGGATTTTCTGTACTGGTCACTGGCGCAGCTGGGTTTGTTGGGACCCACGTCTCTGCAGCTTTGAAACGCCGGGGCGATGGGGTTCTGGGGCTTGACAATTTCAACGATTATTATGATCCATCTTTGAAACGAGCTCGCCAAGCGCTTCTTGAACGCTCCGGAGTTTTCATTGTTGAAGGAGACATAAACGATGTCGCTTTATTGAAGAAGCTCTTTGAAGTGGTGCCTTTTACTCATGTGATGCATTTGGCTGCTCAGGCTGGGGTTAGGTATGCAATGGAAAACCCTAGCTCTTATGTGCACAGTAACATTGCTGGTCTTGTTAGTTTATTAGAAGTTTGTAAAGAAGCAAATCCCCAACCTGCAATTGTATGGGCATCTTCCAGTTCTGTTTATGGGCTTAATACAAAAGTACCCTTTTCTGAGAAAGATAGAACTGACCAACCTGCTAGTTTGTATGCTGCTACTAAAAAGGCTGGAGAGGAAATTGCACATACTTATAATCATATTTACGGTCTTTCCCTTACTGGCTTGCGCTTTTTCACAGTTTATGGACCATGGGGTAGACCAGATATGGCTTATTTCTTTTTCACTAGGGATATTTTGAAAGGGAAGAGTATACCCATTTTTGAAGCAGCTAGTCACGGAACTGTCGCTAGGGATTTTACCTACATTGATGATATTGTAAAGGGTTGCTTGGCTGCATTGGACACTGCCGAGAAGAGTACTGGTAGTGGAGGTAAAAAGAAGGGTCCAGCACAATTGAGGGTTTTCAATTTGGGAAATACCTCTCCTGTACCGGTTACTGATCTTGTTAGTATTTTAGAAAGGCTTTTGAAGGCGAAGGCCAAGAGGAATATCATGAAGTTGCCAAGAAATGGGGACGTTCAGTTTACACATGCTAATATTAGTTTGGCACAGAGGGAACTTGGATATAAGCCTAGCACGGATCTGCAAACGGGGTTGAAGAAATTTGTAAGATGGTACCTCAGCTACTATCGTGTAGGAGGGAAGAAAGCTGATGCTTGATGAATCTTATTCTTTTGATTCTGAGATCGGGTACTTTTGTTCATTATGATTCTTGTGATTGTTTTTCGTTAACATTTCTATGGCCGTTCATTGCAAAATTATTGTCTTTCCATATATGTTTAATTGATGCTATAAGGAAGAATCACATCCAATGTTGAAAAAGATTTTGTGGTTGGTGGATATTGCTTAATGGGCATTCCCAGAGTTGTATCAAAAGGAAAACAGAACCTTTCATTTCTTCTATTTCTATTCTGATATTTGTGTAACTGTTGTAGTTTCGGCATTTTAGAATTCATGATTGGTAGAGCATATGCTGATTGTTGGACATGTACCATTTCTATGCAATTTCAATAAAATTGTACGCGGTGATTTGCCATATCTCCTATCTAATCACACAAATTGCATTACTTATCGACTCCTATATTTTGCCTTATAAAATCAATTTCTATCTTACTTGTGGCATCTACCCTTGATCCAAAATTCAATATCACCTTCTCTCTACGTTTGCTACACTGAGTGAATGTGGATCTTAACCAATTTATTTTCAGTTTTCAATAGGAAGATTTATAATTGTCCCCATTCACATGTGATGCCTGGCAAGTTTGATCTATCTGTTAAACAATGGTGCTATGAATTCACATTTTCTTGCATGATCTTTTTTTTTTTTTTTTTTTTTTGTTCCAGAACTCTGTAGTGGTAACTTGTGTCTTTGTTCGCTGAATTGCCTAAAACTGTAGGTAGTTCTTGCCCATTCCTTTGTATTAAGTTATTTTCTCAAAGAGCTCCTGCTTCAGAGGATGGTTCTGCAACTCATGGGTTGCCTAGAACTGCAAAAGGCTGAATTTTTTGAGCTTCACCCTCTTGCTTATAAATTTGCAGTCCAGTCATATTGTTACCATGTAGTGCATGTTCGTTGAATATCTCCATTCATTTTGCTATCAACTTGTTATATAAAAGACTAACGAGGTTCTTATTGAACAAATGAATTTAGAACTAAATTTTTCCTGCTGATTTCCTCTTTCCTCTGATTTGGAAGGCTTTCCCTAACAACTTGCATTTTTTGTCTTTGTTTAATGCACCCAATTATGCAGGGGAGGGGACTGTTGGTTCTTTTTTCTTTTCTTTTCTTTTCCTTTCCTTTCTTGACAGAAGGAAATCACAAGTCTTTTCTGAAAGTTCAACTAATATTATGACTCTGTATTGGCCAGAGAATTGTAAAAAGGTTGGTTACATAATTGAATTTCGTGAGTTGAATTGTACTACTTGGTTCACGAAATGTCAGCAGGAAAAGTTGTATGACTGGCAATCCACTTGGAAGGAGTTTTACCCCTTTTGCCAATTTATTGATTTCTCATGTGCAAAATTATAACTCTACTATCTTTTAGTGCTTGTTGGAAAGAGGTCCAGAACTTAACAATATCTGGACTCTAGTTGGGAATCTTGAACTGGAAGGCAAGAAACTTTCTTGGATGCATGGAAGATGTTTTGGAGCATAGAAAATATTTTCCTGATTCTTTGATGTGCACTTGGAGAAGGCAATTGGACTTGCCTTTTTTAAGGAATGTTGTAGGAAGGAACTCTTTATGCTTATTTATATACCTGTAACTGTTTTCCTCTTTCCTTCCTATGATTGAAGAAAATTGCCCCGCACATAGGTTCTCATGGATTCTCCTAGGGAAAATGTATCTAACCTTTGTACGTTTTAGCCTTCATATTAGATAAGTAGATGATTCGATCATTGTTCAGTTTTGTCATAAAATATTATTTATATCTAAATTCAAATTAGTATTTATAAACATCAATAAAAAAAATAAATTCAATTACAAAATCAAATGGAACGAGAGCATCTAAAAAAAATAAATCCAATCGCATTTCATTCCATTCCATTCTAAAAGCGAATGGAACGAATGCATCATACCTATCTTTGGCAGACAAGGTACACACACTTTACAGATTCCTAATGTTTATGCTTTTAGAAACATTTCTTTTAATTGTGGCAATCCTTTATTCGATCGGTGAGCCCTTTTCCAACAGCTTATATTATAGATACCAATCAGGATTTTACTTTCCACGGTAAAATTGCAGTCCAGAAATAGCTAAACTATACACCAAAGTCAAAATAAAAAATAAAAAAATAAAAAAATAAAAAAAATTAATTTCTAAGAGAAAAAATGGTACTGAACCCCCCAGCTAAACCACAGGGTTCCTAGTTGGATTTCCCACCAGCGATAGTGGACTTATAGCAGCTGGAGCGTCAGATACCCAGCAAGCAAAGCCAATTAATAATATGACATGATGCACAAAACCAAAATTTTCCTTGCTGTTCTTTTCAAGAAAATCGGCAGTTTACAAAACTCACTTATGGTCTAGAGGCAAGCCAAACCTATATTATAACTCAAAAATCATATTTAGTTCTCCCACTCGTTAAAATAAGGCACAACATATCAGAAATGTCAGAAGTAGAACTGAAGAAGTTCCAAGACTCTAGCATTAAGCGTTTTCTTGATCCCTTAAAATGCACAACCTGCATACACGGAAATAAAGTAAGTTACAAACTGAAAATCGAGGCCAGTTAATGGAACGATTTTGAAACCCAGAAAGAACATCATGAGAAGTTTTTTTGACTATTACTAGTATACCTTAACATCTAAGGGCATTCCTCGAAATTGCCCAGCACCCTCAGGTGGTGTCCAATTATAGGTAGCACATGGCAGAAATAGCACTGATGCACCACCAACTTCTTCTACAAAAGCCTGTGCTTTCCTAAATCTCCGTAAATCAAAACTAGGGTGTGATTTTATAATCCAAGCAAGAGCTAACTGATCCCCAAGCATTCGAGAAGCATTCATATATTTTGAAGTGTATACTTCTAGTACTTCTTCAAGAAAGATCTTTGCCCTGTAGCCAAGTTCTAAAATAGTCAATTCAAGTCCGTCCCTAATCAATCCATGTGACTGCAAGACCAGAGAGTCTAGAAAATTCTGGCAGCCCAAACATTAAAGAATACCCTTCTATTATTAAACACAATAGACAAACAATCAAGGAGCAGTTTCAAACAAAGATTATGTACCTTAAAATCGACTCAGGGGTCCCTCTTACTGCTATAAATCCAGAATTTAAAGGTTGATCCTTGTTGTTCCGGAAGGTGAGGGCCAGATGAAAATTAGGGAATTTGTGAAAAATGTGTTTTAAGTCATCAACCACTGCTATATCTGAGTCGGTGAAAATGTAATGATTTTTATGCTGCGGATGCTGTGCAAGTCCGTTGAGCCTTGTGTTTAGAAAAGTCTATATAGGCAACACAGAAATGAGCAACTGAGGTTAAAAGAAGATATGCAATTCTATAACAATTATACATAACTTGGAATAGGTTGACAATTAATAGAAAATTGCAACAGAAGCTTATTTTCAGATGGAAACTTTTTTTTAAAAAAAATGCAATGGATCTCAATTCAGGCTAGTTGGTCTAGTGGGGACATGATAAAAACGAAAAGAAAAAACTGGTTCATGAAATATGCCTAAGGAAACAAAGCAACTAATCAAAAACAGAAATGTTCTACCTATATATCAATGCGATGTTCTCTTACAATGTAAGATCTGATTCTTTGAAGCATCAACTTGTCTCGAGAATATTCACCCTCGATGGGATACAAAGAGACTTTATCTCTCTGCAGTGAGAGATCAGATTCTGGATCAGTTAGAATGATAACACTGCTTCGAGGCATCGTCACCTATTAAACAGATGTGATCATACATTAAACTGAATTATACTAAAGCCAAACAACATAACAAATGTTATAAATTTATTGGCAACAAAATCTAGATAGACCTATCATATATTAAAATTCAAATTCTTACAAGCAATTTAATGTATTCTGTTCATGATTTCTTATAAATGATGTTCCACATGAAAAATTACCTGAATAAAATTGATAAAGATATTCAAAATGGCCATTGACCTCTGTGTCTTACTGTAGGAAACATTCCCAACAGTAACCAAATTTGATGATCTACTGTCAGCATGAGAATCCAATGACGTATTGTAAATGGTAAAGACAGTAACAAAGGCAACGCTTTCTCCGACATTGGAAGCACTGGAAGGATTTAGCAAATGGGTCTTGTTGAGAGCTCTGGAACCTGGGCCACAAGAAAACATAAATCACATATAAGTACCCAGATGCAGGAGAGTGTTTCAAATGCAGAGCAACTAAGTAAGTGTACTGAAACGATATAAAATCCAAGAGATGGAAATTACAAGTGCAAATCTTTCGGGGGCAGCAGAAAAAAAATAACAGATAACAAGGAAACTAAAAGAAACCTTGGCATTGCAATCGATTAGGCAAGCCTTGGCCAGCAGCCGGACCAAGAACCAGATGATCAGACTTGTTATTTCGTTTCTTCTGGGAACCTTGTATAGCTGAGTTGTTACGTAATTCGAGAACTGGGTAAGAAAAAGAATGCAGCAATACTTTACTTCAAGTAACCAAAAAATAAAGGAATAAATCATTAGCATCAAATTATGACAAGTAGAAAAGGGATTTTACCAGAGAAGAGATGAAAAATGATAAGCAGCAGGGAGAAACAAAGGAGGAAACGACGCCATCCACTGCATGAATTGATCTTTCTACGGATCTTAGAGCTCAGTGACCAAAACCAATACATAAAAGAAATTCTTTCGGCGAACTGGAAATAATTCTAATATGATTTTTATACCAAGCCAGAAAAACAATCGCAGTCCAATATAAATCGCTGCAAATAGCAAAAGAGAAAGGAGTGAAGAATCCCCTCCAAGAACGATACAGATGAGCTAGTAAAGGGCAGGGCTGAGACGAAAATTGCAGATCTGATGGTGCTTTTCAGTTTTCAGTCCAAATCTGACGGACGTTTGGACAGGGCTACTCGGGCTACTCTAGTCTTCTAATTTTCGATAATACTAACGACCTGTCGTCTGAAAAATATGTGGTTATCACTGTAAGCGTATATAAACGCCTGTCTCGTCTACATTCTCATCTCATGGATTTATACTATTAAAAATTACATTCTCATCTCGTGGGTTTGAATTATTAAGAATCAAACGAGAACTTTCAAAATTGACTTAACGACAAGTCGTTTCGTTTCCACAGCAAATAGTCTATTCATTACGTAATAATAGGAAACTTTTTTTTCTTTTACCAGCGGCCAATAACGGCTTGGCCATCAAATTAACCAACGGTTAAGCAGTAACAATATGTAAATCAGAATGTCAAATGTGGGGTAACAATCACATTGGATAAGGTAAAAGGTTTCTTTTTTCTTTTTTATCGGTCAAATAAAAAAACACACGTTGCGACCCGTTGACGAGGAATATGTATCAGATGGCATATTTTTATGTATTAATTGGACATTATTCGCAATTATGAAATAACTAGTTCATCTTGACGAGCCTCTCATTCATGCTAATTGCACACGCACCAAGTTAGCATGTCATGATACAAAAATTACAAAACCAAATAACCAGTTTTAAACAGACCTCTCCTGGGTCAAGAAAGATGGCTATTCAATCTCACTCACTTCCTGTTTGAAAAGGAATAGGTCTTCTCTCTGGCCATGATTCAATCTTCTCAAAGTATTTTACAGGCACCACACCATCGAAACCTTCAGTCAGTATCACCCTATTGTCTGATATGTAAAGCTTCATTCCCTCTAAAATCAACCAAACAAAGAAAAAAGAGGTTTACTTTATCAGTCTTCATCCATGTGATTAGCAAATCAAATGAAATATTCAGATTGTAATAGGAGGGTGAGAAGTTGAGATATTTTACCTTCTAGAGCCTTTTTGACGTTAAGATATACCAAAACATTAACGTCCCTCCTCATACCTGAAAGAAGATAATCAAGTAAATCACCAGAATATACAATCTTACTATGTTAGAAATGATTCATGGATTGAATAAGCAGCTTTGATGGAGATGATTAAAGCATATTCCTATGCCTATCAAAATATTAGTTCCCTTTTCCCTTATTTAAAACCATTCTACTTAACCTGCAAATATGCCCTAGCATCCACCAACTCGTGAATCGGACAGTAAATGAACATCTAGTGATGGTTCCACCAAGTTTCTCCAAGATTTATGAAATTTTAAGGAAGCTCATCCTCAGCAGATTTTATACCCAATTGATTTCTTTCTTAATATCCACACACAAGGAATATGTCTAAAATAGATGAATAGCAAATTGGTGAAAAGAAAAACAATGAAAGAAACTCTCCAAAATAACAATATTACTCGGATATCTTACCACTAATCACTTCACCATCAGTTGGCAAGCCGCATGAGAAGTGAACATGCAATCTTTGCATGCGCTTTAAGCCAGAATTCAATATGGATTCCACATTCTTCTTGTAGGTTCCATGTACACACACTACAATTGCAGGAGAAGAACAGTGAGGAATACAATTAGTTAAATCTACAGAAATAAAAAGAAGAGGAAAAGGAAAGGTATTGGTTTATAATATCTGGCTTTACCAGGAACTTCATCAGCTGAAAGGATTGGCTTTAGCAAACTCTCAGATTCAACTGCCTGGATACATAAGAAAACCCATGCAATCAAATTAATTCTCTAAATCAAACTCACTGACATGGGGGTTTGTGAGGAGGCAATATGTTTATGCACAATTTAGTGCACTAACGCTTCACAAGACAGTGAAAATGTTAAATAATAGGTGAAACCCACTTGATGAGCATTGGAAAAATAACTACATCAACAAGTCAATTCAGTATATATATATATTTTTTAAACATCACAAGTAAAAGTTAAGCATAAATATAATCTATTCAACCAAATTCCATTACCATAAAGCTATAGGTTGACTCTCATTTATACATCTACATTCAAATTAACCTAGTTGGACTACTTAGATTTACCCTCCAGTGCTCCAAGGAAATTATGACAGTCCAAAGAATTCATATGCATATTAACTAAATTTGTTATAGTATTATGGTGAATATATTACTAAGCATACTTATGAATGCCTAAACATAATGAATTCCAGATAGTTCAGCACTAGGATAAACATATGATATGTTCAAGCAAATAAAAAGACATTCCCATTTTATAAGGATAGGATTTATTACTTTTATTGTGTGGCCTTGGTTTGCACGTATCAAAAGCTCCCCATTTTCCTCTAAAAGGCTGAACCGCTGCTTGTTATCCTTTCTGACAGCCTGGAATTTCCAAAACATAAAAAAATGAAAATCCAGGCGATGTTATGCAAGACAAAACCAACCATAAGAGAAGCATCAAATTTCATTACATTAACCTTTGAGGATGAAACAAACAGTCTATACAGTTTGATATTATAATAAAACATTGAAGACTTAAGGTATTAAGTTCTAGACTATTACTCAGTACATATCCGGCAAGTACTTCAAAAATGATGATAAAGATACAAAGATAATTAGGGAAACTTATTTTCAGAACAAACTTCCTTAATGTCATCAACTGTATGTGCTCTTAATGGAATATCGGCAAATGTTTTCATATTCAACTTTAGTAAATCTTGAACTTTCACATATCCATCACTCCGCATATTCAAGCTTAACTCAGAAGCCATATGACGCAAAACACGTGTCCTGAAAATAGAAAAAAAAAATGTGATTGTCCATCTCAAGCTTCACAAAGAAAAAAATGTTAAGACCAACAGCATGAAGGTTCTTTATTTATCTTTTAGTTCAAATAAAAGAAAAGTGTGAAGGAAATAACAGCAAGATAATATTTTTTTCCAAAAATGTTTCTCCAATGTTAACACTTCGATGCTGATGGAATTAAGACCTTTCTCAATTTTGAATAAGAACAAAGTCGATAACAACTATATTTTGAAATTTCTCTCTCTTTTTTCCCCATTTGTAAAGCTTTTCACAATATTGAACAGAGACACAGCGAACTTTAGTTGAGACTTTACTTTCCAACAAATACCGACATCAATTAATTGTATCAACTACATCGAACAGACATAATTTTCTAAGCTAAAGGAGAATCCATAAAAGCTGCATATTGAATCATGCAGTGGAAAGAAGAACGGGGGAAACGGAAAAGCAATTTGAGCTTCCAAACACCAATTTCACATAATACAATGAAGACTAAATAATATTGAAAAAAAAAAAAGAAACAATTAAAATAACAAACAACGTTGTAAACTAAAGCATGCTTACAAGAGTCTGCCGAGAGCATCAATCTTATCTTTGCCGCCTCCACCACCTCGGCCTCTTGATCTTTCTCTATCGTTTTTCATCTCCAAGCCTCTTCCACTAGCCAAAAAATTGAAATAAAAAAAAAATGCAATTACATCTGCTGTAGAGATTAATTAATTAATTAAAAATAAATAAATAACAATTAAAGGAAAGGAAATGGAAGATACCTTCTAGTGGAATGCGCAGAACAAGAGAAAGAAGAGCTCGTATTCTTTGCCTTGTCTATAGAATTACAGGCAGGAGACCCAGGGATTAAGAACACAGAAGACACTCTACCACCGGTATGGCTAGTTGCTAGATAGGTACGGAAACAGCTTAAAAGACGAAACCTGCAAGAACTGGAAGAAGCCCACATCTGTAACCAGATGGTGAGATATTTGTTGCTATGACGTTTGTATTAATGGGATAGCAGTAATCACTCCATTTGTGGAGACGCCGTTTGTACGCCAAAACAAACGTCTTGGGCTGGATTTGACATATAAACGTATTGATAGGTTTGTCATTGATATATAAACATCCTGGGCTGGACTTTTGCCTTTGGGCCATTGTATTTTTAATTCAGATCGGGGGCCGAAGTTCTTTCAGATTATTTTATTTGATCAGATTGTCCAAAGCATACTTATTCCAGTATTTTTTGGTATCCTTATGTCTCACCCCGATCGATATTGTTTTATTTCCTTCAAATAAAGCGTTCATCATTTCACTTGATTTAGTTATTTACGATTTCTTTTATTATTGTATATTTTTAAACTATTTTTACAATATAATTATCTTTTCTTGTGATGAACCGTGTTTTACTGATTCAGCAGCATCAAGATAAACGTCAACGTGCCATATTGCCATATTCGTCAAAGGCTAACAACTGAAGCCAAACAACGAATAGTACATGGGACGCCCGTAATCATCAGTGAATTTTATAGCTCTGAAATTTTCACGCAATAGGCATGTTGGCAATGACACTGAAAAAATTCACGATCTAAGCAAACTTAAAATCTTGACAAAACCAAAAACTGGCACACATGCGAGTTTCAACCTAAATAGTGAAAAATTAGAAAAAGAATTTCTAGTTTAGGACAATTAGAAAAGAAGCCAAGAAAAGATAGACCAATCTGAAACATAAAATGAAGACCTTTTGTCACCTCTTTGAATCTTTGCTTAAAACACCTGCGAACAAGTCCTTAACTAAAAAGAAATAACAACTGACATTGGAAAACCGAGACCAGCTTTATGCAGGAGCAACTTCAGGCAAGTAACCAGAAGCAAATACTTGACTATGCCACAAGGGTGCTGGCAGTAGTTGATTCACTGCAGAAATAGTCACTTGATTAGAACTATAGCAAAGAGACAGACTACAAACTAATATACTAAATGAGGAGTTTACAATTCCAATTAAACAAGCACATACTGGGATAAACCAACTATAGAAAAGTGGGTGATAATCTGAGAGTAGAATAATTATGATCAACTCAAAACTGAGTCATACTTGACAGGCATGAGAAACAACTTACTCACATGCAACATTTTAGAAATATTTGCATAAAATACTTAAAACACGCCTGAGGTTTAGTGGTATTAACAGCTGAGTCCCTCATTGGTCAGAACTGAATTAAATAATACAAATGAATCACAGCAAATATGTCCAACCAATGTGAATGGAGTACAGCAACAAAAAATGGGCATCCAGCAAAAAGAGGCCATTGGAACCTTTAATTATGATTTATGGATATGAATCATTCCATTTAAAGTACTATACATAATTGCTTATTGATATATCCTTCAAGTACAACTGAAGGTAACCCTAAGTAGCATTTACCAACTTTTATCATACATTCACCATATTTAAATGTGAACTCTTTTGCCATAAAGATGCATAACACATGATAAAACATTATATAGTAATTATCATACAGAATTAAAGTTATATTTGAGACATTACCTAAGATACAGTAATGTAACAACAGAACAAAAATCAGCAGGAAAAAGCAAAAGCAGTCTTTTTCTGATCATATAATTGCTCAATATTAACTGAATGTATATTCATTTCAGAGTGCTTGAGAGAGAGGGGCATATACTCACTATTTCCATACTGGTGGAAGCTTCTTTGTCTTCTTGTAATAGCGAGCTAGGCGGTGGATCCTGCTCTCAACCAAAATCAACCTAAATTTGGAATCTTTATCCTTCCTGTTCCTCTCCAAATGTTTCCTAATGGCAACTGCTTTCTTGATGAGGTGGTACAAATCTTCAGGTATTTCAGGAGCAAGCCCTAGTAAAGTATGAAAGAATCAATAGATGCAAAATATAAGCTAACAAAATTGACCATCAGCTATTATTCTGTAGCTGAAACTGGGAAAATAATAATAATAATAATAATAATAATAAAGATAAAATTAGAAATCTACCATGTGCCTTCAATATCCGCAAAATCTTGTTACCAGTAACACTCCTCACTTGGGCAATACCATGAGAATCACGAAGGATGACACCAATTTGAGATGGAGTCAAGCCTTTCTTTGCAAATTTGCAGATGTTATCCTCGACCTGAAATCACAAGCACACTCGAACTCAACAAACATTCCAAAATGCAACAAAAGATACTAGTGAAGAAGATAATGGTAATTACAATTTGGAATGTCAAAAATCAATTTTTATTGCAATTCACTAAAGAAAAATAAAATTTAAAATGCTCAGAAAAGGAACATCAAAATATAAGTGAAAATTTATTAAGGTTAGGTTACTCACATCCTGAGCAGATATCTTCAGCCAACTGGGCGGTGTCCTCTTATAAGGCAAAGCGGAAGCTGAAATACCCTTACTGTAAAACAGACGACGGATAAATCAAATAAACAAAATGGGCATTTTAAGTTTCAAAAGGATAATCATGGAATTACAAGGCAATTTGGTGAATGAAGAACAAACCCTCGACTGTGCATGCGACCCATGGTGGCGGACTGAGGTAGTTGCTGCCTCTTGCGCTTCCTTTAGCTTGATCTCAGAAACCCTAACTTTAGAAGCTACGACATTTTTATAGTTTTTATTGCTTTTATTTAATCGCCTTGGCACAATGTCATTGGGGTTTTGAGCTCTCGTATCTATCCAGCCCACAGTTATCATACGTTCGGTCCGAAACGGACCAAACCATCAAATCAATTGGATTAAACTTAGATCTATGGCCCAATTAATAACAAGCCTGGTTCGTTCACTAGCATAAAAACAATGGGCTTTCACCCCAGCCCAAATCTCTTTGTCCCACTACTTTTTTTCAGGCCCCATTTATCGACATGGATCATGGAAATCCCTGTATGATAAGTCAATTCATAGCTTCATCAGGACAGTACACAAGTGGGGATAGAAGCAGTGCTCTCACTTGCAATTTTAATATTTCTTTTTGGCTAAAGGCATGAGAAAGGAAAATTTGCAGCCAGCTTTTAACAAAAACATTTGATATTATTCTCTTTTCAAACTTGAAAGAGCTTGGAAAAGTGTAATAATGAGTGAATAAATTAAAGCACAAAACCCTCCATAAGTGTTATAGCTTTTTCTTCTGACTGGCATACACTAACCTTTTCAGCTCAACCAACTAAAAGAATAAAAATCAAATAACAGAGGAGGGGAAATGCAGAATTATTAAATGGACAAATGCTTGTTACCAAGTAAACTAAACTTACATTTTTGAGGTGCTCAAGCATAAAAGAAAGCAGAGGCTTGGAGTGTGAAAAGAAGAAAGGTGGGTCTTTCTCTGATAATTTATCTCTGCCTCATGGTAGTCCATAGAATTGGGAATATAGTACAAAATTTTAAAGTGGAGTTTGTCTTTGTTTGTGGAAAAGAAATCCAAATATAAAAATCCACCAGCCCTGCCATGTGAGGATCTTCTCTCTAGTGGATGTGCAATGTGTAGACAGAGTCACATAAAGGGTCCAGAATAACAAAAGGTATAGCTGTAAAAAATAGAGAAAATTGGAGATGCATATACAGCATACTTTTCTAAGAAAAGCAAATTAATGAGCAATCCAGCAAGGATTGTGAGACTGTAGTTCAGTTTTCTTCAGACAAAAGAGACATTTCAATCAATTCTTTTTTTCTTTAAATTGGATTTTGAATCATAACAAAAAGAAACGTTTTTTCCCCATTAGAGTCACAAATCCAATCATGACCAGTCAATCCTTAAGTTGTTTTCTATGGTAGGTAAGGAAATTTGGTATATGGGTATTTGTTAAATTATCATTATCAGCTATATATGTCCTATCTATGCAGTTAAAAAAATGGAATAACTTAACTTGTGATCAAGCCTTATAATGAAACAAAAATGGTTTACTTTTGGGAAATTTCAGCTTTACATGTGATCATGGACAGCTGGTGAAATTAACTATAAAATATGTCCTTTAGATTTTTCTGGAATAATGGTTTTGATTTCACAAGATCAGAATTGGAGACAGAAGAACATGAATTTAAAGTTCACATCTGTCTCAAGAATGAAGAATGGGTCCATTATCAAGAGTGCAACCACTTCAGGGTACATAGGGCCACCACACCTACCTTAATGGCTAAATAAGGGAGTTACTAAGCATGCACCTCCTCAGCGATGCAATAATTTACAATATCTCTATCTACGCATCTCACATGTTTGAAAAAATTCCGCAGAGAACTATTTATGACAGATATTGGTATTTTAATGGTTGGTTAGTTTTAGGTGGATTCAAACAGCTTCATACTGATCTAAGTTCGAGTCCCAGTCATATATCCCTCGATTCGAGTCGGGTTCTAATTATCATGTGATAAAATGTTTATTTGTGATTTAAGCATGCAAAGCAAAGACAAAATGAAATAACAAAAAATGAAACAAGCTTAAATTTTAATCTAGAGATTCTTAACGTCAATGCAAAAATGATTGAAATTATGATGGTGTCGTTCAGTGCATTATACAAAAGAAAAGGGGTTTCCATTTTTCATCAATCGTACCTCATTAATTTAGACAACAAAAAGAAATATGTCCAAAAATTTCAAATCAAGGAATTGTGGGGCAGAATGCGTATTATGTTAAAACTAAAAATTGAAAATTATTCAAGGCTCCTTGGTCGCCGACAATCAACATACTATTAAAATCATATTTATCTGAGTATTAAAAATAATATTATTAATCATAATATTAAAAATAATACTTATTTCGTTATACTTTAATAGCAATAAATAAATATTTTATCTTATTCTATTTTAAATATTCATTTAAAAATTTAAAATCATATTAATTATTTTTTTTCTAATTTTACCTACATTTATTATGTTTCATTTATTTTTATAGTATTTACTTTTAAAAAGAGCAAATGAGACATTCTATATTATAATTTTAGAAAATAAATGAATTTTAATTATTTTTTTAATTATTATGAAAAGAGTAAATTATTGTTGTTAAAGTGAACTGAGAAAGTATTAACCGTAAATTTTTTACTAACTGAATTTTGGTACGACTTTATTGTTTCTATATTTTTTTTCTTATATATTTTGTTAACTATAGGAATTAGGAATCTTTCTGGTAGGAGTCATCATCAAAGCTGTAGAAATTTTTTGAATTTTTCTAAGCCGTACCTAAAGTTAGTCCACCCACGCAAGGAGCAACCCAGATCCAGACGGAGTTTGAGTTGGGCAAATTATGGAATTGACGATCAGGACCTATACCAAAGTGGACCCTACATCATGTCTACGTACAATTATTGCAGAAATAGAGAAATGACGGTGTTGCATCTACTCTGGAGCCGATTGTACTGGAGCTTTTCCCCTGTCCCTATATCAAAGAAGGGAAGTCCATCGAACGGTCAGCACGCATCAGAAAAATGGGACCCATTATCGTTTTCAAATTTTGCCTATAAAAGAAGTGCAGAAAGAGTGTATGTACTTGGCGACCATTTATTTCCACTCTACACAGTCGCGACTGAACTAAAGATTCGAATCCAATCCTTTTTAACTTCAAAAGCCCACACATTTTCCCACACTTTCCATCTCATTTTCTTCCTACCCAAACATGCATCGTCTCCTTTTCTATCTCTTCCTCTTTCTCTCACCAACATTTTCTTGGGCTGCAGAACTCGAACTCCTCATGCAAATCAAGGCCTCCCTCGACCCACAAAACCGGTTCTTGACCTCCTGGCAGCATAACGCAGACCCTTGTGGTGGGTCTTTTGAGGGCGTGGCTTGCAATGAGGAAGGACGTGTGGCTAATATTTCTCTCCAGGGGAAGGGTCTGTCCGGTCGGATACCTGCGGCTTTAGGTGGGCTTAAGAGCTTGACTGGTTTGTATCTGCATTTCAATGCACTGACTGGAGATATTCCCAAAGAGATTGCTCAGCTTAGTCAACTGAGTGATTTGTATCTCAATGTCAATAATCTGTCTGGGCAGATTCCACATCAGATTGGCAACATGTCTAATCTTCAAGGTCCGTTTTTAAGTTTTTGTGACGTTAGTGCTTGGCTTTCTTAAATTTTGTTGAAATTTTCTGTTCTGGTTCTTCCCTTATTAGTTATTGCCATTTGTATCTCTGCGTGAGACATATGGTCAATTTTTCTGCTCTCTTTCAGTTGCTGCATTTGGGTTTAATAGTTCATGTAAAAGCCAAAAAGGATGAAACTTTTTCATTTAAACAGTTTCAGTCTTATATATTACACGTTTTTTCATGGTTTATTGGCATCTATTTTGTATAGTATTCTTTTTTCTTTGTAACTTGGTTTAATCTTGTTAATCTGTTATTGATCTTTTTCTGTTTGAGTTTCCTAGGCTATATTTGAACTGGGTATTTAAAAAATTGAACTGTTTATCTCGAAAAGCCAGAATATTGATTATTTTTCGATGCTTCTCTAAATGAATGGAATGGAATGAAGCTCTAGCACTAATTGCAGATGCTTGGTAATCTATTACTTTTGTTCAATAAATATTAATAGCTGAAGGCAAAGAGTAAAAGTACTCCTACCTGAATGATTACTTGAATAGTTTCCTCATTATTGCTTGAATAGTTCCTTTTTATTTCATATTATTTTTTAATTTGCAACTTCAGCTTTATTTGTTGCTTAACGTTCGGTCAATCCTTCTAAGCTAAGCACGCTGGTGCCTTTGTTTGTTCCGACAACGGGATTCACTTCCTATATCATTGAGCTCACCCACTAAGCAACTTATCATGTTTAATATTTTAGTAACTGCAATGGGGAACTTTTACTAGACATCAGTATGGATCTCTTGTTTGCAGTTTTGCAGCTGTGTTACAATAAGTTGACTGGGAGTATACCAACGCAACTTGGATCTCTAAAGAAACTTAATGTCCTTGCTCTACAATATAACCAGCTTACTAGTGCAATTCCTGCAAGCTTGGGGGATTTGGGGTTGTTGACAAGGCTGGATTTGAGCTTTAATGGCCTTTTTGGTTCAATACCAGTAAAATTAGCTGATGCTCCTATGCTACAAGCCCTAGACATTCGTAACAACAGTCTCTCTGGGAATGTACCTCCAGGTAATATGCTTTCCCGAATTATGAAATTATCCTTGCATCTGCTTTCTTTTATGTCTATACTGATTTCAGCTGAGATGGAATTGAGATTTAACTTTACTTCTTTTATTTCCTTGGTGATGAAAAATGAAGCTCTGAAGAGGCTGAGTAGTGGATTCCAATATACCAACAACCCTGAGTTATGTGGAGATGGGTTTGCTAACTTGCAAACATGTACAGCTTCTGGTCAACTCAATGCGAATAGGCCTGAACCTTTCAAACCTAATGGTACTCTGCAAAAGGATATCCCGGAATCTGCAAACATACCTTCTAATTGCAGCCAAACTCACTGTTTGAGTTCGTCCAAGAACTCACAATATGGTGTAGTATTTGGTATAATTGGAGTATTCATTGTATTAACAGGCACTGGACTATTCACATTCTCATGGTACCGTCGGCAAAAACAGAAGATTGGAAGTGCTTTAGACATTTCAGATGGCCGGCTTAGTACTGAGCAGGTCAAGGAGGTTTACAGGAAGAATGTCTCTCCACTTATCAGCCTAGAGTATTCCAATGGCTGGGATCCCTTGGCTGTTGGCCAGAATAAAAACGGGCTATCTCAGGAATTTCTAGAGAGTTTCATGTTCAATTTAGAAGAGGTGGAACGAGCAACTCAGTGCTTCTCTGAGGTGAATTTGTTGGGGAAGAGTAATTTCTCAGCAACCTACAAGGGAACCCTTAGAGATGGATCAGTTGTTGTTGTAAAGTGCATCACCAAAACAAGTTGCAAATCTGATGAAGCTGACTTTTTGAAGGGGCTGAAGATTCTGACCTCATTGAAACATGAAAATCTGGTGAGGTTGAGAGGCTTTTGCTGCTCAAAAGGCAGGGGGGAGTGTTTTCTCATTTATGATTTTGTCCCAAACGGAAATCTGTTGCTGTATCTTGACATAAAAGAGGGCACTGGGAAAGTTCTTGAATGGTCCACTAGAATATCTATCATAAATGGTATTGCCAAAGGTCAGTATAGCAGCTTTGATTCCACCACTAAAGTGACAGAAATTGTCGTTGCCATTTTCCTTTCATTGTTTTTTTTATTGAGGATGTTTCTCAGTGTTGATGCATTCATTTTAAATGTTCAGAATTGCTGAACTGAGAAATATGATAGTCAAGTGGTGAATATGAAACACATAATCATCTTCTTGTTGAGCTGACTGAAGTATTTTTCCTTCCTAACCAGGTATTGGGTATTTACATGGGAATAGAGGAAATAAACCTGCTCTTTTTCACCAGAATATATCAGCTGAGAAAGTGTTCATTGATAGACGATATAATCCATTACTCTCATATTCAGGCCTGCACAAAATTCTTGCAGATGACATTATCTTCTCTATGCTAAAAGCTAGTGCTGCCATGGGATACCTGGCTCCTGAGTACACAACTACTGGCCGTTTCACTGAAAAGAGTGATGTTTATGCATTTGGTGTGATTATACTACAACTCCTCAGTGGAAAACATAACGTTACACCATTGACTTGCCACGCAGGGGAATCATGCAATGTAGAAGACTTTATTGATGCAAATCTTGAAGGAAAGTACTCAGAATTAGATGCAGCCACACTTGGGAGATTAGCTCTTCTTTGCACTCATGAATCGCCTAATCACAGGCCGAACATAGAAACTGTGTTGCAAGAACTAAGTGGAATTACTATTGCTCCTTAAACATACATTCAGTTCATTTTGCCAAAATTTTCAGAAGTGAAGAGGCATGACCTTTGATCATCACTGACAACTAGCTGATATTGAAACTTTGTTTCTAATATTGATCTAACTGCATTGTCCTTTCATGAAGACTGAAGTTGTAAACGTCGAGTTTATATTGTTTGTACTAATTTTCAGGCAGTTGTAATGAACTAAATTTAGGCAAGGATCTTTATAGTTATTCTGTTCAAAGTCTATGGTTACCAAGGTTGGAAATTCAAGATTTTGAATGCCTAAAAAATCTTTTAAGGGATGGCAAAATGACCCATTGGAAATTGTTATGTAGCCGGAAATGGCCAACCAATAAATGGAAGAATGGTGCCTGCAAAACGCCCAGCAAAGCGAACCTCAACTTTTAACCAAAATGACCCATTGGAATTCATGCATCCTAGCCTTGGAATTTAGACTAGACTGCCTAACTTAGCACGTGTGACATCTAGCTAAACAGCAAAAAGGCTCTCGAGACAGAATCTTTGGCATTATTTGTTACTTTTTGCTTGGCCTGTGAACCTCTCTTGTTCTTTTCGTTTTGTCTTCTCTTTTTCTCCCTTTTCTTCCCCTAGGTTAAAGTGTTTAAATAGTAAAATAGAAAATCAAAATTATTTTATGTACCTATTTTCCCCTAGGCTGATAAAGGGCTTGCAGTCATGACGTTTGAAAATCGTCACCTCATAACTCTGGGCCTTGAGTACTTAGGTTCATGCTCTGAACCATAACAACAGGTTTTTTCGGTTACGGGCCCAATCAGAATATATTATTATATATACAATATTTTATTGATCATAAGCTTTTAGTGAACAGAGTAAAGTATATGCAGAGAACAAAAGGAGAACAAAAGGATAGCTTTAGTGCCAATAATGTAAATATACAAAAACAGAATACAAAGTATGAACTATACATTCATACATTTTAACATTGCTTAACATTTTGTAATTTCAATGCTAATAGGTGACCTGTGAGTTAGGTAGAAGAAACACTATTCAGCAAGGAATAGATCTCCTTAACTTGAGGATGTGACTTATCTTGAACAGAGAATTCATGAACATTACCTTCTAATTCAATCCAACTGCAACCGGGAATTTTCTTCAAGTTTCTTTCTTTCATCATTTTCCGAACCCTACTAACTTCATTCCACATATGAAGACCAGCATATATATTAGATAAAAGCACGTAAGAGCTCGAACTAGAACAGTCTAGCTTAACTAGATGCTTCGCCAGTGACTCTCCAATGCCAAAGATTGCATGTGCTTTGCAAGCGCTAGCCAAAGTCCTCCAAATTACATCGTTCGGTTCGATTGGCATTTCGTCCACAAATTTTCTGGCTTCTTCAATGTGCCCTGTTCGGCTGAGGATGTCAACCATGCATCCATAGTGTTGCAGTTTTGGCTCCACTTTGTAAACTCTTCTCATAAGCTCAAAACAGATCATACCTTCTTTCAGCAAGCCAGCATGGCCAAAGGCATTTAACAATCCGATAAACGTTATATCATCTGGTTTGATCCTCATCCTCTCCATCTCCATGAGTAAATCAAAAGCTAATTCTCCCAAGCCATGAATGGCCAACCCACTAATCATAGCATTGCAATGATCTACAGTTTTTTCTTTTATACCCTCAAAGACCAACATGGCATTATCTATGCTGCCACATTTAGAATACATGTTAATCAGGGCAACACCAAGTTTCTCCTCCAGAGAAAACCCATTTTCCTTTAGATAGCAATGTATTGCTACCCCTTTTTCAATATGCCCCAATTGAGCAATCGCAGTAAGAGCAATCAACAATGTGGCATTATCAGGAGACAACTTGCTCTCTCTTTGCAAAGCATAGAATATATCTAAAGCCTCCATATAATAACCATTCTGCAAATAACCATTCATCATGACATTACACACAACAACATCTTTTTCAGGCATGTCATCAAAAAAACGCCTACCAATATTCACATGGCCTAGTTTTGCATATCCATCAATCATGTTAGCCCAGCTAACCATATCCCTTTCTGGCATCCTATCAAACAAAGCCTGAGCATCATCCATCCTTCCACATTTTGCGCACCCATCAATCATTGAATTCCATGAAATCAGGTCTCTTTTAGGCATTTTCTCAAACAACTCCCAAGCAAGCTGAAGTCCATTCCCTGACTGCATATACCCGCTGATTAAAGAATTCCAAGATATCAAATTCCTCTCTTCTGTGGGCATAAGCTCAAACAACCCACGTGCTAGATCAATTTTACCACGTTTGACATAACCATCTATCATTGAATTATAAGAAACTGTGTCCTTCCTTGGCATTGTATCAAATACTTGACGTGCGTGTTCAAGGCACCAGCATCGCAAATATAGAGTCATCAAACAATTTTGCAAGAACACATCCGACCCGAATTCCATTTTCCTCAACAGACCATGGATCTGCAGTCCTTCCCTAACCAAACCCAAACGAGCACAAGCTTTCAAAACCAAAGACAATGAATACTTATCCACAGAAATCCCATTCTCAAGCATCAAAGAGAAAATGGAAAGAGCTTGTATTGGGTCATCTCCATGAGAATACGTTTTGATTATAGCATTCCAGAGAAAAGGGTCCTCTTCTTTTGTATCAACCAGGAGAGCATGATGAGTAAAGAAGATGTAGCGAGCAAATTCTCTAAGTGGAGATTGTGGTGAAGAAGAGAGTGAGAGTATGATTTTAGTAGTTAAACAAGTGTTTTTGATAAATCCAGTGGTTATCATTCTCGAATGGAGTTGATTTATATCGTTTAAAGTCTTGCATTTTTGGAAGAAAACTAGAGTCGAGAGCGGTGAGTTCCATGGCTGTTGATATGAATTGGTAAAGATAACCATAAATTCAACTGCTTCTTAAAGCCGCAGTTCCTAAATGTATCTTACCTCGAAAAAAAAAAAAAAAAAAAGCAGTGGTTATTCATTCCTCGAATGGAGTTGAGTTTATATTCGTTTTAAAAGTCTTGCATTTTTGGAAGAAAACTAGAGTCGAGAGCGGTGAGTCCATGGCTGTTGATATGAATTGGTAAAGATAACCATAAATTCAACTGCTTCTAAAGCCGCAGAGTCATTAAATGTATCTTACTCGAAAAAACGAAAAAAAAAAAAAAAAAAATCTCACTTTGCATTGGAGAACTATAGCAAGAGATATTTGATCAGTTCAAAAAGAAAAAAACAAAAAAGATAGGGTTCGCTGTAACGGGGTTCTAACGTCTAATCCACGCGTCACGACAGAATTTAACCGGCCCAGATTGCAACATCGTTGGGCCTATCTAAGGCCCAGACTTAGAGTTCCGAGGCTGTGGCTTATAGTCAGATCTTAAACTAATCTTGGGCCCAGACTCATCCCTCTTCTTAAAGAATTCGAATCATTTCTATTCAAACCAACTCAGATTGGTTATCCCTCTTCTTAAACTAATCATTTCTATTCATATAGAGAGATACATGGTTTCCATTGATTACACTTGGTATCATGCCTTGAATTTTTAAAAAGGCTCGATTCGAGTTGGACACACCACATATCTAACCTTATAATGGTTGGTGTGTGTGATTAACTGCGGTTTAATGTGGTTAAATTAAACTAAAAGCTTACAAATTATTTAATTATTGAAGCATGAAGTATATATTTTGGACTATCAATGAAGACAATTACTTACTGAAATTAATTAGCATTAGTTGATGTATCATAACAACTAATTAAATCTGTGTTCTGTCTTTTAAGAAAAAAACAAATAGTATCGTTAAAATGCCATAAAATAATTATTATTCTATGAATCAAGAACATGGTACGACTTCAATAAGATGCATCATACAATACAAATTTAGTCTATACATAGTTAAATAATTAATACTTCAACCAACATGTCCTATATCGTACTAAATTAATTTTATCAGGTGAATAATTAATATATAGTTTGGAAAAAAATGCAAAATAAATAATTAAAAGAACATGGGTTTGATGTTTGATTTTCATCCGTATACATATTTTTATGTTTTTGAGTTTCTAATTAATTAAAATTTATCAACTATATATTTTTTAGTAACTGTCGGTATTAATTTAGATATTATAGTTAAGGTATGACTAATGACTTGCATGTGCTTGCTACGTATCTATTGCACAAAGTGTTATAATATATATTGCCACAAAGTGTATAATATATAATATATATATATATATATATATATATATATAACTATTAGTTTCCTTGATCATTAATGTGAGGAGTATATATAACTATTAGTTTTCTGATCATTAATGTGAGGAGTATAAGATTTCGGATTCAAGTTCTTTCGAACTTAAATGGTCGAGAAAATTCGAATTGGAGATCTTCACATAAATAAAATGACTCATTAAACTATATCTGATATATATAAAAGACTCTACGGCTCCCGATAAAAAAAATCACTCAGTTTATAAATTTATTTAGCAAAATAGTATTTTACAGGATAACTTAGATTGGTATCAATCTAGGAAAAAATTTGCTTAAATTAGTTGTTGGGTTTGGTTGAAATAAAATTATTTTACTGCAAGTAGGAAGCCATTGACTTGAACAAAGTCACACTGAAAAGGGTTAGCTGCTTTTGCTTTTGATATTGCAAAGATGACGTTGTAGATAAAGGGAGCTACTATCGTTAAGGTACTACTCGACCATTTCAATGTACGGTTTTTCTAATTCAAATAACATTTGCATTTTCCACTATATATTTAATGATTTGTCAATTTGTATAAAGGTGTATTGCTTCATATTTTGAAAATTGAGACTTCGAATAAAATATTTCAATTTCATTTTAATTATTTAATCTAAATTAGGGTTTAGATTTTAATTAAATTTAAGTTTGTTGGTGATTTAATTAAATTTTTAAATTTTAATTAAACTAAGAGCTATGGGATCCAAATTGTAATTATCAATTCAAGATCTAGTTGTCAGTTTAGATAAGCTCTTGTATAAATTAAGGCTATTAGAAACGTAGACCTACTTATCTTATCTATTTTATTCTTAGTTCTTATCAATTTGCCACTCCAATGACCTATTTTAAGTCTTCGATGGTTGCATTCCATCTTCTTAATATGTCCATTTATATTGTATAATACTATTGCATTTTTATATATTGATCAATTACTGTCTAAATAAATCTGCTAATTTTATTTTATTTTTTCTTTCTTTGATGCGACAGCTAATTATTTTGGTTGATTTATTTTATTTTTCTTCTATATTATTCTCAAAAAAAAAAAAACGAAGCACTTGAATTTATTTAGTAATGCTTGCTAATTGTTGAAATAATAATTTAAAAATTAATGATGAAAGTTGAAATAATGGCACATTGCCAAATTTGCCAACGTAAGTCCCTGGTTTAATAATTATATATATATATAAGCCATCATCTTCTTCAAGTAAGATGGAAAAGAAAAAAAAAAAATTTGAATTTCAAAATTATTTTTATTTTTATTTATACATGTATTTCCACGTTTAAATATCAAAATAATTATCTACACAGTATGCATCATTATATCTATAAAGAGACATTGATTTGTTATTTCATAAATTACGATCACTAAAACCTAAATTTTCATTAATTAAAATATTTGTGTATGCACATCGAAATATTAAAGAATTAAATTTCTTGGTTTTTCTTAAATACTAGTTATAAGATACATGCACATTGGCTAGTTTAAAGAAAAGACAAAAAAGAAAATGTATCAACTACTTTTTCGTATACAATTACCAAAATCATCGAATCATACAATTTTTGGCTTTTACCAAAATGTATCAAGACACGCTTTGGACACGCTATTCTTTTTTTTTTTTTTTTTTTTTTCTTTTTTTTTTTTTTTTCTGTTTTTGCCCAATTTAATTACATTAAACTCCTTGTATAATTGAATTTAAAAGTTTAATTACACATTAATTTAACTTACCTATTACTAATTTTTTATTTTTAATAATTAACTTCACACTTTCACAGACATTTTCAAAGCTTCCTTCCTCTCTCTCATCAGTCTTGCACTTTGAGGTTGGTTTAAATTTTGAACGAATCGAGTAATACCGCTAATAAATGGGTTTATACATAGAAATGCATCCCCACAGAGGCCATTTTTATTCCAAGTGCATCAGCAAGTACAGGCAAATGTCAAAACACGCTATTTTTTTTTTTTTTTTTTTCTGTTTTTTGCAATTTAATTACATTAAACTCCTTGTATAATTGAATTAAAAGTTAATTACACATAATTAACTTACTATTACTAATTTTTATTTTTAATAATTAACTTCACACTTTTCACAGACATTTTCAAGCTTTTACGTCTGCACTTGAGGTGGTAAATTTGAACGAATCGGGTAATACCGCTAATAAATGGGTTTATACATAGAAATGATCCGCACGAGGCCATTTATTCCAAGTGCATCAGCAAGTACAGGCAAATGTCAACGGTTGCAGAAACCCAACATAAAATCTCTCTCAAAAGCCATTTAAAACCCGAAAACCACTGTTCCATTTCACTGTCTCTAACCTCCAGAGAAATGAAGCTTGTTTGGTCTCCAGATGCTGCTCTTCAAGCTTACATAACCACCGTTCAATCGGTAAGAGAGGACTCTCTTATTTTCTTTCATTGATTATTGTTTATAATTAGAAATTCGTTAACTGTTCTCTTTTTCCAGTGTCAGAATTTCAAAGAACCCGGCGTACCTGAGCTCCTCTCCGCCATGGCCGCCGGCTGGAACGCGAAATTGATCGTGGAATCATGGACTCACGGTGGTCCGATAACAACCAGCATCGGGCTAGCTGTTGCTTCACTTCGTACAAGTGGTAGACATGTATGCGTAGTCCCAGATGAACGGTCCAGATCAGATTATGTAAAATCCATGCAAAGCGCCGGCATGGTAAAGACGGAAGTGATCGTAGGGGAAGCGGAGGAGGTGATGGCGGGGCTTGCGGAGGTTGATTTTCTGGTGGTGGATTGTAAACGGAGAGATTTCGTTAGGGTTTTGAGGTTGGCTAAGTTAAACCAAGAAGGTGCTATATTGGTACGCAAGAACGCGCAGCAAAGTTACCTTGCCGGGTTCAGATGGCAAGGAGTGCTTGGGAGAGGGACACGTGTCGTTAGATCTGTGTACATGCCGGTTGGGAAAGGATTGGATGTTGTTCATATAGGGAGTAGGGGTGGGGGTATGAGTCTGCAGAAGAGTCCTAGCCGTTGGATTAAATGTGTAGATCAAAAGTCCGGTGAGGAGCACGTGTTTCGTGGTTAAATTTTTGAATTTTGATAGTCTGCAATGAACACCCATCAATTGAGGGTGCGAGCTATTTCCCTTTCCTTGTAAGATTAGATCTTGTGGTTCAGATATCGTATAGCAGTATCCGATGGTTGGTATCCTTTAATTTTGTGTAGTATTGTACAGCAACTATGGCATCAAACCCTTGATCGAGTATTTTTCTTTTTCTTGCAAATTATTTTCCCTCATTTCTTTGATTATCTTTCAGCTTTTTAAATTTATCATTTTGTTCAAATAATTTCATTTACGACCTTCCAATTCTTTCAGACAAAAGGAATAGAACAAATAACGGTAACATATTGCATAACAAAGTTAGGCAACTTAAAATGTTTAAACCCATCAGTTGTTTCAGTTTGCCAAATACAAATAACTTTAGCCTTTAGCCTTTAGTCTAGCACTCTACCCTGCCTTTTCTTTGTTTATTTATTTACTCCAATATTCCCGGCTCCGGCTTCCCAACTCTTCGAAACGGAACATTGAAGCCCTGACTCTTCGGAATAGATTCTATGTATATTTTAATTTATTTACTCAATCTAACATTTTCAGCCCCAATTATTCAAAATATCAAAGCCTTGACTTTTCAGAATAGATTTGATGTATATCTTAATTTATATATTCACTTCAATATTTTCGGCACAGCTTCTTCAGAACATTAAAGTTCAGAGTATTCGGAACATTGAAGCCACGACTTTTCGGAACTTTTTGATATATATCTCAATTATGTATTCACTCCAATATTTTCAGCGCCGACTCTTCAAAACATCAAAGTTTCGACTGTTCAGAACATCGAAGCTCTGACTCTTCAGAATAAATTCGATGTATATTTTAATTTATTTATTCTCTCTGATATTTCCGGCCCTGACTCTTTGAAACATCAAATTCTCAACTTTCAATGTATATTTTAATTTGCTTATTCACTCCAATTTTTCCGGTGTTGAACGTTCGGAACACATTAGATATATATATCAAATCTATTTATCGTAATAAATCTTGAATTTGTTTATCTCTTTTGAGGATTTTGTTCATTTCTTTACAAAATTTTTGTTGCTTCATTTATGGTGACTTTAAATGTGTTTTATTGGCACAATAATGGAGGATCAAAATATTTAAAAGTTATCAGATTGAGCAATATGAAGTCAAACACTAACTCAGCCCAATATGTCATAAATCTAAATCTAATACTCATAAAAGTGAAACGCAAAAACGACATATGCTATGAAGAAATCGTTTGGTTGCACAAGTGTCTTTTACAAAGAGTAAGAAATTAAATACATAATTATCAAGTAATTTATTTAAATTTAAATGAGAAATAAACAGTAAGGACAGTAAAATCTCATGATATTCATAGTTAAATCCGTCAACAAACGTAATGGAACATACATCCTCAAGATAACTGAAAAGAAACATTTGCTCTATGATTTTAGGCCTCGGAGTTCTCAGATTGGGCTTGGCTGGCCGCAGTTATCAAGATTCAACAACCTATATGAAGCCCAAAAAAGAGACCGAACATACAATCAACTGGACCTGACTTTGTCTAATGGATTCAACTCAAACGAGTCCATTGGATTTCATTATCTCAAGAAATTGATAATTTTTTTATGGTATTTGCTTATGAATTCCTAGATTTCATGCTTGGTAGCAAAAAGAGAAAAAAAAAAAAAATCATAAATTTAATTTTATAAAATTTAATATAGCTATATCAAGTTTGACCATTTGTTTGAAATTTATTTATATGAAACATATACGAATTAATTGAAAATTAGCAGTAAAACTTCCACTATAAAAGAAACATGATTCAGCTAATCATTTTGATATTTAAGTTAATTACATAGAGAAACACTGGATTTCTTAACAAAAAAACATAAATCCAGATCAAATTTACTTTTACATGTCATTTGATATTTACAATTTTGTCTCAGGCTTTGATCTCTCGCGATGGGGAAGTGATGCGGTAGACATGCTCCTCGCCGGTGCACTTATCAACTGTAACAACCCATTTACTTCTTTTTGTATGCCCATCTCCACAACCAACCTTAACACCTATTCTAGTTACAAGCAAACCTTCTCCAATGGGTAAAAAATGAGTCTTGAAATCACTATTGCATGATCCCTTGTGAAGGGCATTGTACCCTACTACAAGTCCCTTGCTGCCATCCTTTCCACACTCTTGTGCAGCTCTAAAAACTCTTTTCCAATCACAAATATTGCAATCAATAAGTACAAAATCTGCTTCTTTATAGTCATTTAACAAAAGGGTTTCAGCATCTCCTACATCAAACCTCACAGAATCTGCATAAGGTACTAAAGCATTTCTTGATTCATTAAAATCTGATGTTTCGGATAAAATACACACTACTCTGCCACCTGTTTGATGTGCAGCTGCTATTAATGGTAGTGTGTTGGTCCCTGCAACTCCAGCAGATGCAATCACCATCAGCTGTGCATTGTTTCCTGCAGCTAGAGCAGATATGAACTCAGCTGTATCAGGCTCTTTACCTCTTTTTCCCTATACAAAGAAGACCCAGATGAGAAAAATAGAAAGAAAACAGGTTTTCTACATAATCAAATACAGAAACATTAAGGAAAAAGAAAAAAAAAAAAAGACCTACCATTTTAAGAGCTCGGAGATAAGCTTTGGTGGCATTCTCAGCTGACCAACAAGCCATAATTCTTGTGATGAAAGTAAAAGTGTTTTTGGACTTTGTTACTGAATATATTGCTTCGGATAAGTGAAGCATACAGGTTTATATATGTGAGAGATGGGAGAGTAATTAAAGTCTCGTGTGGGTCTCACATTAAACTAATAATTATGCATGGAAAATTGGAAACGGAATCAACTAGGGCAGGCTTTTATTGAAGAAATTCTTGCCGGCCAACTGGCATAAATGAAATAATATAGAATTGAAACCCCATTGACAAATACATGCAGCCTAACTCTTTTCAAGTATATATTATATTTCTTTTGGTTTAGCCGGATAAAGAGAGCGACGCACTCGCTACTTGACCTTGTATAATTTATTTGAGCAAGGACAGAAGTGGTTTAGGCCAAACCACTTATTCCTTCTGGCCTCCAAGAAAATGGATAAAGCAGAAGAAAATACTAACTTAGATCAATTTATACTACCTTAATCTTTTTACTTGTCTTCCTTCTGGCCTCCAAGAAAATGGATAAAGCAGAAGAAAATACTAATTTAGATCAATTTATACTACCTTAATCTTTTTACTTGTCTCTTGATCATTCCATGCTCTTATTTTACCCTAATCGAATGAAATTTGTACTAATGGGATCGATCATTCCATATGGAGAAAACAGGGAGAGAGAGAAAGAATGCCACGAAATTCGCCTGAATAATATTTAAACAGAGAGTAAAATATTATTTGTCCATCCAAAAATGAGAAGTCTTTACAGATTCATAAGAACAATTAATATTTATGTTGAATCCTCAATTATAATATCGCAACTTGAACGTGGTTGCCTCCATGAATATTCCAGGAAAGCACAAGCAAGCAGGTGTTGAATCCATGTACTGTCCCAAAACCAGTAAATGGAACCCGTAAGCAATGATCAAACATGTCCGCTTGCTGCCAACTTGACCACTAGCAATCCTGTTATTAACCCCTAAATCATGTCCTCCTCGAACTTGAAATTTCAACGACTTCTAGGCGCTAACCCAATTCATTTGTCGTTAAATGCAAAAGAACATGTTACTTCATTTAAATTTGTGTGCATAACACTTATTTTCATGGCCCTCCAACGATATTTAACCTGTGAATTGATTTCTGAAAAATGTGAAAATATATGTTACAGAGTTACCATTTGATTAATAAAGTCAAACCAATGCCCTTTTCGTTCTGGTAAAACATAAATTAATGAACCGCCAAGGAAAACCTTCAGTAGAAAAGAACTGTTATTGGTCCCAACAATATAAAAATGTGCGTGCAGGAAAATAGGCAAGACAAACCGCTTGTTGGAAAATGCTAAAATAAACGTTCATGGATACCCTTTTGTTCCAACAGGGTAACAACCAGCACGAATGTGACCTGAGAGAGATATTAATAATAATAAAAGAAAAGGAGTAACAACCAGCACGGAGATCTAAGTTGGATCACCATGCTTTTAATGCAATTGCATTGATTTTTGCAGCCTACCCTCAAATATAGTAATGTTAGCCTTCCTTGTATTTAGGGATTCTCTACAGAGCAAGGTCTTTGTTCGGTTTTTTGCTTTCTGATTCATATCAAATTACAGAAAATGCCTTTTGTTCAACAGACTGAAATTTCTGTATAAATTGCATTAGGCAAGTTCGCAATGGGAAAAAAATTAGAATAAAGGACCAGAAACAAAGTAATTCCAATTATTATTATTATTATTATTCTGTCACAGTGCAGAACAAAACCACAGACAAAAACTCTCAACAATCTACAATATCCAAAGCAAATTGCAAAGACAAACATATATCAAATGCGTAACTTGCTGCTATGTACAGAGTCTAAGATTGTCTAAGTGGATAAAACATCAATCGGTTTACTTGAGCGAAGCAAATGCCAGGCTCAGTTACTACCATTTGCCGCTTCTATTATAGGCAAATATGTAAGAAGAGCTGTTAAAATGTATCTTTTGATTTATTCAATGTTGATCCTCACAACATTTTTAGTTTTTTGTGATGAAGTAGCTCCAGAGTCTCGCGGCTGCTCTGCTGATGGAAGTGCCCAACCACCCAGAGTTGTCATCCCCTTCCACTCGCTCTTGCTAGATCCTACTTTGCCATTGTATTATAAATAAATAAATAAAATGGGCATGTCAAATTACCCAAAAGAAAAAATCAAACGGCAAACGTGAAACTACATAGAGAGATTTACTACAATTAAATGATGATTTTCAAACAGCACAACGGATTATAGATTGATAAACAAAACAACTTTCATTACAGGAATTTGTGATAGATAACGTAATTCATATAAAAACAATGACAGGTATATCAACCTAATGCCAAAGAAAAGATTTTAAATGACATGGGCATACTAGAGAGGAGACACGTGTGAAGTACAATTTAGTGTTTGGCACGCAAGATAGAACAATTTCTATTGGCATGCGCTTGGGACAAATTAAATAAGAGGAAGATACACTTGTCCTATCCCAACCTAATTTTTTGTCCTGAATAAGCAGTAGTCAAGCTGTCCCATCCTCGACTCTTTGAGATAAAATCGTGATCGATCAGTTTCAAAAATGCCCTAATCAATGAAGGCCCGGCTACATTTAACTTTTTGTTTTCATTTTTTTAATCTGATTTCGCAAATAAGACACATAAATCTGAAAAGCAGCACCAATATTGAAATAAAATTGAAATTAAACACACTTAAAATTGGATTAATAATTTTAAAATTAAAAGTGTGGAATGAATATTCTAATTTTTACTTAAAAGCAAAATAAACACTGAAAAAGACGCACAGAGTAAAAACAAAATCTAGACTAAGAGCATGATCTTGTAAGCAGGTGACCAGGGGTTACCTGTAGTGCCATGCATATCAAATTGACCACTCCAGCCAGGCAGTTGTCTTTTAACGTTACCGTTCCATTTTGCTTCGAAACCAGATAGTTCATCTGGAAAATCATTGCAAAATTAGTTTTTTTCACCCACAGAAGTTCAAGATGCAATCTTTAAATGACAGAGCAGTGGCAGAAGAAACAAACCTTCATTCAAATTATGTAACGTTTGGACTGTATCCACCTTGCCTTCTGAATTCAGTTTCCTTGTGACTGAATGGCCCTAAATAAGGAACACAACCGTTTCAATCTCGATAAGAAAAAAAAGTGTGCTTTAACAACCTATGCAATTATTGATTTGTTCCATCTCTTAAACCAACTAGATGTAACCCAGGATCAAATATGGATACAAATAAAGATAACATATAGCAAAGGACAGTAGCATGATTGAAGGGTCACATCAGATTCAAGAAATATTATGCCTGCTAATTTCTTTAAAGCACCAAAATATTCAAGGGTCGATCACTCTCCAAATGATCCAAAGAAAAGAAAAATTAGGGGTGCAACAAAACACATCATTATCATGAATACTTGACAGGCAACCTAGTGTTGCAATTAGATTATAACAACAACAACAACAACAAGCATAAAGGATGAAGCAAAGTGCACGAAAAAAAATTAACACGGAAAATTTTCCATCTGATGATATCACTGACAAGATAATAACCTTATCATGGATTCCTCTGGAGATCCTATGTGATGCTTGACCCG